>CM033644.1:75437070-76037070 GCA_019512145.1 Engystomops pustulosus
TGAATCGCAGACCTAATGGTTTCCCAGTTTCATGGACCGCCACTACCGGGGAGGGCACTCCAAGCATCATAGTGATATGTATAGAATAACCTCATCTCTCCATAACAGCAACACCTGAACTATAATTATATTACAGAGCTGCTGTTCTTAGAGACCCTTCCTCTGTACTGTGTTTTGGTCTCTGACCCTGGTGGTGGAGCTAATACAGACGACTGAAGTTGGTCTATGAATCGCAGACCTAATGGTTTCCAGGTTTCATGGACCGGCCACAGTACCGGGGAGGGCACTCCAAGCATCATAGTGATATGTGATAGAAGTAACCTCATCTCTCCATAACAGCAACACTGAACTATAATTATATTACAGAGCTGCTGTTCTTAGAGACCCTTCCTCTGTACTGTGTTTGGTCTCCGCGCACGGCCTAGTGTGGCTTTCACCATTGTGTAAAGAAAGAGGAGGCGAGGAGTCCATAGAATACAGTGTACAGAGGGTAACTCCAGTGCCCGGGAGGGAATGGCGACAGTAGTGACAGACACCGCACATGGAGGCTGTCGGTAATAATAATAATCCTGTGCATCACCTGCCCGGCCAGGAGCACAGGACCCCCTGATGTTACGTCATTATCTGGACACCCCCTCCCCCGACATGATATTATTATGTGACTCCCTCCTGACCCTGGTGGTGGAGCTAATACAGACGACTGAAGTTGGTCTATGAATCGCAGACCTAATGGTTTCCAGGTTTCATGGACCGGCCACAGTACCGGGGAGGGCACTCCAAGCATCATAGTGATATGTGATAGAAGTAACCTCATCTCTCCATAACAGCAACACTGAACTATAATTATATTACAGAGCTGCTGTTCTTAGAGACCCTTCCTCTGTACTGTGTTTGGTCTGTGATTCATGGTAGTCTACAACAAATCTTACTTCTATGTGGGATATAAGAGCAGATGATGACTGCAACTCCTGGCTCCAATGGTGGGCATTGCTTATATTTATTTCATGATACCGATAAAAAATTCAGAATATTAGTGAACTGAATAGCTAAATTAATAACCCAACCCAACTCCTCTGTGCCTCAGCATAGCATTACATGACCAGGGAGAGATTCAACCACCCGTGCTAGCTGGGAGTGGGCGGCCATTATCCGCTCCATCGCCTATAACAATACAGTCAGGAAGGCTGAACTATAAACTTCTTAAACTGTGTGACCCACTGTTATTATCTGTGATGGGTGTCTCTGCCCATGTAAAATAGTCCATGCAATTTTTAAAATGCTATAAGATTTAATGTCTATATGATGCATATACTTAGGTTTAAAGGGATTAGTTACTTAACCTCATGTCGTTTGTGTGGTGCCAGGATATTAGCTAATTTACCAATATACATCTATTTTTACCTCATCAGTCTGACATTCCTGACCACAAAATGGCCGCAGATGGAGGGTCATGTGATCTCTAACTGTCCATGTACAATTGTCCTGGGACCTTATGATGGTATTCATGAATATAAAATCAAGGTATTGGCAGGCCAGTTGTTCAGGGACAATTAGAAATCACATGATTCTCGATCTGCAACCATTTTATGCACAGGAAGGTCTGGTTGATGACGTAAAAGACTAAGGAGGCTTCACTTTAAGATATCAAGAAGCGGTGCACAACTTTTCATAGCATTGATAAATTATCTAATACCTTGCCCCACACACTAAGACGCATGTTACAAAAACATGAGGTAAAGTGGCCGTTAATTTACCAGGAGCTCTATAGACTGTGAGCACAGATAGATTCACTGCTCCTAACCTGATATATAGGGTTAGAAACAGGTAAACACTTATGCATTTTGCATCTGTATATGTAAGCCCTAACCACAAGGAGGCTTAAAACACAAAAAGATGGATAAATCTTCTGATACTTTCTTGATGAAAAAAAAGGCAAATACTGTTGTGAAATTGGCCATTGACCGTAGGTACATGCAACCTGCCATTGTGTGTGAAATTTCTACTGTGGATAATATGTTACTAATGTTAAGAAAGTGCTGCATATACATATATGGCATGTATACTTTAAAGTTGGCCTCTTTATTGTTGGTGAAACCTTTTCTGATTATTTCCATGTGATAAACAGATATGTGAATGGCCATGCAAAGAAACATTACGAGGAAGCACAAGCACCCCTTCCCAACCACAAACAACAGGAAAAGTCAGAGAAAGAGAAAACCCAGCACACGGTGTGTATGGACTGCAGCAGCTACAGCACATACTGGTAAGTCTTATAACCTTAGACTCGGCCTTCCATGAAGGACTTTGGACATCTTTGACCAGGAAACAATGATATCCTGGTCAGAGGTGTTCTAACCAACTAAAACAGATGTATTTTGGTGATGTTTGGGAATCTATCCACAATTTACCTACCCAATGTAACTTCTATGACATGTAGTGCTGTGCCCACACGTGCACCATGTTATTGCTATTATTTGACTGCTCATTCCTTGCCAAAACCTCACTTCAGAAATATGTTAATTGGGCTGAAGTGCTTTGGGGGGTGTTAACAGACCACCTCAAGTCTCCAGCTTCACAGCAAAAACAACACCCGCTACTACACTTCCACTACCCAGCACCTTCTCTCTTTCCCCTTTTAAGATGTGTCATCCCAGGGTCCAGCAAGATGTGTAGCTGGAGCCCTGTGGTGTTCTGCCAAAGCTCTTGAGCCTAATTTGGGTGGAAGGGAAGGACATAGCCCAACATAACATGTCACATAGCTCAGGTGAATCGTGGTCATGGGTTCCCCTTGTCTTTTCTCCGATCACAGAATATGTCTCGATCTACTCCATTTGGAAAAATAGTATTGCTAAATTTGCTGCAAACAGGGAATATAATACAATGTAAAAGTGAAATTTTATTTGTTGTTGAATAAGAATGATGCACAATTATTGTTAAAACTAATACAAAGACTCGTAACTCATAAAAGTGTGTCTTTCTGTTTCTTGCTTTCAGTTACCGCTGTGATGATTTTGTGGTTAATGACACAAAGTTATGTTTAGTGCAGAAAGTTCGGGAACACTTGCAGAACTTGGAAAAGTGAGTAGAAAAGTAAAACTTTCCCTCTTCTCTCTGGCACTTTATTTAATAGATTAGATTGGAAAGTCTGACTCAAGACCAAAACCCATGATTTTTATGGTGTGGATATGACATTTGTTTCTTTTGTTAGCTCTGCTTTCACAGTGGAAAGGCACAGAAAAAGAAAATTCTCAGACAACTCTTCATTGAATAAGAAAATGCTGAAAATAAATGTAAGTATTTAGCATTTCTAGACCATCATAATTCACTTTACGCAGCTTTTTAGTTGTCAAGTGCAGACAGTATCATTCAACAGATGCATTAGAAAAAAAATAGATTTCTTTCATATGGTTTCTGGAAGGTGTGTAACTCTCAGGTTAAGGCAGCACATACAACATTTGCAGCGATTACTGAGAGTAAGAAGCCTGTATAACATGCAGATTTTGCTCTGGGCGTACCACATATTTTTTCCCTCTATATAAAACTGCAAAAATCTGCTATATTTTCTGTCTGCAACTATCTCTCTGTAGTTTGTAGAGTAAGCCTCTGCACGCTAGTGATGGGTTGTTCACGAACGAGCCTGCTCTTCTGTGTGAATGACAGGAATCGGCTCACTTAACCCCGCCACTAATTCGGTAACCTTGCCCCCTCAACCCTTTAAAAATCATGTTAAATGTGGTGTGTAGAGGGGTGACTGGCTGGACTGAGACTCATTATTATACTTTAGTAGGAGACAGAAGAGCTGTCTCTTCTAGGTGAGATGGTATTGTAATGCAGGGGCGGACAGGAGGCCGAGAGCACTGCAGTGTGCAGACAGGAGACGCTATTCCTGTGGAGAATCCAACCATAGTCACAAGATTTACGGTTGTGTACACCAGGACTGATCGACAGGTTGGAATTATATCTGTGAAATGCTGTATTTTTCTTAATAACAGTGGATTAGAGAATGGGTTATTTTGTTATTCTGAGTATATTTAAGGGTCTTGCCTTCCTGGGAATACCGCTTGAAATAATTCTGAAGCAATTTTTTTGCATAGCCTGTGTTGGGCTGTATCCCAATTATTGCCTTTGAATATTTATGAGTAGACAACTGGTTAGGCACCATTTCTGTTGGTTTTTTCTTATTCGAGGAGAGATGCAGCGCTTTTTTTTGTCACAAATAACAGAAGTTAACAGACACTACTGGAATCCATAAAAGTCATTGAAATCAATTGCCATACTAATGGATCCTTTAGACTGTTATCATTCTAGTGAAAGAAGATAACAGTGGTCTGAACGCAGGTCTGAAATGTGTCTTTCGAGGGGTGACGGGTGTTGTACATGTATGTAAAGTTTCCACATAGCATTTCTACATATTCATTTTTCCTTTCTTTAAGGGAAGTACCTCTGCTATTTGTGCCACTGGTTTGCGAAATCTGGGGAATACCTGTTTCATGAATGCTATACTTCAGTCACTCAGGTAAAGACATATCTATGCTACATGGGACCTTTGAAGCATGTATACAAATTATGTGTGTGTGTATATATATATATATGTCAATTTGTTTGGGATTCTAAAACTCTACTTCACAGTTTGTGGAAGCTGCAGTTGGCCTTCTTTCCCAAGATGCAGCATTGAATGCCAGCCATGCAAATGAATGGCTGACTTGGTGTGAATGTTACAGGCCAGGCAGATCAATAGACATTCTATTTATATTCTGAAGAGGTTGCACAGTGTTGTCCACTAAGGTGCCCCCTATTGATAGGGCATTTGGAAAGGAGCAAAAAACACATTTTTCTTCTGTTCTTGTTTTGTACATGATGGTTGGCATTATAAATTACATGGTTGGTTATTTTCCTTTCTCCCTATCTTTTATGTATTCATACAGTAACATTCAACAGTTCAGCTGTTATTTTAAAGAGCTCCCGGCAGTAGAGTTGAGGAATGGTAAAACAGCTGGCCGACGGACTTACCACACAAGGAGCCAAGGAGAAGTAAATGTGTGAGTTCTGTCTGAAAGAACAAATTCTCACTATTGTTTTTGGTCACTAGTGATATTAAATTTTGTCAATTCAGTGATTCTGAGGGGAACCTCTGAAAATAATGCCTCATCTTGCTGAACCACTAATTCTGCGGCTTCTTCTTTTTGAACATGGCTCAATAAGCCTTTGGATTGCTGAGGATACTGGTTTTGAAACTCTTGATTTGGGCCATGGGTTGACCAAGTCGTCATAATAGAATCTGTCTGTGCTGGATCATGTTGTTCAATTTTTTTTTTTTTTTTTTTTACAGGGTACTACAAGTCTATTTTTGTTCTTTTACACTCAAGTGAATTGTATTGTATATTGTAGTT
The DNA here is from genome assembly GCA_019512145.1 of Engystomops pustulosus. Taxonomy (NCBI): domain Eukaryota; kingdom Metazoa; phylum Chordata; class Amphibia; order Anura; family Leptodactylidae; genus Engystomops; species Engystomops pustulosus. The sequence continues at coordinate 75,442,461 of CM033644.1, forward strand.
TTTATAAAATTTAATACTTTGTCGTTTAGGTCATTGGTTGAAGAGTTTAGAAAGACTTTGTGTTCATTGTGTCAGGGTAACCAAACTGCATTCAGTCCGGAATCATTATTCTACGTTGTTTGGAAAATCATGCCAAGCTTCAGGTAATTGTGTTTAATTTATAATAAATATGTTTTGATTAACCTCTATTATCAAGATAGAAGTGTGTTTGACCCACATCTATAAAACATTTTTGCATATCTTATGGATATGTCCTATGAGAAAATCCCTTTTATGTGAATAGTGGAAGAACAATTAAAGGGGCTGGCCAATTTACATCAGGTTTTCTGTAATGTAGGGGGAATGTTGGATATTATGTAATTTACCAATATCCATCTATAAAAGAGTTCTTCACTGCTCTCTTGAAATGTAAAGTTAAGCCCTTGGTTCAGAAATATCCTTCCCTCATCAGCCAGACATTCCTGTCTATAAAATGGCTACAAATTGAGGGTAAAGTGATCTCTAACTGTCCATGACTAATCTACCTTTCAGGACCAAATATTGTATTGACAAATACCATCATAAGGTCCTGGCAGGGCTATTGCTCATGGACATTTAGAGATCACATGACCCTCCATCTGCAGCCATTTTATGGACAGGAATGTCTGGCTGAGGAGGTAAAATACAGGAGGCTTCCCTTTACATATTGAGAAAGCGGAGCAGAGCTTTTAATATATGTACAGGCGGTCCCCTACTTAAGAACACCCGACTTGCATACGACCCCTAGTTACAAACGGACCTCTGGATGTTAGTAATTTATTGTACATTAGTCCTAGGCTACAATAAACAGCTATAACAGTTATCAAATGTGTCTGTAATGAAGCTTTAGTGTTAATCCTGGTTCTAATGACAACCCAACATTTTTAAAATCCAATTGTCATAGAGACCAAAAAAGTTCTGGCTGGGATTACAATGATAAAATATACAGTTCCGACTTACATACAAATTCAACTTAAGAACAAACCTACAGACCCTATCTTGTATGTAACCCGGGGACTGCCTGTATATTGGTAAGTTGCCTAATATCCTGCACCCTTCGCATTACAAAAATAACTAGATGTAAGATGCCCAATCCCTTTTATTCTAGTGAAATTGTCTTCATACTGAGTCTTTAAAGAAAGAACAGTGTATACCAGTCTAAATCTTCACCAACCCTGTATGATCGGATTCTAGTAATCTAGCTAATGTAATTACGGTAGCTTGCAGGGAATTAGATTTTTATGACCCTATTATCCAGCTAATTATTGGGGTCAAGAATTCCTAGGTGTGGTTGTACCTGAAAAGTGGCCCATGCAAAAGTGGAAGAGATCACATTAAAAACAAACAAATGGCAAAAAATGCTAACTTTTCACCCAGTGTTAATCTGTGAGTTCCATCATGTATACTATTGTTTGCTGCATTTAATCACCAGGAAAGTCAAATAATTATTCCTTTATCCTGCCATTCTCCCTCTAGGCTTATAAATGGGGATGACACTTGCTACTTGTGTATAGATTTTACATTACAGACGGGAGACACTTCTGTAGAAAACACCAAGAAATCGTTATCTTCATTGATGTCACTGGCTACTTACTCCTCCTATGTACACACCGCATGTCTAGAAAACTCTTCATAAGCCTCCATAGTGGAGATTTATCAAGCTTTCTGTGCCAGTATTCTGGACAGTGATAAAACTTTCTGAAACCGCTTTCTCCACATTCGTTAAGGGTTTTACATGGTTTTTAGGCACTCTGATTATTAATGTGAAAAGGGAGGTGTTCTATTTAAAAAGGGGGCAAACCTAAAAGTCTTTGCTCCAAGAAACACCAAAACAATTGTGCTGTGAACTAGACCAACTAATAGACAATAGGCAATGTCAACTTTGACAGTCATAAACCTTTTGTCATTTTTTTGTTTGTTTTTTTTCATGGTACGAGACGTTCAATTGATCAAATCATTTTAATAATAATCCTTTTTTGTTATAATTTGCAGACAAATAACTAAAACTGTGAAAAAAGATTTTTTATTTTTATTTTATTCCCTTAATTTATTTTTTATAATAACCAGATAAATTGTATAAACCTTTACCAAAATATGATATATATATATATATATATATATATATATATATATATATATATATATATATATACAGTCAATACATCACCATTTCCCAGGTACAGAAGCAGAAGGTACATCCGTCTGCACTTTGCCTTCAGATAACAGGCCGGAGGGGGCTCACTTAAACCGTCCTCCAGAACTGTGGCATGAAAATTTTGGCCATGGCAAGAGGTGATTTCAGCCTGAGCGCCTCCAGCTCATTTACAAAAGAAAACTAAAGAAACAAGCATGTCATGCTGGACATCTACCACCAGTCATTTTCTATAATATTTGCCCAATTTAATTAAAAATAATAAAATAAAAAATGTAGAGAATTATTATTAGGAACGTCTATGGAAAGGAGGGCTTCAGTAATGGCATTGTATTTTTCTCTATAGTTAAAATGCCCTGAAAATTACTATTTGAAGATAAAAATGTTTTGAAATGTTAAAATTTTTTAATTTAATTCCTGCTCTTTGCTTATCGTCACCCTGTTTTTAGGGGCTACCAGCAGCAAGATGCCCATGAGTTCATGCGATATTTATTGGACCATTTGCATCTAGAACTTCAGGGGGACTCTGATGGTTCTAGACAATCTCATATGTCCCAGGAAACCTCCAACAGATCCTCCGGCAGCAAGTGTTGTATGTAAGTGTTTTTCTGAGCAGCTGTAGAGCATTACATTCTATATACTTCCAGTAATCTAATGTGGACTGGCTCTAGTTACAACCTGAACAGACCCGGAACGGTCACACCTTTTGTTTGCTGTGTCCTTTATCGGATAGTATTACATTTCAGCAAATGTCTTGTTCTACACTCTACCTTAGAGGTGGAGGTTTCCCGCTGTATACATGTTTATCTCCTGGTACACCACTCTATTTCCTCATTATTCATCTGTAGTCACTTCCTTCTGGAAAATATTTTTTTTATATATTTATGGTTATTACATGAAGGTTGCTAGTTTGTATTGTATTCTATATTTCAGCAATGGAGCAAACACGGTGGTAACATCTGTATTTGGGGGTATTCTGCAGAATGAAGTCAACTGCTTAATTTGTGGAACAGAATCTAGAAAATTTGACCCATTTCTGGGTATGTTTTCTTATGTTATCCAATGAAAAAGTACTTGAAATTTTGTTGAATTCATGCAGTATTGTTAAATAAAGTGGTGGCATAAAGAAACAGAAAGCCTAAAGCTGCCTGTACACATACTGTAGAAAAGATGACATGGCAAAGATTGCTTGCTGGTCGGAATATTGGTATGACCAAGGGATAATACAAAATGCTGTCCTGTTGGCTGCAACCTTTAAATTTAGTCTCCATTTTCTCTAGATGAAACTTATTTATACAGTTTGGTTAAAAATCCAATTTCTGTCTTAGCCAGGATCATATTCTGTTTAGACAAACAGCAGAACACCACATAGTAGACCTTGTGATAATAGTCATGCTGGACCACGTCATTAAGGTGCTTTGTTATAGACTCTGTAGCCTCTGCTTGATTTTCATATTTGTGGCCACTGTTTCTCTTGCTCCAAACTAACATTAATGATGTATTGTGTGGATATTGAGAAGGACACTGCTGTGTATTTATGCACTTTTTGGGGTCTATTTAGCATTTTTGATACAGAAACTATGATAATTGGTTTCTGTACTGTCAGAGGGGTGGGCCTAAGCTGAAACTGGCAGCCTGACAGTAGACAGCCGAAAATATTGAAACTCTTCTTTCTAGCCCCCAAGGTTTGAGAGAGAATTCTAACCTCGATGCCTATTACATTGAATGCTGAAGATGGTGTATGCATTGCTTGGAGACTTTCATTTATCTTGATCGTTACTTCTTTTTGCAGATCTTTCTTTAGACATTCCCAGTCAGTTCCGTAACAAACGTAAGAACCAAGATAATGGACCAACCTGCAGTCTTAAAGGTGTGGATTGAAGTCAGAAAATTATGTATACATATTTCATATTTCATCTTTCCAGTCTAGACATTATCATAAATGTTATAGGGATTTATAGTTGCTTGTAAACACTTTCACACAACTATCATACATCCAATTTTATGGAGTGCTTTATAATCCACCCAAAACAACTACTAATTAAGATATCCGAAAGCCGTCCTTGTTCTGGAACCTGTTTGGGGCTTCATCAGAGGCTTGGTCCAGCAATGGAAGAACCACAATCCCCACTGGTCAGAGAGTTTCCTTTCACTTGTCCTTCCCATTAAAAAAAGAAGGGAAGAGATTCTGGAGTTTACAAGCAAATTGTCCCTAAATGTAGCGCAAAGGCGTTCCCAATTATTTTTACTACATAGGGCATATAGGACTCCGGTGGTATTGCATAAAATGCGATTGAGGGAAGATACATGTTGGCCAAGATGCCGGGCTGAGGGGGCTGACATATTACACATGTTCTGGATTTGCCCAAGGTTAAAAGGGTTGTGGAGTAAGGTTCAGTGATTACTACAGGAGGTGTTTGGAGTTCAGATTCAGCGAGATCCCAAAATCTGTGTGTTAGGATATGTGGGTGGAATAGATGTCACTAGGGCAGAACAAATGGCAGTGGCAAAATTACTGTACCAGGCACGAAAGACCATCGCGAGGCATTGGTTAGATGTAGACCCGCCGAGAATATCAGAAATTAAAAGACTACTAAATAACACCATTAAGATGGAGTCGGGGGTATATCTAAAGAGAAATGCACTCAAAAAAATTGAGAAGCAGTGGATTAAATGGCTTGAGTGTCCAGGTGTAGGGGCTGATAATGTGTTATGTAGGTGGCAGGGGGTCCGTCCTGAGGGATGGCCAGAAATATGAGGGGAGAGGAGATAGGCGCTGGGAATGATGATTCTGGGGATACTGGAACGAGAGGCAATCTTTGGGAATCGTGAAACAGCCAGACCTAAGGAGGGGGGGGGGGGGGGGGTTGGGGGAACGTTTGTAATGTATAATGTTTGAAACTAATTGTACACTACACAGAAGTGTTTATGATTTCTGTATGATAATACTGTGAATTTTATATGCTTAAACAAAAGTTACCTGATTTAAAAAAAAAAAAAAAATTGACATGCTGACATTTTGGTTTAACTTGCCGTTAATTTATGTCATCTCTTTTCCCATTTAAGACTGTCTTCGCAGCTTCACAGACCTTGAAGAGTTGGATGAAACCGAGCTCTACATGTGCCTGAAATGTAAAAAGAAACAGAAATCCACCAAAAAATTTTGGATCCAGAAACTACCAAAGGTACAATGTTAGAATTCTGCTACGTCTGAGGCTGCCTGGTCAATGTTGTTGCGATTCCTCTTTATTGTCCAAAGATTGCCATGTTGTGAAACAATAGCAAGTAACTAGAAAATATTTCTGATTTTAAATAGTTGTGACGCCCTCAGCCCACAATAGGCAGAATTTAGATTCTCAACCTTGCAGTTTCACTTCTTGCCGTGCCTAAATTATAGTGACTGTGGTCTTGTATAAGGTGACCCACTTATTATGCACACAGAAAATCTAGTCTTTGTCACAGATGATTCTATAATTATATTGGCATTTTTAATTTTTTTCTTGGAAAAATATAATGCTGCATTGTTATGAATACACAATTAGAGGGAGAGTATTTTGAAAGGGGTGTTGTATTGATAACTTTAGTGTTTCTAGCCATCAATAGCTTCTAAACAAAACTATATGCACATTTAAACTATGACCTCCACAGTTGACCAAGATAGAAGCCTATGTAAAACTGAGTTATCAACAGAAGTTGATCACAATCTCTCTCCATTAGGGGGTGGTATAGAAAGGGAATAATATCACATAATATGGAAATTTATCACATACTATAATTTGGTAAAAATTATGGTAATGCAGAATCCAGAAAAACAAAATTTCCCCAGGGGTATGGTTAGTAATTGTACACCTTGCTGCTTTAATTTGGGGATCCCATCTGACTATTCTCACGCATCCTTATTAAACCAAATGTCTCGAGTGAACTGCATTGGACCTAAGTGCAAAATGTGTTTCCAACTGGCCCCCATGCAGTGCCTGGTCACTCCAATATTATTTATGCCTTACCTTACCTTTAATGAAACTGGAACTCGACGAGACACCTATAACATTAGATCTTTTATTGTTCTATCGTGCTACTCATCATGATACTGGTTTTGGCTTCAAAAACTGCAGTAACAAAACTTGTTAGTGTGACTGCTGCTAAAATAGAATATTTAAAATTGAGTGTCTTGAAACCAGTCCTTCCTTTCCTTGACCATTCTCCTCGCTTGTACACCTGCAGGTGCTTTGCTTACATTTGAAAAGATTCCATTGGACTGCTTACCTTAGAAATAAGGTGGACACATACGTAGAGTTTCCACTGCGTGAATTGGACATGAAGTGCTTTCTACTGGAGGTAATGCATCTGACATAAGATTATTATCTGGGCAGCTAAACATACCAAGCATTATGTCCTTCTTTTATTTTCTTCTTCACAGCCGGAAAATATGGGCCCAGAAAGCTGCCTTTATGATCTTGCAGCTGTTGTAGTCCATCATGGTTCAGGGTAAGTGAAAAGTTTGTTTATCCATGTGTTGTCAGAGACAGTTGTTATTGCAGATGCATTGCACACTTGTTTCTTCACCTTACTAATGTGATTGTCTGAAAGCTGACACATGCTACATCTTCTAATATATCTTAAGTGCCAGATGCAGTTCTTTTTTTCTTTTACATTTTAAAATATCCAAACACAACAACATATTGTTGTGCTTTCTCTTCCTGACTCTGGATCCAGGGTCAGAATTATGGTAGCTGAATATTAAGTGCTGCTCCCTGCATATTCTGATTTGCCAGCGCTGGACTGGCCTGCACATATTAGGGCAGATGGTTCATTTTTTGCAGGACTGAGATTTATTCACAGTCTGTAATTTTCGGTGTGGGGGTGGGGATCTGAGATTTTTATTAATTGATCACCTATTCTCAGACGATTAGGCATTTCTAACACCTCCTACTATCAGAAGTTTGAAGTGTTCATACCTGCAATACTTACATACCTGCCCCTGCAAAAAAAAATAATGAAATGTTTTTTTCCAGTCCCCTGCTAAATATTTGATAAATCCTCTTTTATGACAGCAGTATTATGAAATAAATATATTGAACATAATATATTAACAAAATAAGACATTACAGGTAATACACTCGTCATCTGGTGAAATGCTAGGAATGATTGCTGCACAATCTATGAGAATGATATTAACCTTCATATTTGTCTTAATTTTTGGACAGCGTTGGCTCAGGCCACTACACAGCCTACGCAACCCATGAAGGACGCTGGTTCCATTTCAACGACAGTACAGTAACCCTGACAGAAGAGGAGACTGTGATGAAAGCAAAAGCTTATATTTTGTTCTATGTGGAGCGGCCAGTCCCTGCCACTCCAGAGAAACTTTAAATACCTCCTTTCATTCCCTGAAACGCCACACATGCCCATCCCACACTAATACTTGATTGAAAAAAAATGTTTGGTTTAATTCATGCACTTTCACAGCTCTTTGTTTGGCTGTCATTGATGGAATAAGCTGTACTGACAGAACTTGATTGACCCCCCCTTCCCTTTGATGCTGCCAAAGAGGCCTGCAGTTCTTGTGTTCCAGTGTAGAAGTCCTCTAAAACGACGATTAAAGATGAAATCACTATATGCACAGACATTTCAATTAGGCAAAAATCTGAAGTATTCAGTCTAATTACATAGAGCTTGAGATGTTTTAATTCTAAATCTTTGCTGCCATCCTTGCTGGTATTTGGCAAGGCCCCAGTTTTCCTTTTTGGGAAAAATCTTCATAGACCCTTTAACTTTTAAAGTGACTTTTTAATACATGGCTGGTAACCTTATAATCAATGTTTTGTATGATATTGGCTTTTGAGCTCTGTCAACTGCACTCGCAGCATGATGACCTCCCCCCACATACCTCCAACCAGCTGTAATGGGGTGGCCAAGACTACAGAGCAGTCAGACTTTGTAGTCTGGACTTCCCCCAATTGCCTCCTACCAGCTGTAATGGGACGATCCAGACTACAAAGCCTGACTGCTCAGCAACAGATGAGTCAATTGACATAGCTCTGAAGCTAATGCTGATTTTTGGATAGAATGACATCTGTAATAGAAAGTGATGTTTTGTAGGTGTCTGCACCAATTGTAGGCGATAAAGGATGTTTTGTACAGTGTTCTATTAAGGTTTGGCAGATTTATGTGTGTGTAGAACACTGTGAAGAAGTGGGTTAACACCTTCCTGCCTGGATCCTGGATGATTGTCTCTCCATTAGATTGGTGTGTCTACTGATCAGGAGCCTATGATCCCAGAGGTGCCTTTTCTTTGAGGTGCCTGAACAAGAAGTTTGATAGTTTTCCGTTCTTCTCTTATCTCACCCTGTAGATGTCTTTATACACATTCATTTGAATGATTTCTATATTAAAATGGTGTCCATTGCATTCTATTTCAGAACTACCATCACATTCCTTTTATTAAGCTTTTCAATTGTAGATGGTATATTGTTTAATTGAAGAATCATGCTGTGTTATTCAGCAGTTAATATACAACTGGATACAGCAGCATCCGTGTCTCTGGTCTTTTTACTGCGTTTTCCTATGTGTTGCACAACACACATCCCAGGGGGCATCACAGGACCCCATACATAAGTGTATCAATCATCTTACTACATTGTTGTATCATGGGATGACTCACTTAAAGGGAACCTGTCACCACATTTGCACATATACAGCCAGTGATAGGCTCCTATAGAGCTTTGTTAACTGACTGACCCCCTTCTTTCAGCTAAAAATTGTTTCGCTTACTTCCCCATAAATCACCTTTAATCTTATATTACCTGGCATCAGAGGGGGTGTGTAAGCCAGGGCGGCTGCGCCAGGCTTACATACATCGCCGCATCTCGGAGAGCCGTCAGCTGCCGGCTTCTCCTACAGGTCTCCGCAGACAGGGGGCGTGGAGGGGGTGTGTTGGCTGACCCCCTAATGAATAAGCCGACTCCCTGGACTCAAGATAGGAGAATCCGACCTCTTATTTAGTAAGAGGTCGGATCGCTTTAAAGCAATTTAACACAAATAAATTTAAAAAAAAAATGTCTGGGGAGAAAGGGGCTGGGGTGAGGAGTATGGGGGGGGGCACATTTTTGGGGGGTGACAGGTCCTCTTTAAGTAGTGACATTCCGGTGGTAATACAATAGACCTTCTTCAGACATGGTTTGCAGGGAATAAGACCGAAAAGGTTGCGTATAGCAATGTATAGCGCTATCGGAAGATGAATGGTGGTGCTTTCTTACAGGGCATCTACCACTAGGATGAAGGACTGTATGCAAATGAGTCTAAGGGGCTCCAGGCTTCACAGGTGTTAATGGAGCCTGGAGCCCCTCAGACTTTGCATACAGTCTTTCATATTCAGACTTTGCATACAGTCTTTCATCCTGGTGCCTGATGTCCTTTAAACAGAAAACTTTTTAAGTCCCTGTATATCTGAATATAGAGATGTAAAGGCTATATTTTGTTGCTGTAAGTCAAATTGTGTACAGGTAGTAAAGTTCTGCCACCAAACATCACATATTCGCATAAAAGGTGACGCTTATAGCTTTCCCTGGAGTGTTCAATCTGTGGACAGTCTCCCCTGCTGCTGTGTGTACTTCTCATCTACGTAAATATTGTTCATGATGTTCAACTCTCAGTGGAATGTATCATTTGTGTCACATCTTTTTCCATCCCTTCATTGTTTAACACTATTAGCTAGCGAGTAGTCTAGACTGGTATGAACCTGTTGCTGTCCTCCAAGGTTGTCACCCACCCTATCCCACTCAAGGGAGGTTTCCTCTCTGCTAATAAGAGCAGAAACTTGATGTTAGTGAAAACTTACTTCAGTTATGAAATCAGCATGACTATTGAACTCTAAAACAGCACAACAATTCAATAGGAATTGAGTTTGAGCTATGGGGAGGAGTAGAAGTCCATGGAATCACGCTGTGATTTCAGGTGATCACATTCATACTGTACATGGGCTAGACATTGCAAATCTTACTGGGTAAAGAACCTTAGCTGACATGACATGCTGAGAAGAGGCATGGGACATGAAGAGGAGTAGATGGGAGGGGGCCGGCCAAGCAGGGCTCGTCCCCACTGATGCCAGGTACCATAACAAAGTTGATTTATGGGAATGTACGGGATGCAATTTTTAGCTAAAAGAAGGGTGTCAGTTAACAGGGCACTATGGGAACCTGCTGTATTTGCAAAAATGTGACAGGTTCCCTTTAAAGTGGTATTCCCATGAAGACAAGAATCTTAAATAAACTCAGGATAACAAAATAACACAGTTTCTAATTCAATGTTAATAACAAAAATACAGCACCTCGTTTCAACCTTTAACCTTCTGACTTCAGGGTGAGCAGAAATATTGCTCTCCTGTCTGATGCTGCACTGATCTTCTCTCTGCCAATAGCCCTCACCCTTTGCATTCCAGGACGAGCTCACACACACTTCCTGGAGAGTAAATCTACAAGCTACAGGCTAGTGAGCTGGCTCATTAGGCTCCCTCCTCAGTCTTGTGGTTCTGGAACAGCTCCCTATGACATGTATGATAGGGAGCTGCAGTCACCCCATTACACACCACTTTTAACCCAATTGTATTGGGTTTAACGGGGCCTGGTGAGACGGTTAGGAGAGGAGTAGTTTTAAACCCGGCTCATTTGTGAATGACACATCACTACTACAGGCAGATGAAGGTCTTTATCCAGGGTAGGGGAGGGAGGTATATAGAAGAACTTGACAGTATATGTATTGGCTCTTCTTGCAGAGCTGAGAATGTCATGTGTAATATGGATCTCATTTCTGATCTGTCTCATCTCTCTTTCTATGTGTCAGATACTAGTGAATGTTCAGAAGCTAAATGTAAGTGTATATCAAGTGTTCCCTGATAATCTAACCACACTGTCAGCTCACAGAGCTAGGTAGGTGGATCATGAGGTGTCTGCTTAGAGAGGCCCCTCCCACACCCTGGGATTTTGCATTGACCAGCCTAGGGAGTGATAGGAGCTAAAACAGCAATAAAACCGAGTAAAATTGTAAGGGGTTAAAATGAGCTTTATTGTGTTAACATTCAAGGGAATGAAATTTGAGAGTTTTCTTTAATGAGCAACTATGGTAAGGTAACTATGATAACTGGTGTACTCAGGACCGGATTAAAGGAGGGGCTACTGGGGCTCGAGCCCCGGGGCCCCCACCGGGTTTCTGACAGTCAGCGACTCAGGGTCTAGGATGTCAGCTGTGTCAGTGAGACACAGCTGCCTTCTCTGGGGGAGATCGCCGATGCACTGTTTCGACGGAAGCAGGTTGTGAGGGGAAGCTGGCGGCGAGTGATTAAGTCACGCGACGGCAGCTGTGTCTTCAGTGGCTGGCGGCTGCCTGAAGAGCAAGGAAGAGCCTGCAGCGTTGTTAGATCACTGGAAGGGAAGGTGAGGTAAGTATGAAGTTTACTATTTTGTGGCTATTTTCTACAGGGTACTGGCGGTTAAATTCTAAAGGGGGCTGCGGGCTGTATACTACAGTGGGCTGGTGGCTATTTACAACAGGGGGCTGCAGTCTATATACTACAGGGTCTGGCAGGCTATATACTACAGGGGTCTGGCAGGCTACATACTACAGGGGTCTGGCAGGCTACATACTACAGGGGTCTGGCAGGCTACATACTACAGGGGTCTGGCAGGCTACATACTACAGGGGTCTGGCAGGCTATATATTACAGGGGTTTGGCAGGCTATATACTACAGGGGGGTGGAAGGCTATATACTACAGGGGTTTGGCAGGCTACATACTACAGAGAGCTGGCAGGCAACACACTAAAGGGGGCCGCTCAGGCTATATACCTCCAAAAACATTGTTGGAAGGGCCCCCACCAGTTTGGGCCCGGGGGCCCCCACCACCCTTAATCCGGCCCTGGGTGTACTCCTCAAGTTCTATATCAGATGCAGCAATTACACAATGCCTAGTTCTCAGTGTATTAGATTAATAGATTTTTTTAAGAGTAATATGAGACACAGTGAAACATAACCATTAGACAAGATGTTCCTGAAAGTTATAACATTAGAGAATTTAAGTGTTTGTTTTTTTGTTTTGTTTTTTTAATGAAAATAGACATGTCCGTTGTGACCAGGTCCTCTTTGATCTACATTAAGGTAGTATTCTCACACACACTCTCACACACACACACACACACACACACACAAGATACACTGCAAAAATGTCCGAATATTCTGATTACAATAAGTAAAACAACAGAAACAAGTATGGTCGTCACCTATAAACTTTTCTATGGGTCCTACCTAATATAAACACAGAAAATGTCTTATCTGGTCGTTGAAGAAAAGCAACTGTGCCATGTATCAGACTAGTTTAAAGAGCCATATCTGGGTCTATATATAACCTAGTGACAGCTGTGGTCCTTGCTCCCGGCCATATATGTCCTTAGTAAATCTGACACAGGAAAGATCTAGGATTCCTTTTATCGTTACACAGACTATGCAGAGGATCCTATGGAAAGTTCCTGCAGTTCATTGCAGAAACTAATCTGAATTTCAGTGACTGCACCTAAAAAAGCCATTCAAGACTGGAATTATCTAAGAGCCTGCAAAGGTATTTATAGCAGAATGAATCTACAGTATCAGAAAAGTGTAGGACAAGCTGGGCAGCCAGGCTGTGTTTTTATATGCTACTTGTTCACTGATATTGTACTGAACTGGGAAGCTACAGTTGCTCTTTCTTGTAGGTTTTGATTGTACGGATTTTCAATTTGTGGTGCAAATGATAACTCCTTTTATTCTTTGAGTTTTTATGTTTAATAACTACAGGTAGGCTGACATTTTCATTGATACTATTTTTAAAATTTTCCAACCTTTTCATACTTTGATGCCTTTTTCGTGTTTTACAGAGTAATATTAGGGATTATTAGCTGCAAGACAAATTGTCCTTCCTAGTGTCCGTATTTAATATTCCATACTATGCACTGGGAAGCTGGGAAAATTTTTCAAATGTAGCAAAATTCAAAATTGAAAAAATAAAATATGGTTTTACAGTTCATATTTACGACTTTCACTGTGTGGTCCAAATGACACCTCTATTGTTTGGGTTAGTATGACCAGGAGGACACCAAATGTATATATTATTTGTTATGTTTTACTATCTTTAAAAAAAAAAAAAATTTAGCTGTCTCCCCATATCTTGGCACTAATCGTATTTTGATGAGCTGGGTGAGGTGTCATTTTTGCCAGAGACAAGCTGATAATTTCACAGGGTGACCGTTGGATCCAAGATCCATGTGCCACCTTAATTTAATTCCCTTGTTCACTTAAATGTTTAACAGCTAAAATTGGTGCCAACTCTAATTGTAGGTGTTAAGAGCGGGTTATTTGCTGTACAATGCAGCAAGCACCCACTATACCACTATACATGGAGAAGGCTCAGCCTACTTCTCTATAACAACCTCTTATAATTCTAATTGCAGCTGATATCAGGGGAGTTGACAATGATCAGGACTGAGATCACTACACACATACAAACAGATTCTTTGGTTTAAAATGCAGCATTTAGAGTTAACATGTTAACAGTGCAAGAAAAAAAAATTCAAATTAATTTTGTGTGTAGAGGGTCAGGGTGTTATTTTGCTTTAACTACTTAGGGCTCGGTGGTGTAAAATGTAATGAATTCAGAGGGTTACTGTATACATCATACTTCAGTGCGAGCCTTTGGGGCACATGTATCAGTTTTTTGGCTTCCAAGTTTCCTACTTAATCATTGCAATGTATCTAAGTTTTCCCCTATGTGATACATGTGATGAGTTCCCTGTTTAGTCTCACTTTTGCAACTTTTTGTGGTCTGCGACTTTTTAGTCTCAAATAGTAGCTACCAAAATTAAGTCTGGGTCTAGCATGCTCTGTTTTGGGACTTACCAGGCACAAGCATGGGACAAGTCGCAGAAGTTGCACCAACATTGGGGTACAAAGATAAATACGGCTACTGCATTAAATCCTTGAGACTGCTAAAATGGGTACGCTGCTCGATTCTACACCTAAAAAGTCTCAAACTGAGAAAAGTCTCAGGGGTTTGGCAGGCTATATACTACTATAAATACACTGTATATTCAGGTGGCATGATATTTATGTGGGCACAGCAGAATCAGTTGTGTTTTGAGGAGAATGCACTTTTTAGGAGCACAGTGTTGATATCCAGGGGACACTATACTGCAAGTCAAAGTGGTATATTTAGGGGCGCTGTGTGGAGGTGTAATGCAACAAGGCAACAACATCTGCAGGCAAATTCAGGAAGTCAGATACAAATTGCTAGATGCCACGTCTTGCGTTTGATCAGTACTGTAGTGACTGAACAACCTTCTTTTGTGTATTACAATCATAAGTATGTGATATGGTACACAATGGTAAGCTCTTACATATGCTGGATGCGCACTAAATTTACAGTATATTAACATACAATTCTCACAGATATTGCATGTCACACAGATAGTGAGAGAGAGTCACAACAAGGCAAGGGGTCACCTGTATCTACATCAAGTAGAAATTTTGTCTACATCCATTTATTTAGTTTCTTTTCCTGGTTTCATACAGATATGATTAGTCCAAGGCTGCATTCACATGAACGTGGCTCACACCTCCTCTCTCCATAGAAAATAGTGCCACACAGCTGTTCTTACGGCCAAAAGATAGGATGCTCTATCTTTTATGCAGCCACGAGTGCCCACCGTACCGACCATAGGCACTGTAACAGTCTATGGGGGACGTATGTCAGATAGCAAATTATACTTTAGCCCCATTCAGACGACTATCGGGGGCAAAGAAACACAAGCCATCTGCTCTCCTCATTAACACACATCCTTGATACCATTAGGATAAGGTGTTCTGTCTGTGGAGAACATTAGCTGCACACATCCGTGATATACAGATCTGAGGGGGCCACAACAGACTTCTAGCAGCCTTCAAAAGACCAATGGTGCTGGTGGGAGCTAATGCATACAAATGGAGTTCTATGTTCTGGGATCTATGTTAGCATCTGGAGTAGGACATGTGTTGCCAATGAGCGAGTTTGGGTCAAGAAACTTGCTTCATGCACTTGTGGGATTTCCTGGAGAAAAATGAACTCAGCATGTCTGTTTATATCAGTGAATTGAGGTTAAGGTCATGATTTAATGTCCCAAACACGGTCAGTTCTTTAGTTATACATTTGGGCAGGTAATTCCTACATGGAGTTTCGATTATTTTGAAAGGCTCCACCCCCAACCAATCTTTTAATTTAACATTCCGTTTCAAGCATGTTTAATAAATGCTCAGGAGTGTTAGCTCTGCGTGTGATCAGGGTTGGAGCCTTTCAATTGCGTTTCAAAACACAATCGAAACGTCATGTGTGAACGTGGCCTCACACACACAAGGTGAGTCCTCACCCATTAGGCCGGCGGCACACGTGGCGTTTTGAACCAGTTTTTAAGCAGCCCATTAAAAGACGCATCTGTTTTTGACCAGTTTTAATTAAGATAATTGGTAAAACCTGTCAAAAACAGATGCGTTTTTCAAAAACGCAAGCGTTGAACGGACTGCTTAAAAAAAGGCCCAGAAACGGGTTCAAAATGCCACGTGTGCCGCTGGCTTTATGCAGTTTCGGGCTCTTTCACAATAAAGAGACTGGTGCACATCAGCAAAGATCCCATCTTTTGGTATGGTAATACACCTCTGTTCTCCAGAAGCATTTGCACACAGATGACATAATTGCTCTGTACATTTCTTGCGGATCCATGGACTAATGTGGAAGGCTCTGATCTGCATTTTAGGGGAAAAAAAGCAGATCAGAGGAAAAGGAATCAGAGTCAGAATACTATTTTAGCGGTGAAAGTCACAAATCCTCTGCATTAATCCTCTGCAATCAGGAGCTTGTTATTGGTGCTTCATTTTCATCAATAACGGACATGTCCTAATGTACACACCAAGGATCTGTATCTAATACAATGTGATCTTTCTACAGACCTCTTCTTGGCCCAAATAAAGAAAGACGCCTGGACCTGAGAAGCAGTTGTCAGTCTTACCATGCCTGGAGTTCTCACAATGAACATCACAGATCTAAACCGCGAATGTCTTCTCCACTTGTTCTCATTCATAGATAAAGACAACAGGAAAAACTTATCTCAGACCTGTCACAAACTGCAGGATGTTTTCCTGGATCCATCTCTCTGGACTTTATTGAATTTTAGCTCTCCTCCAGAACTTACAAAAAAAAACTTCATTTTAGGTCCCGCTTTGAAATCACTGTCAATTTGCTGGTATTCAAGCAGGGTCAAAATCTGCAATATTGAGGACTGGGCAAAAACAGATCTCCAAAAATCCATGTGCAGCCCTCATCTGAACACAGTCAGTGACTTCCTTCAAGAAGTTTGTGAAAGGTAATACAGCTAATACTGGTACAATGGTACATTTATTAAATGTACCATCTACTTACATTTTAGGCATTTTTTTTATTGCAGATTTTGCAAGTTTTTCTTAGACAAAGCTAAAAGTGGGTTAGCATATGATAAAAAAAACAAGGAAAATCTTATACAACTCCTTCACTCAAACTACAGAACAATCTGCTTTTAGCCTAAAGAAGTAATATTTAGCTAATTTCTGTCTTGTAGTTATAGTAACAAGAGACAAAGAAGGGCCCATTCACATCAGTGATTTTCACCTGTGTGTTCTGCACGTGTTATTTGCAGGAATTTCATTGGACTCTGACGCATCATATTCAGTATTTTGATGCAGGTAAATTGCAAAAACGCAAGATAATTCTAGTAGAAAATAAATAAAAGCCGAAGGCTGTACCTCTAATGGATTTAACTATTGAACTACAGCTGCTTTCTGAATAATGCATTGAGTTTCATGCCTTCTTGTGGCCGGCAGATGTCACGCAATACTCAACAACTGTCAAGATACAACAAGCTGCAGTGTAGCCATGACCTTACAGACACAAAATGACACAATATGTCAACTATTTTTCCTGATTAGCTAGAGTTATTCTCATGTGTAGAAATACAGCGCTATAACAACAATTCCATTCATCTTAAGCATTGATGACATTCCCACAGTATATGTCCTAAGCATGATAGATGAGGGTCACCCACATTTATCTCCCCCTCCTCCTCTCCTGTGTGCCGATGTGTGCATGGCGCTTTAACCTCTTGGCGCAAATTGACGTACCTGTACATCCAAGGCTGCAGTGTGTTGCCACTTTCGGATGGACAGTTACGTCCACTGATCACACAGGTACAGAAGCTGTGCCCAGTCCTACAGCCGGACAATGACTGGGAAGGTCTGTCTCCTGCTGAAAGGAGAAGGGAGGACTCTTCTCCCAAACCATGAGCACCCTCAGTGGTTGTTATCGCAGCTCAGAGAGGACCCTGGGGCTGCCATGAACTAATGACTATAAGGATTTGCCAATGCATTATAGAAGTGTTGAAAGGATCGCAATATGAGTTTTTTGTCCATCCTCTCATAAAAACAGTTAATAAAAGTTATTCAATAAAAATATTCGACAAATATGATGCAATTCAAAAACACAACTGAACCTGCAAAAAACAACCCCTCATACAGTGACAGCAAAAGAAAAATTAAATGGTTATGGGCTTTGGAAGATAATGAAAAATTGAATGAAATGCTGTCACTAAGGTGAAAAAGAGTCAAGGGGTTAAATCTACCATACTCCGACTATAAAAGATGTTAAGTTCCATTAGGATTACATTCAGGGAGCAGCAAAAACTAATTACAGATGCAGTCTTATCTTAGTACAATACAATGTCTATACTTATTACATACATATTGTGATTGCCTGATAAGATCTAATTTTTACGGGAAGATTCTTAACGTGTACATTTTTTTTCTCCTCATGCACTTTCTTAGATGCCCAAATCTCCGGACATTGACCCTCTCTGGTTGTGCCCACATCGGTGATGAAAATCTCCTCCACATCTTAAGACATTGTCCTCTCCTTGAAAGTATTAAGCTTGAGAATTGCTCTGCAGTGACAGACCGGACACTGGCAGTGGTTCCCCTTCTATCTAACAGACTTCACACCCTCCATGTAAACTTCTGTAGAAATATAACACAGAAGGGCCTCTCCCTGGTGCGGCAGGGGTGTCCGGGGATCATCCTGCAGGCAGACAGGAGCGCAGATATGATCGCTGACAGAAAGCCCAACGATATCATTTCTCTTCAGCGAAAATTGATACTAAGATGACAACAGCTAAATGCCTTCTGTTCTACTTCAGGAAAATCTACTTTCACTATCTTTAACATAGATCTATTATGGCAGCATCTGTAATACTATCACACAACTGGGAATCCTGGGGGAAGAAATGTATTTTCAGGTATATTTTACATCTGAAAAAGTAATAGAACAGGTATGTCAATATCAAGGAGCAAGTATCCCACATACATAATTTTATAGTGAAATATAAAACCAAATAAGGAGATGCAAGTGTAAATGCTGTATAGACAGGAGCCTTTCTCCAGCACTGGGTGACGAAAATGTAGAATGAAAGAAGCAGATGAACTATATAGACATATGATCAGGCCGGCGTGCCTCAGCTGACAGCAGTATTGTGTTGGGGCTTTTTATTTGGGTATATTTATACACATTGCGCCAAATATACTCTCTAAAAAATGTTTTTTAAAAAGCCAGGAAAAAGGACGAAATGACTCATAAAAAAGGCCAAAAAATAAAAAAAATGGTGCATTTTTTTCATGCAGTAAGCAGAATATGGAAAAAGAACCAGCTACTGTGTTCTATAAAATAGGTTTATACCAGGAGCACAATTACGGTTTGTAAAGTTAAATATTACATTATCCTAAATACAGGCCATATTAAAAATGTTACTGAAGCTGCGGTTACTTTTATCTTTCAGATTTTTCTTTTAAAAATGCAAAATAAAAGAACCATATGTAGAATTAGAGCAGGTCAGTAAAGCCATTCAAGAAATCTCCTAGTATGATGAGGATAATAAAGGGATGACGTGGCCCAGTATGTACAGCAAAGCTCTAGAGTGACCTACAAAGGGCAGTCTGTTTTACCTACCCTAGCGCCCAATGTGAAATCTGAACATACATGTGTGCATTTATGTGGGTTGTGACATTAAAAAAAAATAATGACATCTGATTGAAATAAAGCCATTTACTGAAGAAACCTTTAATGTACTTAGCAGTAAAAACCAGTAATTGATTCCTTCCAACAATTGCAATTACAGGCGGTCCCCTACTTAAGAACACCCGACTTACAGACGACCCCTAGTTACAAATGGAGCTCTGGATAGTGTTAATTTACTGTACTTTATCCTTAGGCTTCAATGATCAGCTATAACAGTTATCAGAGGTGTCTGTAATGAAGCTTTAGTGTTAATCCTGGTTCATATGACAGCCCAAGATTTTTAAAGTCCAATTGTCACAGAGACCAAAAAAATTTTGGCTGAGGTTACAATTATAAAATATACAGTTCTGACTTACATACAAATTCAACTTAAGAACAAACCTACAGAACCTATCTTGTATGTAACCCGGGGACTGCCTGTACTAAATTCCCAAAAGGAAACAGTAAATTTATCATGGAGAAATGAACTCCTTGAAAGGCAATTAAAAAGGGAAGGCGGCCTTTTGTAAATATTAATTTACCACTTCATTAATGACCATTTTTGGGGTTTTCTGTCATCATGTGCCCTTACTTTGTAATGGTATGAGGGCTTGGTTCTGGTTGTAACATTTTGGGGTACATATAAACTTTAATTGTGCTGCTTTCCATGATGCATAACTTTTATATTTTTTCTGTCAATAGCAGTGTGTGAGGGCTTTTTATTTTTGATATTGTTACTGTGTATAAAGTAAGAAATGTGTTCACATGCCGTCCTTTTGGTTTTGTATACACAAACAAAACCTCATAACCCTGCAATTTTGGATGCCATGTGACACTGCCAACCCACTAACAGGAAAGCATATACGTTGACACATTTTAGAGTCATCTTCTCCAGGTTAATACTTGAATGTCCGGTTCTACAAAGGCTTATACACTGAAAGATGTAATGGATCTTTCTATCGAGCTTTTCAGCAGTAACTGCTTAAGTATCTCTTCCATGGGACGGAATTAGTCATCACTGCTCATGGGCATCAATGTACCCTGTGTGCCCCAGACTGTGTTGCTGATTTACCACATGTTCTTGGCAACCTGTGTCAACTTTAACAAAAGTGAAATCTTTAAGAAGGAACCACACAACAACCGCCAGCACTTAAACCTTCTGTTGGGTTTATTATTTTTCCTGCATAACTAATCCTGCACAGGCAACTTCCAAATTAAAACAAAATAAATAGGAATAATCATGTAAAACTGTTCTTGGGGTGAACAATAAGTGCACCAATGTACAATATTCAAGTACAGCACTGACCGGGTCACCTTGGAATATATTACCAAGTCCCTGGGCCATTTACCCTGTCCCTCAAGAGAAAGTCTGCTCTCCATGCAACTCATACTCAGCGAGTGAGGGAAGGGCCAGTTCACTTCACCTTAATTTACAAAGGACGCAGGGAGAAATTAAATTAAAACAAGTTTTTTCTGTTATTAAAAAGAAAAAAAAATTGTAGTTGTTGTAAAATGCCTGGTGGAACTTCACGCCTTCACTTCTGGAGGGTGGGTATTCTAATATGGAACTTAGTAGTCTGTGTCTGATCCTTCAGTATTATCCACATTACGGGATAACATATAATTGTCCATGTCAATAGATCGGCAGTTGTTGATTGCATAGCGCAGGCGTTCGGCCATCACTGGCTGACTTGTGTAAGGAGGGAGTCGGAGTTGAAAAAAGCATGTCTGTGAGGTAGGCAGACTGTCGTGAGGCTGTAGATGGAAGACAAGGAAATAGTGACTGTGTATGGTCAAAGCAGAACCATGAGCGAATCAAGTGATATACAGGGTATATACTCACCCTATCAACCTTCATGATCTGGAAGCGCTGTGAAATGTCTGCTGTATTCGCTGGAAGTCGGGACCTGCCAGAAACAAACCTCATAAACAAGACTCGCTCCTCATTAGAAAATTCGTCCAGCGTCTGCCAGAACCACTGCACCAGCTGGTGTTGTTCATCGACCTCTCGGTATCGCACGACTTTCTTCAGAACTTCCACTGAGATCTCTGGCATCCCGCACACCATTTGTTCTAGTTGCCTGGCAGTGAGAAGCGAGAGGAGGGGAACTGGCACAATCCAAGACATTCCCTCTCGCACTGCTGCCACCTGTCACATAAAATAATGGAATATTAGTTGTACATGTAGAAATGAGGGCTTCATGTACAGCTCATATGATGGTGTAGTAGTATTTATCAAGGAGCAATTATTGGAACAAAATACGTTGCAGTATCGGAGAGAGATGCCCATTATTATGTAAAGTCATGAAAGATCTATAGAAAATGTCATTATCTCTAGTCCCACGTATTAGGGTGTCTCACCTGCCGGTCCATTTCATGCAGCCTGTAATCGATTGCTCGCTCTACATATTCCTTGCGGTTAGAAAAGGTCAGGGGTATGCTGTTCCCTCCAGGGATAATGGGCACCATTTTTCCATCAGCGCTTTGACCCACAAAGGAATCGAGGGGTATCATCTACAATGACAATATGGATGCCAATTAACTAAAGCAACTTATAACTAACTTAAATGGATGATCCTTAATTTAAGAAAAGCTTTTGATATATGTGTATTGGATACATGTGGTTGAATGAAAGAACTGTATAGTTTTATTTTTGCATTGTAAGTATAGAGGTTTTCTGCTGTAGTGCAATGGTATTTTTTTTTTGTGGGAATGTAGTACCTCGTGGAAGGTCTCCTCAGTGATGCCGCTGTCTTCAATGTGAAGAATGCTATTAAGAGTCTGCACATATAGCAGATCGACCTCCTCAAGGTCCTCTAGGGTTAGTGGGATACAGCACAGCTGTTTCCATACCAGGGGGGCCAGGTGTAGATCAAGCGGTTTTTTTGTACGGATAGCCACACCCATAAGGATACCAAGGAACTTGAACTGCATAAGGTGCTCATCCAATCCAGCAGATGGGTTAAACAAGAACCTGTGTAAGGAAGACAGGGATGAATTCATCTTCCAGAATGTGCAGCACTTAAATGTAAAATCAAGACTACAAGAATACTACATTATTTTAGCTTATAGTATAGAAAATGAGAAGTATTTATTTACTTTTAGACAATACAGTTTTTACAGTGATGCAGGACAATTATTTTTACAAACAGCAGCCCCCATCCCCAGTAGATAATTCCACTATTGATTGTGTCCGATATATTCCAAGGTCTATGGCCCAAAAGTGGAAGATCATATTAAACAGAATCAGGTGACAGCAGTGAGGTTAGGCTTTATTCACAGAGGTATAAATAAGACTGGTGCTCCCAATGTATAAGCCCCAATGCACCAAGCATAGACAAAGAGAGTCATGTTGGCATAACTTTTTACACTGTATAGCAAAATGTAGTTTACCAGGCTTTACTATGCAGAAGGCTACAGTCAAGTGAACACCCTTGCATATAACTCTAAGGCTCAAATTATGTAGTCCACAAATAAACTCAAAATGATGATCTTATCACAGACTTGTGTATAAATTGCATCTGAATGAGCACATGACCTATTAAAAGGTCAAGGATGCTAAAAATAAATCATAGACTGAGACCAGGAGAATCAAACACCAAAATGAAAGCCATCACAAAGTCAGTTTTCCACTATTATGAAAATAGTAAGAGAAATATTACCTGTCTCTGTTATAACCCACTTCAGCAGTTGCATTAGGTGAAGGAATAAGAAGATCGACTACTCCAGTTTCCAGCTCCTACCAAAAGCACAATACAAAATATATGAAATGATTTATATGCGAAGCCAAAATATTATATTTAACATAAGTGAAATATAAGTGCAGTAATATTAGCCAATGGGATAAAACCCCTTACCTGGCACATTTCAGTTATTGTATCATCAAATACTCCCCCTGCATCATCTGCCCCCTCTCCCACCAACTTCACTTTCCAGGCCCGAGATGGGAGACGCAAGTCTGATGCATTCAACTTCACGACCTGCCGGGCAATCTGCACAAATATGGGTTTACATTTTCTACCCCTGAGAGGTGAAAAGATTAAAATTAGAAGATGTTTAATGAATGTCTGTAGGATACAAACAAGTCAAGCAGTGACAGAACAAACCTGGTGGAGATCCTCTTTACAGTGATTTGAGGTCCATAGTTCTTTCCCTGGACCATAGTTTTTCCAATAGATCGGACCATGGGAAGCGTATACACTCTGGGAGCCAACAGTGGCCTAAGCTGGCCCTGTACTATACCCCATGTCCCGGCATTGTAATGGGATGTACTACTCTGTAAAGATAAACAAAATTGTATTAACCACTTAAGGACGGAGGGTTTTACTCATTTTTCGCTCTCAAACTTAAAAAATCCATAACGTTTGCATTTTTCCGTGTATAGAGCCGTATGAGGGCTTTTTGCGTAACAAATTTTACTTCACAGTGCCATTATTATTTTATGCCGTGTACTGGGAAGCTGGAAAATAATTCCAAACTTTCACTATGTGCTCCAAATTACACCTCTGCTTTCTTCTTTGGTTCGTTACAATCAGGGCGATAACACATTTATAAAGGTTTTATTGTGTTTTAATACATTTTCAAAAATTAAACAAATCTTCTGACGCCAATACCTTTTTCATACTATGGTGTACGGAGCTTTGTGAGGTGTCATTTTTTGCAAAATGAGCTGACGTTTTCATTGCTACCATTTTGAGGCCTGTGTAACCTTTTGATCATTGTGGGGTTCACCACTGAGAATAACCGGTTTCCTATTTTGATAGATCGAGCATTTTGAGACGTGGTGATACCCAGTGTGTGTGTTATTTGTTACTTTTTATAACAGTTCTAGGGAAAGGCCGGTGATTTGAACTTAACCCTAGATACAGTAGTATTGCAGTATGTGGCATTTTTGCAAAATATTTATTACAATGAGCCACTGAATCATTGTAACGAATCTGCAGAAACCAGACACCAAAGACCCAAGGCTGTCATGGCAAATCAATTGGCGCCCCGATGATGTTCAGGGAAGCAACGATCAGAACCAGGATGGTGCCGCTCACGCCCCGCCGTCTTTTAAATCCCGCTGCTGGCATCGGAAGGGTTAATACCCGCAATATGCATTAAACCCCACCTGTGTATGAAGAGGGCTCAGCCTGTGAGCCATCTTCATACACCCCCTGCACCTCTGTGTTGTACATGTACAGCGTAGATCGTGAAGGGGTTCATATATACAAGGAAAAATGTGATATAGAAGTATACATCTTAACAATAACTAAAGTTTAATATGTGGAAGCAATAACCATAACGTGCATTTAGTTAAGAACCAGTGAAGAAGTATTTTATGAAATGATCTATCTTTCTTGAATAGTTATTGGCGGAGTAAATCGGCAACAGTCACTTAATAAATGTCAGCATTTTCCATAACAATTTCTTTTCATCATTAGAAGGAAAATACTAAGTGAGATTACCTGGTTATTTGGGCTAAGATTCAATAACCTCCAAGATGAGTACATAAGATCAGAGAAATGATACAATAGCCGCAATCTTGCCCTAACTGTGTGGGTACAGATATCTTTCAGGGAACTGTATTGTGGTGGGATAACATCAGGGAGACCCAACTGCAAGGGCACGGACACACCTAAAAGTACAATGGAAGGCAAATTGTCAAAAGTGCAAGAAGCTATGAGTCACGTTGTCTGTACATCTACTTAAGGAGTTTTCCACAGGATAGGACCTTACTTGCTGTTCGGTGGAGGTTCCGCTCATCTAGGGTACATCAGACCCCATCGGACCCATCGTTCTAGTGATCTCTGGCATTCCTGATTACCAAGACACCCCGATAGGGCCTAACTTGTTTTGTGGGAAAACCCCTTTAAGGGTTAAGAATCTAGCCATTCTATTATTAGAGGAATACATACAAAAAAAGTGAAACTGGTTACCTGGGGCACGTGGCGGTACAGGAGTAGCCGTCCATGCCGCACTGTGACATCTTCCTGCTGAAATTTGACGAATGTTTTTTCCTTGTAATGCTGTAACCAAAGTGGGCTCTCGCACATGATTTGTGTGGCCAAGGCCAAGCTAAAAGGCAAAAGTAGGAAGAGGTCAAATACATAGTAATAGGATTGAGTTAAGGGAGTGATACAATTCAACACCTAATAAACTATAGTGAGTTCATGTGAGTTGGACAACACTCACTGGGGGAGTCTCATGGAGGTGCGACAAAAATCTATTCTAAATCTAAATCCAAAAAAATCACCCACAGTCCGCCAAAAAATTGGAATTTACTGGAGCCACCAATAACACCCCATTGCTAGAAAGAAGATATGTGGTGTCTCACTGACCATTTCCAATCTGAAGATGCTGAGGTACTAGGTTTTCATTTGAGTAAAGATGGGCACTGTACAGAGTACAAACAACCATGTGCTATAACTATCGCAGTTATTCTGTCTACGCAAAATGTCTTTCTCTAGCATCTCTTTGACAATTGTTAAACTTTTCCATTTGAATGCAGAGTAAGCCAAAGGTTAAATATGTGGAGTAATTGTAGGTTTTGTGGGATAATGTTTCATGTTATTAACATACTAAACCAACATTTTAAAGGGGTTTTCCCACGAAGGAAAGTTAGGCCCTATGCACAGAATAGGGCCTAACTTGCTGATCAGTGGGGTCTCAGTGCTGAGACCCCTGCAGATTGCGAAAACGGGTCCATCTGACTCCTCGTCGCCCCTCAGAATAATGGAGCAGACAGCCTAACTTTCCTTCATGGGAAAACTCCTTTAAGCATAAATACAGACAAAGAAAAGAAAAATAAATGTATATGTAGAGAGCTCATCGCTTACCTGCCCCTCTGAGTTACTACCCCAAGCATACGCTTCCCCAGCAGCTGAGAGGGCTAATGTGTGCTCTGCTCCCACTGCTATGTCTTCAATGAAGATGCCCAGGAGACCTGGAACCAGCTGGGGCCTATTGTGATTCCGAGCCCGACCTTCTGGCAATCCAATAAGACGGTCTGGGGAATAATCACAAGGCGGTACATGATTATGTGTAAGTAAAGTTTAAGGAACGGTTGGTCATATATAAATCTCTAGAAAGTGAATTTGGAATATAAAGGAATATCCCCCTGATGCTATGAAATAAAAATATAAACATTAAATAAAATTTCCCTTTCCAAGGTTATGCCAATGCTCTAGGGCAGTGGTGGCGAACCTATGGCACGGGTGCCAGAGGTGGCACTTGGAGCCCTTTCTGTGGGCACGCAGGCCTTCACCTTAGAACAGAATTTGCTAGACATGACTCAAGGTTTCCTCCTGCAGTCCAAAACTATTTTAAAGCAACACCTCCTTGGCTGCCAAGACTACAAGAGAAGCAAGAAGGTATGGACAGAGATGGATTATGGTCAGAGTTCCTGCTCTGGGTCCCCTGATTCTTCCTATTCAGGGGACCCTGGAAGGAAGCTACAATACAAATTTTCTTTCTATTGTATTGGTGTCCTCAGAATGCCAATATGATTAAGACTGCTTAAATTGTCATCTTCGCACTTTGTAACATAAAAGTAGGTTTTGGTTGTAGTTTGGGCACTCTGTGTGCAAAAGGTTCGCCATCACTGCTCTAGGGTACTCCCAGCCTATGTTTACAAGCAGCCAATCAATGTCACCTACGGTACTAATGCCAGTAGCACATGGCAGGAGTGGCATCAGCCGCTGAATACCAAGGCCAGTTGAAAGAGACTATAGATTTAATGACCGTGGTGGGCATTTAATATATATTTAATATATATTTAAATTAAATATAAAACACTCACCTTGACCAAAAGTGTACACGTGTCCATCTTTAGTCAGTGCAACAGAGAACTGTGTTCCACATGCCACCTTCTTAATGCCAATCCCACAAAGAATGTCCACTTTCTAAAACAGAAACTAACTATTAGGTACATCATGTAATCTAAAAACAAAACTTATTTTGTTTATTCCATTATGTATCTTGGTAATAGACCTTGACTGAAGAGTCTAAAAATCTTGCATGGTAAAATTTTAAGTTACCAGGATAAAAGGTCACCTGTGGTGAAGACTTTGCGGTTGAATTTCCCAAACCAAGTTTTCCATAATCTCCATCTCCAAAAGCCCAGACCAACAATCCATCAGCAGAGACGGCTAATGTATGGTTCAGCCCGCAGGCCACCTAAAATTAGGAAACAATATATTAGATTTAAAAACACATTTGCACCAACTGATCAGCATACAGCCTGTGGTGAGGATTTACCCCACTGAGACAGAGCCAACAGTGTCAGAGGGCAGGCCTATGCCCATTGCCCAATGTAGCAAAAAGAAACATATTTTACAGCAAGTACAAAAATCCAAATGTATGTATTGTCTCATGTATAAGTTAGGTCTGATAGTCACGTTACCTGTCCAATGTGAAATCCTTCAAGTGCAGTCACACGCTCTGGAAGTTTCTTGTTGGATGTATTTCCCAAACCTAATCGACCATAATCTCCATTTCCAAATGTGAAAAGTTTCCCATCTGCTGTCACTACTGCTGAGTGTTTGAAGCCACATGACATCTGGAATGGAGTTAATAGTAGACATGAGCACATTTCATTTTGTAGTAAAAATCATTTTACGACTGGTCACAATGGCACTTGCTTTAGATCAATCTTGTTCTTGCTTTTTACCAGCAAAAAAGGCAACAGACCCAATTCAAGCAGATCCACTAATAATAGAAGTCATGATACTAATGTGAACAAAGCCCATAAGAATACTGGAAGCACCATGATACTTACACTATGAAACTTGTTTTAGATGTTTATGTACTTGAGAAAAATTTTTTTGCACTGGATTTCATACTTGAATTTGTCAATGCAGGTCGGTACCAGAAATGATTGAACTGCAATGATCGGACTTTACCTGAACAACCTCCTCCCCTTGTAGAGCTTCAATCTGTCTTGGTCGCCTCTGTCTGTCGCTATTTCCATGTCCCAGTTTGCCATAATCTCCATCCCCCCAGCTGAACACTTCGCCACTTTCAGTCAGAGCCATAGAGTGTCCATCTGATCCACAAGAGGTAACCAGCTGTGTCACCACAAAACCTAAGAGGAGAAGCACAAATTTATGTACAAAAGAATCAACATGCAAACTACTACATCAGTTTCAGGTGCAGGTTGTAGCTTTATAGTACTTGATAAAGATTAATAATGGGTAGATTTGCAACATAAGAAAGAAAATGAAATCCAATCTTTTAAGTAGTGGTTGTCTTCTGGCACATTACTATAAACATTTTCCGATAAATTTGTTTTTAAGGTGTAGAAAGTTTGCATATTGAAATGCATGGTATTTTAAGTTATGTCTGCACTCTGGTGTGACTTACCTTGAAGAGCGGAGATGACAGTGAGCACATGAAGGTCATCTGAATTACCTTGACCAAGACGACCGTAACTACCCTCTCCACAAGCCAACACTGTGCCATTAGCTTGGATGACAAAAGTGCAGTTTTGACCACAGATAACCTGGAAACAAATTTATACAAATAATTTAAATGACACTGAAAGCTACAATGTATTCAATTCTAAGACATTTATTCAAACTCCTCTGATAGAAAGGACAACTGTGTGTCAAGGTTAGTTTACTGGGAAACACAATAATGTTCCCCCTCTAAATAATCTCTTCCAGCATTCACCACAAGATACCTGCTGTGCCTGAGAGAAAGAGGTTGCTGCAGATGGAATCATCACATTTCTTCCGGCCTCTGCTAGTTGTCCATGCCGTCCAGCGCCCCACAGATATACATCACACTTGCCTCCAAGATGCCAATCCTGCCATTAGAAAGATGATTTTACTACTGCCGTATAGAAAACAACTGTTTATGATCATTTACAAAACACATGACAAGTCACATGATTACAATGTTTACCAATGAGATAATTCTAGTGATCATGGAAGCCTTTAAAATTGATCATTCCACACACATTTTTCTTATAAAAAAAAGGTTTCTTTATGGAGTTTCAGGAAGTCACCATTTAACCCCCCACAAGTCAAAAAATCTAATCAGATCCATTGATGACTGTCAGTTAGCTTGTTGTAGCAGGGGTCCTTCCACCACTGCCTGCTCTGCTATTTGAGACTTGGCTCGTTGATGTCTCATCAACTTGGCTATCTAACAGATGATAATGGATAGGCTCTAATGGGAATACGTTTATCATCAGGGTTTACATAGGTTTAAGAGTAGGCAAACAGTGTATGGATATACTCACCTCTGGCCTGGAGATGGCCCAGGACATTATTTGTTCATCTGTCCCACTGATCCACTTGCTGTTATCCTGTGGACAGATCAACCGGAATGAGCAAATAATCGTCATACCACCAGCCACATCTTTCTTCTATTACAAAAAACATAATTCTGAAGACGTTTGTATACAAGGTCGTTTCTGCAGCATCTGCATGAATTATTGTCTGCTACAATCTAAACCAAAGAATATTTAACTCAGTGTTTAAACATGATTTGTTGCGAGAACACATTCCACTAAGGCAGTCAAGTTTTATCTACTGAAATGTAGAATTTTTCTTACCATTAAAAGTCTTAATTCATCCTCTGGAACGGGTTCCAGATCAGGGACAGCAAAGGATTCTGGGAACTGTGCTCCCCTGGCAAGAGCCTCAGCAGCTTTTATGGTGGTAGAGAAACACTCTAACCATGCCCATTCTGCGGGGTTCCATGAAGCGGGCTCTGGTGGGGCTAAGCGGTGGTGTGGAGGGATAGGCGGATTGCACAGAAGCTGGTCCAGGTTCAGTCCCACAGCCAGTGATGCCAGGCACTGCATGTAGGGGCTATGCACCAACTGCTCCCCGCACACAACATGAGGCTACAAAATGAAGCAACAGTAATAAAATATAAGGTTAACAGCAATACACACAAGTATATGATATACAGAATAAAAATAAATAAATAAGAGAGGTGTAACTGACTGGCTAAGTAACATTTCATGTTTTGAGGGCCAGGAAATAGTAACAAGACTTTGACCTGGGTAGAATCAGAATTCTAGAGACATAGCATAGGCAAACCTGCCAGACAAATACAGCTGCATGCAATACCTTTTCATACGCATACTGTTCCTGAAGCATGATGGGAAGGCGCTCTAAGAAGGTTTGCATACATGGTGCCATGTTCAATCCTGAAATCCCTTGGTGCTTCAATGCTGTTCTGCAGGTAGCCAAAACATGATTGGAGGACACCCATTCTGGTGTACAATTTACCACCAGAACATCCTGCAAATATACAGACATTAATAACTCTTGTATGTGCAGAGATGGAGCTTTGCTACAAAATGTAGAAGTACAGGTGGTTCCCTACTTAAGAACACCTGACTTACAGACGACCCGTATTTACAAACGGACCTCTGGATGTTGGTAATTTACTGTACTTTAGCCCTAGGCTACAATAACCATCTGTAACAGTTATCAAATGTATGTGTAATGAAGCTTTATTGTTGATCTTGGTTCTTATGACAATCCAACATTTTTAAAATACAATTGTCACAGAGACCAAAAAAATTCTGGCCGGGGTTACAATTATAAAATATATGGTTCCGACTTGCATACAAATTCAACTTAAGAACAAACCTACAGAACCTATCTTGTGCATAACCCAGGGACTGCCTGTGTGTCCTAATAAAGTATAGGAAAACATTTCAATACTTACGAGAAAACCATAAAAAAAATAACACAAGGGCTAACCCAAAATCTATTAAAAATGGTAAATATGCAAATAATCTTATTCCAGGATGGGACAAGGAAAACATTGCCTCTAAGCTACCTTGTAAGGCAGCCCCCCTACCATCAAGCATGGCTTTCAGGAATCCTAATTTCATTTTTTTTGGGGGGGTGAGGGGGATTTACTGAAAAAAATCTTAAAAATAAAAAGGAAAAACCATAACCCATCAATAAATGAAGAATGGGATACTTACCTTTGAACGATTAGAGCAGGCGGCTACTCCTACGTCAGGGATCCAAGCTGTGGTTGTCACAGCTCCAGAACCAGTTACCACAGACTGTAAAATTGAACCATCCTAAAAAGCAGATGAGTAGAATATAAGGTTCACCTTACTTATAACATTCATTTTTAAATAGATTACAACTTTTGACACACCCACAGACGAAGGCTGTCTATCAGCCGAAACGCGCGTCGGGGTTGCTGCTATCTCGGGCAATGATCACATCAATATGGGTAAGCTTTACATATTATGTATTCTGTTTAGGTAATATGACCCGATAGTTCCCAAGCTTCCCAACAGCACCATTTTACATCTATACATGGCCACTGATGTCTATATTTGTTTACATTTAGCATTGAATGTTTTGATCTGTTGCCTGTGATGCAACTCTTGCTTGTGTCCCCTTTTGAGTGGGATAATTTTTAACAGGTGTGTTAACTTTTGACTTAATAAAATTTGCATTTGGTACTATTTATTATGTTTCTTTGCAGTTTTTGTTGGTTTTTCATCCCTCTTTATTGAGGGTTGAACAATAGGTTATATATAAAACTTTTGACACATTACAAACACTTCATATTAGGTCTTACCTTTAAAGACCAAATATTTAATAGACCTCCAAGTCCCCCAGACACCAAGGCTAGGCCATCATGACTGAAAGCCACGGTACGAACAGGAGTAATGTGACCTTTTAACTTGTATGCACAGCGAATGTCCTCAGGTTTCCTGCAAAACTCCTAACAAAGGAAAAAAAAAACACTTATTCATAGTCATTGGAACACTTTATAGACCTATTCATCATCAACACATTTGTTCAGAAACAAACCACCATCATTTGTACTGGTAGTCTGTTAGTGTCAGAGTCCCCCTACAGGAGTGGACCCAGGTGCGTTTAAGTGTGTATTTTTCATTACAGCTCAAATAGTAGTGATATAATGCTATTTGGGATGAAGTGTCCTAAATCATCAGATTCATTTCAATGGGGTTTTATCAATAATGACATTAGGAAATTGCCCCTTAATACTTTTAACATGCAGTAGATATCAGTGGCATGCATGTCACATTGTAGGCACCTAACGCATATCTAAGTGCCTCAAACAAAATACTAAAATATGGAAACTTTTTGTGCATTAGAACAAAAAAACTAGTTAAGCCCCATCCCCTTGGTCTCTGCACAAGAAGTAGCCCCTGTTCTCACTGCAGAATTTGTAGGTAGGCAGATCAGAGTTTAGTTCCTAAAGCCTCTGGAACATGACCACAATAGAGGTGTATGGCAACTGGCAATAGCGTGATGAGCACACAGTGTCTCACTGCACCGAAAAATTTAAGACATTTCCTATATTTGGCCGGATTACGCCAGGATTACAGCCCTTGTAGGCACACTGGCATGTACACGGGGCCTTAAGTGACTCTTTTTTTTATAAGCACTTTAAGCACAAACCACGGACCTTGCTGGATATTTGTTCCTTCAATTCTTCTGTAGTTACGGACTTAGCCCGAAATGTACCCAGAGGGGTCTGTGGAACGATCCACACACACACCAGACCATTTTGGCATCCCCTGCAATGACAAGCACTCAATTACTAACAAGCTCTTCATTATAAAACAGAACTAAAAAATGTAAAAAGCAGATAAAGCCTTTGCCCAGATTTGTATCAATAGTTATTGATACAAATCTGGGCAAAGGCTTTATCTGCTTTTTACAATTTTTAGTTCTGTTTTATAACAGGGTAAACACTTACGTTGCTAGCATGATCTGTGGGCTGTCAGTCTTTCCCATTAGTCCACACCAAGTTACTGTATTAACATAGGATGGATGTGTCAGAAAATACTGGGTTTTCCAGCTGCCATCCATGTTGGCCCATAACTTTACAGTGTCTTCCTTAGCACACGTAAGCAGCATTTGGCCGGTTGGATCCCATTTCAGAGTAACAAACATTTCCTGAAAAACACACATTTTAGTTTTTCGATAAGAAGAATCAATTCATCAGCAATTGAAAATGAGAATTGCAACGCACCTTATGGGAATCAATGAGAATGACTTCTCTTTTATCAGTGGGCTCTTTACTCGCTATCAATAACTTTCCATCAGCATATCCTACTGCAAAAGGATGATCTTCGCTATACCAAGCAATGCAGGTAACAGCTACTGCCAGAAACAAAAGGAAAAGTGATGCAAAAAGCGTGCAGATCCTCCCAATGACCACGACCCCAAAGAGGCTTGATGGAGTTAAAGCAGATTCGTAGTACAGGTCATACGACAAGGTAAGTGACTATTTTTACAGGAGTTTGGTGAGATTCAAGAACTCTGTAATATAACAGCCGTAAAGCCTCATTGATAATTTTGCTCTGGAAAGATGGTGTATACCATTTGTGTGATCAATTTATATGAATGTGTATTCAACGATTACAACATTTCATTGCATTTCAGCTGTGAAATGCATTAAAAATGTGGACCCTGCTTTGGCCAATCCATTTTGTAGGATTTTATCCACTTAATAGTGGTCCTGGAGAAGGCAATAAAATGCTCTGATGTTTTACACATCTAAAAACCTGCATAAACATTCTTATAAGGCAAATGTATAGTTATAAGGGGGTAACAGCCCAGTCCTATTAAAAAAACATGATGACAACACATCTGGCTAAACATGCATAATGTTAGGATTCAACACGACATTCAACAACAAAGTTGCCATTAAATTGTCAAAAGATTGTGTAATAAAGATTGTGTAATAAGTGGAATTGATAAATAAATGAGTGGAAATACAAACCTTCCTTTCGATAACAATGTTCCAATTCCAAGCGCTGCATACTAGTAGCATCAGTCACTTCAATGAGGGCCAAAGACCCATCCATGCGACCAACCAACAGAGATTCTGGTAGGTCACTTGGCCATGCACCTCCTGGACAATGTTCAGGCCAAGCAATTGAGGAAACCCAATGAGGCTGAACATCCACAAGGCCTTTACCCCCTATTTGAAACAGGATTACAAGAGTCCAATAAGACAAAATGTTTTTTTGCAGGACATTCAGCTACTTACAATTTACTACAATATTACCTAACTCTTCCCATACATACTAAAAGCTTCTTTAAAAATGACATACCATTTAGCTGCCAGATGTTGATGGTTTTTTCTAGGGCACCAGCCAAATATCGGCCACTAACACTCCAGCAGACCGGAGACAGAGCAGGATCAGCTTCTTCTGGTGTTCCCTCCCTATTGCAATAAAAAGAAAACAAACAAGTCCCGTGAACACAGAACTATTTCTAAGTCTAGTTTTTAGGACCTTGAAAACAGCAGCCAAGTACTACATAGATATGTGATATAAAATAACTAAAACCTATATTTTAAATTGATAGATATAAACATATCCACATCGATCTATACTGGGTCATAGAACACTTGATCAGCTCTGTTCACCCTGGGAACACACAGATTTTGCAGCATCCCAAAAACAAAAAACAAAACAAAAAAAGGAAATCCATCTTAAATCATGTTCATATTCCTAAAACACCAGCATACCAACCTGTCGCCTTCTCCAGGTACTCCAGTACCCCCCCCCCCCCAGTTTTTATTTACATCTCTAGTGCACAGGTAAGGTGCTGGATTTACAGGCCAAGTAGCTCTATAATGGGCGTCAAGATCCCAGAAACAAGAAACCTGACTACTGCACTAAATAATAGGCTGCAGATACTTGGAGAACCAATGAGGTAACATCCGGTCCGCAATGAAAAAGGTAGACAGTTATTTTCTTTTCTTGAAGAAAATTTAGAACCTGACTCAGCTGTTTGTCCATTTGTTCGATACACGCACACGTTCACAAGTTGAGGCTGAGATTTAGCATCAAAGACGGCAGCTATGTGGCTGTGTCACACCGCATGGTGTCTGGGCAATGCTGCATAAGACAGAGAAGGAAAACTCATCCTTCAGCTCTCCAACTGGCTTGCGGCTCACGGCATACGTCTGCTGATGCAGATGTGTGCATGAAGCCTTGCCTAGTGTTACTGGAAGGTAACTGACAATAAAGCGTACCTGTGAAGCAATAGTGATTTTACCAAATGATATGCGTTTCCCCTTTTCTTTCAAAAGGTCTGGCATTTTCTGTACTTAAAAGCGTTTGACAAAAATCTCTCACTAGATGTGAAGAGGGCACGGACTAGTATCTGTCTGTCTATGCCCTCAGGCCGAGGCCAGTTAGTTTGTCCATAGTTTGTTCGTTCTCAAAGTAATTTAGCAGTAAATCCATTTAGTTTCCCACAAGTAAATCCGCTGAACACTACACAGTGCATATACAGGATGTATATGGTAACAGCCTGGCAGCTTCCATCACATGGACGAGCAGGGAACATGTAATAAGTGGTAGAAATCATAAGTAACCCAGTTACATGCAGTCTATAGCCTTAGCTGTGTGACCACTAAGGGTTAATATCTCATCTGCACAGAGCCAATACTGCAGATGATGTGGGGGAAGGGAGCAGAATGAGGTGCAGAGACAGACATAGGGAACAGGGGAGATCTTGTACCTCACTATTCTGTGTAGGATACATCTGTATCCACAGTCCTGGAACATATCCAGCTTTGCTACATACACAGAGAAAGCTGTCACATGACCTCCCCCTCCATGAGCAGGGAGCAGAAGCCCCTCCCCTTCCCGGAGTCTGTAGTTTTGTTTATAATACAGCACAGGCAGAGGAAGTAGAGATGGGAATTAGCTCTTCTGGCTCCCTCTTAAATATATAATAGGGCGACGCAGGCCAATCACCCTACACCACTCTTAACCAGATTGTATCGGGTTAAAGGGGGCATGGTGAGCCAGTTAGGGGCGGTGTTTAGTGAGCCATCGGCTCACTGATGAGAGTCTGCTCCATTTGTTCACGAACAAGAGCTGGTTGTTAAAGCCGGCTCGTTCGCAAACGACACATCATTAAAAGGAAGCAGCCACTGCGGCACTCAGATAATCTGAGGGCTATAGGAAAGAAACTGCTGGATTTAGTCAACTAAGACAATAGAAAACATTGTTTTATATGCCAAGAGCTATTGCTTTGGGGAAAAAAACCCTTTACAGTTACTCTTTAAAGTCCTCTGTATAACTCGTTCTGGCGGAAAATACTTACGGCTTCTGGAAAACAAAAGTTTGCTGTAGAAAATACTGATTTCTAGACACATTCCACACTCTGACAGTTCCATCGGAGCCACTTGTGGCCAACAGAGCCTTCTTGTTGCACCAAACAGAGGTAATGACCTAAAAAAAGTGATATTTAAACATTAACTTATTGATTAAATCTATATCTTGTTACTTCCCCCAATTATTGTGTAAGCGTCTTATAAGACACTGTGGCGCTGCTCTGGTTAGAACATGGCGGCCTCATCGCACTGCGACCATGCATAATAGAAATCAAAAGCTGCAATTTGTGTTTGGCTAGCTCAGGGCTGCATGCATGGAGTCTAACTGATAGCCTGGCATTATAAATTCAGACTATTAAAATATACTATTTAAATATACACATTATGGAAAAATGGTGAATATTTTTTAAATTGCCATAGAAGACTTACTCTGTTCTGATGTGCTTCCAGCTTAGTAAAGGAACATTTTCTCAAATCTCCAGCCATATCAGCAAGAGTCTGGGGGGCAGCCTGATTATCTCGATCATGGGCAGCCAATGTTCGCACTAACTGCTGAGCTGCCCACTGCCGATGCTGTGAGGATAGCCGGGAAGACAGGCAGCAGGCAGCTAATGCATTAGCCAGTTCCAATGGACCTGAATCATAAAGGTAACAGAAAAATGAACAACCACAATAATAAATGTATTTAAAAAACACAGACCGGTATAGCATGACTTGTACCTCTTTTCTCCATCTCTGCTTTATCGTAGTTTGGACGCAATTTAGCTCCCTTATCTGCAAGTAGAGCTACCAGTGCTTGCGTCACTACAAAGTTAGGAGAGGTGACCAACTTGTTTTCCTCAGCAATACCCCGTAGAAAACTTGGTAGAAATTTCCTTTGCACAGGGTCGTCTACCGTAGTTAGGTTCACACCAGTTGCAGCAGATATCAAATTCTGTGAAAACAGGATGCAGACAGGTTTTTAGTTAGCGACAATACAATATTGCTACACATACACAAACCCAGACCTCAGATTGTAACTTTTAAGATTCTTACATTTCTAATTTTTTTGCCCTTGATAAGTAGAAACGTTATATGTACAAAATACATATAACATATAATATATATAATCTGATGTCTGTACAGATTAATACACATTATAAAAGTAGTGTAATTGCAGCTGCACTAAATGGGATAGGGAAAAAAAACTAACCTGGGTACAAAGCTGGACAAGAAGTCGAGCAGCACTGGGTGTGCTGGATGCCAAGCAACCTACTGCTGTACTCAGGTATGCGAGACAGGAGATGGGTTTGCTGGTTTTGCTATGTAAACCACGTGAGCGGTCTGCAGTATTGGACACGGTGTTCGAGGGGCTGGTGGAGAGACCTGCTCTACCTGCTGCAGCCAAGCACATGAGGCGAACCAGAGTGCGAATATCTGTAAGACCCAAAGACTCCAAACCCGCAGCCAAACTGCAGCTAGATCCACTGCAGCAAAAAGGAAAAATTATATTGGTTATAGAATGAAACAGTATAAAAAAAAATTCCATTATTTACAATACACACATGCAAAGCAAACAAATATAACATACCTAACAGAAAGCAGTGAAAGAGCCCGCATCACCATAGTACGTGCCAGCAAGACTTGGGCAGCAGCTATTACTCTGCGTAGGGCCATCACACGGTCATGAGGGTTTACCAGAGCTGCTGCCTGCTCTCCCAGGGTAATTCTGCCCGATGAGCTCTTCTCCAGTGCACCTTGGCAGCCTTAAGGAGAATCCCAATACAGTGATTAAATATTTTACACAAGCACACAAATAGATATGTAACAAAACATTAACCCCTTAAAGACAGAGCCCTTTTAAGTTTTTGCTTTAACTCCCCACATTCAAAAAATCCAACTTTATAACATTCACTTTTATGTAGCAGAACAGATACCTATACAAAGGAAGAAATTTAAAATCGCATCTCAATGTACCAATATCACGACATAAAATTCACATACATTCCCACTCCCAAATACCTATTTGCATTAGTGTTTCCTCCATGCTGTTGGTGGCGGTTACCATGGCTACAGAAGCACCCAAGGGATCACTGTCTGGAAACTGAACTGGCTCAGGAACAATCCTACGATCATTAAGGCCAAGAGGTCCAGCAAGCAGCTCAAATTCTTCTTCTCCAGTCAGCTTATCATCTTCATCAACATCCAACATGTCCCAGTCTTCTGTTATCAATTATCAACACATATTCTCATTTATATTAACCTTGATAAATGTTGAACTCTAATATAATTTCCGAAAGTAGATGTTTTTTTTACCTTCATAAACACTGTCTTGTTTGCCGATTAAGTCAGGTGCATGTCCTTTATACCTGAAGCACAGAATGGTTTATAGGCTTTTTTATTGCATCTCATATTCATAAAGTACAGTCATGATATGTGTATGCCAGTTAGTCATCTTGGTGGTTATTGAAAAAGCACGGTTACCAGTTGCACCTCTGCCTAAGGCAACAAATGTCCCAAAACTGGACGGCAGCGCTCATGTCCACCAATCATTGACTATGTAATGTAAAGGACATCTGCGACACATCTGCAGTGGGGGACACTATGGTGTCCTGTACATTGCATAGATTGTTTTTTTCTAATGTTGTGCTTTATTTCCTTTATGTGTGCACAATGTTAAAAGTGTAGTAAATGTAGCGGCAAAGTCTTACTTCTCAGATGCAGTTGCTTTGCGCTTGCTTTTCAGACTCAGATACTTTTCACGGCAGCTGCCACACAACAGGTAGTATGGATTCCCGCTGCCACATTCCCCTCCAAACCAGCCATCCACATAGGAACCATTACTTCGGTACCCCTGGCGGTTGGCACTGTGCCCACATCCTGGATGACACCGTTTCATGTGTTGGTTGAAGCTCAGGACACTTGCCTCACACAGCTCACAGATGACTACCTCTTCCCTCTCATCTGTTTCACAGACATGCTGGAAAAGAAACAACTTTTTTTAATTGTCATAATGCCCGTCAATGATGGCTTCAAATCCAATAAGGAAGAACTGAGCACAACATGCATCAGCTATATTGTCATAGGAAGCAACAATTGCCACATATAATGCATAAGGATAAGCAAACAGCTGAATCAATCGGCATGCGGGTGGTGATTGATAACAAGGACAGCTCTAGAATCCTAATGCCATATGCTTATAGTATATTAGAAAGAAAAGTATTGTTTAATCATGGAGGTAACATGTGATGTATCCTGGCTAAATTCAGATTGCAACTTGGAAATAAGGGTTAGACCAACTGATTAAAAGTGAGCCAAACTAATTATTCAATGTGCATGAGACAAGTAGGTGTAGCCAACTGAAGAAAAACAATACAGGATTGGGCATGTTGAATTTCAGCATACCCCATCTGAGAGGGAAAATCCATAGACAGAGAAGTACAGTAAAAGCAACTCTGGCTAGCTGAAACTCCAAAAACATATTTTTCAGTTCATATTTTTAGAAATGTATAAACTCGTGTATAAGCCGAGTTTTTCAGCACAAAAAATGTTCTGAAAAACGTCCCCTCGGCTTATACACGAATCAATGTAAACTGTGTAAACTGTAAAAAATACTGTCTTCAGGGTTCCGCGCCCGTCTTCTTTCTTCTGCTGGGCGCTGCCAAGTTTTCCCCCTGGCAGCGCCTAGTATGACGTCAGCAGCGGCGTGTCATACTAGGCGTCGGCCGGGAGAGAGCAATGGCGGCGCCCGGCAGAAGAAAGAAGACAGGCGCGGATGCCTGAAGACAAGCAGCGCAGACATCGGGGGAGCAGCGCTGCACGTTGGGGCCACCGGAGGGTGAGTATATAAGTTTATTTTTTTTTAATGCTGGGGCAGTGCTGTATACCGCTGGGGGCAGTGCTGTATACCGCTGGGGGCAGTGCTGTATACTACTGGGGGCAGGCTGGGCTGGCTGTATACTATAGCGGCTGGTTGGCTATATACTGGGGGGGGGGGGGCGGTGACCAATGCATTTCCCACCCTCGGCTTATACTCGAGTCAATAGTTTTTCCCAGTTTTTGGTGGTAAAATTAGGGGTCTCGGCTTATACTCGAGTATATACGGTATAATAAAATGTATTGTTTGTTCAATTGATGTGTGAATGTGCCATTCAGTAATATGCCAGCTGTATAAATAGTAAGGGCCCCAAACTGAAAATTATATATTCTGCCATGTCTTCAACATATAAATCAATTCTATAAATTTACAAATGTTTAAAAATAGCAAATGCCAGAAAATGTATTCTTGTAATCTAAAAACGGGGCATCATTTTTCTATAAAAGGAATGTAAGATGCTGTAGCTGGACGCTGCATGCATCAATGCTCTTGGTCTCATGCTAGGGTATAAAGCAAGGGGTGAGGGATTAGAGCAGAGATGAGAGCAGCTCCTGCTGCGGTCACACACCCATGTTGGCCAGTCCAGTACCTCTGGGATCCACATTCCCAGAATATCATTATCGCTTGCTAGGTCTTGTCCAAACATTGCCTCCATGGCCTCATCATCAAGGTCAATTTCTAGTTCCTCATCCAGGTTGAGGTCATACAGAGCTCCAGGTTCCTGCTGCAAGGATACACCATCTCTCCGACCCTGGTTACGGTGAGCCTGAACAGTACGATACAATCCAGCTGCCAACAAGAGAGAAAGGCAATTTTATAAAATTGTCAACATTTTATTATTTAATGGACTACAAAAAAACAGCATATATTGCTTATTACAATTAAGAAGATATTGAACATTTTCAATCAATGCTACAGTACAATCTGATCCCAGCATTTACAGATGACAGCTTAGGCCCAATTCACACCTGCATTTTGACCTCTGCTAATATCTCCCATCACTTAAATTGATAATAATGGAAATTTAATGGACATTGTAATGGACATCTTAAATGTATGTTAATATCATTTTAATGATGGAAGATATTAACATTGATCCAAATGCAAGTGTGAACAGGGTCCAATATTTACAGTACATTGAAAATGGAAAGGGTCACTAATATAGTGGAGAAGTTGCCATTCTAAACAATCCAGCACACCCATTATACAAAGAACGGCAAAGGCTGAAGAGTTCTATAAGTGGTGGGTTTATTCCTAAAAACTTTGCAGTGAACGTTTTAATAAGTCTTTTCTGCCAACCACAATTTTTCATTTAAATAATGAGGCCGTGTGGGAGGGGGGGGGGGGGGGAGAGAGGAAGCACAATTTAGTAAAAATGTGTATGATGGTGCCCCCTTTATTGTTTACTGAGTAAGGTGGTGTGGAGGTTGTAGCCATAGAGACTTACCCCACTGTCTTATATACTTGTGAAGCTTTTTACATTTTTTTTATGTATTAAATAAAGCATTTGCACTTTCAAAACATTCCTTGACTGATGGTGTGCATTTATAGGTTATATCTTTTTTCTTATGCTGTTTAAATACAATTAACC
This sequence comes from Engystomops pustulosus, assembly GCA_019512145.1. Taxonomy (NCBI): domain Eukaryota; kingdom Metazoa; phylum Chordata; class Amphibia; order Anura; family Leptodactylidae; genus Engystomops; species Engystomops pustulosus. The sequence continues at coordinate 75,484,287 of CM033644.1, forward strand.
TTACAGCACCCTCATTAAATATCTTCTATATGGTGCCTGCCCCTCTTTGTTTTTATAGGACTGCAAATATAAACAATTTCTGTTGCTTAGTGTAAAATCCCATTGATGAAAACTTTAGGTGTAGCCGTTATCGCTAGGTGAAGAAGTTTTATTTTTATTTACTTATTTTTACTATTTTCTCTTACATTTATTTTCATATGTTGCTCCTATACATAACCAAAGTAACAGACTACAATCAAACCATGTAGTCCAATTCTGTAGTTCCTCTGCTTTTCACAACCCCACTTCTACTATAGTCTTTGTATTCCGACTTCTCTGCTCCTGTTTAACCAGAGGAAGGAATCTGCTTTTCTTGTCCAGTAGCCAGGAGGGCCATGGCTATGAGAGAATTGCAGGAGTTAAATTGAAGGAGTTAAAGTAAAATGACAACAGCTTGGAGTGGGTAGGGGGGGGGGGGCGCCCTGTGCAGTTGCATAGCTTTAAGGCTGGCGCTGAAAATCATCATGAATTTCTGGTGCTGGACCAGACCATAAACCAAGAGATACCTTTATGTGGTTAGCCTTGTGCAGGCCAACAAAATACTACAATTGTCAAAATATAATTTTCCTCTACACACATTTTTGATACATTTGATTTCTGAGGTATCAGTACCTTGTTACATATGTATTACAATACATGACCGGTGTCCAAGGTAAAAATAGTTATTCATTGGATAACATACCAGCCCTCGCTAGCAGTGTTCTTGCTGCCAGATCAAACTTCTGCCTCCTGGTTACAGTGGATCTGCCTCTGGTTTGCTGCCCACTACTTGCTCCAGCATTTTCTGCTTGTTCCATGCTGTCTGGACTACAAGCCATAAGATGGTTACAATTAGATTTGACAAGTTCGCTTCTACACAGAGTTGTTGTCTTAAACGCACGTTTAATTAAAAAAAAAAAAAAAAGATAAAATATAAATAGTCAGTGAGATGAATTGAGAAGAGGTTGATCTCTACAAACACACTTGGTGGTCAAGGGTCCCTTCCAAGCTTAGTTGAATCCCAGACTTGAATACTGACCAACGTTGCACTCTATCCCCCTAAAGTTTTACAACACACAGGCCCACATTTATAGAAAACAGCGCAAACTGCACTGTGCCTGTGGAGTGTGCAGGGGGCGCCAGATTCATGAATTGTGTCACCCCGTTCTTCATGAATCTGACATGAGTGCACCAACTTTTTTTTGGTGCACCTTTAAATAGAGCTTTGGGCACTGCATGATAAATGTGGTGCACGGTCCGACTGTGCACCAGAACGCCCTTTTCAGTGCACAAATGTCTTGTGGACAATTTATAAATACAAGTGCAAGCAGTTTGCACTGAAAAGAACATGCAAAGTCAGACAACAAAAAACTGGTGCAGGGGCTTTAATAAATGTGGGTTACAGTCTTCTTCCATCCAATTTACCCCATATCTAAGAGTTTCAATTATTTAGGCTCCATCAGAAAATGTCTGCCAAGCTTCGGTTGTACCTTCTAAGAGTGCCTGCACATGAACATGCTTGTTCTGTGGAAACGGACCAATGTTCTAGTCAGTTCCCACAGAGTTTCAGTGCTGTTTGGCCTGCAGACATAGAGCACCTGGAATCATATATATCATTATGACACAAGGATTCCAGTCACTGCAGTGTTCCAGGTCCGAGGGATCTCACCAGAACATGGGTCTGATTATATAATCCAGTGATTTTCAACCAGTGTGCCGCGACACATGGTCGGGTGTGCCGCGGAGAAAGTTCCCCAAACTATGGTGCCCCCTGTGTTTTGTTTCCCGGCAATGCGCAGTCACGGCTTCTTACAATGTAGGAGACGTGTACAATAACACATGGGCAAGCTTTGAACCTTGCGCAACAAAATGATGTCACCGAGGCCGGCGCATCATCCTGAGAGCGGAGAGACTCTGACATTTGCCCACCGGCAAGGTAATGCCCACCAATAATGCTGACTATATGAGCTTTTGCCTGAGTATATGAACTGTTGGCAGAATACTCAGCATATGAGCTGGTACTTTTAGTACTCCAGAAGTATACTGCATATAACAATGAGAAATGTAAAATGAGAAATACTATAGTCATGAGGCTGGAGTACTACAAGTACCAGCTCATAGTACTTCTCATTGTACCCCTTTATATTGCAGTATATGAGCCACATAATAATCAGCACCATATACTAAAAACAGGGAGAAACTGAGAACTGTTGAGGAAGAGCTTTGTGTGTGTCTTTCCACCATTCCTGCCAGGATATCGAAACAGGCCCAGGTTTCACACTGAGTGAGTAAAATAAATTTAGAATCTATATTATTAACTATATGTATAATATGACTGTATTAGTGTCATTTTGTGCTATATTGTTTGGTGGTGTGTCCCAGGATACTTATATAAAGTGTGCCGCAGCTCAAAAAAGGTTGAAAATCACCGATCTAATCAACCAATTTGGTCTCGGGAGGATCGTTGCTAGGCATCTTTTGTGTATGGTAGGGAGTAAAGTAGTCTGGTGTGCAGACTATTACTAGCTCTTCCTCTATTTGTGTTTCCTTCTTTTCCTCCTCTCGCGTACACTGCAATATAGTTTTTTTCCCTTAGTACATTTTTTAACAAGTATTAGGGGGAAATAAACACAGTAAAAACCAAAAGCTGATAACATTTGAACAAAATATTTCTGCCTGCAGCATGCAGCTTCCCACTATCATGAAAAAAAGCTGTGATAAAAGGCATCATACATACATACATACAAAGATTGCATTCATTCAACATGTTTAATATGTCCACAACTAACCTCTCACAGAAACATTCTTCCAATTCTGGAGCATCCGAGGAGGGAATGTCTCCTGTGAAAACATCACTAGATTTACCCCCTGTAACTGAACTAGCACCACCTTGGCACTGTTCATTGGTTCTGCCAGAGTATCTTTCTTCATCGTCTGGATGTTCTATCATCCACATTGCCAACACAGTGATATTTTGGGGATCAGCCTCTCGAGCGCCTAAAAGAACAACCAAGAAATCTAGGCATATACATTGAAGTATTGGGAAAAATAGTTTTATTTTAAGATGCTAATCCTTCTATAGAGTTTCAGCCATTTAGGTTCAACATTAAAAAAAAATTTAAATTTTCTACACTTAGAACACAGAACATGCACTACACATACATAATACTATGCATACTAAACTTTCTTAAATGAACATGCTACCCCCTAGTGGTGCCCCAACGTTTACAAGAGTAAACTGCAGCAAGAACAATGGATAAAGTCAGACAATTTATTATTTTCTCAAAGAACAATTGAAAGAGTCAAAAACATTAAAAAGGAATGTGTAGACAATATTCATCTTAAAGGAAGTTAAAAACAGATAAGAAAACTTTAGCTTTACATTAGCCTCAAGGCCATGGGCAGCAATAAATTGGAGATGACTCGTTTAGGTCTATAGAGAGTTTTCTGCAAAATTGTGATTTTTGTACTCACAGTAAAACATGTTTTTCTTGCTAAATTGGGGAACAAATTACCACGAGTATAGGCTTGGTCGCCAGGAGGCTGACACTAGGTAGAAAAAAAGGTGGGGGATACCCTCACCAGAGGTCCTATGCTGATCAGTTCGTGCAACAGCAGTAAAAACAAGAAAAATCTAAAATCAAAAGAAAAGAAAAATGAGCCCGGAAAAAAGACCTCCCAGATCGAATGAGTGGTGATCTGCACCCACGTAGATGGGCAAAAAGAAGGCAGGACGATGTCCTCTTTGAGATGAAATGTAGTCGACATCTTTAAAAGAAAGGTAGGTACAGGGCACAAGACAACCTTGTCCCTATAAAGTACCAGAGAGGCAGAACGACAAGAAAGAGTGCTAGGTAAGAAGGAAAGAAGCCTGGAAGGGGAAGAGACCCACGCGTCTCGCACCAGCAGAAGTGGACCTTTCAAGTCTAATGGAAGACCTTGGAGAACTGAGAACCTTAATCAGCATAAGGCCTCTGGTGAGAGTGAAGGCCACCAAGGCAGATCAAATACCCTTTTTTCTATGTAGTTCCAGCCTCCTAGAGGAGAGTCCTAGACCCATGGTGCTATGTCCATGGTGCAGTGTCCCCCCAAATGTTAAAACGAGAAACATTATTTTCCTCGTCTAGGCTTTTAGGAGTATGGACAATGAGTTATAACACACTATGCTAGGCTGCAATATTAATAGGATTAATATGGATACAATGACAAAAAATACAGGTTCAGTAACGTTTAGGATGGCACAAAACATACTGACCAGTCGCTTCCATAGCTTTCTTGATCTGTCTGATGGAGAAGCCCATTTCTAGTAAAGGAACAACCACAGCAGGGGGAGGGGGAGACGTTGAGAGGCGACTACTGGGATCTGACAGAGCTGTGAAAAGAAATAAAAAATTAGAGTCTACCCTAACTACAACAGTGTGAAAGGCATTTCTGTACTGTCCAACAACAAAAAGGCGGAGAGTTGTCCAGTAATCAATAGTATCAAAAGCCAACACACTAAATATTGAATTGAACCAAAAAGCACTGACCCCTGAGGAAGTCACGGATTTGCAACGCAACGCGTGGGGTGCCTCCGGCCACAGGTCTGTGACCATGCAACTCCTCTTACCATGGATTCTCCACTAAGCAGCCTTAGGTGCATGGTTTCTGTTTTGGCTTGAACACTGGTGATTCCCCTTATGAGCATACTCACTTTGGCATTGGTTATTATTTTTGTCATTTGGGAACCCATTGACCTCATATACAGGCTCCATTTTTGAGGGTTTTGGATAAGACTTCATACGTGTTTTCCGGGACTGTACCAGGCTATTGCTTTTATTGTGTAATGTTTACCCATTTGAGGAGATAGTGTTCATATACCTTTTTGTGCTGACTTGTGGCCGTGTGTGGTCCTTGGTGATTGGCTTTGAACCACAAGGTTTTGTTGATGTAATTGTACATCTTTTAAGGGTTTATAACCTCTGTGTGACAATGTTTTTCATTTTTTGTATATTGCATTAAAGTATTTGATTTTTCAGCCTATACACACTAGCCTTTCCATGCTTTTTGGTTCATTTCTGTACTGTCCATTGCTCCAACACAAAAAAACACATCAATCAAATTGCCAAAAACTATGCATAAGAGAGGGACCAGCTGGAAGTCAGAGACTGCCATTTGTATTTTTTGATCTGAGAACCAGTGAGGAGACACTTTTTACTCTACATATCAAATAAACACGTTTTATGCACTTGATTGGAATAAGTATTTATTTTTATTTTAACTATTCTTTTGATGCTCAAAGTGCACCTCAGTTATCTTCTGTGTCTGTGTTATAAGCAGAGTAGGTTTTTTATGGCTCTGTCTACATATGTTTCACATCCTGCCTGGTGACTGTGTAAGGCAATAAGATGAAATGGCTATTACTTTAACCCCTTCCTGCCGCAGCCCTTTTTCATTTTTGCGTTTTCATTTTTCACTCCCCACCTTCAAAAATATATAACTTTTTTATTTTTCCATGTAAAGAGCTGTGTGATGGCTTATTTCCTGCGTAACAACTTGCACTTTAAAATGGTGGTATGTAATATTCCATGCTGTAAACTGGGAGGCAAGAAAAATATTCCAAATGCAGTGAAAATGGTGAAAAAACTCTTTTGCATCATTTCTTGTGGGCTTGGATTTTACACCTTTCATTGTGCGCCCCAAATGACATGTCTACTTTATTCTCTGGGTCGGTACGATCACAGGGATACCAAATTTGTATAGGTTTTATAATGTTTTCATACATTTACAAAAATTAACACCCAAAAAATGTTTGCCATCTTCTGCCGCTAATAACTTTTTCATACTTCAGTATATGGAGCTGTGGTTGCGACTTCTGTTTTCATTGCTACCATTTTAAAGACTGAACAACCTTTTGATTACTTTTTATTGAAATTTTTATATTTTTCAAAATGGCAAAAAAATCAGACATTTTCGGACGCAGCGATACCTAATGTGTTTATGATTTTTACTGTTAATCTTTTATCAGTTCTATGGAAAGGGGGGCGATTAGAATTTTTATGGTTTTAATTATAATTTTTTTAAATTTTTTTTATTTTTAATATTTTTCAGACTCCCTAGGGCAGTGATGGCGAACCTTTTAGAGGCCGAGTGCCCAAACTACAACAAAGACCCACTTATTTATCGCAAAGTGCCAGCACAGATATTTAATTTGTGATTTATACTCCCTTCTTTGTCACAGTTTTCATTGATACCAGCCCCTGAGGACACCAATAAAGCAGAAAATAGTCCCAGGTAGAGCTGTCACTTTAAAATAGCTCTGTGCACAGCAAGTCCTGGGCTGTCTGGACAGCAAGAAGATACCTGGAGTCATCTCTGGTGATGGCCTGAGTGCTCACAGAAAGGGCTCAGAGTGCCACCTCTGGCACCAGTGCCATAGGTTAGCCATCACTGCCCTAGGGTACTTTAACCCTAAGTTGTCTGAACGATCCTATCATATACTACCATACTACTGATACCACATTGTAATGAATGGGTTAAACAGAGACCCGAGGCTATCATGGCTATGGATCGCTGCTTCCCGAAGACGTCAAGGGTAGCGACGATTCTCAGCAAGATGGTGGTGCCGCCGCCATTTTTTTTAAAGCCACTGCCAGCTTTGCCGGCAGCGATCAGCCGGTTAACACCCGCGATTGGTGCTAGCATCGACCGCAGGTTTTACCGGTAAGCCTTTTCTGCAATATGCAGCAAAGACTTACCAGCTATGGAGAGGGCTCAGCCAATGATCCCTCTCCATGGACCTGCACCTGGCATGTGACATACTATTACGTCACATGTCGGTAAGGGATTAAAAAGTATAAAGTATAAAGTGTTATATGATCCAACTCAACAGAAATACATCTGCATTCTGTTGTAGCAATTTAAAGATTTTTGCAGTGAGCATAAAAAACAACTAGTTATTGCAAAATAAACTATTTACACACTCACCTGTCCGGTTGGTGTGCCTTGATGGCTGAGAGTCAGGGGATGTTAGACTTTGCCTCCTTCCTACTTCATCAGTGGGCGATGTGGGCAGTGATGTGATTGGAGGGGTTTGTGCACGGCGGGTGGGTAGCACTGTTGTTGTTGGGTAGCTTGAAAACATTTGCCTAAAAGAACACATGGAGGATGCTACAGGAGGGTCAAAGATAAAAAGATTCCCTACAATAGGTCAGTGCTGGAACTTCAATGTCAACCTTAGCAGGGCATGAATCTAGGTGAAAACTGTTCTTCCTGCATTTGTAGATACAGACAGTCCCCCCAGTTATGTACAGGATAGGTTCTTTAGGTTTGTTCTGAAGTTTAATCAGTTTGCAAGTGATAACAGTTATATTTTGTAAGTGTACCTCCAGCCAAATTTTTTTGTCCCTGTGACATTGAGATTTAAAAAATTTTGGGTTGCTATGGGAACAATTAACAAGTCAGATGACGTATGTACAGCTGCAAGTTTGCACGAAGCGATACGGTGCCGCACACATGTACACTCTACATTGTTGGTGCATACATGTGTTTCTCTATGTGGAGACAGGAATAAGCCACTACCACACACACTGACAATCGTACGTTTTTCTGAGAATAAAGCTAAAAATCAAGCAAACATTCTCAGCCCTCATTTCCTGTGATATCGAGCACTGGTAAAAGATTTGAAACTAATCAAATACATTTTAGATCGTAAGACTGGTCCCTATTTTTCTTTAGGCATGCTGCATGAAGAAACGGGACAAAAACAGATGAACGATTTATTAGCCAAGTACCTCAGCAAGCTAAGAGGCATGACCCCTGGAGACTCAGAAGCCGGGACCGTTTCAGTGTCAGTCACGGGAGTGGTAGCGGTTGTTGTGTCCTCAAGCGAGCTGCTCATGAAAGACGTGGTGCTGGAGGCTGAAGGGCTGGTAGTGACCGGTGTTTGAGCCTGATGCACTTGGTCATTATCTTCTGCTTGTTGCTCCATATCTGGAAGGAGGACAAATATAATGCAAACAGAAAGAGCAGAAACATTTTTCACTGTGCAGATTTAAAGGACGTCTGCCACAAGGATGAAGGATTGTAAACCAAGCCCATTGACATACTGATGTGTGCCCCCTTTTGCAGGATCTGCTATTCTTTAAGCTTTCTATGCCCTAGTTTTCTACAAGCAAAGGCATAAGAAGCTAAAAAGAAGAGCTGATTGTGCCGGAGGGGGCACACACCAGTATGTCAGTGTGCTTGGTTTACAATCCTTCATCCTGGTGGTAGATATCCTTCAACATCCTCATTATGAGGATCCAGATCCACAGTATGTTAGAGGGTCTACAATGCAAATTTATAAATGCTACTAAAAATGGAACACAATATTTCTAGTCACTTCTATGTGAACATTTTTGTTTAACTGCAGATATAAAAGATCACACTTGGTGATCACTTGACTGTACTTTCTTAGACTATAAAATCCTCTAACTATTAAATAGATGAAAGTTAAGAGTCCTCAGTTGTTGATGCCCTTTATTGGCTAGCTAAAAAAAGAAAACTTGTAATTGTCATCAGAGACTACTCAGGTCTCTTCATCAGGCATCGTATAAGACCATTCCTTATGGAGACCCGAGTAGTCTCAAAAGAATGCAATTGTCATAATCCTTTCAGCTAATCCTCTCAGCTTTCACCTATTTAACTACTGGCTAACATGGTACTAAGAAACTTTTAAGTAACTATTAAAAATGTGAGGAAATGAACTATAAAATGTGATCAACATCACAGCATACTGTGGGATACAGGCTGAATGGCTTTACACTGGGATATTACATTGTATGCATTTGATATAATGTAGCACTGGAATCAAATAACCACCTAAATGTATTAAAATATGTACCGTTATACCATACCTTGCCTTATCCTGCTGCCAAATTGCTCTTCCAGCAGTCCATGAACCACCAGTTTGTATATCATGGCCTGTGCTCTTTCCAAATCGGCCAGTCCCAATGCCCTCTTTATGGGTGATCTCATAACAGCCCTCTTCACCATGTGACGCATCAGAAATTGCAGGGCAGCCCTCATTTCAACATCCTCATGCACAACAGGGGAGCTGGCGCAATCTGAATTGTGCCCATTTTCTGCTAGCACCTTTGGGATAAGTAGTAGCTCGGCATATTTACTGCAGCTCAGGAGCGCTCCCAAGGATTTCATGGCTCCTAGGTTTATGTAGGATAACTGGACTGCCCTTATTTCAGACTGGGCAACATCATGACTTCGGGAGATATGGTCGTGACTCTTACGCTTCCCATCTACAGAGTGATGTTGCTGGTCAGCGGCCGGAGCTTCGCCGAGAAGTGTAATAGATTCATTTTCGGATTTAGATGCTATGTTGCCAATGATTTTGTCCTCCGTTACTCGTTCTGTAGATTCACAGTCCGCCTTCTGCTCTGGGTCAGCTTTTTCCTCAGACTCATGTCTGTGTTTCTTTTCATGGCGTTTTGCGCCAGACTTGCTAGGATCTTCATGGATGCCTGTCAGGTATGTAAGGTCAAGTAGTGTAGAGGCATTCAGCCCACGGAAACGAGCCACATCGAAAGGAGGGGGGTCACAGGGCTCCAGATTGTAGAGAGGAGTGTCACTAGGCGACCAAAAAGTTGGGAAGCTTTTGTTGAGAAAAAAATCAGAACGACACAGGAAAAGGCAAGTGAGGGACAGACGAGAGGAGAGTACTAGAAATTATGCTGATAATCGGCAAGTAATTGACAGCACGCATTTATGTATAATCATAGGTTCTTATTTAGGAAAACTAATAGAGAGTTGTCCATCAACAAACACAGAGTTACTGTTCCAGCTGGAAAAGACCTAGAATATAGAATACTGGATGCTATGGACACAACTTTTACTTGTCTCAAGAAAAGTTTTCATAAATAAGAGCTTTTACCACTCAGAAATAAGGTCCAGTTCAAACCTGCATTTGGACCTCTGTTAAAATTGTGTAGTGACAGAAAATAAGAGAAGTCAACAAATCTGTTAACATGCCTATTAATTTCAACGGACTATTAATGACTGCTGCTGGTGTCCTTTTGCACCACTTCCATCAGGCTTCTGTTAGTTGTGCAAAAGGACAATAATGGAAACCATTAAAAGAACGGTTTACTGGATTTATTAAACTTCCATTATTATTGTTATAGTGACAGAAGAGAATAACTGAGGTCTGAACACAGGTGGGATCTGGGCCCAAAAACAATACCGTAAAGCACAGGACAGACTAAGGAGTGTGACATACAAGGATAAAGGAAGGGCATATATGGAACACAGGTACTGAGGGCATGTGGGATTGGAAAACTAGATTATGAAGTCAGCTTTGAATATATCACACACACATGATAACAGACTTTTATAAGTGAAGAGGTTTATCTATCCTACATCTACCAGCATCATGCGATTCCCTTTCCTATGGTGTTCCTCTCTAATCCTTTTATTGCTGAAAAGTAAAGTCATAAATCTTTTAAAACCGTAGACTGCCGCATGCAGTTTTACTCTTTCTTTGTGGTCAGGGAGCAGCTATCAAGTCATCGCATTGAATCAAAGTCTGTGATAGCAGAGATGTCTGACAGTCGCCTGATGCCCTCCATAACTGCCAGTCAGCTCTTGCAAGACTCGCCACCATGAGTACATGACTAGCTGCAGCCTTTGTGACCAGGTAAGCTAAATTTGTATATACAGTATAAGGTTTTAAAAGCTTGGGAGGGACGAAATAGCAAAGTCATAACTTGATTTGGAATATCCTGGATGAGTTTATTTTCAAAGGAAACCTACCACCACGGATCTACCTTTTAAGGTACATCCGGTGGTAGGTTCCTCTAATGTATATAAGGATATCCCTTGTAAGAGCTAATCCTTTAGTCCCCCCCTTTTTTTTTTTAATCTTTAATTGTGGTTATATGCTAATTTACCAAAGAGGCTACTGGGGCGTAGTGTAGCCGGAGCTGAGGCTACACGGTGCGGCTACTCCACGCCCCAGTAGCCTCCTTGATCCTCCTACCCAGATATCTACCCTCGTTCACAATGCCTGTGTTCTGCGCATGCACAGTTGCACCGGCTTCGTACCAGAGACCACGCAGCCAGTGGCCTGCACATGCGTAGAACACAGGCTTTGCGGACAACGGCTACTCCACGCCCCAGTAGCATCTTTGGTAAATTAGCATATTACCACAATTAAAGATTAAAAAAGATAAAGGGGACTAAAGGATTATCCCTTACAAGGGCTATCCTTACATACATTGAGGCACCTACCAACAGATCTACATTAATAGGTAGATCCGTGGTGGTAGGTTTCCTTTAAGTGGGGTAGGACGACTTAAGAAGGTTCCAAGGCATTATATGGCAGGCAGAATAAAGTGTCCAAAATCTCCTCCTTCACACAGAAGAAACAAAATTCAAAGGTGTAAAACATTTTCAAGTCAACTGTATAAATGCATAATCTGTAATGTTCTCTCCACACAGGCTTAGTGCTTTTTAGTATAGTATATAGTGCATTTTTGGATCTGGTATATAGAGGACTAGGAGAGAGCATAGCACATAGGCTCCTATTAGATCTGTGTATGACCAGCAGTGCAGGCAGTACCTAGGCAAACTCCATCTCCAGTTTATAATGCCGAGAATCCTCGTTTCCTTACCATCTTTCTATTCCCCGTTATTTAATCCATGATCTTTTAATCTTTGTTTTGGTAGAGGGACACACAGTTTTGGTGGTGTTTATGTATTAAATATGCTACACCGATTTTAAAATGCCTTTGTCAGCATTCTGAATCATTTCAGTAGTTTATACAAGTTTAATCCACGTTACCTGGCTCTTTGCAAGCAGCATGTGGCGAGTCCTGGGGAAGAAGGGGAAGGGGGGGCCGCTGCAGCCTGTGCATCAGGAGACACAGGCCCACCCAGACTGCAGCTTCCCTTGGGTTGAGTTTCTAAAATCTCTATCAATTAGGTGCAAGGGGGAAGTTGCTGCTGGAAATTCATTTATGTAGTCTGTGGAAGGCCCATATCCTTTTATTAACATTGTTCCTTTTGAAATAAATGTATACTTTATTTCCTTCAAAATACATGCTGACAACTTCCCCTTTTTATTACACATGATCACAAGGTGCCTCAAGAGTGGGGCGTCATGTGATCATCTTATAACCTAATAGAAAAGGGATTTAAACCTTTTAAACAAATTGGAAAGTTGATGCGGGTGTCTTAAATTATAAGGTATAACAATATTCATACCTGATCGTGATTTCTGCCTCGTCCCACTGAACTTTGGCTGAAGTGCTGCCCTCTTTCACAACACCTAACAGAGTTGCATGACGACCCGTCTGCTTATGGACACACCTGCCACCCACTCTAAGTCCTGTGTCAACTCCTCCAATGACTGCCAAGACAGGCCAAACTTCCACACACAGGGTCTTCAGTTGGGTTTCCCCCAGTTCTGCCAATCCATGTCTTGCATGCTTCCCCTTCTCTTCCTCTTCACGGGTTTCATGCTCTTCCCTACTTTGGACCGACCGACTCTTCTTTAATTTGGCACCGGCTTCTCGTAGGCAACCTTTGATTTTCTGCAGACGTTCCACCATTTTTTTATTAATACAGTGAGTCCAACGTTCAGTGCGATGAAGTATTCGGAGAAGCTGTACACTTGACTCAGCCAAAACAGTCGATACAGGACTGCAGATGGGATCTCCTGGTAATAAATCTCTGGGAGTGCCCCTCATTTGCATATCACAAATCTTTACCTAAAACACAAAAACCCACATCAATGACCCAGTTTTACCTTAAACGGTCTGTGTGGAGTAAACAAAGTACATGGGATTATTTACCTTCTCTCCAGGATTACTACTATAAAACATCACACAAGGGTATAGCTCTGCTGCATCAATATCTTCAAATGCCAGTTTGGGCTCCTGCAATGGGAAGAAAAAAACAACTGCATAATATTTGTAACCATTCACAAACTATACAGAAAAAGAACTTGAGCCACATTTGGGGAAAGCCACAGATCATTTAACACAAAAGCAGCTTCATCTTACCTCTCCATTTTTACCAAATGACACTGTACGGGCTTCCATGTCAAGGACACAGGTGATAAAGTCTCCCTGAGTAAAGCTGGGTAGGGTCAGTGTCTGCTCTCCATTGTGATACAAGTTGCCACTATATGCCCGGTATAGCCACATATCCGAGGTGGTTCTGTGATTGAAGTCATGCACAGGCCACCGGGAAACACCAACACAAGTACCCTCATTGCCACGATTTTCTTTTACGATATAAAACTAATTGAAAAAGAAAAAAAGGGAGAGACGCCAGTAAGATATTGTATCTATCGTCACAAGATATCAACAGCAATTTTATTATATGTTTCGGCACTATAACCAGAAGAGGGTGAAATTACATATTGCTGCTTGTAATTGTGTGAAAATAAAAATAAATTAAAAAATAAATCAATCAGAAATCCATTACTCCACCATGATCGCCAAGGCTGAAAATACTAGGAACCATAACAGTAGGTACAATTCCATGAGAGTTACCAATATATCCCTACTTGAAAATGGCTACATTGAGATAGCTGAAACCTTGTATTTTCCCACTGGTGAAATAAACACTAGTTTTCACTGAGTGCTGCTTCCCTGTTTTGGATTTTGGATTCTATCCCTAGCCTATAACTGTGACCCTTTGATCAGACTACTGGACACATTGGCCATAGATTAGAGAAGGGACAGAAAATCAGAAGAATGGCACCAAAAACAATGCACTAGTTATTATAAAATGATGGACTACTGATAGTGATCATCTGTCCCTAGAATAGTTGATCAATACCAGGGATCTGAAACCTAGCAACCCCATAGCAGTATAATGAGTTAATGGCACTCCACTAAATGGCAATAAGCAGAATTGGGAAAGATCACTGTACACAATGAGTGTCAAATCACTGTACAATGAGTGTCACTGTGCTTGGAAAGAAGCGAAAAAGGCTGCAGCACTTGTCTTGACATGGCTGTCTCTTCAAACAGCTGATCTGTTGGAAAGGGGTGTGTGTGTGGCAATCAATTAAAAAAAAGGCCTGTTTGTTGAAAAATACAGAAAGTTAAATATTCATACCTTCCACTGATAGCAACCTGATGTAACCCCAGTAGATGCCAGGCCGTACCCTTTGCCCCCACTGCCATGAGTTAGAATTTGTCCATTTTCCACAAGGCAACACTGGGTTTTCTCTGGATCAAATGAAACTTCCTGAATAGGAAGATCTTCCTCCTCCTCTTCCACTTCCCCTTGCTTCTGTAAGGAAAGCAATAATTTGACTGATGCTTTTTAAATATATTTCAGATTAATTTAAAAATTTGCTTTTTATTCTTAAATGTAATCAGAATTACCTGCAGTCTTGATTCTTGTTCTTTCTCCTTCAATTGATGAGAATGCTTAGCCTGAGCAATGGGCGTTTCCCACATACAGTCTGAAAGAAGAGAGAAGAGTCGCTCTACCACCTGGAAGTGTAAAACAAGATGTTAATGCAGGCTGCACAAATCCATATTCTTTTCTTTATGCTTCACATACAACTTTCCTATCGCTTGCTTATGAAGTTATGAAGTTCAGAAACATGTATGTAATTGCACATCTTTGTGGTTGCAAAAAGCCAGTTAACATGCACAGGATGTGAATTGTCCATAGATCCAAGTGAAATTTCACCATGTGAACATAGCTTAACATCTTTCCCAATTCTTTACATTTTGAATTAGATGGTTTTATATTATTTGCACATTATTATTTACAACACAATCGTAAAGCGTTGATAAAGTTAAAGGTATATTTCAGGAATATGAATGCTTGATACAAAAACCCATAATGCTATAAAAAAATGAATACAACAAGGTCATTAAATCTCAAAAAGGAATTTTAATAGTTTGATTTTAAGAGTCACAAAATGTTATGGGCTTTTTTAAAGTACGCAGAGTTGTCTCCGAGATGGCCACCACTCTATACTACAACTCCAATGATCCCTCAGTTTTCAGTAACAGCTCCACCTTCTCATATTCTGCTCCCAGTGATGATTTAACAAACTGTCCTGCTCTGTTACCATAGAAATGGTGTGTGTAACTGTAATCACCTCACTGAGATGACTAGAACACCGGTCATACTGGATGCACTGCAAGCAACTGACTACAGTCAAACATAGTGGTGATCACATGACCTGCCCAGGCAGGTGCAGGACATGTGATGTGGACATGTGACCAGCGGCCATCTTCTGTCCTGTGTCTCCTCCATAGGGACAAAATCAATGGACTGATTAAAGAGTCAATAGCATTTTAATTCTTCTTTAAAGTGTAATTCCACAACATTTTAGCTCATATTTTAATAAACCCTTTGAATACCAATTATTGGACTCTCTCTCGGAACTTATACAGGCAGTCCCCGGGTTACGTACAAGATAGGGTCCGGAGTTTTGTTCTTAAGTTGAATTTGTATGTAAGTCGAAACTGTATATTTTATAATTGTAGATCCAGACAAAAAAAATGTTTGCCCCAGTGACAATTGGAGTCTAAACATTTTTTGCTGTAATGGGACCAAGGATTATCAATAAAGCTTCATTACAGACACCTTACAGCTGATTATTGCCACCTGGGACTATAGTAAAGCATTCAGAAAGCTTCACCAGAGGTCAGGGGGGTCTGTCTGTAACTATGGGTTGTCTGTAAGTCGGGTGTCCTTAAGTAGGGGACCGCCTGTACACCCAGATGAAGGACATTAGCCACGAGTTAAATGCGAATGATTGTTATACATTGCATAATGGACATTTCACCTACCAAGCAGGGGTAGGGATGTGGGTTGGTGTTTGGATTTTTTAGTTTATTGTTTATGCTGTTTAACGCAGCCTGTTTGCAGGTTAAGGCTCGCAACTTTTTTTGGAAATTTGACCAGTGTCTCTTCCTGTGGTAATAACTTTTCAACGCTTTAAGATATCTCTGTGATTTTGAGATTGTTTTCTCGTGAGACATTGTAGTTTATGTTAGTAGTGTCATTTCGGTGATCCGTTCCTTTTTTGGGGGGTAAAAATTCAAAAATTTAGGAAAAATTTGAAAAAAATGACTATTTTCAAAGTTTCAAATGTTATAATTTTTAGACAAAAAGTGATACCACAAATTTTTTTTGATAGAAACCTTTTGCCATTGGTCTTCTTTTTATATCCATAATTTGTTTTACGTTTCCATTATTTTTATGGATGTGAGAAGGTTTGAAGTTTTAGTAGCAACTTCTCAGATTTTCTTGAAATTTGAAAAATGCGAACTTTTTGGTGATCAATTCAGTTTGGAAGTGCCGTATAAAGGCTTATGTACTATATACTCCCACAAGTAACACCATTTTATGAACCTAACATCTCAACCTATTCAAATCAGCATTTAAGAAGTCTGTTAACCCTTTAATTATTTTTCCGGAAGCATATGAAAATGGAGTGGAAATTTTGAAATTTCAATTTTTGATTTCAATCTTTCCAATTTAGCCCTAAAACGGATACATTCAGAAGGAATTTGAGGTAAATATATATTCCTAATTTCTTGCCCTGCTTCTTCCGAGTACGGCAATACCAGACATGTGGATGTCAGCTGCTGTTTCCCCGCACATCGATGTCCAGAACAGAGTTAGCGAATTTGGAAGGCCAATTTGGCTGCAAATATTTTGTGGTGCCACAGTGTAATTGAAGAGCCCCTGAAGTAAAAGTACAATAGAAAACCCCCCAAAATGTCACCATTTCGCAAACTAGACCCCTCAAAGAATTTATCGGTGGTTGTGGTGAGCATTTTACCACCGACACGCTGGCAAAATTGAATGCAAATAAAGTAAATGGTGCAGAGAAGAAAATTGTTGTTTTATCTCAAAAATGTCATTTTAGTGCCTCATATACATGTGGCCAACCAGCCACTTTAGACAAAACACCCAAAAATCATTCTGCGGGTTGTCCCGAGTACAGCAATACCAACACATGTGCC
The DNA here is from genome assembly GCA_019512145.1 of Engystomops pustulosus. NCBI lineage: Eukaryota > Metazoa > Chordata > Amphibia > Anura > Leptodactylidae > Engystomops > Engystomops pustulosus. The sequence goes on from CM033644.1 coordinate 75,501,290, forward strand.
AATAATTTACAGACTGGGCGCACAGAAGGGATGAGAGAAGGAAGAAAATTTTGATTTCCAGCTCCGTTTCACATGTTGGTTGGAGTGCATGTCATGTTGGCAGGGCCCGTGAGGTGCCAGTGCAATAGAGAAACCCCAATAAATGAACCATACGGAACATAGACCCCTCAAAGAATTTATAGGTGGTTGTGGTGAGCTTAACCCCCGACACGCTGGTCAAAATTAAATGCAAAGCAAATGGTGCAGAGTAAAAATTGCGTGTTTTATCTCAAAATGTCATTTTAGTGCCTCATATACTGTGCCCAACCCGTTGCCACGTTTAGACAACACCCAAAAATCATTCTGCAGGTTGTCCCGAGTACAGCAATACCACAAATGTGCCAATAATTTACATACTGGGCACCACAGAAGGGATGAGAACGGAAGGAAGGAATGAAATTTTGATTTTCCAGCTCCGTTTTCACATGTGGATTTGGAGTGCCATGTCATGTTGGCCAGTGCCGTGAGGTGCCAGTGCAATAGAAACCCCCATAAATGATAATTACAGAAACTAGACCCCTCAAAGAAGTTTATCGGTGGTGTGGTGAGCATTTAACCCCGACACGCTGTCAAATTAAATGCAAGTAAATGGTGCAGAGTAAAAATTGCGTTTTTATCTCAAAAATGTCATTTTAGTGCCTCATATACTGTGCCAAACCCATGCCACTTTAGACAAACACCCCAAAAATCATTCTGCGGGTTGTCCCGAGTACAGCAATACCACACATGTGCCAATAATTTACAGACTGGGCGCACAGAAGGGATGAGAACGGAAGGAATGAAATTTTGATTTTCCAGCTCCGTTTCACCTGGTTTGGATTGGAGTGCATTCATGTTGGCAGGGCCCGTGAGGTGCCAGTGCAATAGAAACCCCCATAAATGATACCATACGGAACTAGACCCCTCAAAGAATTTATCGGTGGTTGTGGTGAGCATTTAACCCCCGACACGCTGGTCAAAATTAAATGCAAAGCAAATGGTGGCGAGTAAAAATTCGTTTTATCTCAAAAATGTCATTTTAGTGGCCTCATATACTGTGCCAACCCATTGCCACTTAACAAACACCCCAAAAATCATTCTGCGGGTTTGTCCCGAGTACAGCAATACCACACATGGTGCCAATAATTTACATACTGGGCACACGAAGGGATGAGAACGGAAGGAAGAAATTTGTTTCCAGCTCCGTTTTCACTGTTGGTTTGGGTGCCATGTCAGTTGGCTGTGCCGTGTAGGTGCCAGTGCAATAGAAACCCCCATAAATGATACCATTAAGAAACAGACCCCTCAAAGAATTTATTCGGTGGTTGTGGTGTACAGGTTTAACCCCGACACGCTGTCAAATTAAATGCAAAGTAAATGGTGCAGAGTAAAAAATTGGTTTTATCTCAAAAAGTCATTTTAGTGCCTCATATTGTGCCCAACCATGCCACTTTAGACAAACACCCAAAAATCATTCTGCGGGTTTGTCCTGAGTACGGCAATACCACACATGTGCCAATAATTTACAGGCTGGCACACACGGCAGGGGTCAGGAAGAAAGAAGCACAATTTTTAGGTTTCAAGCTTCGTTTTCACTAGATTGGTAATGGGGGGTACCCCCGAGGTACCAGTACAATAGAAACTCCCAAGTAGTGAACCCATTTTGGAAAGGGCACCCCTCAAAGAATGTATGTAGGCTTGTATGATCATTTTAACCCCCAACACGCTGGTCAAAATTGAATGCAAAGTAAATGGTGCAGAGTAAAAATTGTGTTTTTATCTCAAAAATGTCATTTTTGTGCCTCATATACTGTGCCCAACCCATGCCACTTTAGACAAACACCCCAAAAATCATTCTGGGGGTTGTCCTGAGTACGGCAATACCACACATGTGCCAATAATTTACATTTGTAGGATGGTGACACGGCAGGGCTCAAAAGGGAATAACTTGTTGGAGCACAGACATTGTACTTTTTTTTTTTTTTTTTTGGCATCATGAAAGATTTGTAGATGCCAATAGGATAATGCACACCAAGCCACACGGACCAGCCGCACAGATGGCACACACAAAAAGTAGCTATGTACGGGTACACCTACGGCGTTCTGGAAAAAAATATTACCAGGCACCGAAAAAAAACCTATGTGCACCGCGCAAAAAGGCGCTACAAATGCACCTAGCTTGCCCTAAGACAAACTAACTACCGCTAAGATTGCTAAAGATTCTGTGCAGCGCTATTCACACGGCGCACTGAAAAGTGCGTCCAGTGCAGAACAACGCTAACACAGCGCACTGAAAAGTGTGTTTGGGTTCAGAAGGGACAGACAGGGAAAAACGGAAGACACGTGGGATCACACAAGGCGATCACACAGGGAACACACAGGACACAGGAAAAAACAGATAGGATGGGAATTTGTAGGGAACAATAGGGATCAGATAAGGATCAGAACACTATTTATAGTGTAAAAGTGTATTTTGGTGCACACAGTAACGCTCTTTCCTCTCTCCAGCGATACCAAACCAAAATGGTGCCGCTGGAGGAAGAGGAAAGTGCTAAAAGCACGTTTTTTAGCCTAAAATCGCTGTAATTGGCCAGTCAGGTTTGACTGGCCAATCACGGCGATCGGCGGGCGGGACCAATTTGATTGGTCGGGTGACGGAGACAGGAACTCCTCCTGCCTCTGTCACCCAAATTTCAGCCCGATGTCACCACGTCTCGCGACGTGGTGACAATTCTAAAATAGTATGCGCTTGCGCAGTAGCTGTACTGCGCTGAGCGCCAATAGTGGGAAGCTGCGCAGTACAGCTACGGCGCGGAGCGCTAAGGGGTTAAATGTAAAAAATGGAAAACTATTGTATGGTTTTCAATGAAAACTTTATTTGATAAAAAAAAAAAAAGAATACCAATTATGCTTATTCCTGGAATACCACCTTAAACAATCCTTATCTAGAGTTTCTTATTTTTTTTTTACTGGAGTGGCCAAATCAAATGAAAATGGTAAACTGTATTTTATCTTTGAAATAAATTGTGATACCTGCGCCAACAATAATTAAAATAAATATACTCGGAATGTGCATAGGATAACGCAGCATTATCCCATATACATTCCGAGTATATTAATTTTAATTATTGTTGGCACAGGTATCACAATTTATTTTATTGTTTCCGGGGGTTCCCTTTATAAGTGATCCATATTGTAGATTGGGTGCAGGTCACCATCTATTGTTACCAGCGACATCATCAATTTTTATACTCTACATAAAACCTTTCCATACACCTGTGCCAAATCCAAACATTTTCTTGTATTTTATCTTTGGACTCTGGGGTAAATAATGTTGCTATATTAGAGCGATGCCTGTGCAGCCTATGGTGACTTCTTATTGTTCCTCACCAACAGGCTGTAACCATACCTGAGCCATCTGGTCATCATCCACGCTGGACTCACATGCAGGGAGGACAGCTTCAAGGACATGAAGTGCCAAAAGCCTTGTCCTCAGATTCCCTACAAGTGGGACACCTGCAAAACAAGATTCAAGATTATGATGAAACAAATTCAAAACACTAAACATTTCTTGGAAAACAACCACCTAGTACAAGACATGTTAGATATCACACCTGAGCTGCACTTTTGAGATGCAATATTTAATAAAACTTCTGTCCATTTGGGCGATGCCATCTTCGACTGAATAGCCTTGGAAGATACTACTCTGCGTAAGAAGACTAAAAAGTCCCCAAGATGAAGCTCTGCTGTGCGCTGCTTCCTGAGTGTAGCTGGAAGAAAAGAAATGGATTAGGCCACTTGTTCCCTGATGCAACAAAAAACACATTGCAGACACTGCTACATTGTATAGCACCACACTTTCCACAAAGCTGACCATTCACATTTACCAATAGTTAGAGGAAGAGAGAAAATACAAATTAAATTTGTAATATTGGAACCTAGCATACAACCTAATATTAGGAAGATATTGAAAAAACGGACTAATACTGAACACATGTATTATGACTGGGCCATGAAGAAACATTCAGGGCTAGTTAAAGGGGTATTCTCATTTTGGCAAATTAATGTTTTGTTTGCATGATGAAATTGGTCCATTTTTTCAAATATACTTTCTGTATTAATTCCTCACAGGTTTCTGTATCTGGAAAAATGAAAAATTGTATGGCTTCTCCTTATTCAAACAATACCATTTATTTGCTGAAGTGGGAATACCCCTTTAAGCTTTTGTAGCAGGTCATCCAGAAACTTCCTCCTTCCACTGCCCCCCCCCCCCCCCCCGCCACCAGGAAAGAGGAACATTTTGATTCATGTATTTCTTTTAAGTCAAAAGACCCATCAAAAAATAATATATTAAAAAAAAAAAAAAAAAAAAATCAAGTCAATTTATTGCGATTCATTTAGATCCATACATCTTAACAGATGCAAAAAAGTGCACACTGACAAAAAACAAACAAACAACTGTAAAAAGTTCCTATTTTATATCTCGGCTACTTGGACATGATTTTACTCTCATGCCCTGACATACTATCAATTTTCTCATAAACCATTTAATTCACATCTAAAAGAAGGAAACAGGAATCTATAGGAATTCTGCAGGGTGGTCTGGTGGCTTGTGCACATCGATAGGTGGCCAGAAGATGCAGAGACATGAACAAAACTGAGCAGGAATGACCGCTATACCATGTCTGGGGTACAAATAGTGGCACTAAACCATGTCACATTAATAAAATAAAATAATAAGTAATGCCCTATTTATGTGCAGTTGTTACCTCTAAAGTCCTTTCTTTCACTCTCTCCTAGAAGCTCCAATTTCTTCTCTTCTTCATTTTCACCAAAGGTAGGTATAACTCCAGCCTGAGAAAGCAGGTTCTTCAGCTGGCTACAGAGCAGGTCCAGAAGAGACTGCACCACTTTAGAGCTCAGTTTATCAGCATATGTCCTATCAAGAAACATCAATTTATGTATAAATTGGTCCTCGATTGGTACATAAAATACAACAGCTCTATTGTACTGGGATCAGACAATAAGGGAAAACTTTAAAACAGAGAAAAGGCTTCCTGCGACTATTTATTGGTTGATCAATCTAGACCTGATCATCATAAAAACAGATTATTCAGAAGACAAGCCCTTTGACAGTGAATGGCATTCTGCAGTTTGCTATTTACTGTGATCGAAATGCAGAAGTCATAAACTGCATTAAGTTTTATAAAACCCAATTATGAAAATAACGGTCAGCAAAATTATAGGCAATTCAGTTTAAAAAAAAAGGCATCCATAGTCTGAAAAAGTACTGTATTTACTTGTGTATAAAGCCAAGTTTTTCAGCACAAAAGTAAATAAACTACATAATAAAATACTTGAGTCAATAAACTTAATACCCACCCTCAGACGCCATATCATTGGTGCGGTTTCCGATCCTCGTCGCGGCTCCCAGCGGCTACTTTCCTTTCTTCTCTAGCCAGCAGAGTCGCGTCCATGCAATCTCCCGGCCGGCACACACTATGATACTGCCGCATCATAGTGTGCGCCCGCCGGCTGATCGCATGGACGCGCCTCTGCCGGCTATTAGAGCAAGAGAAGAAAGAAGAGGAGTCGCGCCGAGCATCGTAGGTGAGTATCGCCGGAGGGTGAGTATTAAGTATTAAGGTGGCATACAGGGGGCTGGCCGGCCGTTTACTACAGGTGACTTGCTGTATACTACATCCTCGGCTTATATTCAAGTCAATAGGTTTTCCCAGGTTTGGTGGTAAACTTAGGAGTCGCGGCTTATACTCGGGTCGGCTTATACTCGAGTATACACGGTAGGAAGGTAATAGTTTTACTATTGTGAAGAACGTGTTATAAAGAATACTCACCCTGTAGTAATTGCCAGGATTTGGAGCAGTCTAGTACTCGCTACTTTCAGGGCAGTGCTGAGCTGAGACACTCCAGATTTGGGAAGCAGTTGGAGAGGTTGCCCGAGCATAGTCTCTGTGCCACAGAGTTGTGACAAAACACTAAGCAGGCCAGTGGAAATTGCAAGAGAAACATCCACAGGCTGATACCGAACACTGAGGGCAAAAACTGTCACCAATAGGAGGCGTTGCTGAGCTTCTGAAATAAGAAAAAACATCTTATAAATATGGTAGAAACTTAAAGAATGATCCACTATTTTACTGAATATGTCACTTGTTGAAACAATCTAGTTTTATGGGCAAAGATTCAGAATAAGATGGAATTTTAGATTAAAAGGAGAAGTTTATCTTAATATGCCTTGTTTTTCAATCCCCTCCGCTCGTTGAAATCATTACACAGAAACACACCTTTAAAACACCCATAGGCAAATCAAACATATCTAATACCCAGATAATTTGCAACAATAACAATCAGTTCACTGTGTAGAGTTTAATGTGTAGAGAGTGGACTAATATGGTTAGAATATTGCAAACAATCTACAGCTAAATATTTAAAAATCTGGGTTAAAATGGAAGCTTAGTATTCCAGGCTAGTAGTTAATTTTGATTTCTTCCTTCTAAATAAAAAAATCTTTATGTGAAATAAAAGTAGTCAGCAAAGTTGCTAGATAAGTCCTGGAATTCTGTACAGGCAGTCCCCGGGTTACATACAAGATAGGGTCTGTAGGTTTGTTCTTAAGTTGAATTTGTATGCAAGTCAGAACTGTATATTTTATCATTGTAATCCCACCCGGAACTTTTTTGGTCTCTGTGGCAATTGGATTTTAAAAATGTTGGGTTGTCATAAGAATCAGGATTAACACTAAAGCTTCATTGCAGACACCGTTGATAACTGTTACAGCTGATCATTGTAGCCTAGGACTTAAGTACAATAAATTACCAATATCCAGGGGTCCGTTTGTAACTAGGGGTCGTATGTAAGTCGAGTGTTCTTAAGTAGGGGACCGCCTGTATATTCCTCAGTGGTACAGAGGAGCTTACATTCTCAAGGACCCTGAAAGAACTCACCCACATGGTGTTTGTTTGTCTGCAGAGCCCGGTCTAGAGTGGCAGAAAGTTGCTGATATATTTTGTGTACAGCTTTCTGGATCTCGATCTGGATACTCCGCTTTGAAGCCCATATTCCATCCTGGAGAGCATAAAACAGTTACATACATATGCAATAGGTCATATATTTTTCAGTTTGATTGGTGTTAGTGGTGAAAGGATTATATGCAAAGGTTTTAATCACAGCTTGTTTTAAAGACTTCAGGTGATTGGTGGCACTGTCGTATACAAAATCAGACACATAAAAGAACACACGTCACCTAGAACTTAATCTCATACATCTGACCCATATTGTGCCAATTTGCACAAAGTATCCCCAGAGTGTATTTTAATTGGCAGTTTGTACCATCCAATCTGGGAGAAAGGTGTATATTGGCATTGGACACTTCCAAGGCTTTTGAATGGGATTTTATTAGGCAACACTAGTGAGAATGGGCTTTGGAGAGAAATATGTGTCATGGGTAATATTATTATACAATGAGCCAGTGGCTAGAGTATTAATAAATGGGGAAATTACTGATTGTATAAAATTAGAAAGAGCTACCCAAGAAGGTTGCCCATTGTCACCATTGTTGTTTGCAATAGCTATAGAGACATTGGCTGAGAAAATTAGGCAGGACAAAAAAATTATAGGTTTTTTTACAAGGTGATAATGAACAGAAAATATCATTATATGCTGCTGATGGTTTACATGCATCGATAGATAAGGTTATATTGGTATTTAAGGAATCTGGACAAATGTCTGGTCTATGTATTAACTGGCAAAAATCAGCCTCCCTACCCATTGATCCCTGGGGAGATACAAAGCCAGAAGTAGTAAAAAGATATGGAGGCTGAGGGGATTATTAGATATTTAGGGAAAGATATTTCAGTAAATAAATCAGATTTTTCAAGGTTAAATATTTTACCTCTAATTAAAGAAATAAGAAATAATACAATAGCTGGAAAAATCTACCATTACATTTTCAGGGATATTGTTCGGAGGGGGAAACAACCCAGGATGAAGCTGGAGAACCTTATGTATCCAAGTGATCAAGGAGGGTTAGCCCTACCAGATATAAGATCGTATTATTTAGCAGCCCAGATTAAACAATTGACACTATGGAATAAATGGCCATTTATACAAAATATCAAGGAAAGATGTAAAATTTCCATATAATATTTTGCAAATACATGAATTAGAAGTGTTCAAGAAAAGTAAAGAGAATGGGAGACTGCATATACTACTACATCAAGCCCAGTATTGTTGGAGGGAAGTAAAAAGAGGTTCCTTCTTCATTTTGGGGGTGGTGTATTGAGAGGGAAAATAGAAAACATCCATAAAAAAAGGATATAGACTGCTACAGATGTACAAGCATAATTTAAGTAAGGTGCTAGTTTATTGTATAGTAATTGTAATAAGTCTGTTAATAAAAAAAAAAAAAAAGTTTCCCAATTTGCTACTTTCACATAGTGGTCCAGTGTATGCAAAGAGAAACACTCTGGGGAACCTGTCCCTGCTCCCCTTTGATTTGAAGGTAAAGGACACCTGTCATCAGTTCTCTGTAACTAATTCTGTCACCACCACCTGTTGGGGCAGCTCACAAAGTTTCCACCCCAGCCTTCATCTAGTTAATACATTAAAGGGGTTCTCCCATCGGGGCATTTACATTTAATTGAATTCATTTGCCATATATAAACATTTCTTCAATTAGATGTTATTGAAAAAATGTTCCTGTGTGAAGATAATTTCTTATAAATGTAGTCATGTTGTCCCTTAGAAACGAGACTGTGTCCTTGGATACGGCCACCTCAGCTGGAGGGATTGCACAAGAAAAACAAAATGTTTTTGTATATGAAATGTCCAGGAGTTACTGTAGGTCTCACAGCCGTCCTGATCGCTGCAGTCAGGTGGTCAGGCAGAGCTCAATAGCGAATGTCTGGCCACGGCTGCCAAAATGTGAGGTCGTATCCGAGGAAGCTGATCTCGTTTCTAAGGGACAACATGACCATATTTATGAGAAATTATATTCACACAGGAACATTTTTTTTAATAACATCCAATTGAAGAAATGTTTACATATGGCAAATGAATTAAATTAAATGTAACTGCCCAGATGGGAATATCCCTTTATCGTTGTAAAATCATATTTTCTTAATTACTGTATATAAATAAGGCTGGGCACATGGAGAGAGAAAGTTATGTCATCCTGTTACCCCTCCCCCTGCTTATGTCTGTGTGTAATGTATAGTAAAGCTTTGCTAGTGCTTGCGTGAGAGACGCATACATCAGCTACACTACACAAGTAGTGTATAGGAGTAACACCATGTCAGGATGCAGCCATGTGTATAGAAGTATCTCATACACACAGGCTGCTGGGGGTGCCTGAACCAGGAAGCAAATGGAGGAGCCAACACCAGGAGTGTCACATCATTATACAGGCTGTCAGTCATGTGTATAGAAATATCTCATACACACAGGCTGCAGGGGGCGCCAGACCCAGGAAGAACATAGAAGAGCCAACACCAGGAGTGTCACACCATTGTACAGGCTGTAAGTCAAGCAGTGGGGGTGTGGCTATGACTCCCACTCATGAATAAGCTGGACAGCTGAATATGATAATGACTAATTGGACCTCTCTTAGGTCATTTGCATACAGCTTTAGGACCTCATTGCTTAAGTTTGCAGGGATGTAGAGGGACAATGACTGGATAGGGGCGATGCTTTCTAATGGCAGTTTATGAAAATATATTTAGTTTTGGGTGGTTAAGGAGGATATTTAGAAAAAGTGCTTTGTTGTTCGCAGGTTTCCTTTAAAGGGAGTCTCCAGAATTTAAAAGGGTTTTCCAGGCAAAAAACTAAATTAACACACATTATGTCTTCTGTTGTAATTCTGCCTGTCTAGCTGTTCAAGTGACCTGTTCATGTGACTCCAATTTTACCGCTTCCTTTAATGTCTTTGCCATAACGAGAGACCTAGCTCAAAAAGATGGAGTAGGGTAGAGGGAGCAGTCAGCTCCTCTTTGGAGGAATACAGTTGCAGACATCACAGGCTGGGCAAGCCTTGAGCAAAAGGAAGTTTGATGCAGCTTAGCTTCGAGTCATGTGAACACCAAGACCAGTGATTTTCTTCAGTACTTCTTGTAGTTAAAAACTCAATATAGACTGAAAGGACACCAGATTTAAACAAGAGTCTAGTTGGAGATCTGGAGATGTATACCCTGTGTATTTTTGTTCTTGCCATATTCTACCTTTTTATGTTGTGCAAATAAAATATCTTACAGATTTTATACAATAGTTATAAATACCTCCTTTACCTGGTAATGATGAAGATGGACACTTTCCCCTTTAGTGCCTGTATGGCCTACAGTACCTAGTCCAAAACACCCTGCAAGAAATTGCAGTCTGACAGATGTAAGTAGAGATGAGGACTGAAAGGCAGCGAGTGACTGGTGACTGCCCAAGATTTCAGCATTCCCTTTTTCCTCCATCCCTGACAGGAGAACAAGGATCTGGTGTAAGGCCTCCAAGCGCAACTAGAAGAATAAAACAATATTCCCTGAGAACATGATAGTTTTTCACACTTAAATTTTGTGCAGTATAAAACAATGTATTCCAACTCTGCACAGTCTTACTTTGAAACACTGTTGATAAATCTGTCCCACAAGGTCTTTAAGTGTCTTAAGTTCAAAAACACCCCAAGTTAAATTCCATTTCAAAAGATCTTCATGTTACAATAAACACGACTATTTATACACTACAAAAATGAGAGTGGTGGAAAACAAAGTACTACCTCAGCGCGGAGTTGTTGCTGTTCCATTGCAATTATAGACGCCTGGGGAGAGCTGGACATTCCTTCTTCTGGCTCTTTAAACCCTGGAGAATTCCCTACATCACCACTTACAAAGCTCAGGACATTGTCAATCAGTGTGTGCACACCAAGAGATTTGCTAGGTTCTGTATCTGTGTCAAAGCCACAAGATAAACCATACAACCAGTCACGATTGTGCTTCAGTCGGGCCCAAGAATCATTGGCAGGATGTTCAGATGGGGACACTGCAGAAAAATTGAAATGAAAACTAAGGGAGGTCGGAATTTTTAGAACTTATGGGTTTTGATGCTTTCAAGTATAATGATACTGAGTATGTTTGTCTCATCTACAAATCAGGTTCCTGAAATAAAAGCGCCTACCATAGAAAATAATGGTAGAAAGATGCTTTTACAAACAATTTAGGGATCATGTAAAATAATTGGCTTCTTCCAAGCCATTCTGCGACACCACCGGAATGTACATACTCATTATTCTTATACTATGTGGCTTTGTTTTTTGTCCCCTGCTCAGCACAGATGCTTCCAGAGCATGTGCTTATGAAGCAAATGATAAATGGAAGCTTCTTTTTTGCAGGCCAAAGCACAATGACTTCATACAATGAATAAATCAAAACTTAAATATGAATGGCAATAGCTAGCTTGAAGGAAGCCAAATATACAAGGTTAAAAGGAGAACATGCCGTTAAGTACTTGCTTGGCGATCTTCTTTTTCCGAGGGCTCAACAGGCCAAAGGGGGGCAAGTGGACTAAGGGCCCGGTATCAGCAGAGAAAACAACATGTGTTTATAAAGGAGACACAGGGAGGAAACGAAAGGATGCCCAGTGTACCCTTGTTAGTTTCTAAAGCAGTGACAGTAACCTGGTTCATTTATTTCTGGCCAGTACTATCTGGTATCCCAGACTACAAATATGTCACCTTGTAGCTTGTAATTCCTAACAAGGACATTTCTACCTACTGTAAATGTGAAACTACATTTAAAAGCATTGGAAAAAAAACCTGTAATAAATGTTACTTCTAAAATTACATTGTGACCTCAAATATGCATTTTTGACCTCAGACCTGCACATGTATGTGGTATATATTGTAGACAGAATATATACCCAGTAATCTAACCAGGTTAAACAAGGACTCAATTCTGTATTATGTGTGCCAATAGGAATGCGGGCAACAAAACATACAGGAAACCATGCGTTTTTAACATTTAGAGAAATCTCACCTCGTTTTCTATGGGATGAGAGGTCAGAGTCTGTGTTCTGTCTTCCACTCTGTAATTAAAAGGTTAAAAAAAAAAAAAAAAACGGTAAAAACTTTAATTCACTATGAACTTATCAGGCCTCATTCAGGAGGCTGTATTTTGGGAAATGTACTGCCCTGTTTTCTGTGGCTTGAACAGAGTAGTACAATAAATTTAATTCAAAATCTTTTCTTTTTAAAACATTTTTTAAGACAATTTTGAAAAATTTTCACACATCAGTATCAATGTAAGGAAAATGCCACTAATTATCCCCTCTTAGGAGTCCCCTTCCTGCCTGCCTGCTAAGCTGCTCAGTTCAAGCATAATCTTTATTAAATTGACTTCATATGTGTAAAGACGGAGGGTTCTTTACACAATTAGCAGATTCTATATAGCAGATTCTATATAGATATAGATTTCTTTATAGTAATATTCAAGCAGGTTTTAGCTGAACTGAGCAGTACAGATGTGACTAATGCTCTGATGAAACACATATGCTACCAATATCTGTGTCAGGACCTCGGTCTTGGTTTATATACTCCTGAGGGTGAAGACACACATGGCGTTTTTGGGGCGTTTTTACTAAGTGCGTTTTCAGATCGTTAAAAACGCATGCGTTAAAAACCGCATGCATTTTTGTCTGTTTTTCATTGCGCAATTTCGGAAAAACGGACAAAAACGGATGCGTTTTTTAACGCATGCGTTTTTAACGATCTGAAAACGCACTTAGTAAAAACGGCCCAAAAACGGCCCAAAAACGCCATGTGTGTCTTCACCCTGACTCCTCACCTAAGCAGTGAACTGTTTCCCTGTTCTGGGAGGGGGTTACTATTACTTGATACCTCCCATAATTTTCATCCTCTTTCCTTTGCCACCAAGGTAGATTTCAATTTACCTTGGTCTATAACCGTGATGCACTATAAAACAAAAAGGTGCACCTAGAAAGTGTAAAATATGGTAAGTCTCAAAAATATCCCACTCACCATGGCATATCCTTCCTCATCAGATTCAGGCTGGGAAAGGTCAGATTCACTTCTAGATTTGATAAGTCTGTAGTTGGGATGTGAATGGACAGACCTTCTTTCTGCTGTTAAACTTTCACTCCTGAAAATGTAATCAGGAGGGAACAATAAAGAGGATTAAAACCAGAAAAACTACACAAAGCTCACATATTTATGTACATTCAGTTGCTTGGTAAATGTGCAGCATTTACCATTAAAAATTGATTAGATATATATCAGTTCATATTCAAAACTGCTACCTTGTCATGGCGGCTGCAGCTTCATGGGTGGTCACTGATGGAACTTGATGCTGTCCATCCTCTGTTGGTGCATCCAGCTGGTCAATAACAGGACTGACGCCAAGTAAAAGAAGGGCACAGCGGTGGATGACGGAATTACAAGCTGCAGTATACAGGTCCTGACCTTCTGTTAGATGCCCACTGTCCCTTCTTCCCTCCAGCAGCTGCTGCGGCTCCTCTTCTCTAGTACCTGGGCCAGTGATTCCAGCTGAGCCAATGCTCATTCTGTCCCGTTCTCGGCTGCGTGCCACCTCGCGGGCTGATAGGAAACATTGAAATATTTCTGTAAGATGTAACACAAGAGAGACAGGAGGGGAGCTTAGGACAGGAGAGCAGTAATGTTGTTGGACTGGAGTGATATCACCATCACAAGTACCATTTTTAATTGCATATATAAATACAGTCGAGATTTAACTCCTGTCAAAACTTAGCTCCCCTAGATAAAAAGAATATAAATTTAAAAACATGTTCTACATTTTCACATCTCGGTAACCACCTCAAGGACCAACTCTCAGCCATGGGTGGGTTAAACCATTACTAAAAGGATTAATTTATGGATTTTCTTTTTATGTCTACAAAAAAATTTATGAAATGTAGTCAGCATTTCTAAATATACTGCTACATTACAAAACAACAGAGATACAAAGCACAGCAACTGTAAAATATAATGGACCCATCAAATGAAAGCTTTAATGTATCTGGGTAACACATTATGGGATGATTTATCACCATGTTGGTCTGGCTTGTAGTATTTGGAGAGTTAGTCTTAGGTGAGACAAAAGAGTTTAAACCGAGACAATAAAATGTCTCAAAAAGTAGTACAGAGCAAGAAGTCAGCCACATTGTGATAATTCCCCCGCACTAATAAGTGTATGCTTGCACAAAGATTTCACTGGAAGTTCAGCAAATAGCCTACCATTTTAATGGAAGGAAGATTTTTTTCAGCTCGCATTCCACTAATGGTCAAGATAACAGAAGTCCTAAATCACGCGAAAGTTCAAAAACAGACAACACATGGCTCTTTTTCCCTAAATTTAATATGTTACTGTATCAATTAACACGACCATTTATTTTAAAGTGTGTGTACCTTACGTTAGGTGTCTGAATGTCCAATCAGAAAAAAACCCCTAATTCGCTCCTTTTCAACACTAATAAAAAAAATGGGATAAAAAGTGATCAACGGGTCATATAGTCCCCAGGAGGGTAGCAATATAACAAATGTCAGCTTTCTGTATAAAGCTGTACACAGCCGTCTGGGGGGGTGTATATATGGCTGCAAATTTGTCAGCAAAAAGACGGCAATGGCGACAGTAAGGTGCCACACATGTGTTGCACCGTTCCACGCCATACACAGGGGAAAAGATAGAACATGCTCTATCTTTCCCTGTGTTTGTGTGGCCATGCCCTGCTTTTCTCTATGGAGGGGGGAGGGGTCACCTCCTCCTCCTCTCAAGCACACAGCGGTATGCCCGCCTGGCCGTACAACTGTGTGAATGTACCCTTACTCAGGTCTGTACATAGAAGTATTGAAAATATATGGATGTCAGAATATGGAAAAGCTATTTTTTTTTCAAAATATTAAAATTTTGTTTTAAAAAAGGTATTGAAAGGGGTATTCCCAGGAAATTATTATTATTGTTTGTATGGTTATACAATTTCCAATATACTTTCTGTATCAATTCCTCATGGTTTTCTAAATCTCCACTTGCTGTCATTCCATAGAAAGCTTCTATGTTTACATCCAGTGGACAGAAGTCTGACCATGGTCACACAGGTGCACAGCTCGTTAGTATCGCAGAGAGTAATCAGAGCTGTGTGTTATAACGAGTCGTGCACCTGTGTGACCTGTCCACTGGAAGTAAACATAGAAGCTTTCTATGGAATGACAGCAAGCAGAGATCTAGAAAACCATGAGGAATTGATACAGAAAGTAGATTGTAGTAGGAAAGTTGTATAACTTTTTATCATACTAACAATAACATTAATTTGTTGTAATAGGGATATCCCTTTAAGCAAAGCTGATTGGTCGGTTCTGTAACATAAATGTATAGGTTTATGTTTTAAGGGAACCTGTCACCACATTTTTCACAAATTTAGCTAAAACATTTTCCCTCAGATCCCTTTAAAATCAACTTTATAAGTGTTAACCTACCTAGAGGGCTTTGACTTTGTCCACTTAAGGACATTGATAGATTACACACATGTATGCTTATTACCACTCCCACCTCTAGCGACCACCTATACTGATCTTGTACTAACTCGATTCTCAGGTTAATCCAACCCCCCCCCCCCCAACCCTTTGCCCTCCCCCATTCACTTGTTCAGTTTGTTGGTTATGCAATACTCTAAAATCACTTCTATGAGATCCCCCTGTGAGGGGCATTTGTTACGCCATGACCTATTGTAAGGCACGGTTATGTTTTTAATTCAATAAAATCTCGTTGAAACTAAAATTAACTTTAGAACCTTGCTTTGCATATAGCAGATCTAGAATGAGTCGGGTTGGGGGACGCCTCCTCAGCCCAAATCCAGCAACAACTCCCTATGTCTTCTCAGGATTCAGCAAGTAAGGTCATGTGACCAGGGTGACATCATCTTTAGTTCCTTTAGCCTCCTAACATTAGCAAACTTCTATATACCCCATGTATATATCTGATCACATGAAATCATTGCATGCCTCCATGGAGATCAGACCTAAAGGACCTTAAGATGATGCTATCCTGGTCACAAGACCTAACTTGCCGAATGCTGAGAAGGAACCGGGGGGGGATTGCTGGATTTAGCCTAGCCAGAGGAGGATGCGCCCCATCTGACTCGCTCTAGATCCGCTATATGCAAAGCTAGGTTATAAAATTGATTTATAGGGATCTGAGGGAAACTATTTATATCTAAAGAAGGGTGTCAGTTAATAGGTCTCTATGGGAATTTGTCACTAGCTAAATAGCGAAAAAATGTGATAACGCTTCTTTCTTCTGCGCTATGCAGTGGAGAAAAGTGAAGGCAGGACCCGGTCCTGCTAATGAGATTAGAATGGGAGACTGAGAAACAAAAGTCGCTCTAGTTTTAGGACCTGCACGGCTTGTTGTCAAATGACAGTGGGCAGTCAGGATTGAGTTAATACTTTCACAATTCAGTTAGATCTAAACTAAAAATTAGACTTTATGAAAAGTACACAATCTTATAAAAGATACTCACTGCCAGCAGTAAGAAGCTCATGTTCACGGTCTTCCTCCTCTTCTTCCTGTTCAGGATGTCCCTCTTCTCTTTCTCTCTCTGCTTGTTCCTCCAGTTCAGCTTCTTCATCTATTGTCCTCGTAAAGGAGTTTTCTTGTGAGCCTAAATCACCCGATTCCTGGTTATCTGATGCCTGAAAAGAGTATTGAAATTAAAAATATGTACAGCATAAGGAATATATACATATATTAACCCTGTAAATACATTTTAGTAACTGCTAGATAGTCACAGTAAGAACATGTATGGCAGAAAGAACATGGCGGCTACATTGTTCTACCAATTCAATCTTCCCTCTCCCATATTAGGAGCAATGATTGGGAATGGCATGCAGAATAGAATTTTTTTTTTCTGGTTTACTCTTAAAAAAATTCCAAGAGGTAATAATAATGAATTCATAATGATTTGTTTTAATTTCAAATGTACAAAAAGGTATTCTGTATGATGGACTAGCACAGACCCCACAACATACCCATCTCTCTCTGGATGAAGAGTGAGTTTGGATCAGTTCCATGTTCTTACAGGCAAGCAAACGACTTCGGACCTTGTATACACATCGAAATACCTCAGCTAGAGATTTCCCTGGTTGGTATCTAGTAAAAAGATAAAAAATGAACCATAATACATTAAAACTACACAAAATCAGAATAACTATTCAAAGCTATTCTACCATCTAACTAAACAGTTTAACAGCCGGTGAAACTTCAGCACGGAGGGTCTCTGGTAACACGCCCAGAGTCCTTCTGGCTCATCAGTATAATTTTAAAGTTTAAAGTGCGCCTGTCACCAGGAATGCCATTTTTAGCTGGTGACAGGTTCCTTTAGCCTATGCTATGCAGATTTAAAAAATTCCTTTGTCAGCATCCTGAATCTTTTAGGACTTTAACATGATATAACTATAATAGTTTATTTTACATTACCTGGCACCTTGCCAACAGTGTGTTGCGAGTCCCCGGGAGGAGCAGTTTCTGCCTGTGTGTCAGTCTCCTCTCCTCCGCACTCATACAGCTTCCTCGCCCCTCCCACTTCCTGCCATATACATTGAGCAGGAGGGGGATGCATGAGGAGACATCGGCACACCCTGGCCGCAGCTGCTCCCCTCAGGATTCACCACACACCGGTGGCAGAGAGCCAGGTAATGTGAATTTAACTTATATGAACTACTAAAATGATTCAGAATGCTGACTAGGGCACTTTCAAAATCAGCATTGCATAGACTATTGGAACCTGTCACCAGTTAAAAATGACATTCCTAGTGACAGTGACAGTCCCTGGATCTATGAGTAATAGTCCCTGGTTTATCATGCTTAGTAGTGGTAGTTTTCCTACAAAACTTGCATTAAACTCTTTCATTAGAATCCAGTTTTCCCTTCCCAATTTACTCTTATAAGTTAATACAAAAATTGTGATTGCTAGTACTGGAAGATGTACAGGCAGTCCCCGGGTTACGTACAAGATAGGTTCTGTAGGTTTGTTCTTAAGTTAAATTTGTATGTAAGTCGGAACTGTATGTTTTATCATTGTAATCCCAGCCAGAATTTGTTTGGTCTCTGAGACAATTGGATTTTAAAGAGAACCCGTCAGGCAAAATAACCCCCCTAAACTAAATATATTTTCATAAACTGCCATTAGAGAGCATTGCATCTATCCCTTCATTGTCCCTCTACATGCCTGTAAACTTGAGCAATGAGGCCCTAAAGCTGTATGCAAATGACCTGTGAAATGTCCAATGAAGCATTAGCATATTCAAGCTGTCCACTTTATTCATGAGTGGGAGGTACAGGCACACCCCCAGTGCTTGACTGACAGCCTCTACAATAATGTGAGGCTGTATAATGTTGTGCTTCCTGGTGCTGGCGGCCCCTGCAGTCTGTGTGTGTATAGGAGAGATACAGCAGCTCCAGGCTGCAGCCATGTTATAGCAGAACATGTCAGATACTTGTGTAGCTGATGTCTGTGTCTCTGTGTATTGGGAGGATGCAGAATGTCAGCAGATGCAGCACACACACTAGCCATGCTTTACTATACATTACACACAGACATGAGCAGGGGGAGGAGAGGGGAGGGGGAACAGGGGTGACATCACTGCCTCTGACCATGTGACTAGCCTCATTTACATAATAAAAATTGATTATTTTATAATGATTAATGTATGAAATAACTAGATAAAGGCTGGGATGGGATCCTTGTGAGCTGCTCCAACAGGTAGAGGTGACAGGACTAGTGGCAGAGACCTGATGACAGGTGTCCTTTAAAAATGTTGGATTGTCATAAGAACCAGGCTTAACAATAAAGCTTAGTTGCAGACATCTTTGATAACTGTTAAAGTTGTTTATTATAGCCCAACGATAAAGTACAGTAATTTAACAATATCCAGAGGTCCGTTTGTAACTAGGGGTCGTCTGTAAGTTGGGTGTTCTTAAGTAGGGGACCCCATGTATTAACATGTTTATGAACACTGACCTGCTTTCACCAGAGGCTTGTGCCAAAAGCCCTGTATGCTTTAGTAGTGCAGCAAGAACAAACCGTGATACAGTATCCAACAGCGATTCATTACTAACTGAAGCACTGTCCCAATCTGCCAAAAAAACATTAATTTATTATGTTATTTACCAACACATACAGTATCATGTTATATAGTTACAGAGTGTCTGAGCACTGGAGGACTGAACAACGATCACAATAATCACAATTTTGAAGTTCTGGTCTGCTCTTTAACCTATTCTGCTGTTCTTGAACCTGATGACAGAGAACCTGTCAGCAGAAATTGACCTATTAAACCACTAACAGTATGTTATTAAGCAGTCGAACACCGTCCAGATCATGTTTCTTTCATGACCCAGTGTGGTGGCATCATCCAGAAAATCTACTTTGAAGTGAGATGTAAGTTGGTTGTATAAAGTCAAGGAGGCGGAGATTTTAACACTGAAGTCAAGATCTCTCTTCCTCAAAAAGTTCCCTGCAGTGTAACGGATGGTTCTACATCCAGAGACATCACTAACCAGATCCCCGGAAGTCCAATGCATGATGTCAATCACAGAGTAGGAGGCATTCAGAGCTCCCTGCCTTGACTTCAGTGCTAAACTCTCCTCCTCCTTGACTTTATACAACCAGTTTACAGCTCACTTCAAAGTTCATTTTCTGGATGATGACACCACACTGGACCCTGAAAGAAACAATAACTAGAAGGTGTTATGCTGACAGTATTCTGGTTGTGGTTTTTTAAGGTCAATTCCCGAAGCCAGGTTCCATTTCGTGTTATAGGAGCTGTGTCAGCCCATGTTTGAATACCCTGCAATAGATCAGTGCTTTAAAATCATAAAGAGCGAGTTGGGACACTAAAACACCGGTCCATAAAGACCAGTGGGTGGTTTAGTGTCCCAAGGCGCCCTAACAGGTTCCCTTAAAACCCTTTACTGTCAAGTATAAAAACCAAGTGTTAGAGTTATAGTGTTATACTGACAGACAGCGGCCTCCTATTTGCCTCCGTCTGCTCAGTATACATCCCATCCAGCACTGGCTGCTGCTGATAGCTCCTCCTACCATTTATCACACTGTATGTGCTTCTAGTGAAATACGCTGCTGCCCTCTGTAATAAGGATAGGTCTGGAATCCTCCAGACATATCCTTACAGAAAAAAAAAAAATACCAAACAAGAGAAAACAAGAGGAAAGGACAAGGCTTCAATGTAACAACATAAAAGTGAAAATCTTTATTAGTGAACAAACAATAAAAATATATAAAATAGACTGAGAAGCATCTCAGAATGGATACAAGAAAGGGGGTGCACGCCAGGTAATATCATGTCCTCTGTTTGGTCACATTAGCTTCCACTTAGTTTGTACTATTGATATGTGTTTATCACTGTTTATGATTTAGCTTCTGTGACCCCTGATATTTTTACAGGTTACTTGTCAGTTACATAAGGGCTCTACACCATTATTATTTGATAGCTACTTCTGTCTAGTACTGTTTACTACATTTCTGGGTCTCTGTATATTGGATATTTATTTCATGTATCTTAGGATGTATTACCTGGCGCGCTTTCTTGTATCCATTCTGAGATGCTTCTCAGTCTATTTTATATATTTTTATTGTTGTTCACTAATAAAGATTTTCACTTTTATGTTGTTGCATTGAAGCCTTGTCCTTTCCTCTTGTTTTCTCTTGTTTGGTATTTTGTTGTTCCTTATTAAGAGGCCTTCTGTTGGCTACATTGGTCGATATTACTGTCACTAGATTCTACTACTGTTACACTGTGCTTTTTTTGTATATCTTTACAGAAGAGGGGGAAAAACAAACAAAACAAAAAAAAAAAAGATATGCTTATAGTTCATGTACCTTTACTAATGGCATAATCCTGCATACTCATCCACAAGCTGCGTGCTGGCTCCTTTGTGGATCCGACTGCTAAATCAACCAAGATTGAAACATCTGGTTGTAACTTATAATCAAAAGTTTTCTGTTCCTCATTTGCAGATAATGACTCTTCCAGCAATGCACTCATGCACTTGTCTAGAAAAGATAAAATGATCAATAATTTTTCTGTATTTATGAAGGTTACGATAAAATCAATAATACTTTACAGGCTCATTTATTAGCCATCTAATTCAAGGTTACAATACATTTTGCTAGCTATGCACCAAGCCTTACTTACCCAAATGGGAAACATCCATCTCAATTCCATTCCCAAATAGGGGTGTCTTTAACCAGTAAGCAGTGTCCTGTTCCTCTGGCGATGTGGGTGATCCCTGGAGCATACCCCCTAAACAGCGTCCAATCAGCAAGGTAACTGTTCTTTCCAAGTCTACAAGCCAGACCCAAGACTGTGCTGGTGCCGGCAACACTACTCCTGCAGGGTCAACCTGATCCAGTCCTCCTGAATGTAACATTAAGAACACTTCAGATTATTAATGTTCACCAGGTCTGAGTGCTACTGTGAACGTAATTGGTCCTATAAAAACACTGCAGTGCTGTGAACATTGTCATCTTAGTGATTAAACTAAATGTACACTCAATAGCAATTTCTATAACTTCCAATATCACACAGAATTTTTAGAAATAAAAATACTGAAAAGCCATCAACAATCCCATACCATGAAGAGGCCATTGTAACTCTTGATCCTCTAGAAGTACAGCTGCAGGCAGCAATCGATTGAGACAGTCCAGTGGCGGCAGTAGGTCCAGCAGGTAACTTAGCAAAGGTCTAGCCACCCATACTGGCAGCAACAGCAAGGCATTAATAAGCTGGCACAACATGCTGCCAGCTGCAGATACATAGACAACATCTATAAAAAAAAAAAAGGGTTTAGAAATTTAATTTTGAATTCTATGAACATTATAATTTATGTTCCTTTCAGGTGAAAAATCAAATACACTGTGAAAGAAAATTAGGAAAGAAAGAAGATTGCTGCTTCCTGTGTCCTCTGAGGAGTTTCTTAAACAATTATTCATGAAGTTGCAAAGTAGATTAAGACTGAAGTCATGTACATCAAATATCTGCAAATAAGGTGACAAGCACACAAACATTGTTTTTTGCTTGTGTGTGTGTTTTGGGGTGGAAAACAGAAACATGCACACAAATTGGTTTTCCATGAATTGGTTTTAAAGGCTGCAGAAAACTCTGAGCAAATCCTGATCCTGGCCTAGTCTGTGGCCTGTACCTTCCCATATAAGTCAGAGATGTGAAAAATACAGATGTCACTGCATGTTGTCTGTATTTGCAGATTTTTAATACTAATTGCCATGTAGTACTTATGTACATCATCCATTTGCATGTTGTATAAAATCCTTTACTTAATTAGGAGAAAAAGTCAACTGGGGGAAGGATCCGAAAGACCCATGTAAAAGACCTTAACAATAAATGGCAAACCATAGTATACATGAGATAAAGGCATAGAGCACTAAAGTACAATCTCAATGCTTATTAATGTAGTTAAAATAGAAAGTTTAGGGTTCTGTATGTTGATAAAAAGAAAAAAAATGTTGACTATATAATATATGTAATACACATGATACTAGTAAAGCATATAAAAGCATGTGTTCACTATGCCAGTTTTTACTGACTTATACACATACCGCGCAGTTTTTCCCCCACACTGCCATTGCATGGGCTTTCCCTTAATAGTCTAGCAGAACGGGAGTAGATGTCTGTTGCATGAGGAAGGAGGAGCTGTAGATGTTTATGCAGCAAAGCAACACTGCTGGAGCTCTGAAACAACAAAAATAATAGTTGTAAATGAGTTGAAACAGAAGCACAGAGAATGAGGACCATATAAAAGTACATAAAACTAACAGAAGGCGTGCAGAGCATATATTAACTTTCCCTTTTTTATGCCTATCCTTTCCACCTTACTCCCTTTTCCCTTATTAGCTCTGTCTAGGACAACTTTTATTAAAGGGGTATTCTGGGAATATGATCGTCTGATACAAAAACCCATGATGCCTTAAATAAATGAATATATCAAAACTCTATGTCATTAGTCACAAATTGGAGTTTAAATAGTTTGATTTTAGGATTCACTAAATTTTATGGCTTCTCTAAAGTAGGCACAGTTATCACCAAGATGGCCGCCACTGGAAACGACAAGTCCCAAGATCCTTTAGTTCTTAGTAACTCCTCCTCCCTCTTATTTTCTGCCCCAGTGATGATTTAATAGGCTGTCCTGCTCTGTTACCATAGTAATGATGTATTACTGCCATCATGGCACATCACCACAACACTGGCCATTCTGGATGCACTGCAACAAACCAACTACAGCCAAATATAGCTGTGATCACCTAGGCAGGTGCAGGACATGTGATGTGGACATGTGACAGCAGTCATCATCTGTCCTGTGATTTCTCCGCGCAGAGGAAATTAACGGACTGATTAAAGGGCCAGTAGCAAATTAATTCTTCCTTACAGTGTATGTCAGAGCATTTTGCCGCTAAGGGGAGCAAAATTTTAAATAACAACTAATTACATATTAGCCTTTATTTTAAGGACCCATTTGTATATGAATTATGCTGATTCCTGGAATGCCCCTTTAATTCCCCTCTGTTACCCTATGAGCGCACCTGCAGGATGAACTTACAGCATGCGAACGCTGACTCCCATTGTGAAACTGTGCAATAGTTCAGTCGGTGTCTTGATCAGACCTTGCGCATGCGCGATTCCACCCGGGGACTGCCAACATTCTAATATTTATGTCTATTGGCCCAATTACTTACAAGCAATCATAGCCACACCCATGTCACCCATGATTGGCCAGCCATTTAGTTAAACACTTTCTGATGCACACCTAACATTAACGCCTCCGGTGGAGACACAGAGGAAACATGCATCAGGGTGTACACAAGGATTTCATCAATTTTCACAAATTCAGGGCAAGATAAGGACTACTGACACCTCCTGGCATAGTGTGTTTTTTTCCTTTTTTGAAAGTATTATTATTGTTTTAATTGTGTTACAATAAAGAGATTGTTTCTATAAAACTAGGTTCTTACATGCCATTTTTGAGGTTTATACCCACTATTTTGGGAATTATTTTGTATTAATTTGGGATACCTCTATACATATAGTCATATTTTGGATCATTCCATGTATTGGATAGCATTAATAATGTGCTCTATTTTCTAAACCTACAATCTATTTGTGCATTTTGTTAAAGACAAGAAAATCTGAAAAAGCTGGGCTTATATTAGAAAGCTACCAGAAGCAAAAGTGAGTTGCCCAATAGGGTACAGAGGAAAAGATTTTAATTATTAATAAAAGCTATCAATTAATAAAAGCTTTTGTCCTATACCCTTTCTGACAACAGAATAGTCATCTTGGTAGAACTCTAATCTATATATACAGCCATTTGACAGTATGGGGTCGCCTCAGCCCCCACGTTAAGGTTGGAGACGTTACATACCTCACTTATGCTGTTAGTATGACAATACGCTAGTAACTGTTTCTGTAAAGAGCAAAGCAGCTCATGAAGATGGGCAGGTTGGCTATTTTCTGATGACGAGGCTCCAACACTTAGCTTATCGCTGTTTTTCTCCAATTCTCCGAATGCTTGGTCCTATAAACACAGAAAAAGTTAATACAGTATTTTTCGGACTATAAGGCGCACCATCAATAAATGCCTGCTAAAATGTCTAGGTTCATATATAAGGCGCACCTGATTATAAGGATGTATGACCAGCAGGTGGCAGACCTGTGCACAGTTCAAGGCAGCTGTTGTCTGTCAGAACGGTTCATATATAAGGCGCACCTTTGATTTCTGAGAAAATCAAAGGATTTTCTGTGCGCCTTATAGTATACGGTAGAAATCAGTAGACCCAGTTTTCACATAATGCAGTGAAGTACCTGAACTTACAATCGCACATAAGTAGTCCGGTATTTATTTTGAACAGTTCGACTCCTGTTACAACAGTTATGTATAATGTTTCTAGAAGAGCCCTGGATAGCACAGAAGATATGACCTAGACTTATAGTACTTTTAATTTGAAATACGTTGGTATAATGTAAGTATAACAAAATGGGGACACTTATGCCATACCCAAAAGGAAAATTCAGCAGCAGGTTTTTAGGGAAGCTGCAATAAAAACTAATTGTTTTGGAGTGGAATACCTGTGTGAAGTGTAGTGGGTCTCTGAGGGCGAGTTCACACGTGGCGTCAACAAATGCATTTTCAAACGCATCATAACAGCAGAGAAGAGGAGATTTGTCTGATTACATTTCTGACAACATGCGGTTTACAAAATGCAGGAGTTTGCTAACACAGTGTTAATATATGCCTTAATATTATGTTGCATTTTGTAAACACAATGTTGTAATCATGGAATTCTCCTATTCCCAGCTGTTGTAATGCGTTTCAAAAGGCCACATGTAAAGCACCCTCACTGCTTTTAACATCTGCATCAAAAACCCCAGCTATAAGAAAGAGGCAAGTATTGCCTTAATTGTTTAACTAGCAGAAAGTATTACAGATCTGTATTTTCTGTCTATACTGAATGCGGCCGAGCGGGTATATGGCTGTGTGAATGTACCCTAAATTAGGCCCAGAGGGCCTAATGCAGAAGGTTAATGCAAGGTCTTCCATTAATTTGTATTTTTTCTGCTATAAATAACCGAAGGGCACGACAGAAGCTGCTGAAAGCCTCCATATGTTCTCACCGTGTAGAAGCCTAGGTTTCTGAGAAGTGTCTTCATCAGGATCTCAGCCAGGTGAGTGTCTGGATGGCTGGTCTGAGCAATGTAGCTGGGGTCAGAGCTTGAGCCATACGAAAGAGGCAAAGATGAGGTGTCAGAAGAATCAGAGGGCGAGCTATATCCCAGTAATGACGCCACATGAGTATGATCCTGCAGGCTTGTGAGTATGATGTCTAGCTGCATTCTCTATAGCAAAGAGAAGAAGTTAAATGCTTCACAAATATCTAAAATCCTTGAATTCAGCTAAATCACTTCCATTTAGGTTACAATTCACATTTAAAAGGCAATATAACCCTTAAAACCTATAATTTACTGTACAATAGTAAAGGTGGAACATGGGCTAAAAAGGAAATTTGGAACTGGTAGATTTAGGATAGATGAAATAAAAATCTAAGATTGCAGATCCCATATCTATTTTAGGAACGCGAGCGATGTGTGCATTCTTGGTTTTATCCTTTTTTTTTTAAGGTGCCTCCCAATTCAAGCAATGTGATTGGACTACCCCACGAGGACAAAAACATTTAAAGCTTCTTTCAAAGTTTGGGCCACATGTGCTAAAGCTTTGTGCTATACCACTTCAGCACTTATCCATTTTCTTCTGCCCAGAAAAGACTAACAGATAAATTGTCTATAGTCTGTATTCAAAAATGTATATGTCACTATAGTACTGTATATACTTGAGTATAAGCAGAGTTTTCAGCACAATGAATGTGCTGAAAAATTCCCACTTGGCTTATACGCAAGGGCATATTTTATACTTGCCTCCGGCGCTCACTCCCGGGGTCCTTTTCTCCTTGTGCATCCCTTGTGGCTCCCGAGTTCTTTCTGGCGGTGCAGGCAGAGGAATGTCTATGTACTCTACCCACACACATACTAGGACACAGCAATGTCGCTCCCAGATGTCCAGGCAGTGTGCGGGCAGAGAACATGGGGAGAAGCCAGGAGCCATGAGGAAAATGCAAAGAGAAGAGGACACCAGGGGGGAACGTCTGAGGCATGTATTAGGATTATTATATTTAAGGGGTCTGCTTAAGGACATTTTATTACCTGTGTGTGTGGGGGTGCTGCATTGGGCCCATCATTAGTGAGGGGAGGCTACTGAGCATTTCATTTCTTGGGGAGGTTGTGGCCAATGCATCTCTCTCCCTAAGCTTATACTAGAGTCAATGAGTTTTTCCAGTAATGTGGTAATCTACAGCCTATACTCAAATATATATCGTATTTCTAAATCAGCACTTTAACCTACTGAGTGATTCATTAGGGAGTGATTTGCTCTATACATTGCAGTGTGTCAGCAGTTTAAAGGGGTTATCCCGGTGTTAAAATTTACTTATGGCCGGGCAGGGGTGGGCTATTTAAAAATAATTAATATCTACTTACCTCGTCCGGCGCTGCTGATGTCCCACGCCACGGTCCGTCTCCTCTGTGTGCTCCGGTTTGATTACAGGGGCGCACAGGGAGCTCCCATCCGACACCATCTCCCAGCTCTTACAACGCTGAGAGATAGGGACGGATGGGAGGAGCCGGCCACATCGCCGTCCGGAAGCTCCCTGTGCGCAGCTTCTGTGCCCCTGTAAACAAACTGGCACGGATCAAACAGGCCGCGGCGCGGGGCATTAGCGGCGCCGGATGAGGCAAGTAGATATTTATTATTTTCAAATAGCTCGCCCCAGTCCGGCCCAAAGTAATTTCTTATAACCGGATAACCCCTTTAAAAAAATAAATTATGTAATATTTGGTTCTGGCACAATCAAGCCTGTTAACTAAATATACGGTTAATTTGATTAAAAAATATTTTAAAGAAATTGTATTTATAAGGCTACATGTCCTATCTCTCTACGTGATATGGCGCCGTGCGCCGCATATGCCTATGGGGTAGGGGTGAGCTGAGCTTATCCCCTGCTCCTCTCGGCAGCGCCGATGTATGCCCACCGTACTACGGTACGGCAGGCATACATCGTCTGAATGTAGCCTAAGGCCTTATGCACACAAAAATATGCTCGCCCAGGCTATTCATCCGGGTGCAGAAAGGAGGAAAGATTAAAGTAGAGAGACTGCGCTATTTTGTGGTGCTGCTGCCTGGCTTGGTCACGGTGCAGTGAGACAATGGGGCAGATTTATCAAGTTGTCTGAAAGTCAGAATATTTCTAGTTGCCCATGGCAACCAATCACAGCCCCCCTTTTAAAAAATATATATGAGCACTGGTAAAATGAAAGCTGAGCTGTGATTGGTTGCCATGGGCAACTAGAAATATTCTGACTTTCAGACAGCTTGATAAATCCCCCCAATGTGTGTTCACTGCACTGTGGCTGGGTGCCGAGATGCAACCGCAAATTGTGCAGCCATATCACTGACCCCCATGCAGTCGGGTAAAAGGGGCCTAAGATATCATAAATAAAACACAATGAATATACAAAACTATCTTTATAGTAAACCAGGCCGGAATTTCATATAGATTGAGGCAAAGTAGGTAATAAAATATGGAGTGAACCTGGGTCCTGGCTTATTTTCTATATGACCCACCAATTTTGCATCAAATTTTAAATTTTTGGTGAGATCAGTCTTGTCCAGTTTATAACCAAAGCTCAAGAAGGGAATGTGGGTTTTGTGATATCATGCAAAAAAGGCCTGGTCCTTAATGGGTATAAAACAGTGTGTTGTGCCATTTCATTGTTATTACTTAGAGTATGAACAGCTTGATAAATCATATATGATGCGTCTAATCCGTGTAGGCAGTGCAGTTTTTCACCTCTGTATGCTTTTCATAATTTCAAAGCCTGCTCCACATAATAAAAAAAATAACAAAAAAAATAGACAGGTTAACGGATAGGTCCTCTTTTAAATATAAGGATGTTATTAATGCTGAAAAAAAGAAGATTACATTTAAAAAAAAACCCACAGAGCAAAAAATGTATATACCTGGCCCTTTGAGAGACTCTCCCATCTATCAGGTCCCTGAGGCAACAGAGAATGTAGCAACTCCATCCTTTCTCGTAAAGGAGGCAGCAGCATGGTAGCTCCAACTGAAAGTGTCTCAATCACAACCTAATTATGCAAAAATAATCAAAGAGAAAAAATTGTAGTAATTCAGTCATCTCTAATAACCAATGCCATCTACGGAACCATATTATAATCTAACTACCTCTTGAATCTCATCTGGCACACTTGCATCCATTAGTCGAAACAGTAAGTTGCGAAGGGGGCCTGCTTGACGACCCAAGATGCTGGTAGCAACTCCACCCGCTAAAGCAAGGGCTAGATGGTTTGAGAGCATTTTCAAGCACAACTTTAGGAAGTGATGATGTTCTCTTCAAGAAACAAAGGTTAACGTGTAAGAAATGTGACAGTAATTGAGGCAATAACACAATTGTGTGCAGTATAATCATTAAGTATTGACAATAACCTTGATAACCTATTCTAATCAAATACTAACTTTAGAATGAAGATAAGGCAAAAAAAATACCTTAATGCAAAATCAATTAAAATGCAATGTTTCCAGGACAGGCCATAAATACCTGGAAGATGGGAATGGTGAAGGTGGGACATCACTGTTTATCTTCTCACAGTATCTTTCCAAAAAGGATCGCAAATGGAAGAAGGTACTCTCTTCTAGATCTACACAGTAGGGACGATGCCATGCAACCACTTGCCTAAAAGGGAGAAGAGGTGCTGGATGGCTGAGCAAGTTTAGAGCATCATGAATAAAACATTATCAAGGGCTGCCCTGTTCATCTCTATGTAGCTGACAAAGATTGCAATCTCTGTCAGCTCCATGGAGATGAACATGGGCTATCTGTGCATGCGCGAATGGCTGTCCCAGTCATCTCTGGGTGCGACTGGTGTACATCGGACCCCCATTTTGAGATCAGTGGTGGTCCCATCATTAAGACCCCCAGTGCTAAACAAGTTAGGCCCTATCGACAGGATACAGCCCAACTTGCTTTTTGGGACAACCCTTTTAACGAGTAGTAGTAGGATGTAGCAAATTCAGCACTGTAGAATCACTTCTAGACTATCCTCACTCCTCCTCTAAGTCCATGTGTCCCTGTATTTACTAGCCCAACCCCAATGCTGTATTCCTAACAATGGTCTCATTCTTCCTCCATCAGCTTCGTTCCCCATAAAATATCTAAAGGTGTCATTCTGTACTCCTGAACAGCTCAAACTTTATTTTAAATTAAAAACTTTGAATTAGAATATGTGGTGAGGAGCAATAGAACATTCAGTAAATAGTCACAAAGAAATCATAGAAAAAAAAAAAAACATTTGTGTTTACCTATCCCGAGGCAGAGCTGTCCATGCTAGGCTATGGGATGTACCCGCCGAGATCTGCTGTATTGCCACGCCATCAAGTCCACTCACTTTTTTTGGCTTAGTAATGGGGCCAGTTGAATTACCCTGTCCACATTGTCCCATGGAATTATTGCCCCAGGCATAAACTTCATTATCTAAAGAAGAAAAAAAAGGTTTTATGAAATGAAGTTAATACTTATTTAAATTTACTTTGACCTAACCAATATTTCAAGCAAACTCTCCTTTTTAAAGTAAAAATAAAATACTTCAATTTTAATGTTACTGTAAATGTACCATGCGAAAGTGCAAGACAGTGACTGTCTCCTATAGAAATGTCCACTATTCGTGTAGCAGCTAGCTCTTCAATGAGCTTGGGACGCAAGGCAGTTGCTTCTGAAGATCCACACCCAAGACAAGCTCCACAGCCCCAGGCATAAACCTGAAAAACAAGGAGACAAAATGTATGAATTTATACGAATTATAAAGAGAGAAACTAAGAAATATACTTTGCTTTTGGTAAAAATTAGAGTACCTGTCCAGTTGAGGTTAGTGCTAGGGAGGACTGGCTGCCTGCACACACTTTCCGTGTGAACATTCCCTGCAGCGCTTCCACAACCTTTGGTTTGTAGACCCTGTTAGTGTCACCATGACCCAACTTTCCTGGGGAAAAAAACCCAGATGAAACCATGTTAAAACCAATTTAGATGGACATGAGTGGCCTACAAATGTTTTCTTAAAAAGGGTTATACCACCTCCCAACTCTCACACGTACTTAAAGCATTGTGTAAATCACTTAAAAGACATGCATTTTTTTTGTTTCTCAGTGATCTGTTATTTAAAGGTAACCTGTCACCAGGGACCTCATTTTTCACTAAAGACAGATTGTAAAAGCCCATGACACCTGCAGTGCAAACATGCCTTTCTGCCTTTTCTAAGTATTTGCATTACAATATAATTGTGTGTTATAACTTACTCTTGCATCCTGGCAAAATCATGGGGTAGTCCCAGGGGCTGGACTTTGGTTTGCATGCATTTCAAAAAACAACATGTGACCTGTCTGAGCTGCAGGCTGTCTCCATGTTTGTGCTCCTGTACAGCTTGTCCCTCCCCCACTGTTGTCAGGCTGACCAGACTGTGACCTCTGAGAAGAAGCAGGAGGTGGAGGTAGACAGGAGCACAAAGGTGGGGGCCAAGCTCTGAGGAGTGAGTAACACAGACAAGCCACATGTTGTTTTTTGAAATGCATCCAAACCAAAGTCCAGCCCCTGTGACTACCCCAGGATTTTGTCAGGGAGCAAGGCAGGTTATAACACACAATTATATTGTAAGTCAGAAAGGCAGATTTGCACTGCTGGTGTGAAGGGCCTCTGCAACCTGTCTTTAGTGAAAATGAGGTCCCTGGTGACAGGTTCCCCTTAATATTCTATTTCCAGATGCAAATTAAATTCTTGGTGCACCATTGACAGAACCATTCCTGTTGGTGTTTCTTCCTTCTTTGCTTCCCAAAAACATCCCCTTCCCTATATGAACAAGGATTGACAGATTTTTAAGAAATTAGGTGCAGAAAGAAGAAACAGGCAGCACACAGATCATTTTCATAAAAGAATGCACAATTTTCTCAAATTAAAGATTGCTGGGGAAATGGAAAGGTATAGGAAGCTTATAAAGTGCCCTATACAATGCTGCTTTTGAGCTGGGTTAGCAGAGGAGATGGTAGACGCTATAAGGACTGCAACTATATATCTAAATATACCATTATCTCCTCCTCCAAAAGACCAGACAGTTCTTCCATCTTTAGACAAGGCAATTGTGTGAGAACTTCCACAGGATACTTCGCCAACATTACTGATATCCTTTACAAGAGTTGGGATGTTCCGGCTATTGCTGTCTCCATGACCTTAAGTTAAAAACCAAACAAAAAACATGCACTTAATTCATGAGTCATATGCCTTCGTCTTGTCATCAGTGCTACAACTACATGTACAGATACAAGCAGGGTGCAACAGAATGGCAATAGATGAGCAATTCAAAAAGGGGAAGAATACTTATTTTGTTATTTTACAACATTCTCTTGTCCCAATTTTTGCTGCTCTTGAAACAACCTCTGTTTTATAACACAAAATATGGAAGGATTACCTAATCTTCCAAAATCTCCTTCTCCCCACGTATAGAGCTCTCCGTCTTCTGTGACAGCAGCACTGTGCCTGTATCCAGCTGAGACACAAACTACAACCTTACAAGAAAAATGAAACCGTTATAAAGCAGAAATTCTCAGCATCGCTGCAATGTTCATTTTTGGATTGACGGCTATATAATACCTTTCCTTGCAGAGTTCCTTGAATAAGCTTTGGATATTTTTGTGTTGAGCTGTTACCATGGCCCAGTTTCCCATAGTCACCATCTCCCCAGCTGAATACCTCCCCTTCACTGGTGAAAGCTAGGGTATGGCC
Source organism: Engystomops pustulosus (assembly GCA_019512145.1). NCBI lineage: Eukaryota > Metazoa > Chordata > Amphibia > Anura > Leptodactylidae > Engystomops > Engystomops pustulosus. Next base: position 75,533,814 of record CM033644.1, read on the forward strand.
ATCAGATCCTTTAGAGGACGAAACTTTTTTGATTGACCGGTGGGGTTCAAAGGTAAGTTTCTTCAAGGTGGACTGATTATTGGAATCCCCGAGACCAAGTCTTCCATAGCTTCCTTTCCCACAGGCCCTTACTGAACCATCAGTGGCTATAACAAAAGTACAGTACTGTCCAGCTTCGATCTGCAGAAAGAAAAAAAAGGATAATACTCTATAGAAACTAAATAATAAACTAGTGGCAATATAAAATACACTCTAAACCGTAAAATAATAATTTAAGTATACACTATTCCCAATGGTAATTGTTTATATTTATCAAATGTAAAAAAAATTCAAAACCCCCACAATAAACACTATGCTTCTGTTTGTATACAAAGTTGTGTATTTTCACTACATCACACAATTTATGTCATTATATATACATAATCCAGCAGAACACTTACTGTCTGTGCATCTGAGAAACAGGGAGCTAACTTTGGTTGCAATATTTTCTCTTGTGTCCCCTCCACTAGTTGGTGGCTGCTATTACTTCCCCATACATATACTTCACATGTCTCTGATACCACCGGATTTTCTCCAGTCTGAATGCTGTCTGGGCTAGCACAGGTTCTTGAGTAGTCCGAGGCCATTTGGCACACCTAAATGAGCAGAAAATAAAACATGGGTAAGGTGAAAGTTGATAATGACTAGACACAAAAAGAAATCACTTCACTAAAGTTGGTGGAATCATTGCAGGTGAACAACTTAAAGGGGTTTGACCATGAAAGGAAATTCTTAAATTTCAATCCCCTAGTGATGTTTACAGAATAAAGATAATGTTTAAAGGAAACCTACCACTTGTAGTGGCAGGTTTCCGATGGCAATACCGAGCACCAGCTCAGGGTGAGCTGGTGCCGGAGCTTATTTTAGTTAGTGTTTTAAACCGCGGTAATAAAACACTTTTTAACGTTATAGCCGCGCAGGCAGGTACGGCTCGGCGGCTTACATGCGCCGGCTCTCCTTCACTTCCTATGTAGCCGCGCGCACGGTAAGCGGCGAGCGCGTACCTGCCTGCGCGGCTATAAAGTGTAAAAAGTGTTTAAACCGCGATACCCGGGTTTAAAACACTAACTAAAATAAGCTCCGGCACCAGCTCAGGGTGAGCTGGTGCCGGTATTGCCATCGGAAACCTGCCACTTCAAGTGGTAGGTTTCCTTTAACCCTTTACTTTACAATTTTACTCAGTTTTATTGCTGTTTTAGCTCATATCACACAAATTACAGGGTCTAAGCAGACACATTGGGGCAGATTTATCAAGTTGTCTGAAAATCAGAATATTCTTAGTTGCCCATGGTAACCAATCACAGCTCCCCTTTAAAATATTCATGAGTACTGGTAAAATGAAAGCTGAGCTGTGATTGGTTGTCATGGGCAACTGGGAATATTCTGACTTTCAGACAGCTTGATAAATCTGCCCCATTATGCTCCATCTACTTCAGTATGCTGAAAATGTGATTATCAGGGTTTAATATACACTTTTATTTATCTTCTGAACATCCACTAGTATCTGACACATAGAGAGATGAGATAGATCAGAGAGGAGTTCCATGATATGGACATAGCACACAATGAGACTCTCTAGCTACATGTCATCTACAAACACTTAGATCAGATCTGCTGTGCCTATCTTCCCCTCGCCTGTAGTTCTCCTCACACTGTGTACATGCTGGCAGGAAGTTGGTGTGTGTATCAGTGAGAGCTCATCCTTGGAACGCAGGGGGGAGGGGTCCCTGCAGGAAGCAGAGGGAGTGAGAAGCTCGTGAAGCCTCAGACAAGATGGCTGCCGACCCTAAAGTCAGAAGATCCAGTGTCATGTCCAGGGGCAACTGAAATATTGTACACCAGGACTGATAGAAATAGGTTAGAATTATAACTGTGAAATGCTGTATTTTTGTTAATAACAGTGAATTAGAGAATGTATTATTTTCTTATCCTGAGTACATCCAAGAAACTTGTCTTTGTGAGAATACCCCTTTAAAGACATATATTTATAAGAGTGCATTGAGATGGTGAAGTTTTTGATGTAGTTTGTTATAGTTTGCTATAGTTATATTATTGGTGAACAAACAAGAACTAATGTTTTACCTGTAACATGAATTTAATTTTTTTTTAACTGCACCATCTTGATTTACCTTAAAGAACATCTACCACCAGGATGAAGGACTGCAAACCAAGCAAACTGACACACTGGTGTGCGCACCCTCTGGTAGGATCCTCTCTTTGTTTAGCTTCTTATTCCCTGGTTTTTACACAAAATGGCTTTTAAAACTATGCAAATGAGCCCAAAGGGCCCCAAGCTCTATAGGAGTTAATAAAGCCTGGAGCCCCTCAGTCTCATTTGCATAATTTTAAAGCCTTTTTTCCTTAAAAACAAGTACATAGGAAGAGCAGATCCTGACACAGGAGTCACACACCAGTATGTCAGTGTGCTTGATTTACAATCCTTGATCTTGGTGGTAAATTTCCTTTAAATACTATAGAAATCTTTCAGCAAAAGAATTTAATAAACATACATTATACCTAGTTGCTGTAGTTAAATATGATACACTTTTTGCCCTGTGCTTTTCATGCATTCAGAAATCATTATTTCTTCTTCATCTTTTCTTATCTCTTCTTCATCAGACTTTTGTCTGGGATGTTCCATAGTACTAGTCACATGTTCTCTGATTCTCTTACATATACACAATCCTACTCTGCTCTGATCCCCTTCCCTTATCCATTCACAATGCAGAGCTACTAGCAGATTCTATCCTCTCCCCTGTGTTATACTCATATGCAGAGACTAAGAGAGATTTATCACAATTACTACTGACCTGGCACTGCTAGACATGTAAGAGGAGAGTGAGCAGTGAGTGAATGTTACACATGAAGGGGATGCAGCAGGAATGAGTTGTCTACAATAAAATATAAGGGACATGGCTAATGGAGGGATTGAGCTGTATCACACTGAGCTGTCTGCTATGAGATAAGAAGAGAGGAGGCAAGGATGAGCGAAAGGGCATAGCTGAGGGAGGGATGGAGCTGTAACAGACAGATGTCTGCAGCAAGATGAGAGGAAGCATGTATATAATGTATATAATGAGAGCAAGCTCCTATATAATCTAGCACATCAGTGAGCTTCAGTCTTTTTTGCTCACAAGACTAAAATTCAGCAGAGGTTTTATAGATAAATGCAGACAAGAATGAGGGAGGATGATAAGAGCCATAGTAAATTGAGAAAGAGGTTTTGTTCTGATATATTACATTGTTTTTTGTATTCACCGAATACATTATAAAAAAAAAATATTATATATATATATATATATATATGTGTGTAAAACAAATAAATAAACACAATAACATTAAAACATTTATGTCCGTACCATTCCAGTACATGTGTGGTTACAGTAAATTATGAATTGGAAGAAATTAACAATGCAGCAACAGAGGGTAAAATTTAACACAGAGAAACAAAAGAATAATACTCTCTAGCTGTTAAAGTTACCATACCTCCTCAAAGAGACACATGGCAGCTTCATAGAGAGAACAAAGGCCATCTGCTGTTCTGGTGGGCTCTCTCCATTGACTTCTGTCTGCTGAAGATCCCTAGAAAACAGTAAAAGGTATTTGGTTGTATCCCATGTAAAAACTGAAACCAATAGCAATGGTTGAGATTGTAGTCCTCACACATACCAGGGACCTCCTCATTTGCTGAAGGATGCTAATAAAGCAGTCGCAGCTGATCATGCCTTCCTGTGTTGTAAGCATCTTGTTCTTGTCTGCTTCACTAACCAAAGCAGAAGCAGCCAGAGCCATTTCAATCCATTCCAAGAGGTAGCGGAGGGAGCCACGCTGAGAGGCTAGGCCAAGAAGCAGTTCTGAAACCAAACGTCTACCCAACGTGTCTGCTCCAGAATTGGGAACAGTAACCCCTTTCAGAAAGGTGGTGACCTGTGCCAGGCAGTCCAATCCCATAGGTGGTATTTTGCTCTCATTGGCAAGGGAGAGAGGGGGTAGGGAATTCACCACATCAATGGCTGTTCTTATAACATCATTACATAGATTCAGACCAGATCCAGCAGTAGGCAGCATCCAGCTCTGCCTCAGTAGGGCAAAAAGCAAACTCAGGCCAGTCCTCACACCCATTTCAATAAGAGCGTCAGTACTTGAGCGTGGCCGCTCACTAACAGACAGGGTGTCGGCAGAGCCAGAGCTACTCTCAGGTGAGTGCTGCTGCTGTTTAACTTTGCCTTTGTCATGATACTTGTTAGAAAGAGCATAGAAAACCCTTTGAAGAACCAGCAGTCTCTTCCGCAAAGCACCAGCAAAAGGAGAGTCAGAACACACCACCTTGGCCAGTGCCAGCTGGCTGCTGAGTAAAGCATCCAAGTAGTGATCCTGCTCATCGCATGATAAAGACTCCCTCTCAAAATCTGGCAGCTGGGGACCTTTGAGGCATAAGACCTGCTGTGGAAGAGGAACCACCTCTTTGTTGCTGACCAGCTTGGTATACAGGATGGAGACACCTTCCCGGGTAGCGATAGATTCACTATCTTCTGTTATCCAGGAGCTGTTCAGGTGCTCCAGCCATTTTAACTTCACAGGGGGCATCATGCCAGTCATCATTATTCACTCTACTGCCATGAGTAATCCTGTAGATGGGCAGAAAGTCACATTAAAATAATTCCACCAGAAGTTCAGAAGACAAAGGCAATTACCCATTATTATGTGTTGTCAACAGATGGACAAAATAATCTTTTATATTTCCTGTTCTTTAGACAATGAATCTCATAAGTTAATTGTCGGGAACAACACTTCCTATGGACAGTAGTTCCCAATAGTTTCTTCAATTACTGGGTCATGTGAAAAATAGCCTTGAAGGATTTACACTTTCCCTGAACTTAAAAAAACTGCATATTTTTCTCTGCAATGCCGTCTATGTATCTCCCATTTACCTCTACGAGAACAGCGCAGAACAGCTACATAACACATGATGATAAGTCAGGAGAAGCATCTGCGTATATCCATCCCAGCCAATTTTGGCTGAGATGGGAATATCCATTTAGGTGCAACCAGCCAATATACAAAAATAGAAAATCTGTAAACCGTAGCTGATGGTGCCTTACTTTTCACACTTCAAGGTTGTTGGAGTCTCTTCCACAGACCTCAGACGCCAGCACGTTGAAACACTGCAACCTCCATTGTAATGTAGTGCCAGCATGTGCTATGAATGTGTTAACTTCTGCAGAGATAAGAGAAAATTTTATGAATTGAAAAGGGAAAGAATAAAAAGCTTGATGAATAAAGGACTGTCCAGATGAATGTATACGTTTTTATTATTCAGTAAAGTCTCATTCTGTTTGTATGTGTATCCAATGACCTGTAAAGCATTGCACAATATGATGGCTCTACATAAAGATTTATTTTATTTTATCATTTTATTGTACATAATTTCATTTCTGGGCAGCACGAAGGGGTGTTGTAAAACAAGAAACCTGAAACAAGAATGCCCGTGTCTTTCTGGCTCCAGTCATTGGCTGTATACAGAGTCAGCAGAGAGAAGTCATGAAGACGGCATGTGGCCAGTGTCCTGCTACTGCAGTTTCATGCCATTACTAATTTGATGCCTCTGTATACTAGCAGAGACTGGCAGGAGTTTATTTTATACCTACTGGAATCCAACATGGCATGACTATAACAATTATTAGAACTGTTCTACAAATGCTTTACACCTCTAACACAACATTTCTAGAATTCTCCAACTCACTTACCACATAAAATGATTTTTCCAGGCAGTTTAACCAGTGATGACCTATCCATGGGGTAGGTCATCACTAGCTCATTGTTGGAGATGTGGAAAATGGCCCCCTGAAGACCAGCTGCAAGCAGTGCCCAGAGCGTGCCACTAACTTACGGACAGATTTAGAAGCAGGTAGCTTCATTCGTGGGCTTAGTTCTCATAGAAGTGAACAAGAGATGTTCCCGTAGTTATACTACCAATGCACAGGAGGAGGAGTATGTTCACACTGTGACCATGGTGCATCGGTAAGAATAAAAAACTTGATACTCTTTCTTTAGCTTGAAAGTGTTTTTAAGGACTGCTTGCCCTACTTGAGCAGCCTATTGACTCCAAGTGGAGTGACGTGCAGTACTATCATTATTACCTGATGTATCAGTGGCCTGGCCCTGCTGAATGCAGCTGCCCCCCTGCTGCCAAAAAAAAAAACACACAAAAACGTACTCTATCCCCTTAAGATTAAGGTTATTTGTAGTAACCCAGAAAAATCATTTAACTGGTACATGCAAGGGCAATTCAGGGGGAGCTTTCTCCACTGAAAACTAGATATCAATCTGTTCATGTCTTCCTGTTCTACTACATTCTGCCTGGGGATTACATAGCATTTTTCTGATGACCAGTTCCATTTAAGCCCCATTAAAGGGGTTTTCCAGGAGTTACTATTGCCTATCGAGTGCAGTGGAGTCTGTGCCCTGTATCAGGCGGAAGCTTCAAAGGAAGTCACAGTTGTAGTGACGGCACAAGGCCATACCAGACACACAGATAGGCCAACAATTATCATTCTGGGAAAACCCCTTTAATATACACCATGAATGCAGCAATGTAATTATTGATCAATACTTCTAAAACTTAACAGTGACTATGAAGTTTGGAGCCTTAGGCACCCTATACAGTTATCCTTAGTAGACATATAAAATAACATTTTTATATGCTTTAACAACAATAATTTCACAAGTTTTCTGGCAAAAAGTTCAACAATTTGGCATCAGAGCTCGCCGAAGAAGCGCCGACAGTGCAGACAATTTCTCGTTTACACTACAATACAATTTGGTCGGTGAGAACTCATCTCCAAGATCACGCAGCAGCTGATTTAGATGAAGCAATAGTCACAGAAACCTGCCGCTGGTGTCAAGCACTTTAGGCGTCTATAAATGATGTCTATAAAAATCATCACGGACTGGCCAATAAAAGAGACAAAATTGGTACCAAAGATGATGTAACCATGTACTAATAGGAATTCAAGGCAAACAACAAGCAATGAGAAACCTTCAGTTTTGTAAACATGGCTGGAGTAGATCCAGTCAGAGTGACACTGCATCCTACTTATCTCTGTAACCTTATTCAACCCTCTCCTGTATCATACAGCAGACACTGACCAGAGATACAACTGGAGGTGAAATCCTGAAGAATCCACACACGCTACAAGAGCTTAGGAATTGCAGAGATGATTGAATATACTCATGTTGCACTTAAAGCGGTATTCCCACAAAGACAAGATTCTTAAATATACTCAGAATAAAATAACACATTCTCTAATTCACTGTTATTACAGAATTACACTGCTATAATTCTAACTGGTGTCCATCAGTCCAGGTTTATACAATTTTGGTTGCCACTAGACCCAACCGCAAATCTTCAGGCAGGTCAGATTTTTCTCATGAATAGCTTCTTCTGTCTGCAGGATGAAGCGTGATCTCTGCCCCTCCCCCTCCATTACAAGCTGAGCTCACACACAGATACACAGACACTTCCTGCTAGCAAGCAGCCCCGTAGAGACTTACTCTACAAGCTACAGGGGTTATAATTTAAGAACTTTCTTTCATGGACAAACCCCTTTAAAGGACATATACCAACAGGTTTACTGATGGTAGATGTCCAAACTTAACTGCGCATCATTTATTCTAGGGCAAGAAAATTTCATTATTATCTTCAGGGACCTCCAAAATTAGGGTAGGAAACATCTTTAAAAAAATATTGGGGATCATGCAAGAGCAATAAATCCACTGGGGCAGTGGATCTTTAGAAACTTCAGTGTATTTCTTCATAAGATAAATAAGGTAAAACAACGCTTTTCGGAACAACTCCCTTGGTGGTATTTGGTAGATGGTATAATATGAACAACATGGAAGAACTGTTTTATATATACAGACAGATCCTTCATTTCATAGCCTAAACCAGGCTAAGTGAACCCAAATCAATGAAAAATATATGTAGACAGAGTGAATAATTAAAAAAAAACAGAATCCACATTAAAATGAATATAGAAAAATTAAGCATCGGCTGGACATGTCGATAGGGAGTACAATTGGAGTTCCAAAATGTATTACGTCTGAGGTTCTACGGAAGCCACAAGTGATCATACCTCTCTCGGATGGAATGTCAGGGTTGCTGTATTGTGACCATCCTTCTACCAGAATGGCAAAATAAATATATGTATAAAGTCTGCATGCAAGGGCCCCATTGCAGAGATATTTATCTTCAGGGGTTGTATGGGCAACATAAGAGTTGTCCGATTGTTCTGTGTATTTGTGTATGTGTAGGTTATAATCTTAAAAGAGTCATATACATAATTTAATAAAAAAAGGATGATAACCTTCACAAATAAAATTAATGGATTAACCTTCACATACAAAATTAATGGATTAAATTTGTTTAATCCATTCTGCACTGCCTGCACATACAGTATCGTGCCCACCTCCACAGTGCCCAGAGACATAATATTATTTAGTCAAAAGCATGTAATTGGTGTGGCGAGTTACAGCATCATTACTGCAATATCTCAATCCAAAGAAAGCGCAAGAGTGAACAATGGTTCTTACAAATCGAATCCTACAAAGAGTTTCCTTAAAATATTCCATTCTTTATTGAGAATTAATATTTAAAATAGACAAACAATTTACAACATTTGTGAATATCTACAAATTATTAGTTTGGATCGTTCTTGAAGGTCCAAAAAAGGCCATCACTACAATACCAATGTTTGTAATTACATGAGACACATGCTTGTGTATACACTGCGATAACTGCCAGTATTATGTCAAATGCAAAAAAAATGCCAATGTAAATTATCGTTCAACCCAGAATGAGAAAGTGCCCATGCATGAAAAAAAAAGGAGTCTATATATACAGATGGGTACAGTAAAGGTGCCAAGTTGCAATAATTATATGTCAAAAAGAAATCAGAAGTAAATCCGCTTACCCATGGTATATATGGTATGTAGAATGGAAAACCCCGACGCGCGTTTCGCGTGCCACCGCTTCCTCAATATGTATGCACAGTAATGAATTTCTTGTATACCGTATTTTCCGGGCCATTAGGCGCACCGGAATATAAGGCGCATTAGTCCGATACGCCTTATATATTTAATATTTCCATATATAAGGCGCATCGGACTATAAGGCGCAGGCGGGGGCATGGCGGAGGTCCGGGGCGGAGCGGAGACCCGACGGGAACGCGACGCGGAGAAGAGGCGCGGGGAAGGTGTGAGGGGGGGTGGAGGAGGGCAGCGGACCATACTTACATAGTCCCGCTACCAGACAGCAGATCCAGCGGGAACTGCAGACCAAGCGGCGGAGAAGTTGTTGTTGCCGCGTGGTCGCAGTTCCGCTGGAGATCTGCTGTCTCCGGTCTCCGGTAGCGGGACCTATGAAGTATGGTCCGCTGCCCTGTGCATACATAGGGCGCAACGACTATAAGGCGCACTTGGATTTCAAGGAAATCCAAGGCTTTTAAGTGCGCCTTATAGTCCGGAAAATACGGTATCGTAGTCTAGTAACATTTACACCCATGAGTTATTTGTATTAGTGAAAATATAATACTGTACTTCTCTTACCATTTTTAAAGTAGTATTTTTTTTTTTCGAAGGAGGAGTGATATTACTCTTCTGTACAAAATTTTGTGCTACCTCTGGTTGAAAGTAGATTTTTTTGTCCCCATGGGAATAAGGAATAACAATGAAGATTTTTCAGTTTTTCAGATGTAGTTTTTTTATGTCCAAACCAGGGGAGTGGATTGAAAACAGATTCCACTGCTTTTGGCTTCAAAAACCTTAGGGTGATACCACACATGGCATTTGTGGTCCATTTTTAATCATGCGATTCAGTCCGTTTAAAAAAGCATCCGTTTTTTACCATTTACCATGCGTTTTGTACCTGTATCTTAATAGATATACAGGTTCAAAGTAGGCAAACACATGGTAAGCAGTAAAAAAAACAGATGTTTAATTAGGCAAATCTCGCTTCAGCTGTTACAATAGTTTTTAAATGCATGCCTTAGACACAACGTGTGACTGCACCCTCTGATCATTACAGCCTGGGGCTAAAATTCGGTAAATTACTAGAATTCAGAGAGTTTCACCAGAGGTCAAAGTAGGCACAAGAGTTTGTAGCGAGTAGTTGTCTGTAAGTCGGAAACTGCAGAGTACAGTACTATTAGACTGAAAGAGTCTGCAGTCAAACATGACAGTATAAGACTAGTATAAGGTGTTATATTGCTTTTACAGAAGCTGCTGACAGCAAAGTATTTTCCAAAGCTTAGACTATTTAACAGTGGCCTTGCCGATCCTACACTTTTTCAATAGAAGTCACTAAGGAATCGAACAACATGGCCTCCAGCCACTAATAAATGCGTTCACATTCCTACTGTCAAACAATGTACATATATATTATTGATGCTATTTTGAGTAACATACAACACCAGATGAAAAATTGATTTCTTAATTAATAAAAATCAGCCCAAATGTTTTCTTCAGCAAATTCTGAATTGTATCTATGAAACAAACATTCTCTCAATACTGATTTTGACTGGTTCCCTATTCACTTACTGCTACCCTTCTTTTAGCTAAAAATAGTTTCGCTTACATCCACAGAAATCACCTTTTATCTTATATTACCTGGCATCAGAGGGGGGGGAGCATTTCCTGCTCGATTGGCCCCTCCCATCTCATCCTCCCCATGCCTTATGCCTTCTTACTGTCACAGTTCATGTCATGTGACCAGAGTGACTTCATCTCAGGTACTTTAATCTCTTAATCATAGCAAACTATACCCCATGCATGTATCTGACCACATGAAGTCACAGCAGCCTCCATGGACTTCTACTCCTCCTCATTCTCCATGGAGGCTGCTGTGATCTCATGTGATCACATACATAGTATACAGTTTGCTATTCTTAGATGGCTGAAGGACCTACCCACTGGTCACGTGTCATGAATGTAACACAAGGCTCTGTGTAAAAAGATTGACACAATATTTCCCATCTGTATATAGAGCTTTATATGTCTGTAGCTGAGTATTAGCAGATGGTCCCTAAGTACAAGGAGGCAGAGCAGTGATTTGAAGAGACACAGAGCTGTCAGTCACAATAATGGGGTGTGGTTCACTGGTATCTCTGACTCTTCTCCTCTATCAGGAGAGTCAGAAAAGCTAAATGGCTGTAATTAAGGTATAGGTACGGGTACCCAAAGCTACTTTTAGGTAATATAGAGAGGACTTGTAACTCTTTATCAGCTGGCATTGTTAGTCAGGGGGGCAAAATCTGGTGACAGGTCCTCTTTAAGAAAGAGCAAGGCCTATAACAGTGATGGCGAACCTATGGCACGGGTGCCAGAGGTGGCACTCGTAGCCCTTCCTGTGAGCACCCAAGCTGTCACCCCAGGACAAAGTTCACCAGACAGGTCTTGAATCTTCCTGCAGTTCTAGACTAAATGCTTTTTTTAAGGTGACACATCCTTCACTGATTGGACTGCAAGAATAGTGAAAGGTGTAAACAGGGCAGATATCTTTGAGGTCCCCTTGCTGGCCCCATGATTCTTTCTGTATAAAGAGACCCTGGTAAGAAGCTTCAATGATGTCTGAATAGCTATCCTGCTTTCAACTTTATAAAACTTTATTTCCTATACTCAGGAGGTCGATACGATTGAATGTTTTGGAATAACAGGGAGCAATAATTTACTGTTTAAATTGTCATATTGGCACTTGATGGTAAATAATTAGGTTTTGGTTGTTACTTGGGCACCCGGTCTCTAAAAGGTTTGCCATCACTGGCCTATAACAAAGAAACAATGTGTCATTCATTGCTGTGTGTGGGTTGAAAGTGCAGAGTTATTTTAACCTCCTTGTTCACATTAATCTGCTCTACAAGGGAGCCTTTCAAGATCTCTAAAACTATAACAACAATGTAAGAAAGCTTTATGAAATATCAATTGGGGAGTGTCTTTTGTGATAACTGTGGATTGTGAAATTTCCTATTTTTCTTAGAAATGAATGTATAAATTGAGCGTTTCAGGTCAGGTGCAGAGATTGGTGACGCAGGATACATGACTGTATTAGACTACGTAGGAACGCAGCCTCCATTTATAGGGTCTGATCTATCAGTGAAGACAATCTAATGATGTCCCACATGACTACAGAACAGAGATGACAAAGTCTATACAATTTACACAGCCTTCTGCAGAAAGCTTTTCCCCATGTGTGAGGGTCACTACTTACTCATGTGTATCAGGACCACATAATTCTCACTCATCAAATGGTTTTGTGGAATGAAGAATCTGGAAAGCAGAGATTTATTACAATCTATGCTTTATTCAACCAAGAGCAAAGTCAGTGGGGGACATTTACTATGGTGTTTCCACCAGTTTTGTGGCGCTTTCACCGCATCTTCTGCTCTCCTACCTATTTATTAGCTGTCGGGGACAGAAAAAAATGACTTTTTCCGCCTGCTCCGACTCTTCTCTGAAAAGGGGCGTGGCTTTGGCGGAGTGGAAACTCAGACACAATTAATATGTGTCACAGCCATTTTTGGACGCTGTAAACTGGCGTAAAGTAGACCAAAAGAAATTTGGTCTAGCAGGGACACAAAACAGTGCTATTGCACTGTTGCCTGTTCTCTGACTGTTGGACACATTTCTGGTTCTCGGGACAGATTTTGGTCCCAGGGACAGAAAATGGTCTCGGCGCCAGAAATTTATCTGCACAGCTACACAATTAAATGTATGTCTTCTTACCGAGAGCAGGTCAGTAACAAAGCCAATGCAGACACCGACACTTTATGTAAATGTCCCCCATTGACTGGGGAGCCTGGCAGACTCTACAACGGCTAATGTCTAAAGTGAGAGTGTTCTAGAAAGGAGATGAGCATATGCTTAGTATGAGCAATGTATGGTAGACCTCCATTCTGGGACAACTGAGAATCAAAGAAAGCACCTTCAGGGCCTCTGCACAAAGCCGATATTTCACATAGGAGGGCGGTTCAATAAGTAGCCATGTTTGACGACAGAGGGCGTTCCTGAGGGAAGTTGGTGTTATCATCGTGTGCTGCCATCTATCAAACGACGGCAAAACAAATTGTAGACTGATTGATAGGTTAGTTTGGATTTGGCAGCCATTTGAATAAGACGTGTTTCGTGATTTTCGCCGAGATGGAAAAAGAGCAGTATAGTTCGGTAATTCGCTTTTTTGTTTTTGGATGGGAAAAAAATGTGAGAAGATTAAAGCAAAGTTGGATGCGGTTTATGGGGACACATATTGGTTCAACGAATTTAAACGTGGGCAAACATCCATTTTTGATGAGGAGCAACCAAGACGCCCGGCAGACGTTGTTACCGAGAAAATCATTCAAAAAGTCTGACACATGATACTCGCTGATCGATGAACGAAAGAGCGTGAAGTAGCATGATACATGATAAGTTGGACAACAAGCGGATGCGGCTTTTAACTTCGAAGCAGTGTTTGGAGCAATTTAAGCGAGATCTGAAGGAGTTTTTGTGTCGAGTTGTCACCGTAGATGAAACCTGGATTCATCATTACACACCAGAAACTAAGCAACAATCAAAACAATGGATTTCTCCCAGTGAATCTGCTCCAAAGAAGGCAAAGACGGTCCCATTGAGCCACTGACCATGGCGATTTTTTGGGATGTGAACGGCGTCATCCTCATGGATATTTTGGAAAAAGGAAGAACGAACACTGGACAATACTACAGTGAGTTATTGGACCGCTTCGACAAAAAATTGAAGGAGACACGTCCGCATTTGGTGAAAAAGAAGGTGTTGTTTTATCACGATAACGCACCAGCACATCCATCCGGAGTTGTCACCGCCAAACTGCATGAATTGCTTTATGAATTGCTGCCGTCCCCCCCATTCACCCGATCTGGCTCCCTGCGACTTTTTCTTGTTCCCTAACATGAAGAAATGGCTCACGGGAAAAAAATTTAGCTCAAACGAGGAAGTCATCGCCGAGACAGAGGTGTATTTTGGAGAGTTTGACAAATCCTATTTTTTGGAGGGGTTAAAAAAAATGGCAGGAACGTTGGGAGAAGTGTATCTTTCTAAATGGGGACTATGTTGAAAAATAAATTTTTTCATTTTTTTTTTAGAAAAAAAATGGTGTCTTCATTTCTAACACGGATACTTATTGAACTGGCCATGTAGAATTGCATGTAGGAAATCTACTGTGGAATACAGAACCTTTGTAATCAGTGTAATTATAAAGTACTGTGCACATAGTTTGGGTTTTAAAATCAGCAGCATTTCAATTCTCTGCTTAGTGTAACACTGCTATTCCTTAGGGCAGTGATGGCTAACCTATGGCACTGGTGCAAGAGGTGGCACTCGGAGCCCTTTCTGTGGGCACTCAGGCCGTCACCAGAGATGACTCCAGGTGTCTTCTTGCAGTCCCAGACAGCCCAGGACTTGCTGTGCACAGAGGTATTTTAAAGTGACAGCTGTACCTGGGACTATTTTCTGCTTTATTGGTGTCCTCAGGTGCTGGTATCAATGAAAACTGGGAGAGAGCAGGGAGTATAAATCACAAATTAAATTTCTGTGTTGGCGATAAATAAGCGGGTCTTGGTTGTAGTTTGGGCACTCGGTCTCTAAAAGGTTTGCCATCACTGCCTTAGGGTGATGGCGTTTTTAGGCTGTTTTTGGGAAGTGCGTTTTCAGATCGTAAAAAACGCATGTGTTAAAAAAGTCGGGCTTTCTTAAGTAGGGGACTGCCTGCAATTAAATTAAAAATATAGCAGTGCGAACACCACAACTGAAGGACTACTGGGCAGTGAGGGACTGCCGTGAAGTGAAGGTGCTTGGAACAAATGTGCAAAGTGGCAAGGGACAGGCACATAATATTCAGAAATACATCATTTCTAAAACAAAATTATATATTTTTTTTAATGATATTTTTCCTCTCTGCCTCGTATTAGGTATCCATAGCATAGCATAATATTCCATAGCAAGTCATTTAGCACATTAACTCTATTAAAGTTATCTTAGGACCGTTTCGATATCTGCATTAAAACAGTATTTCTCCATGTATCATATATCACAGTGCTGTCCGGAGTCCTATCCCCAGCTCTGTAAAACGGACCGACCACAGTTGTCTGAAACAGCCCTAACTACAAATGAAGGCCCCAGTAGTTTATTATTATTATTATTATTACTATAAAACCAGCATCATGAAGACCAAGGAACACACCAGACAGTTCAGGGATAAAGTTGTAGCAAAATGTATTGCCAAGTTAAGTTTTAGAAAAAAAATTGCCCAAGCTCTGAACATCTCACTGCTCAATCCATCATCAGTAAATCTAAGAAGTATGGCAAAACTTATAACCTAGACAAGACATGGTCATTAACAAGGTGACAACCCAGACAAGGAGAGCGGTAATTGGAGAAGCAGCAAGAGCCCAGGTCACAACACTAAATACTATGGGGAGATTTAGCAGCGCTTCTATGCTAGTTTCTGGCAGAGAGGTGCTGCAATAAATGCAATTTCTTGTGCGCTGCAATGCAATTGTATTTGCAACTATGCCACTCCATGCCATGTAGATGGTTGAGGCAGCCGGCAGAGTGGGTGGGCACGGGGCGTTCCTGCCTTGGGCCTGTGCACTTTCCTCCGGCGGTCAACATTATACACATATCACCATCAACACAACATCCCAACCATCAAGCGGGGTGGCGGTAGCGTCATATCATGGAGTTGCTTTGCTTCAGCAGGGAGTAGGCAGAGTGCATGAGAGGATGGATGGAGGAAAATATAGGAAAATCCTCAAAGAAAAGTCTTTTGCAGCCTCTAACAGGTTAAGAAGGACAATGACCCCGAAATGGTTTACATGTAAGTCTAGACCCTTAACACATTGTGAATCTATGGTTTCCCTTAAACTGCAATACAACAGCTGAGAAGAGGAGTTTTACCTAATTAAACTGCTGTTAACATTTGCGTTTACAATGGTTAACATGACATTACTGTATACATTACCTTTGTTAACACATGTCTTTAAATCACACTAACAGTTTTGTTTTGTAATTTTGTAAACGCAAATGTTAACAACAACATATTTAGACAAATCTCAACTGATGTAATGTGTTTCAAAACGCAAGGTAAATGCCCCTAAGGGTAAAGCAAGGCAAAGAGCGCATATGTAGACTGATATGTACTACAGTAACTTGCTAATCAATGAAAAAGATAGATACTGGTTATCACTGGGACAGAACGCAGAATGTTTCCACACTGATAGGAGCTGTAGATTCATTTGTCTTTCTCTTTTTATTATTGCACATTGAACATAATGACTGAAATGCTACAGTTTCATGTACAACTTATAGCTACAGATACTAAACCTGTTTTCATGGGGAGCCTGAATCATGAGGCATGTCACCTTGTAAACTTGGTCACAAGCCAAACGCAAGGCATTTCATCATCCAGACAACTTATTTTTACTTTGCATCAGGCATGTTTAGTGAGTGATCGAGCAGAGAGCAGCTACAATACAAGATATGGTAGAGCAGGTCACAGACCAGTAATGACAGGACACAGATGCTCCAAACAGGAACGTTCTCATTGATCTGCTCTGTGCTTTCCAGCAGCATCCAAAAGAGACAGCATGGGCAATGTTATATACCAAACACCCATCCACACTAAACAACAACAGTCATAAGACAATAATATCTAGCGCTGGTTAAGAGATTTGCATGAGGACTATTACCGTTATCTCTGGGCTCGGTACTATCTTTAGTAAATCAGGGCACAGTCGTTTGCATCTTGCAGAACAAAGAAGAGAGAAAAGTGATGCATATCCCCACTATAGCATCTGTGATTTCTATGCCTGCACCAGATGTACAATATGGGCAGTTCACTTATACATACAATGTGTCATACATTTGGATAAACCCTTTCCCTCATAAGCTTGATATCAATAAAATAGGTCAATTACAGTAAAATATGAATAAAAAGGGCAAGGAGTTGTGTGCACCCATGATCTCCCTGACATAATATAATGGTCTGGTTTTATGGTAATTTCTAATAGGGCTGCACGCTTCCCTCTGTTATGGGTGAAGTTCCACCTACACATTCAATAAGACTTGGCCAATCAACCTGGGCAACAATTTAGCACTTGTGGCAACTACCAACAGTTCCTTGATAGCAGAAGGTCTGGAGAAGGAAGTAAAGTTGTTCTTTCCATATCCCCACATGCAAATACATGGAAAAAACTGCAGTTATGCAATGGTAACTGCACCGACACCTCATTCCTCATAAATTCATAACAGTATTACAGCCCAAAACAAAGCTATACAACAACTAACATGTTATTTCTGAAGATAAATCAAGTTGAAATAAAAGCATCATTTATTATTAGCGCATGAAAGTGCCCACAAAACTGGGTGCTGGTCAGAAATATGATGCAAGGACTCCCTGTCTGCAAGCCGAACAGAACCGCTGACACTATAACAGCTGTTACAGTGCTTGCTATGCAGTTTTTCGGGCAGAGAGGGAGTCCTTGCATCATATTTCTGTCCACTGCACTATGTTCAATCTATGGGATCCGACCAGCACAGTTTTGACTTGCCAAAACCGTTGGTTTGTACCAAGCCTGAACAAGATAAAATTCCAGTGGGTAAGCAGCATTGGGCATCATTCATACAGTTGTACTATGCCTTCCTGCAATCTTCAACGACCCGAAATGGCATCAATAAGCATCTGTTGGGTCCTACTGATATTTGGTATTATTTGTGCTCTGTGTTTCAAGACATTTTTCATAAAAAAAAAAAAAAAAATAGTATGCTTCATCAGAGGTTATAAGGTACTGTGATTATTCCCTAGAAACATTGCTATGTGCAATACATCCCATATTACAGATCATAACATTCATAACACTTAGCATGATTTTAAACGTTTATTTAAGAAGAAAAGTCCCCATGAATAACAAATATAAGATTATCACAGTCACAGTGCCCCTGGTTTATCATACTTGACTTTGATGGTAGATTTCCATTACATAAGGCCGCACCCTATACATGAATACCTTGTGACATGTTAAGGTATAATAGAGAATGGAGCAGACTGATATATTTATATTATATATGGTTTTGTGGGAAATTATTTAGTGTAATTTGTCATTTATCCTCCTGCTCTATAACATGCTGACTGCAGATACTGCACTTTGTGTCACAGGCTTTCAGGAAACACAAATCTTACATTTTAATACGCAAATGTAGCATACCACAAACCTATACCGAAAAAGATTCTTTTCTTCCCATTTTCCCAACATCCAGCAGTTTCTATTGTAATTATAAAATCCTATGTGAAAAATAACTAGGTGCCCTTATTGTTTTCTACCCTAGCAGAATTTATACCTCTCACACATTTGGGGTCACCCTTTACATATTTCACACCTGCATGTATCAGTAATATCTGCAGGTAACATTGCATGACTTGTACAATCCATTCCTTGTCCCAAGCAAACAGTGCTCCAGCCAGTAAGGTTGTGACAATTCAGGAAAAGATTGCAGGGTATCAGAGTATTCAATGCAACTACTGGAAGAGAACGTGACACAATGCCAGCAAAGATCCATTATGTATGAAATCCACAAATGCGGCAATGTGTAAGTCACATTACAATCACATTCATTTCTATTGGCAAAGAAATCACTGATACAATGTGATCTTTAGCCATGTGACCTGTTTAGTGGCCAAATTTTGGGGTGTAAGCCTAAACAATAAACTACATTTCCATAATAGATGAGAGCATACAATGAATATACCAACACTAACTGATCACTGTGTGGTGTCATCTAAATGATCCCACTCAATACTATAACTTGGGTATCCAGGGACAAGCTATACCCCATACCGAATGCCAGTTGAGGAGTGGTACTAGGACCGATTACCTAATGGTGCTACATTCACTTGGTTTTCGGGGACATTGGATATCCAAACACCCTTTTCATTGTAAATACTACATTTTTCCATGGGAAATGACAGGAACAAATAGAGACAAAGCAGTCCCCCAGCACCAGTGATACCGATCACCACCAGCTAAGAAGAACAAGGCAATGACAGATGTCACAGCGCTGATACAAGTGTGGCCCATACATACGGGTGCGACCATCACACCATATAACATACTGATACGCCTTGTATGATGTATGGTAGCAGTATGTGCGGCATCTAATATGTATATGTTTGGGTCCCCAGGGAGGAGACAATCTCTATTACACACTGGCAAGATACTGGGTCCCCCAGATGTATGATGAGAGCACCCATATGTGCGGGGCCCCAGATGTATGATGAGTGACATGGGTGGTTGTTTACATAGCTCTAGTATAGCACGGAGCCGGTAGTGAAGAGCAATGTCCCCCAGCCCCCGGTACCGTCATGTCTCCCCCACCCCTCAGCACACACCCTGATACCTGCAGATGTGCACCGTTACCGGCAGCCGAGCGATACAGATGTGTGACAGGCCTGGGGTGGCCGCGCTGTAGCCGGAGGAGACGCCTCAGCCTGCGTGTGACATGGCGGATGCCAGCCCGGGGATGCTGACAGGAGACGGAGTCACCGAGGTCCAGGCCCTGAGTCTGAGCCGCAACGGTTCCACTTGTCAGAAGAAAGGAAAGGGAGGAGACACAGGAGCACACCCAGGAAAGGGAGGGCGGCCCCAGCACCACACAGGCCGCAGCGCTGCGTTACATAACCGTGCACAGTGTGACTGACCGCCTAGTCAGGGAGCAGAGTCTGCGATATTATTACAGGACCCAACATTACCTCAGCTGTGTCGTTACACGTTGTAATATACCACATGCATATACTTATATGCTGTAATATACACTGCATTACCACAGCAGTATACTTATATGCTGTAATATACACTGCATTACCACAGCAGTATACTTATATGCTTTAATATACCCTGCACTACCACAGTCATATACTTATATGCTGAAATATACACTGCATTACCACAGCCATATACTTATTTTCTGTAATATACCACAGCCATATACTTGTATGCTGTAATATACACTGCACTACCACAGCTTTATACTTATATGCTGTAATATACCCTGCACTACAACAGCTTTATACTTATATGCTGTAATATACACTGCATTACCACAACGGTATATTTATATGCTGTAATATACAGTGCACGCTGCTCCGACTCGTCTCTGAAAACAGGGGCGTGGCTTTGGCGGAGTGGAAACTCAGACACAATTAATATGTCTGTCCACAGCCATTTTTGGACGCTGTAAAACTGCGTAAAGTAGACCAAAAGAAATTTGGTCTAGCAGTGACACAAAACAGTGCTATTGCACTGTTGCCTGTTCTCTGACTGTTTGGACACATTTCTGGTTTCGGGACAGATTTTTGGTCCCAGGGCCAGAAAATGGTCTGCGCGCCAGAAATTTATTCTGCACAGCTACACAATAAATGTATGTCTTCTTACCAGAGCCGTCAGTAACAAAGCCAATGCAGACACCGCACACTTTATGTAAATGCCCCCATTGACTGGGGAGCCTGGCAGACTCTACAACGGCTAATGTCTAAAGTGAGAGTGTTCTAGAAAGGAGATGAGCATATTGCTTAGTATGAGCAATGTATTGGTAGACCTCCATTCTGGGACAACTGAGAAAGCAAAGAAAGCACCTTCAGGGCCTCGAACAAAGCCGATATTTCACTAGGAGAGGCGTCAATAAGTAGCCATGTTTGACGACAGAGGGCGTTCCTGAGGGAAGTTGGTGGTATCATCGTGTTGCTGCCATCATCAAAACGACGGCCAAAACAATTGTAAGACTGATTGATAGGTTTAGTTTGGATTGGCAGCCTTTTGAATAAGAACGTGTTTCGCGATTTTCGACCGAGATGGAAAAGAGAGTATTAGTTCGGTAATTCGCTTTTTTGTGATGGGAAAAAAATGTGAGAAGATTAAAGCAAGTTGGATGCGGTTTGGGGACATATTGTTCAACGAAAACTTTAAACGTGGGCAAACATCCATTTTGATGAGGAGCAACCAAGACGCCCGGCAGACGTTTTACCAGGAGAAAATCATTCAAAAAGTCTGACACATGATCCTCGCTGAGCGATGAACGAAAGAGCGTGAAGTAGCATGATACATGAAAGTGGACACAAAGCGGATGCGGCTTTTAACTTCGAAGCAGTGTTTGAGACAATTTAGCGAGATCTGAAGGAGCTTTTTTGTGTCGAGTTGTCACCGTAGTAGAAACCTGGATTCATCATTACACACCAGAAACTAAGCAACATCAAACAATGGATTTCTCCAGTGGAATCTGCTCCAAGAAGGCAAAGACGGTCCCATTGAGCCACTGACCATGGCGATTTTTGGGATGTGAACGGCGTCATCCTATGGATATTTTGGAAAAAGGAAGAACGAACACTGGAAATACTACAGTGAGTTATTGGACCGCTTCGACAAAAAATGTGAAGGAGACACTCGCAGTTTGGTGAAAAAGAGGTGGTTAGGTGTGTTTTATCACGATAACGCACCGACACATCCATCCGGAGTTGTCACCGCCAACTGCATGAATTGCTTTATGAATTGCTGCCGTCCCCCCATTCATCCCCGATCTGGCTCCCTGGACTTTTTCTTGTTCCCTAACATGAAGAAATGGCTCACGGGAAAAAAATTGAGCTCAACGAGGAAGTCATCGCCGAGACAGAGGTTGTATTTTGGAGAGTTTGACAATCCTATTTTTGATGGAGTTTTAAAAAAAAGGCAGGAACGTTGGGAGAAGTGAATCTTTCTAATGGGGACTATGTGTTGAAAAATAATTTTTTCATTTTTTTTTAGAAAAAAAATGGTGTCTTCATTTCTAACACGGATACTTATTGAACTGGCCATGTAGAATTGCATGTAGGAAATCTACTGTGGAATACAGAACCTTTGTATTTTTATCAGGGTAATTATAAGTACTGTGCACATAGTTTGGGTTTTAAAATCAGCAGCATTTCAATTCTCTGCTTAGTGTAACACTGCTATTCTTGGGCAGTGGATGGCAACCTATGGCACTGGTGCAAGAGGTGGCACTCGGAGCCCTTCTGTGGGGCACTCAGGCGGCATCAGAGATGAACTCCAGGTGTACTTCTTGCGTCCCAGACAGCCCAGGACTTGCGGTGCACAGAGGTATTTTAAAGTGACAGCTGTACCTGGACATTTTTTTCTGCTTTAATTGGTGTCCTCAGTGCTGTATCAATGAAAACTGGGAGAGAGCAGGGAGTAATAAAATCTACAAATTAAATTTCTGTGTGTTGCCGATAAATAAGCGGGTCTCGGTGTAGTTTGGGCACTCGGTCTCTTAAAAGGTTTGCCATCACTGCCTATGGTGATGGGTTTTTAGGCTGTTTTGGGAAGTGCGTTTTCAGATCGTAAAAAACGCATGTGTTAAAAAGTCGGGCTTTCTTAAGTTTGGGGACTGCCTGCAATTAAATTAAAATATAGCGTGCGTAACACCCACAACTGGAAGGACTACTGGGGCGGAGGGACTGCCGTGAAGTGAAGGTGCTTGGAACAAATGTGCAAAGGGCAAGGGACAGGCAATAATATCAGAAATACAAATCATTTCTAAAACAAAATTATATATTTTTTAATGATATTTCTTCCTCTCTGCCTCGTATTAGGTATCCATGCATAGCATAATTTCCATAGCAGTACTCATTTAGCACATTAACTCTCTTAATTTATTAGGACGTTTCGATATCTGCATTAAAACAGTACTCCATGTATCATATATCACAGTGCTCTGTCCGGAGTCCTATCCCACAGCTCTGGTAAAACGGACCGACACAAGTTGTCTGAAACAGCCCTAACTACAAATGAAGGCCCCAGTAGTTATTATTATTACCTTATTATACTATAAACCAGCATCATGAAGACCAAGGAAACACCAGACAGTTCAGGGATATAAGTTGTAGCAAAATGTATTGCCAGTTAAGTTTTTAGAAAAAAAATTCCCAAGCTCCTCGAACATCTCACTGCTCAATCCATCATCATTAAATCTAAGAAGTATGGCAAAACTTATAACCTAGAAAAGACATGGTCATTAACAAGGTGACAACCCAGACAAGGAGAGCGGGTAATTGGAGAAGCAGCAAGAGCAGGTCACAACACTACAACAGTATGGGGAGATTTAGCAGCGCTTCTATGCTAGTTTCTGGCAGAGAGTGCTGCAATAAATGCAATTTTCTTGTGCGCTGCAATGCAATTATTTGCAACTATGCCACTCCATGCCATGTAAGTGGTTGAGGCAGCCGGCAGAGTGGGTGGGCACGGGGCGTTCCTGCCTTGGGGCCTGTGCATTTTCCTCCGGCGGTCACATTATACAACATATCACCATCAACACAACATCCAAACCATTCAAGCGGGTGGGCGGTGCGTGGTTAGGTACGTCATATCATGAGTTGATTGCTTTCAGCAGGGAGTAGCAGAGGCATGAGAGGATGGATGGAGGAAAATTAGGAAAATCCTCAAAGAAAAGTCTTTGCAGCCTCTAACAGGTTAAGAAGACAATGACCCCGAAATGGTTTACATGTAAGTCTAGACCCTTAACACATTGTGAATCTATGGTTTCCTTCTTAACTGCAATACAACAGCTGAGAAGAGGAGTTTTACCTAGTAAACTGCGTGTAACATGTGCGTTTACAATGGTTAACATGACATTAATGTATACTATACCTTTGTTTAACACATGTCTTTAATCACACGAACAGTTTTGTTATTTTAATTTTGTAAACCAAATGTTAACAACAACATATTAGACAATCCAACTGATTTGTAATGTTTCAAAACCCAAGGTAAATGGCCCCTAAGGGTAAAAGTCAAGGCAAAGAGCGCATTGAGACTGAGTATGTTACTACAGTAACTTGCTAATCGAATGAAAAAAGATAGAACTTACTGGTATCACTGGGACGACTCAGAATGTTGTCCACACTGATAGAGCTGAGATTCATTTGGTCTTTCTCTTTTCATTATGCACATGTGAAACTTACATGACTGAACTCTACATTTCATGACAATTATTAGCTACAGATACTAACACTGTGTTCCATGGCGGAGCCTGCATCATGAGGAGCATGCTCCCCTTGGTAACTGGTCAACAGCCAAACGCAAGGCATTCTTTCATCACTCCAGACAATGTCATGTTTACTTTGAATCAAGCATGTTTAGTGAGTGATCGAGACAGAGAGCAGCTACCATACAAGATAGCGTAGATGCAGTCCACAGACCAGACTGACAGGACAACAGATGCTCCAAACAGGAACGACTTCTCATTGATTCAGCTTGTGCTTATCCAGCAGACATCCAAAAGAGACAGCAATTGGCATGTTATATACCCACAACCCCCCATCTCACACTAAACAACAACATCATGAAGACAATATATCTAGGCTGTGTTTAGAGAGATTGACATGAGGACTATTACCGTTATCTCTGGGCTCGGTACATCTTTAGTAGTCAGGGCAACAGTCGTTGTGCACTCTTGGCAGAACAAAGAAGAGAGAAAGGGATGCGATTACATTCACTATACAATACTAGCTGATGTTTCTATGCCCTGCCACCAGATGTAACATATGGGCAGTTCACTATAATAACTCAAGGTATGTCATAAACATTTGGAGTAAACCTTTACCCTCATAAGTGTTGATATCCAATAAAATTAGGTCAATCTACAGTAAAATATGAATAAAAAGGCAGGAGTTTGTGTGCAAACCCATGATCTCCCTGACAAATATATGGTTGGGTTGTTATGGTATTTCTAATAGGGCTGCACGCTTCCCTCTGTTATGGGTGACGTTCCCACCTACACATTCAATAAGACTTAGGCCAATCAACTGGTGGCAACAATTTCGCACTTGTGGCAACTACCAACATTTCCTCTGACTAGCAGAAAGGTCGAGAAGAAGTAAAGTTGTTTCTTCCATATACCCCAAATGCAAATACATGGAAAAAAACTGACAGTTATGCATGCGTAACTGCACCGACACCTCATTTCCTATAAATTCATCATAACAGTATTCAGCCCAACCCAAAACAAAGCTATAGCAAACAACTCACATGATTTCTGGATAAATCAATTTGAAATAAAAGCATATTATTATTACGCATGTAAGTGCCACACCAGAAATGGGCTCCTGGTCGAAATATGATGCAAGGACTCCTGAGTCGGCAAGCCGAACCAGAACCGCGCGACACTATTAAACAGCTGTGTACAGTGCTTGCTAGCAGTTTTTCGCGGCGAGCAGAGGAGTCTTGCATCATATTCGTACACTGCACTATTGTTCAACTATGGGATCAGCCAGCCAGTTTGACTTGCCAAAACCGGTGTTTACCAAGCGCTGAACAAGATAAAATTCCAGGGGTAAGCAGCATTGGGCATCATTCATAGAGTGTACACATGCCTTCCTGCAATCTTCAACGACCCGATGGGCATCAATAGCATCTGTCGAGGTCCTACTGATAAAAAACAGGGATGTTTAATTAGGCAATCTCGCTTCAGTCTGTTACAATAGTTTTAAATGCATGCCTTAGACACAACGTGTGACTGCACCCCTCTGATCATTACAGCCTGGGGCTAAAATTCGGTAAATTACTAGAATTCAGAGAGTTTCACACGGAGGTCAAAGTAGGCAACAAGTTTTGTAAGCGTAGTTGTCTGTAAGTCGGAAACTGCAGAGTACAGATACTGATTGACTGAAAAGTCTGCCAGTCAAACATGACAGTATAGACTAGTATAAGGTGTTATATTGCTTTTACGAGACTGCTACAGCAAAGTATTTTCCAAAGCTTAGACTATTTACAGCAGTGCCTTGCCGATCCTACACTTTTTTCAATAGAAGTCACTAAGGAAATCGAACAAGCATGGCCTCCAGCCACTAATAAATGCGTTCACATTCCTACTGTCAAACAATGTACATATTATTATTGATGCTATTTTGAGTAACATACAACCCAGTATGAAAAATTGATTTCTTAATTAATCAAAACAGCCCAAATGTTTCTTCAGGCAATTCTGAATTGTACTCTATGCAACACCATTCTCTCAATACTGATTTTGACTGGTTCCCTATTCACTTACTGCTACCCTTCTTTTAGCTAAAAATAGTTTCGCTTACATCCACAGAAATCACCTTTTATCTTATATTACCTGGCATCAGAGGGGGGGGAGCATTTCCTGCTCGATTGGCCCTCCCATCTCATCCTCCCCATGCCCTTTATGCCTTCTTACTGTCACAGTCATGTCTTGTGACCAGAGTGACTTCCATCTCAGTACTTTAATCTCTTAATCATAGCAAACTATACCCCATGCATGTATCTGACCACATGAAGTCACAGCAGCCTCCATGGACTTCTACTCTCCTCATCTCCATGGAGGCTGCTGTGATCTCATGTGATCACATACATATATACAGTTTGCTATTCTTAGATGGCTGAAGGACCTACCCACTGGTCACGTGTCATGAATGAACACACGGACTCGTGTACAAAAGATTGACACAATATTTCCCTTATCTGTAAATACTGACTTTATATGTCTGTAGCTGAGTATTAGCCGATGGTCCCTAAGTACACAGGAGGCAGCAGTGATTTGAAGAGACACAGAGCTGTCAGTCACAATAATAGGGTGTGTGGTTCACTGGTATCTCTGACTCTTCTCCTCTATCAGGAGAGTCGAAAAGCTAAATGGCCTGTAATTAAGTAAGTGTACGGGTCCCCAACTACTTTAGGTAATATAGAGAGGACTTGTCTCTTTACAGCTGGCATTGTTAGTCAGGGGGGCAAAATCTGGTGACAGTCCTCTTTAAGAAAGAGCAAGGCCTATACCAGTATGGCGAACCTATGCACGGGGTGCCAGAGGTGGCACTCGTAGCCCTTCCTGTGAGCACCCAAGCTGTCACCCCATGACAAAGTTCACCAGACAGTCTTGAATCTTCCTTCCGCAGTTCTAGACTAAATGCTTTTTTAAGGTGACACATCCTTCACTGATTGAACTGCAAGAATAGTAGAAGTGTAAACAGGGCCGATTATCTTTTGAGGTCCCCTTGCTGGCCCCATGATTCTTTCTGTATAAAGAGTACCCTGTAAGTTAAGCTCAATGATGTCTGAATAGCTATCCTGCTTTCAAACTTTAAAAACTTATTTCCTATACTCAGGAGGGTCGATACGTATGAATGTTTTGGAATAACAAGGAGCAATAATTTACTGTTTAAATTGTCATAGTTGGCACTTGATGGTAATAATTAGGGTTTTGGGTTGTTACTTGGGCACCGCCGGTCTCTAGAAAAGGTTTCCATCACTGGCCTATAACAAAAACAATGTGTCATTCATTGCTGTGTGTGGGTTGAAAGTGCAGAGTTATTTTAACCTCCTTGTTCACATTAATCTGCTCTACAAGGGCGCCTTTCAAGATCTCTAAAACTATACACAACAATGTAGAAGCTTTATGAAATATCAATTGGGGAGTGTCTTTTGTGATACTGTGGATTGTGAAATTTCCTATTTTTCTTAGAATGAATGTATAATTTGAGCGTTCAGGTCGGTGCAGAGATTGGTGACGCAGGATCATGACTGTATTAGACTACGTAGGAACGCAGCCTCCATTTATAGGTCTGATCTATCAGTGAAGACAATCTAATGTGTCCCACATGACTGCAGAACAGAGATGACAAGTCTATACAATTTACACAGCCTTCTGCAGAAAGCTTTTCCCCATGTGTGAGGGTCACTATTACTCATGTGTATCAGGACCACATAATTCTCTCACTCATCAAATGGTTTTGTGGAATGAAATTCTGGAAAGCAAGTTTATTACAATCTATGCTTTATTCAAACCAAGAGCAAGTCAGTGGGGGACATTTACTATGGTGTTTCCACCAGTTTTGTGGCGCTTTCCAACCGCATCTTCTGCTCTCCTCCTACCTATTTATTAGCTGTCGGGGACAGAAAAAAATGACTTTTTCTCCGCCTGCTCTCGACTCTCGACTCTTCTCCTGAAAAGGGGCGTGGCTTGGCGGAGTGGAAACTCGACACAATTATATGTGTCACAGCCATTTTTGGACGTCCTGTAAACTGGCGTAAAGTAGACCAAAAGAATTTGGTCTAGCAGGACACAAACAGGTGCTATTGCACTGTTGCCTGTTTCTCTGACTGTTGGACACATTTCTGTTCTCGGGACAGATTTTGGTCCCAGGGGACAAAATGGTCTCGCGCCAGAAATTTATCTGCACAGCTACACAATTAAATGTAATGTCTTCTTACCGAGCGAGTCAGTACAAAGCCAATGCAACACCGACACTTTATGTAATGTCCCCCATTGACTGGGGAGCCTGGCAGACTCTACAAACGGCTAATGTCTAAAGTGAGAGTGTTCTAGAAAGGAGATGAGCTATTGCTTAGTATGAGCAATGTATGGTAGCCCTCCATTCTGGGACAACTGAAGAATCAAAGAAAGCACCTTCAGGGCCTCTGCACAAGCCGATATTTCATTCACATGGAGGCGTTCAATAAGTAGCCATGTTTGACGACAGAGGGCGTTCCTGAGGGAAGTTGGTGTTATCATCGTGTGCTGCCATCTATCAAACGACGGCAAAACAAATTGTAGACTGATTGATAGGTTAGTTTGGATTTGGCAGCCATTTGAATAAGACGTGTTTCGTGATTTTCGCCGCGATGAAAAAGAGCAGTATAGTTCGGTAATTCGCTTTTTTGTTTTTGGATGGGAAAAAATTGAGAAGATTAAAGCAAGTTGGATGCGGTTTATGGGGACACATATTGTTCAACGAATTTAACGTGGCAAACATCCATTTTTGATGAGAGCAACCAAGACGCCCCGGCAGACGTTGTTACCTGAGAAATTCATTCAAAAAGTCTGACACATGATACTCGTGCGCTGATCGATGAACGAAAGAGCGTGAAGTAGCATGATACATGATAAGTTGGACACACGCGGATGCGGCTTTTAACTTCGAAGAGTGTTTGGAGCAATTTAGCGAGATCTGAAGGAGTTTTTTGTGTCGGTTGTCACCGTAGATGAAACCTGGATTCATCATTACACACCAGAAACTAAGCACAATCAAAACAATTGATTTCTCCAGTGAATCTGCTCCAAAGAGGCAAAGACGGTCCCATTGAGCCACTGACCATGGCGATTTTTGGGATTGAACGGCGTCATCCTCATGGATATTTTGGAAAAAGGAAAACGAACACTGGACAATACTACAGTGAGTTATTGGACCGCTTCTACAAAAATTGAAGGAGACACTCCGCATTTGGTGAAAAAGAAGTTTTTGTTTTATATCACGATAACGCACCAGCACATCCATCCGGAGTTGTCACCACACCGCCAAACTGCATGAATTGCTTTATGAATTGCTGCCGTCCCCCCCATTTCCCCGATCTGGCTCCCTGCGACTTTTTCTTGTTCCCTAACTGAAGAAAATGGCTCACGGGAAAAAAATTAGCTCAAACGAGGAAGTCATCGCCGAGACAGAGGTGTATTTTGGAGAGTTTGACAAATCCTATTTTTTGAGGGGTTAAAAAAAATGGCAGGAACGTTGGGAAAGTGTATCTTTCTAAATGGGGACTATGTTTGAAAATAAATTTTTTCATTTTTTTTTAGAAAAAAATGGTGTCTTCATTTCTAACACGGATACTTATGAACTGGCCATGTAGAATTGCATGTAGGAAATCTACTGTGGATACAGAACCTTTGTAATCAGTGTAATTATAAGTACTGTGCACATAGTTTGGGTTTTAAAATCAGCAGCATTTCAATTCTCTGCTTAGTGTAACACTGCTATTTCCTAGGCATGGTGGCTACCTATGGCACTGGTGCAAGAGGTGGCACTCGAGCCCTTTCTGTGGGCACTCAGGCCCGTCACCAGAATGACTCCAGGTGTCTTCTTGCAGTCCCAGACAGCCCAGGACTTGCTGTGCACAGAGGTATTTTAAAGTGACAGCTGTACCTGGGACTATTTTCTGCTTTATATTGGTGTCCTCAGGTGCTGGTATCAATGAAAACTGGGAGAGAGCAGGGAGTATAAATCACAAATTAAATTTCTGTGTTGGCGATAAATAAGCGGTTCTTGGTTGTAGTTTGGGCACTCGGTCTCTAAAAGGTTTGCCATCACTGCCTTAGGGTGAGGCGTTTTTAGGGGCTGTTTTTGGGAAGTGGTTTTCAGATCGTAAAAACGCATGTTTTAAACAAAGTCGGGCTTTCTTAAGTAGGGGACTGCCTGCAATTAAATTAAAAATATAGGCATGCGAACACCACAACTGAAGAACTACTGGGGCAGTGAGGGACTGCCGTGAAGTGAAGGTGCTTGGAACAATGTTCAAAGGGGCAAGGGACGGCCATAATTTCAGAAATACATCATTTTCTAAAACAAAATTATATATTTTTTTTAATGATATTTTTCCTCTCTGCCTCGTATTAGGTATCCATACATAGCATAATATTCCATAGCAGTCATTAGTCACATTAACTCTATTAAATTTATCTTAGGGACCGTTTCGATATCCTGCATTAAAACAGTATTTCTCTCCATGTATCATATATCACAGTGCTGTCCGGAGTCCTATCCCCAGCTCTGTAAACGGACGCGACCACATTTTGTCTGAAACAGCCCTAACTAACAAATGGAAGGCCCCAGTAGTTTATTATTATTATTATTATTACTATATAAACCAGCATCATGAAGACCGAAGACACCCACAGACGTTCAGGGATAAGTTGTAGCAAATGTATTGCCAGTTAAGTTTTAGAAAAAAAATTGCCCAGCTCTGAACATCTCACTGCTCATCTCCATCATCATAAATCTAAGAAGTATGGCAAAACTTATAACCTAGACAGACATGGTCATTAACAAGGTGACAACCCGACAAGGAGAGCGGTAATTGGAGAAGCAGCAAGAGCCCAGGTCACAACACTAAATACTAATGGGAGATTTAGCAGCGCTTCTATGCTAGTTTCTGGCAGAGAGGTGCTGCAATAAATGCAATTTCTTGTGTGCGCTGCAATCAATTGTATTTGCAACTATGCCACTCCCATGCCATGTAGATGGTTGAGGCAGCCGGCAGAGTGGGTGGGCACGGGGCGTTCTCCCTGCTTGGGCCTGTGCACTTTCCCCGGCGTGTCACATATACACATATCACCATCAACACAACATCCCACCCTCAAGCGGGGTGGCGGTAGTCGTCATATCATGGAGTTGCTTTGCTTCAGCAGGGAGTAGGCAGAGTGCATGAGAGGATGGATGGAGAAATATAGGAAAATCCTCAAAGAAAAGTCTTTTGCAGCCTCTAACAGGTTAAGAAGGACAATGACCCCGAAATGGTTTACATGTAAGTCTAGACCCTTACACATTGTGAATCTATGGTTTCCCTTAAACTGCAATACAACAGCTGAGAAGAGGAGTTTTACCTAATTAAACTGCTGTTAACATTTGCGTTTACAATGGTTAACATGACATTACTGTATACATTACACTTTGTTAACACATGTCTTTAATCACACTAACAGTTTTGTTTTGTAATTTTGTAAACGCAAATGTTAACAACACCATATTTAGACAAATCTCAACTGATGTAATGTGTTTCAAAACGCAAGGTAAATGCCCCTAAGGGTAAAGCAGAGCAAAGAGCGCTATGTAGACTGATATGTACTACAGTAACTTGGCTAATCAATGAAAAAGATAGATACTGGTTATCACTGGGACAAACGCAGAATGTTTCCCACACTGATGGAGCTGTAGATTCATTTGTCTTTCTCTTTTTATTATTGCACATTGAACATAATGACTGAAATGCTACAGTTTCATGTACAACTTATAGCTACAGATACTAAACCTGTTTTCATGGGGAGCCTGATCATGAGGCATGTCACCTTGAAACTTGGTCACAAGCCAAACGCAAGCATTTCATCATCCTCCAGACAACTTATTTTTACTTTACATCTTGCATCAGGCATGTTTAGTGAGTGATCGAGCAGAGAGCAGCTACAATACAAGATATGGTAGAGCAGTCACAGCCAGTATTACAGGACACACGATGCTCCAAAACAGAACGTTCTCATTGATCTGCTCTGTGCTTTCCAGCAAAGCATCCAAAAGAGACAGCATGGGCAATGTTATATACCAAAACACCCATCCACACTAACAACAACATCATAAGACAATCTAATATCTAGCGCTGGTTAAGAGATTTGCTGAAGAGACTATTACCGTTATCTCTGGGCTCTGTACTATCTTTAGTAATCAGGTCCCAGTCGTTTGCATTTCATCTTGCAGAACAAGAAGAGGAAAAGTGATGCATATCCCCACTATACACTGTGATTTCTATGCCTGCACCAGATGTACAATATTGGGCAGTTCACTTATACATCAATGTGTCCTACATTTGGATAAACCTTTCCTCTCATAAGCTTGATATCAATAAAATAGGTCAATTACAGTAAAAATATGAATAAAAGGGCAAGGAGTTGTGTGCACCCCTGATTCCCTGACATAATATAATGGTCTGGTTTTAATGGTAATTTCCTAATAGGGCTGCACGCTCCCCTCTGTTATTGGGTGAAGTTCCACCTACACATTCAATAAGACTTGGCCAATCAACCTGGGCAACAATTTAGGCACTTGTGGCAACTACCAACATTCTCCTTGATAGCAGAAGGTCTGGAGAAGGAAGTAAGTTGTTTCTTTCCATACCCCCAATGCAAATACATGGAAAAACTGCAGTTATGCAATGGTAACTGCAACCGACACTCATCATTCCTCATAAATTCATAACAGTATTAGACAAGCCCAAAACAAGGCTATACAACAACTAACATGTTATTTCTAAGATAAATCAGTTGAAATAAAGCATCATTTATTATTAGCGCATGAAGTGCCCAACAAAACTGGGTGCTGGTCAAATATGATGCAGGACTCCCTGTCTGCAAGCCGAACAGAACCGCTACACATATAACAGCTTTTACAATGCTTGCTATGCAGTTTTTTCTGGGCAGAGAGGAGTCCTTGCATCATTTTCTGTCCACATGCACTATGTTTCAATCTATGGGATCCGACCAGCACAGTTTGACTTGCCAAAACCGTTGGTTTGTACCAGCCTGAACAAGATAATTCCAGTGGGTAAGCAGCGCATTGGGCATCATTTCATTACAGTTGTACTAATGCCTTCCTGCAATCTTCAAACGCACCCAAATGGCATCAATAAGCATCTGTTGGGTCCTACTGATATTTTGTATTATTTGTGCTCTGTGTTTCAAGACTTTGTTCATAAAAAAAAAAAAAAAAATATATGTCTTCATCAGAGGTTATAAGGTACTGTGATTATTCCCTAGAAACATTGCTATGTGCAATACATCCCATATTACAGATCATAACATACATAACACTTAGCATGATTTTAAACGTTTATTTTAAGAAGAAAAAGTCCCCATGAATACAAATATAAATTATCACAGTCACAGTGCCCCTGGTTTATCATACTTGACTTTGAGTGTAGATTTCCATTACATAGAGGCACGCACCCTATACATGAATACCTTGTGACATGTTAAGGTATAATAGAAATGGAGCAGACTATATATTTATATATATATGGGTTTTGTGGGAAATTATTTAGTGTATTTGTCATTTATTCCTCCTGCCTCTATAACATGCTGACTGCAGATACTGCACTTTGTGTCACAGGCTTCATCGGAAACACAAATCTTAACATTTTAATACGCAAATGTATCCTACACACAACCTATAAACCGAAAAGATTCTTTTCTTCCTTCCCATTTTCCAACATCCAGCATGTTTCTATTGTAATTATAAATCCTATGTGAAAAATAACTAGGTGCCCTTATTGTTTTTTCTACCCTGCAGAATTTATACCTCTCACACATTGGGGTCACCCTTTACATATTTCACACCTGCATGTATCAGTAATATCTGCAGGTAACATTGCATGACTTGTACAATCCATTCCTTGTCCCAAGCAAACAGTGCTCCGCCAGTAATTGGTTGTGCAATTCACGAAAAGATTGCATGGGTATCAGAGTTCAATTCAACTACTTGAAGAGAACGTGACACATGCCAGCAAAGATCCATTATGTATAAATCCACAAATGCGGCAATGTGTAAGTCATTACAACACATTCATTTCTAATTGGCAAAGAAATCACTGATACATATGTGATCTTTAGCCATGGTGACCTGTTATTGGCCAAATTTTGGGGTGTAGCCTAAACAATAACTACATTTCCTAATAATGAGAGCATACAATGAATATACCAACACTAACTGATCACTGTGTGTGGTCATCTAATGATCCACTCAATACTATAACTTGGGTATCCAGGGACAGAGCTATACCCCATACCGAATGCCAGTTGGGAGTGGTACTAGGACCGATTACCTAATGGTCTACATTCACTTGGTTTCGGGGACATTGGTATCCAAACACCCTTTTCATCTGTAAATACTACATTTTCCATGGGAAATGACAGGAACAATAAGACAAAGCGCCCCCCACCAGTGATACCGATCACCAACCAGCTAAGTAAGAACAAGGCAATGAAGATGTCACAGCGCTGATAAAGTGTTGCCCATACATACGGGTGCGACCAATCACACCATATAACATACTTATGATACCCTTGTATGATGTATGGTAGCAGTATGTGCGGCATCTAATATGTATATGTTGGGTCCCCAGGGAGGACACTCTCTATTACACACTGGCAAGATACTGGGTCCCCCAGATGTAGTGATAGAGCACCCAATATGTGCGGGGGCCCCAGATGTATGATGAGTGACATGGGTGGTGGTTTGATTTCATATAGCTCTAGTTAGCACGGAGCCCGGATAGTCGAAGAGCAATGTCCCCCAGCCCCCCCCGGTACCGTCTGGTCTCATTCTCCCCCCCCCATCAGCACACACCCTGATACCTGCAGATTGTGCACCGTTACCGCAGCCGAGCGATACAGATGTGTGACAAGGCCTGGGGTGGCCGCGCTGTAGCCGGAGGAGACCCTCAGCCTGCTTGTGACATGGCGGATGCCAGCCCGGATGCTACACAGGAAGACGGAGTCACCGAGGTCCAGGCCCTGAGTCTGAGCCGCAACGGTTCCACTTGTCAGAAGAAGAAAGGGAGGAGACACAGGAGCACACCCAGGAAAGGAGGGCGGCCCCAGCACCACACAGGCCCAGCGCTGCGTTACATAACCGTGCCATGTGACTGACCCCTAGTCAGGGAGAGAGTCTGCGATATTATACAGGACCCAACATTACCTCAGCTGTGTCGTTACACCTTTGTAATATACCACATGCATATACTTATATGCTGTAATATCACTTCATTCCACAGCAGTATACTTATGATGCTGTAATACCTGCATTACCACAGCAGTATACTTATATGCTTAATATACCTCTGCACTACCACAGTCTCCTTCATACATGCTGATATACACTGGCATTACCACAGCCATATACTTATTTTCTGTAATATACCACAGCCATATACTTGATCCTGTAAACACTGCACTACCACAGCTTTTACTTATATGCTGTATATACCCTGCACTACAACGCTTTATACTATATGCTGTAATATACACTGCATTACCACAACGGTATATTTATTATGCTGTAATATACAGTGGCCTACCACACTACACAGCGGTATATTTATATGCTGTAAATACCCAGCACTACAACAGCCATATACTTATATGCTAATATACACTGACTCCACAGCGGTATACGTATATACTAATAATTACACTGCAATTACACAGCTTTATACTTTATGCTATAATATACACTGCATTACCACAGCTTTATATACTTATATGCTGTAATATACACTCACACCGGCACCATATACTTGTATGCTATAAATATACACTGCACTACCACAGCACTATACTTACGTATATGCTGTAATATACACTGCACTACCACAGCGGTATAATTATATGCTGTAATATACACTGCACTACCACATCAGCTTACTATCTTTATACTTATATGCTGTAATATACACTGCTATACCACAGCTTTATATACTTATATGCTGTTTATACCTGCACTAACCGCAGCCATAGATACTTGATGCTATAATATCCACTGCACTAACCACACCATAACTTACAGTATATGCTGTAATTACACTGCACTACCACAGCGGTATAATTATATGCTGTAATATACACTGCACTACCACAGCTTTATACTTATATGCTGTAATATACACTGCATTACCACAACGGTATACTTATATGCTGTAATATACAGTGCACTACCTCAGCGGTATATTTATATGCTGTAATATACCCAGCACTACAACAGCCATATACTTATATGCTGTAATATACACTGAACTACCACAGCGGTATACTTATATACTATAATATACACTGCATTAACACAGCTTTATACTTATATGCTATAATATACACTGCATTTAACCCACTCTTATACTTATAGATGCTGTATATCACTGCACTACCCAGCCATATACTTGTATGCTATAATATACACTGCACTACCACAAGCCCTATACTTACAGTATATGCTGTAATATACACTGCACTACCCCCCAGCGGTATAATATACTGCTGTAATATACACTGCACTACCACAGCTTATACTTATATCTGTAATTACACTGCACTACCACAGCTTTATACTTATATGCTTAAAATACACTGCACTACCACAGCTTTATCTTATATGCTGTAATATACACGCATTACCACAGCTTTATAACTTATTGCTGTAATATACACTGCACTACCCAGCCATATACTTGTATGCTATAATATACACTGCATTAACACAGGTCCATATACTTACAGTTATGCTGTAATATCACTGGCACTACACTAAAGATCCCACAGTGGTATAATTATATGCTGTAATATACACTGCACTACCACAGCTTTATACTTATATGCTGTAATATACACTGCACTACCACAGCTTTATACTTATATGCTGTAATATACACTGCACTACCACAGCTTTATACTTATATGCTGTAATATACACTGCACTACCGCAGCTATCTGTGCTATATATACATAATACTTGTATGCTATAATATATCCTGCACTACCACAGCCATATACTACAGTATATGCTGTAATATACACCTGCACTACACAGTTGTATAATTATATGCGTAATATACACTGCACTACCACAGTTTATACTTATATGCTTTAATATACACGGCACTACACATCTTTATCTTGTATGCTATAATATCCAGTGCAACTACCTCAGCGGTATATTATATGCTGTAATATACCCAGCCTACACAAACAGCCATATACTTATGCAGTAATATACACTGCACTACCACATGCATTATACTTATATGCTGTAATATACCGACTACACTGACTACCACAGCGGTTACTTATATACTATAATATACACTGCATTAAACACACGCTTTATACTTATATGCTGTAATATACACTGCACTATCCCAGGCTTTAATACTTAATACTATGCTTTAATCATACAATCTGCACTACCACCTGCATTTATACTATATGCTGTAATGGTAACACTTGCATACCACACTGGGCTTACGTACCCTTATACTCGATGCTAATATCACACTGCACGCACCGCCGTCCATATACTTTATGGCTATAATCTAACTACTGCACTAATATACACTGCATTACCACAGCTTTATACTTATATGCTGTAATATACACTGCACTACCGCAGCCATATACTTGTATGCTATAATATACACTGCACTACCACAGCCATATACTTACAGTATATGCTGTAATATACACTGCACTACCACAGCGGTATAATTATATGCTGTAATATACACTGCACTACCACAGCTTTATACTTATATGCTGTAATATACACTGCACTACCGCAGCCATGATCCTTGTAGCTATATTACATTGCACTGCACTACACAGCCATATACTTACAGTATATGCTGTAATATACACTGCACTACCACAGCGGTCTATAATTATATGCTGTAATATACACTGCACTACCACAGCTTTATACTTATATGCTTTTTTTGTTTTTGTTAATATACACTGCAAACTACGCTATAACTTTATATGCTGTAATATACACTGCATACACACAGGTATACTTATATGCGTAATATACCCACTGCACTAACACAGCCATATACTTATATGCTGTAAATATACCTGAACTACCACAGCGTTATACTTTATAGCTCTAATATTACACTGCATTAACACAGCTGTACTTATATGCTCGTAATATACACTGCATTACCACGTCGCTTATATTTATATGGCTGTAATATACACAGCACTACACAGCCAATACTTATGCTGTAATATACATGAACTACCACAGCCTAGTACGAAGTAGATGCTTAATATACCTGCATACTACCACCAGCGTATAATTGCTTAATATTACCTGCACTACCACAGCTTTATACTTATATGCTGTAATATACACTGCCTACCACAGCTTTATACTTATATGCTGTAATATACACTGACTACCACAGCCTTTATACTATATGCTGTAATATACACTGCATTACCACAGCTTTATACTTATATTGCTGTAATATACACTGCACTACCCCGCATTATACTTATGCATAATATACACTGCACTCCCACAGCCTATACTTACAGTATATGCTGTAAATATTACACTGCATAACCACAGTGTATAATTATATGCGTATATACACTGCACTACCACAGCGGTATAATTATATGCTGTAATATACACTGCACTACCACAGCTTTATACTTATATGCTGTAATATACACTGCATTACCACAGCTTTATACTTATATGCTGTAATATACACTGCACTACCGCAGCCATATACTTGTATGCTATAATATACACTGCACTACCACAGCCATATACTACAGTATATGCTGTAATATACACTGCACTACCACAGTGGTATAATTATATGCTGTATACTAAACTGCACACCACAGTTTATACTTATATGCTGTAATATACACTGCACTACCACAGCTTTATACTTGTATGCTATAATATACAGTGCACTACCTCAGCGGTATATTTATATGCTGTAATATACCCAGCACTACAACAGCCATATACTTATATGCAGTAATATACACTGCACTACCACAGCATTATACTTATATGCTGTAATATACACTGAACTACCACAGCGGTATACTTATATACTATAATATACACTGCATTAACACAGCTTTATACTTATATGCTGTAATATACACTGCACTACCTCAGCGGTATATTTAATGCTGTAATATACCCACACTACAACAGCCAATACTTAATATGCTGTAATATACACTGACTACCACAGCGTGAATCTTAATACTATAATATACACTGCTTACACAGCTTTATACTATATGCTATAATATACACTGCATTACCACAGCTTTATCCTTAATGCTGTATATACCTGCACTAAAACACCGCAGCCATATACTTGTATTCCTATATAATCCACTGCACTACCACAGCCATATACTACAGTATATGCTGTAATATACACTGCACTACCACAGCTTTATACTTATTTTCTGTAATATACACTGCACTACCACAGCGTCATACTTATATGCTGTAATATACACTGCACTACCGCAGCCATATACTTGTATGCTATAATATATACTGGAATATACACTGGAATATACACTGCACTACCATAACGGTATACTTATAAACTGGAAAATACACACTATCGCCCTGTATACACGGCTTTCCTGGACAGCACTACCACAGCGTTATAGTTATACAATATAATACACACACTGCAGTCACTACTGCGTTTTCTGCTGCAGTTACAAAACCCCTCATGCCGTTAGCTTTATAGGATGGGACCTATCTGTGCTGAGCCAAAGATCAGCTAAATGTGCAGCGAAATGGGGAAGGGCCTCTATACGTTTCAGGACCAGGTTTTTTTTTTTAGGTTTTGCATTTTCTCTCCAAAAGCCATATACATTATTTTCCTATTTACATAGCCATACAAGTGTAAAAGAACAAATTACACAGTGCAAGCAGTATGACAATATAAATGGCTGGACATATTAGTGTTGGTCGACTAGACAATTGGTAATACCGCGTTTCCCCGAAAATTGGGGCAGATTTACTTACCCACGGTGCGTTGTGCGACGAGGATTCGGGGCCGGCGCGATTCAATAACATCGTGCGCCTGAGTTCCTGCATGTGTCGCTGCTGAGTCGAGGTCCGCCGGAGTTCACCTGCCTGGTGTATGTAAGTGCTGATCTTGCGACACAAATCCTTTTTTAAATTCCATGGTTTGTCAGAATCCGTCAGGTTGTCCGACGGCCCGCCCCCGATTTCTGCCACATGCAAGCCGGCGCCGATGCGCCACAATCCGATCGCGTGCGCCAAAATCCCAGGCCAATTCAGCGCAAAACAGAAATATTCAGGAAACCCGACTAAAAACCCTTACTAAATAAGCCCCAGTGTCTTATATTAATTTTTGCTCCTAAAGAGGCACTAGGTCTTATTTTCAGGGGTGTCTTATTTTTCCATGAACAAAAATTAACATTTATTAGCGATAAATCTGTTACTGTATCTGTGGTGCCGCAGCAGCACAGATGTATTTTGTCACCTCCCACTGCACGCTGAACTTGGTGGCTGGAGCTGCTGCACAGATCATTGACACGGTGGTCACGGAGGACTGCCGGCAGTGCTTTTACCCCATGCAGCGTCACTCTGTAACGGGAGCTGCTCCAACACGGCGTCTTCCCGCAACAGCCGCCGACAGTGTCAGCTCCCCCTTACAGTAGCAGGCACACAGACATCGGGGAACTTTATGGGAGATGCGGCAGCTGCCCGAACATCTCCTGCGCGGGGCACTTCAGAGGCGGCTACCTCCAATAAAAGGTACCAGACAGGCGGGGACGAGGGGGGGGGGGGGGGGGGGGGGGGGGGGGGGGGGGGCGGATCGGTATCTGACTGCCACTAGGTCTTACTTTCGGGGGAGGCCTTATATTTGCAAACCTACTAAAAATGGCAGTAGGTCTTATTTTCAGGACATGTCCTATTTTTGGGGAAACACGGTAGCAATATGGTAAAACATACAATAGAGCTGCTGCAGGACACCTGATATCCGGTACTAGGATAAAATATCCAAAAAATGGGCAGCACTCCAGATATGTGAAAAAACGTGGTTCTATTTTATTCCATAATGAGTAATTACAGCAACGTTTCGGCTCAAGAGAGCCTTTTTCAAGCCGTTTTTGAAGTGAACATGGTGGATATAAATACACATTCAGATGGTCACATGACCAACAATTCCCCTCCCACCAAATTTACATATTCGTGGTAAAAATATACATAATTCATGCTAAAAATCAACAATTAATAATACTGGTATGCATACAATAATATATCAGGTGAAAATAGATTAAAATTATGGCAATTTGCATGTCCCACTCCCCTATATGTAAGGGTACATGCATTGCAAGTGCAGGTTGTGTAAAAAAGAGCATAAAGTGCTCCAATGTACTGACCAAGCCTCCGTGTAGGGACCTCAGGTGTCTCCCCGGACTGCCGCACTCTCCGATCCATGAATAACCTGCTTGATTTGTAAAATCCATACAGCAAACCCTGTGACACGCACAGTGGAACACACGCTCTCCAGGACCCTATGCGCATGCGCATTGGGGTCCAGCTTCCGTGATCTGTGTCATGGTAACAGGATAACAAACAATTGCACTTACCGCCGCTGTATTGGTAAGTGCACACCTAAGTGCTGCTATGTATTCTAATAGGCTTGTTATGCCTTTTTGTAGATTGATCAATAGAACTAAGGAAAAGGAAAATAAATATAGATAAAAATGTTTCACGGGGGTACAGCCATTTTACGAGGATAGAATGTGCTGTAATAACAGCTGTGGCCCGGGGCTTATTGAACAAGGGTTAACCCTTCCCAGGGAAACCATTGCTCAAAGAGGAGCAATATACCGGGTATACCCCTCAGAATTAACGGGGCACCCTTTAACATTACTCCCTCCCCTGTCGGGACACTAATACAATAATAACTTCATAACCTCTGGCTAGGGCCCCCATAATTACAAGTAGATGAACAACATAAAGGTAATCCTTGTTCCAAAAAACATGCAGGACGGCAGGAATAAATTGTAAATGATGTGCAGGCAAAAATCCGGCGGGGAGACATCTGAGGTGGGCTCGTATTATCTATAAATGAAGATAGCTTATCGGTACTAGGATAAGTGACCGATGGAGACAATGAGATGTGTAAAGGAAAAAATCAGGCTAAGGCTACATTCACACGACCGTGTGATTTCTCCAGTCCCGTATTTACGGGCCGTATGAGCCCGTATATACGTGACGTTTTTCATCCGTATGCAGCACGTATGTAACCCGTATTTTATACATCCCCATAGACTTCTAGGGCATACGGAACTGAAATACGGGAGAAAATAGGACATGCTCTATATTTTTATACGGCTAGTATACGGCACGGTACGCTCCAGTTTAAAAAAGGTCAATATAAATGGTTGGACGTATTGTCCATTGAAATGAATGTGGCCGTATGTAGCCCGTAAAAAAACGGTACGGATACAGTCGTTTTCATACGTCCGTGTGAATGTAGCCTAAGGCTACATTCACACGATGTATGCCCGCCGTACCGTAGTACGGCGGGCATACATCGGCGCTGCGGAGAGGATCAGGGGATGAGCGCTGCTCACCCCCGCCCCTCTCCATAGGAATATACAGGGCACGACGCCGTATCACAGGAAAAGATAGGACATGTCCTATCTTTTCCCGGGCTACGGAGCGGTACAATGCCGCATGTTTGGGCCCATAGAAGTGTATGAGGGACATATATCGGCCGTACATACGTCGGCCGTATATACGTCCCCCATACATGTGTGTGAATGTAGCCTAATACCGTGCTTTTCAATGATACACAACGTTTTAGTCTCAAATCTGATGGACAGCGCGTTTTGGAAGCGGGACTGCCTCCTTTGTCAGGTCCGATAGAACAATCACCTGTTCTCTGTTTAAATGGTTTGTCCCAGATAAATCAAAGGTTGTTTGGAATAAATCCTGAGGAATCAGGATATGAAATATGAGATAAGAAAAGGATTGTGAGCCGGCGTGGACGCTGCGCACAGAAACACGTTGTCCATCAGATTTGAGAATAAAACGTTGTGTATCACTGAGCAGTGCGGTATTAGCCTGATTCTTTTCATATCGCTTAGCCATATGAGAGCTTATTATCTGTAAGACAAATTGTGCTAGTGGTGCTATTTAATATTCTGTGCCATGTACTTGGAAGTGTGAAAAAAATTTCAAATGCCGAGAAAATTACAAAAATAGTTGCACCATTTTCTAGCAGTTTTTGGTTAATAGTTTTCACTGTGCAGTTCCAATAAAGGGGGTCATTTGTCTTAGTCTGATGCACCTATTTTGGGTGTATTTTAGTGACTTTTTAAGCATGTTAAGGCATTTGCGCAATTTTTTTTTTCAGCATTTCACCAGAGTTCATCTTATATCAGTGATCTTGGTTTCCCCCTAATTTGTCTTTGTATTTCTCCTGCTTCCAGATGTTTGCAAGACGTTAAGGGGTTAAATTGCATTGTATGGGAACAGGTCCTAAAGTCTCCTCCAGAAAACCATGGTTGGTTTTCAGGGACTGACCACAGTTCCGAGGAGTACCGTATATACTCGACTTATACCCGAGTCTAAAAAAAAGTAACGCTGTACCCACCTTTCCGACTTCCCCCGTAGGTCCTTTTCAGTGTCCGATGCTCCAGTGCTGCCTTGGGTCCTCTTCGGGTTCTTTGGCTCCTCTTCGGGCAGTTCCGCTCCTCTTCGTGTACCCTCGCGTAGCCGGCGGCTCACAAACAATGATGTCGGCAAGCGTCTGACGTCATTTTGAGTGTCCCGGCTGAACGCGAAGACCTGAAGAGAAACGGAAGAACCCGAAGACGATCCCAAGGCAGCACTGGATCATCAGACACAGAGAACCTACGGGGGATGTCGGAAAGGTGAGTACAGTGTTCTTTTTTTTTTTTTTACTGCAGGGGCTGGCTGGTTATATACTACAGGGGCTGGCTGGTTGTATACTACAGGGGGCTGGCAAGCTGTGTACTACAGGGGGCTGGCAGGCTGTATACTACAGGGGTCTGGCAGGCTGTATACTACAGGGGCTGGCTGTATACTACTGGGGGCTGGCAGGCTATATACTACTGGGGGCTGTCTGGCTATATACTGCAGGGGCTAGCAGGCTGTATACTACAGGGGCGGGCTGTATACTACAGGGGCTGGCGGGCTGTATACTAAAGGAGCTTGCAGGCTATATACTACAGGGCTCGCATGCTATATACTACAGGGGCTGGCTATATATATACTACAGTGCGCCACCATCTTGTATGCGCCACCATCTTGTATGCCTGATATCTGTCCCGTGTGAAGTCATTGGTTGACATGACAGCTGCGCGCGCACTGGGAAGCTGGGACTGGAGCAGGAGAGTAGATTGGTGAGTGAAACCGGGAGGAACGGGCATCACAGAGAGGGGCACAGGTGCGCCTGC
This sequence comes from Engystomops pustulosus, assembly GCA_019512145.1. Taxonomy (NCBI): domain Eukaryota; kingdom Metazoa; phylum Chordata; class Amphibia; order Anura; family Leptodactylidae; genus Engystomops; species Engystomops pustulosus. The sequence continues at coordinate 75,578,508 of CM033644.1, forward strand.
GACCTGGAACATGGGTCGCAGGAGCACCTGTGACTGGCATAAGCATTAGCGTTTGTGACAACCATGGTTAGCACAAACACCTTGCGGTTTTCACCTGATCCTCAAAGGAAGGACGAAAACTTCACACATAGACCAGAGTCTGGTAGAAATTGAGTAAGTGCAGGACACAGTAGAACCAGAATTGTGCATGAGGAGATACCTAGAGCTAAAACAACCCTTAAAGGAAACCTACCACTTGAAGTGGTAGGTGTTAGAAGGAAATACCGAGCACGAGCCGGAGCTTACTTTTGTTAGTGTTTTAAACCGCTATATTACGGTTTAAAACAATGGGGGTCATTTATTAAGGGCCCGATTCGCGTTTTCCCGACGTGTTACCCGAATATTTCCGTTTTGCGCCGCTTGTACTTAAATTGCCCCGGGATTTTGGCGCACGCGATCGGATTGTGGCGCATCGGCGCTGGCATGCGCGCGACGGAAATCGGGGGGCGTGGCCGAACGAAAACCCGACGTATTCGGAAAAACCGCCGCATTTAAAAACCGAAAATGTGTCGCATAAGGACCGCTTACCTTCACCTGGTCCAGCTCGGTGCATTCCGGCGCGATGAGTTTACTTTCAGCGCAGCAGCGCCACCTGGTGGACGGCGGAAGAACTACCTTATTAAATCCCGGCCGGACCCGAATCCAGAGCGGAGAAGCCGCCGCTGGAACGCGAATGGACCGGGTAAGTAAATTTGCCCCAATGTGTGCCGAGCACGTAACTCCGTGCGCCGAAGCAGCTTCGGCTATAAAGTTTTAAAAGTATTTTAAACCTGCGTTACAGCAGTTTAAAACACTAAAAAAATTAAGCTCCGGCACCAGCTCACCCTGAGCTGGTGCTCGGTATTTCCTTCTTACACCTACCACTTCAGGTGGTAGGTTTCCTTTAAGAGGAGAAATTACAGAATTGTTCATCACCTCTAGGGCTCCATTTAGGAGGGCACCTCCGAATACCATTGAGGTTGGATCCTAAAAGCAATGTGCAGAGAGGATGTAGACACTACCATTTTCAGAGCACAGTCAGTTAGAGGCGCTGCTGCCATTAAAGGGGTATTCTCATCTGGGCATTCACATTTTCCATAACTAAACATTTCTTCAATTGGATGTTATTAAAAAAAATTTTCCTGTGTGAAGATACCGTATATTCCGGAGTGTAAGACGACTTTTGAAGACAGAAAAATCTTCTGTCTTCTCTGGGGTCGTCTTATACGCCGGTAATCCCGACCGCCCGCCGTGTATTCACGGCGGCGGTCGGGTCGCGCTGCATGGAGAGGGCTCACGGGCTGAGCCCTCTCCATAGCCAGTAAGTCTTTGCTGCATATTGCAGCAAAGGCTTACCGGTAACACCGGTAGCACCGATCGCGGGTGTTTTCACAGCGTTGGCTGCCGGCAGCCTCAAAAAGATAGCGGCGCATGGGCGCCGCCATCTTACCTGGGATCTCCGCTCCCCGTGACGTCATCGTCATCGGCGATCCGTCTCCATGGTAGCCTCGGGTCTTCCGAAGACCCGAGGCTATTTCGTTTTAACCCCTTCATTACAATGTGCTGATAGCACATTGTAATGAATGAGGAAAATCCCCATATACTGCCATACTGTAGTATAGCAGTATATGGTAGGATCGATCAGACAACCTAGGGTTAATGTACCCTAGGGAGTCTGAAAAATAGTATAAATAAAAATAAAAAAAAGTTTAAAAAAAAAATTATAATAAAAAACCCTAAAATCACCCCCCTTTCCCTAGAACTGACATAAATATAAATAAACAGTAAAAATCATAAACACATCAGGTATCGAGGCGTCCGAAAATGCCCGATCTATCAAAATATGATAACGGTTTTTCAATGAGTTTAACCCGTAACGGAAAATAGCGCCCAAAGTCGAAAATGGCACTTTTTTGCCATTTTGAAAAATATAAAAAAATCTATAAACAGTGATCAAAAGGTCGTACAGTCCTAAAAATGATATCATTGAAAATATTATCAAATTTCGCAAAAAATGACACCACCCACAGCTCCGTACACCAAAGTATAAAAAAGTTATTAGCGCCAGAAGTTGGCAAAATCAAAAAAATAATTTTTGTACAGGAGGTTTTAATTTTTGTAAATGTATGAATACATTATAAAACCTATACAAATTTGGTATCCCCTTAATCGTACCGACCCAAGGAATAAAGTAGACATGTCATTTGGGGCGCTCAGTGAAAGACGTAATATCCAAGCCCACAAGAAAATGGCGCAAATGGGTTTTTTCACCATTTTCATTGCATTTGGAATTTTTTTCCCGCTTCTGAGTACATGGCATGGAATATTTAATAAAATAAAAATTTAAGGTACAGTATGGTAACATTTACAATAAAATGGACGATGGTAATGTTGTTGTTGTATGCCTTATGTTTATGAGCGACAGTTTTCCTGCTATATACCTGCATGTCATAAGAATTTAAATTAAAAAAAGGACCATGTTAAATTCAAATCTGTTTTTTTTTAAAATTTTAACCGGTGTTTTGTATGCGTTGGAAAAGGGGTAGTCTTATACGGCGAATATATCTTAAACTCTATATTTTAAACAGGAAAGTAGGGGGGTCGTCTTATACACCAGGTCGTCTTATACGCCGGAATATACGGTAATTTCTTATAAATGTAGCCATGTCCCTTAGAAACGAGATGGCTTCCTCGGATACGGCCACCTCACATTTATGCAGCAGTGGCCAGACATGGTGTATTGAGCCCTGTCTGACCTCCTGGATTCAGCGATCATTACCACAGGACGGCTGCGGGACATGCAGTAACTCACGGACATTTAATATTCAGAAACTTTTTCTTTCCCTGTGCAATCCCTCCAGCAGAGGTGGCCATATCCAGGAAGTCAGTCTTGTTTCTAAGGGACCATATTACTAAAATGTTTATATATGGCAGATTAATGAAACTGTATGTGAATGCCCAGACAAGAATACCCCTTTAAGGCAATGGCAAAGAACTAATAGCAGCTAGAATGTCATCCAAACGCACATTTGTTAAACATTACTGAAGACCTTCAGCGTGCGAAAGACTTGATTTTATGAGAGCCACTACCAGATGTGTGCTAATCTACCCCCTAGCTGGTGCTGGGTGGCTTCCTCCCGAAGAACAAAGCTCAGTTTGCAGGAATCAATGAGCTGCAAACTGCATTTGTTCTAGGGCAGTGGTGGCGAACCTATGGCACGGGTGCCAGAGGTGGCACTCAGAGCTCTTTCTATGGGCACTCAGGCCATCACCCCAGGACAGAGTTCACCAAACACTGAATCTTCCTGCAGTCCCAGGCGAATGAAGAGATGCTGCTCTCGGCACTATTCGACACTTAGTTGGCTGTTTGGAACTGCGGGAAAGGTGAAAAAGTTTTGACAGAACTGCATTATTTTTGAAGCTCATCCTGCTGAACCCGACCATTCTTCCTCTACAGAGAGACCCTGGTGAGAAGCTACAATGATAATCTGAATTTGCCCTCCTTCTTTGAACTGGTGTCCTCAGGCGGCCGATACAATTGAAAGATGTGGAAGAACAGGGAGCAATAAGTTACTGCTTAAAATGTCATGTTGGCACTTCACGGTAAATAAGTGGATTTCGGTTGTAGTTTGGGCACTCGGTCTCTGAAAGGTTCGCCATCCCTGTTCTAGGGAATAGGTCAGCCCCCTAGCAATAGCACTCAACCCTAATAGACCTTATGTACCAAGATAAATACTTTATGTACTAAGATAAAAACTATTCTGTCTTAATAGGATCAAGAGCTCAGAAATCGTCCACGCAACAGGATGCGACAGAGACTAAGAAGTAGTCATGCGAGGGAGCCTTGAACAGAGTAAGCAGGCCTTCACATCACTCCTGTTTGATTTTTGTTTCAAAAACTTCACTTTTACTACTATGCAAAAAAAAGAGGATATAAGATATATTATATTATTATATATAGGCATGCGACTAGAGTGCTAATAAGTGGGAAGCTTAACTACTAGTAAACGTATGGCAATCATATTGTAGCCTTTGTCTCATTTTTGAAATATAAATAACAATGAATTAGAGATTCTGTTATCCTGAGAATCTTGTCTTTGTGGGAATACCCCTTCAACAGTGAGAGCAAAGTCAAAATCTAACTACAGTAATTGTCATAGTAAGAAAATCCCATTTGGCAGTAAAATGAAAATCAGGCTGCAGTGTAAACATAAATGTAAGCAAAATTCTTCTGCAGTGTAAATAATACAGTCTTGCTTCATTAATCTTAGTCCTCAGGCTGTATAATTGTGCTTATGTACAAATTCAATCCTAATCAGGCGAGTGAAAACAAATATTTATTGGGCATTGACCCATGAATAAGGTTGGCCACTTTAGTTCTAATGATTCATTGCTTTATATATATTATTGATGTTAAATGCTTCATTTATTCATTGATTTTTTGTGAACATTGCTGGCACATAGCATGGCATAAGATATACTGTAGCTATTATTGGTGTGTTTATTTTGGAAAATACATTTTAGAATAATTTTTTTTACCAATTTAAATTGAATGAGTTTTAAAAGACCTTTATATTATATAACTTCTATAAATTAACACTTTGCCAGTGGAACTATTTAACACAGCTTCTAGGAACCTTACTTATATTTTAAGATCTTCACATTTTGTAAAAATTGTCATTTCCAAATTTTGTCAATAATACATGTAATTAGCTCTAAGGCGGGGTTTATATCTTGTTTTTTGCATGCGTTTAAGCTCTTGGCATACAGGCTTAAAGAGTAACTGTAAAGTGTTTTTGTTTTCCACAATCAATAGCCCTTGGGATGTAGAACAACTTTGCCTATCATATTTGCTGCTGTCACAGTTGCCCCAGCGATCCATGTCTTGGATTGCGGGAACAACCGTGCTCCTCTCTGTCTTGCGACTCCCCACAGCCCAAACTTACCTCTCCATGTTCTGCCGTGCGCGTCCCCGCTCCCTAGGGCGCGCACGCTGACACTCAGAGATTTAAAGGACCAGCGAACAGGTGATTGGTGCTGGCCACTTCCGGGTCTGCTATATAATCCGGCGGCTCCCATCATTCCCTGCTGGGTCTCTTTAAGCCATTCCCTGTGGAGTGAAAGCTCTCCTGCGTTCCATTCCTGTGTTCCTGCGTTCCAGTTCCTGCTCCTGTGTTCCCGTGATCCTGCTCCTGTGTTCCTGTTCCCATGCTCCAGTCTGTTCCTGCGTTCCTGTTCCGTGTGCCTGCTCCTGTGTTCCTGCCGTGAGTTCCATTGTTCCTTCCAGCTGTTCTCCTGTTGTCACCCCCCGGGCTCGGACTGTGTCCTGCATTACTACCTTGACTGCCACCACGGGCTAGTCGCACGTGTGGAACGACCTGGAAGACCATCCTGCTTTGGTCTTGGAGGGGTGAAGACCAGGGGCCACTTAGACTCCGGTCCCAGGTGTCGGCGAGTACCATCTCCCACGGTGGTCCAGAGGGTCCACAGACCCAGAACCCTGACAGTAAGATCCGACCATGGACCCCGCCAATGAAACACATCGGGTTACTGGCTGATCTTTCCGAACAGATTGCTTCTCAAGGATACCTACTATGCCAAGTTGCCGCCGGGCTTCAACAGATGCTTAACTACCAGCTTCAGGCTCCTGTGACTACTCCTGCAGCAGTTCCTGCTTCTACTCCTGCGACTTCTCCAGTCACTCCGGCAGCAGAACTTGGACTCAGACTTTCTATGCCTATATGATGGCGACCCCAAACCTTCATTACACAGTGCTCGTTGCATATTGAGCTGATGCCATCTCAATTTGTCACCAAACGCTCCAAGGTGCAATCCATCCTCAGCCTCTTTTACCGGAAAGCCCTGGCCTGGGCTACCCCTCTATTGGACAGAAATGATCCAGTCACGGCTACCCATACTACCTTTCTGGCTGAATTCCGCTCCATGTTTGAAGAACCTGCATGAGCCTCCTCAGCTGAGATGTCGCTGCTGAACCTGCACCAAGGAGACTCATCTGTGGGTGAATATGCTGTCAAGTTCTGCACCCTGACTTCCGAGCTCTCCTGGAACGATGCGGCCTTATCAGCAACCTTCAAAAAGGAACTGTCTTGCACGGGTCAAAGACGCACAGGCTGCCCGTGACCTGCCGGCTACACTGAGTGGTTTCATCGCCCTGGCCACTCGGATAGATGTGCAGTTCATGGAGTGAGCTGATAACTTGCGTCATGAGCAACCACAAGTCTGGCTTCCACGTCTGCCTCGCTTGGCTCCGGTTTTCCAAAAGCTGTTCCAGACTCCGGCCACACAGTCTGCAGTGGAACCAATGCAGGTCGACAGAGCCCAACTCACGGCTAGGGAACATCCCAGACGTTGTCTAGAAAACCTCTGCTTGTACTCTGCCAGTCCCAAGCACCTCATCGGGACCTGTCCTGTTTTTTCTCCAACAAATAAGCAGAGACTTTGCAACTGCATTGTCCCTATGAATGCCCTGTGGACCTCTCCTCCCAGAGCCCGTGTTTATTCTCTTTCTGTTCCTGAGACAGCTGATATGTCCGAGTACATCAAGGAGAACCTGCAAAGGGGTTTTATATGCAAGTCCTCCCCTCCTGCTAGGGCAGGGTTCTTCTTTGTCACCAAAAAAGACGGCTCCTTCATCCCGGGCTGAACAAGGTCTCGGTGAAAAACGGCTACCCTCTGCCGTTGATTATAGATTTGTTTGATCTCCTGCATGGTTCCAGGGTATTCTCCAAGTTGGATCTCCGTGGTGCTTAAAATTTCATCCGGGTCCGCAAAGGTGACGAGTGGAAGACAGCGTTTAACACCTGTGATGGTCACTTTGTATATTTGGTGATGCCTTTTGGACTGTGTAATGCCCCTGCTGTTTTTAAGGAGTTTGTTTTTTTTGTAAATTTTCCGGGACCTTCTCTATACGTGTGTCTACCTAGATGACATCTTGATGTATTCTCCAGACCTTGAATCCTACCAGGCACACATACATCAAGTTCTTGACTGACTCCTTGCCAACCGTCTCTATGCCAAGCTGGAAAAATGTCAGTTTCACCAACGCAGCCTTCCATTCCTCGGCTACATAATTTCCGACAGTGGTCTCCAGATGGATTCTTAGAAACTGTCTGCAGTTCTACAGTGGCCACGCCCAGAAGGTCTACAGAGGTTCCTGGGTTTTTGCGAACTATTATTGGCAATTTATTCTGCATTTCTGCACTCTGGTGTCTCCCATCATGGTTTTCACCAAGAAGGGTGCCAATCCACATGCTTGGCCTCCTGCAGCTGAAGAGGCCTTCTCCAGTTTGAAGTCCGCTTTTGCCTCATGTCCCTTGCTCACTAGGCCTGACACAAACAAAACCTTTCACCTTGAGGTGGGAGCTGGAGTGGTGCTCACCCAGAAAGGGCCTAAGGGCCAAACTCTCACATGCGGCTTCTTTTCAAACACTTTTTCTCCCGCAGAGAGAAATTATTCAATTGGTGACAGAGAACTGTTAGCCATCAAACTTGCTCTGGAAGAATGGCGGTATCTACTGGAAGGAGCTCTCCATCCCGTTTGTGTGTACACAGACCACAAGAACTTACTGTGCCTGCAGACAACCCAGCGCCTGAATCCTAGGCAAGCTGGTTGGTCGTTGTTTTTCTCTTGCTTTAACCTGCTGATTCATTTCTGTCCAGCAGACAAAAATGTCAAGGCTGATGCCCTGTCCTGTGCTTCGCATGTTGTTGGAGAAGAACCAGCTCCTCGGCACATAATTTCTCCTGAACATATTGCTGATGCAGCTCCGGTGGATCTAAGGCAGCTACCTCCTGCAAAGACTTATGTTAGACCAGCTCGCCAGAAGAGGATTCTGTCTTGGGGACATTCTCCTCGTGTGGATGGGGTCACTGGGGTGCAACGTTCCATGGCCCTCATCTCCAGCTACTACTGGTGGCCAGACCTGGTCAAGGATGTTTGGGAGTGTGTAGGATCCTGCTCCTCCTGTGCCCGCAACAAAGACCAGTTTTCCAAGATGTCCTATTTTGTTCCCCTTCCAGGTCTTCCGTCTTCTCCACGTCTTTCCAGTTTGTTCTTCAAACATATCTTCTGGCTGCATGGTCTTCCGCTACATATCGTGTCCGACCGAGGTGTCCAGTTTGTGTTCTGATGTTCCTTGTGTTACCAGCTGCAAATCAACCTTGACTTTTCTTCTGCCTACCACCCTCAGTCGAATGGCCAAGCCGAAAGGGTGAACCAGACTTTAGGCTGTTACCTCCAGACCGCCACTCTCCTCTCCGATCCACAGACCACACTGTTATGGGTGTCCCCGTCACCCACGTCACGGGAACACCCGTGCCTCACTCTGGTCCCTAGCTCCCACTCAGCATCCCGCAGCACGGCGGGCGTGTACCCGCCACCTATGGCCAGCACAGCGCTAATTTGTGCTGGCCATTTCCAGGAATTTTATAAAAGCCGGTCACTTCCTGTATTCCCTGCTGGATCTTTGTGCTTTTTGCATTAGAAAAAGCTTCCCAGCGATACACCTGCATTCCTGCGTCTCCTTCATTCTTATGTCTCCTTCGTTCCTGTGTGAACCCGTGTCCTGCGTTCCTGTGTGTCTGTGTTCCCGTCCCCATCTGCTGGAACTCCCATTGCTGAACCTGGATTGGACTTGACGTTGCATCTCTGCCACCTGCCCTGACCCTGTGCCTGGACCTGACTACGAGACTATCTTCCGCTAAGGTACCTCAACCTCGGCTGCCACCTGTGGAACGACCTGGTGGTACCCCTCCGTAGCAAGACAATCCTGTTTTCCGGCGGGCTCTGGTGAAGACCAGCTGCCACCTAGACTTAGGTCCCAGATGTTGGCTAGACCTCTCCCTGTGGTCCAGAGTATTCACTCATCCTGAATCCTGACAGTAAGATCCGGTCATGGATCCCACCGAGGTTCCGCTACCTGAAATGGCTGACCTTACAACCTTTGTGGTCCAGCAGTCACAACTGATTGCCCCGCAAGGACAGCAATTTGTACAAGTCACCGCCTCCTTGCAGCAATTGCTGGCTACCCAGCACCTGCGTCCAGTACCTGCAGTAACTCCGGTTTCTATGGCTGCATCATTTACTGCTGAGCCCAGGCTGTGTCTATCCATGCCCTCCAATTATGACGGCGAGGCCAAGTTATGCAGGGGCTTCATTACTCAGTGCTCTCTACATATTGAATTGATACCTTCACAGTTTGCCACAGAACGGGCTAAGGTGGCTTTCGTGATGAGCCTTCTTTCTGGGAAAGCCCTGGCATGGGCTACTCCCCTCTGGGATAGGAACGATCCAGTCATGGCTACTCTTACCGTGTTCCTTGGTGAAGTACGGGATGTCTTTGAGGAACCTGCCCAGCCGTCTTCTGCTGAGACTGCACTGTTGAACCTGCATCATGGGAACTCTTCTGTTGGAGACTTCCCAGTGGTTCGGCTGGAGAAATCCCTGGTTATCTCGTCAGTCAGTGGGGAGATCCTCTGTGACCCAGTCCAGTATCGCACCGAACCACTGTGCCTACAAGTTGGTGCCTTGCATAAAGAGAGACTTTTTTTCTATGTGCTTCCCTGCTCCACATCCTCCATTCTATTGGGACTACTGTGGTTGCAGCAACACAAACCTGTCCTCAACTGGTAGACTGGGGTGGTTCTTTGCTGGGGTTCTGAGTGCCAGTCTCGCAGCCTCGAGGCTCCCCGACCAGTGTCCGCCAGGTCTTCTTCTGAGTTTTCCAAGCCGTTGGTGGGTGTTCCTGCTGTTTATATGGACCTTGCTGATGTCTTCTCAGAGAAAGAAGCCGAGACTCTGCCTCCGCATGGTCCCTACGACTGTTCTATAGACCTGCTACCAGGCACGTCTCCTCCAATTGGTCGGGTTTATCCTCTCTCCGTGCCCGAGACTGTGGCTATGTCGATCTAGATTGAGAAGAATCTGCAGAAGGGGTTTATCCACAAATCCTCTTCTCCTGCCGTCGCTGGATTCTTCTTCATGGCTAAGAAGAGATGGCTCCCTTGGTCCGTGTATCGACTACCATGGCCTCAATAAAATTACGGTGCAAAAACGCTACCAGCTTCCCTTGATCACAGAGATTTTTGACCGAAAACCTGGTCATGCCCTTTGGACTGTGCAAACTGTGTCTGGACTTACCTCTCCTGGCTCCTGATGCTGCCTCGTCCCATCAAGGCCGCACATCGGATTCTCCTACTAGGCTGCTAGGGCACGCAGGCGCCGGCTCATCCGGACTTAAAGGGCCAGCATCCTCTGGATTGGTTCTGCTAATCCGGCCTCGCCCTTGTAATTGGGCACCTCCCTTCACTCGCTTCCAGATCTTCAGCATTGTTTCAGCATTCTTCGTGGAACTTCCAAGATTTCCACACCTCGCTTCCCACAGCGGTTTCCGCTGAAGAGGAAAGCCCGTCAGATGCTCCTGTCTTCCAGTGTTTCCAGACGCCTCCGTATTTCCCTGTGTTCCTCCAGCGATTCCAGACGCCTCCGTGTTTCCTGTCTCCAGCATTCCCAGATGCTCCTGGTGGCTCCTGTCTTCCAGCGTTCCCAGACTCCTCCAAGCCACCAACTCTCCTCCAAGTACCTCTCCGTTCCTGCCCGCCTGCGTCCTGTGCCAGCTACGGCCTGCTTGCCTGCCGTGAGTTCCAGCTCATCTTACAAGCCGCTTTCCTGCTGTCATGCCAGGCTGTTTCCTATATCCATGTCATCCCCGGAAAAACCTGATGGCACCCTGCCACAGCAAGACCATCCCGCTTTGTGGCGGGCTCTGGTGAAGACCAGGGTGCTGTCACGGGCACCCCCGCGATCCATACCACGGATTGCGGGTGCACCCGTGCCTCTCTCCGCTGCCCCGGTCCCGCTCCGGTGCACTCACCTCTCCTGGCTCCCGCTCCCGTCCGGACTAGGTCTCGCGCGCGGCCCCGCTCCCTAGGGCGCGCGCGCGGCACTGTCTCAAGATTTAAAGGGCCAGCGCACAGGTGATTGGTACTGGTCATTTCCTGTCTTGTATTTAACCCTTTGTTTCCCATCATTCCCTGCCGGATCTTTGTGCCTCTTAGCCTTAGAGAAAGCTTCCAAGCGAGTATTCCTGTGTTCCTGCGTATTCCTGCATTCCAGTGTATTCCTGTGTGTTCCCGTTCCTGCGTCCTGTGTTGCCGTGTTACCTGAGTTCCTCCCTGTTGCTGTGTGCCTGTGTTCCCGTTCCCACCAGCCTGGACCTCCTGTTGCTGACCCCGGACTTGAACCTGACGTTGCATCTCTGCCGCCTGCCCTGACCCTGTGCCTGGACCTGACTACGAGATTGTCATCCGCTAAAGTACCTTGACCTCGGCTGCCACCGTGGGCTAGTCACACCTGGGAACGACCTAGTGGTATCCTGCCGCAGCAAGTCCAACCCGCTTTGCGGCGGGCTCTGGTGAATACCTGGTGCCGCTAGGCTCCGGTTCCGGGTGTTGGCTAGTACTTTCTCCATCTCCCGCAGTGGTCCATAGGGTCCACGGGTCCACAGATTCCTCCCTCTGGACTCTTTCCATAGAGACTTTTCTCCCAGGTACTCCCAAGTACCTTCTGTCGTCTGTGTGACCGGTACAAATATTTTAGTGTTTTCTTCTGAGCTAAAGTCCCATCAAGTCCATGTACAACAAGTTCTTAGGCGCATAAGGGCCAATTGTCGCTATGTTAAACTGGAGAAGTGCCAGTTCCATCGGAAGAGTCTTCCGTTTCTTGAATACATCATCTTCGGTGAGGGCCTACAGATGGATCCAGCCAAGTTATCTACGGTACTTCAGTGGCCTTGCCCAGTAGGACTTCATGCCATACAGAGATTTCTGGGTTTCGCCAACTGCTACCGGCAGTTTATACCACATTTTTCCTTTCTCGTGTCTCCCATTGTTGCCTTAACTAAAAAGAACGCTGATCCTAAACTCTGGCCTCCGGCGGCCGATGAAGCATTTTCCAAGCTTAAATCTGCCTTTGCTTCTGCCCCTGTCCTTACACGGCCTGAACCTGAGAACCATTCCTACTAGAGGTGGATGCTTCCTCTATAGGTGCTGGAGCTGTTCTCGCCCAGAAAGGGCCCCAAGGGCGAACACTCACTTGTGGGTTTTTCTCTAAAACCTTCTCTGCTGCCGAGAGGAATTACTCCATTGGCGATTGTGAACTTCTCGTTATTAAATTTGCCTTGGAAGAGTGTCGCTATCTTTTGGAGGCAGCTCGTCATCCAGTCTGTGTATATACGGACCACAAGAATCTCCTGTACTTCCAAACTGTTCAGCGCCTCAACCCACGACAAGCTCGATGGTCCCATTTCTTTTCTCGCTTCAATTTTCTGATCCAATTCCGCCCTGCTGAGAAGAAGGCGGATGCTCGCTCTCGTGCCTCTGATGTTGTCGAGGAAGAACCGGCTCTGCAGCATGTTATCCCTCCTGAAAGACTGATTCTTTCTGCTCCAGTGGATCTGCAGCAGCTCCCTCCTGGCAAGACATATGTCCGACCTGCTTTGTATTGACTTGGTGACATTGCTCTCAAGTGGCTGGGCATCCTGGGGTGTAACGTTCAGTAGCCCTCATTTCTCGCTACTATTGGTTGCCAGACCTGGTCAAAGATGTGCGGGAGTTTGTGGGTTCCTACACGTTCTGTGCTCGTAACAAGCCATCTCGCCTAAAACCTGCTGGTCTCCTGTTGCCGTTACCCAGCTGCCCATGGATTCACGTGGCCATGGATTTTATTACGGATCTCCCATGTTCCTCTGGAAATTCCATCATCTGGGTGGTAACTGACAGGTTTGGGAAGATTTCTCATTTTGTTCCGCTGTCAGGTCTGCTGTCAGCTCCTCGTCTGGCCAGTCTGTTCTTACTCCATATCTTTCGGTTACATGGACTCCCTCTGCATATTGTCTTGGACCATGGTTTCCAGTTTGTCTCCAGATTCCGGCATTTCCTCTGCAATCAACTGCAGGTCAAGCTGGACTTCTCCTCTGCATATCATCCCCAGACTAAAAGACAAGTGAAGAGAGTCAACCAAACTCTGGGCTATTACATTCGTCACTTTGTCTCTGCTCGTCAGGACGACTTGTCCAACTGGTTAACATGGGCAGAGTTCTCCTACAAGTCTTTGGATTCTGGGTCTGCTGGCACTGCACCGTTCTTTATTGTCTTTGGATGAATTCCACGCCCACCGCTTCCTCTTTCCGTCTGTCAGATGTCCCTGCGGTGGAGGAATGGAATTGGTACAGGACCTCATATTCATCTGGAAACAAACACATCAGTCTCTGCTTCAGGCGTCAGTCCGCACCAACAGTCAAGCTGATAGGAAGCGCAGGTCTCCTCCAGTTTTCTCTCCAGGTAACAAGGTGTGGTTATCATCCAGATACGTCCGCTTGAAGATTCCCAGCTACAAGCTTGGTCCACATTTTCTGGGGCTGATGAGATGATAAAACGCATTAATCCTGTGGCTTATAAACTCTGCCTTCCTCCCACAATGCGCATTCTAAATTCCTTTCACGTCTCTCTCTAGAAGCCTTTCATCTTGAACCATTTCGTCAATCTCCTCCTCCGGCTTCTGAGGCGACTCCACTGATGTCTTCAAAGTAAAGGAGGTTTTGGATATGAAGACAGTGAAAGGGAAGTGGTTCTTCCTTGTTCACTGGAAGGGGTTTGGGCCTGAAGAGAGATCTACCCGCCGCCACCTAGGGCACCTCGAACATTTAGGGCAGCATACCGCTAATTGGTGGCCCTTTCCAGGAATTTTATAAAAGCCGGCCACTTACTGCATTCCCCGCTGGATCTTTGTGCATCTTGCCTTAGAAAAAGCTTCCCAGCGATATACCTGCCTTCCTATGTGTCCTGCGTTTCTGTGTCTCCTGCATTTCTGTGTCACCATCGTTCCTGTGTTTCCTGCGTTCCTGTGTCTCCTGTGGCCGCTGCTGATGTCATACTATGCAGCGACCGGGAGAAAACATGGCCGCGCCCTGCAGGCTGTTACGGAAGAATTTTTTGTGCTGAAAAACTCGGCTTATACACGAGTATATACGGTAATTTGGTAATATCATTCTAGCTTTACAGTTATGCTTTAACGTGTCTATAGACTGACACTGGCAGGCAGTGGCATCCATCCTCCCCATCTTCTCTGTACACATAACATCTAACAGAAAACACTGGATTAAAAAAAGCATCAGGCTGCATTTTTTTCATCTTGCTTCCTGCTCCAAAGTGCAGTTTACGCTTATCAAAGCCCATGATAGCCGATGGGGGATTCAACTATATTGCATCCATCCCCGACCTCCACTTAACATACGCTCTGGGGGGAAATATTATTTTTTAGCGCTCCATGTACTAGTATGTCATGGATCGTGAAGAGGTTAATACATAATCTATACATTTATGAGAAAGATGCTTTCATAATACAGAACCCTTATTCTCGAACATCTGTCTCATTATAAAACAAAAGCCTTTAACAATACACTATATTTTCAGCCCGTGGAGGAAATCATAGATCCCAATGGTCGGTATGGTATTGTGATTTGTACCATCAGTAATGCAACTTATTCTATTATGTCCATTTATGCTCTGGACGCTTATCAAGAGAGGTTAACTAGGAAGATTATGCACAAAATTATGCACATTATTTTCAGAGATGGTCGCATGGTACCAAACTCACAGATGGCACTTCTAATCCCCAAAGCCTTCTGCCCTTCTTCTCTAAATTACTCCAGCCCACAGACTTATATAATGTTTGGAAAGCTTACCATTGTACTGATAAAGAATTTACCTCTCACTCCACGGTACACAATAGCTATTAACAAACTGACTTTTACCGATAGAACACTATTAGTCCTAGAGAATGATTCCACTACCAAAGACATACTTGGAGATGCAATTCATACCTATTATCACACCCACTCTACAAAATCCACATAGATTCAGATCTAGATGAATACTTTGCTTTCAACACTCCATTGTTTCCCCACCCTCCCGTGCATTAGAATGCTCATAAAGCATTTATCAGAGGCAAGCTCATTAAATTTGGCCATACAGATAAACACATTAGTGAATATTGCCCTGTGACTATATTGGGTACTGTGGGGGCACGGTTACTATTTTAGCTGCTGTCAGGGCAATGTTATAATATTGGTTACTGTGATTGAAATGTAACTTTATGGCTGTTGTGGGGGCACTGTTACTGTATTGGCTACTTTGGGGGCACTGTTACCATATTGGCTATTGTAGGGGTACTGATACTTTATTTGCTAATGCGTCTATGTCTGCTGTAGGGGAACTTTGAAAATATTGGCTACTGTGAATCACAGTGATTATATTGACTACTGTAGGGGCTCCATCACTATATTGGATACTGTGGGGGAACTGTTCCGATATTGGTTACTATGAGGGCAATTTTACTATGTAGGTTGCTGTGGGATTACAATAACTATATTGGCTACTTTGGTGGCATATAGTCATGTCAGGAGTGATGTACTATTCTTGTTCTGTAACAATATCTGATCAGCAATGCATCTTCCTGTATAGTCTACAGCTTGATAATACTCTATAAGTATTAACTGAGTTTGGTTCTGGTGCTTTTTCGTGTACTTTGGTTTATTCTGGTGCTGCATTTATGTACTGAGCTTGTTTCTGGAAAATGCATTTATGTACAGAGCATTGTTTGTTACTTTATTTATGTACTGAACATGGTTCTGGTGCTGTTTTTTTCTGATGCTGTGTATATGTGCTGTTCTGGCGCTGTTTATTTACTTAGACTGGTTTTGGTGTTGTATTATTTACGGAGATTAGTTTTCAAGCTGTAATTATGTATCTATGTACTAAGCTTCATTGTGGTGCTGGAACACTTGGTTCTGGTGCTGAATGTGTTCTAATTTTGGCACCCATGCAATTAACACAAAATCCTAATATGTATGGGATGTTAAAGAGGTTATGGGGGTCAGGGCCAGCGCTATGGGTTGGCAAAGTGGGCATTTTCTTCTTTCAAATGAATCTAAAATTGTGTTTCTAGGTGCCATCCAGAGATATTCAGGTTTAAAGTGAGAATATCAGGTGCGATTTTTATGTATAAAAATCACTCCCGACGGCATTTTAACAGTTAATATGTCCATTTTCCTGACACGTAGAAAATCAAATTTAGATTCATATAAAAGAGGAGGCTCTCTTCTTTCATAGGAAGAGACAGAGATATGGCCCTCTGATGTGTACCCCCTCCAGATTCTTAGCCCGCAGCTACAGGGAGAATTTGCTGGACACTGGAGCTGCTCCTCCTCACAGATGATGGAAATATTCACTTTATATGTTACTGCATTTTGATAAGGGATAATATCAACTAATATTCATGTTTTTAACCCTCTCCTATCCAGAACTATCTAAGAACACACTTTCTCTTTTATTGCCTTTCATTGCGTGATAGTTTTTTTTTTTGGCGAAAATTGACTGATACGATGAACATTCAATCCTCTTCACCTAATGTGGCTACGTATTAACACCACAACCCAGAACATGTCCATAAAGTTATATTTGACACCATAAACACACACATGTTCTGGAATAAAGTTTTTATTTTCCACCATGCTCCATTATTTACAACTATGTTATGACGTTGTAGAAAGATAAGAAACGGAATGGCACTCACCGCGTTGTCTCCTTCCAATGCAAATTTATTTGTGCATACTCACAAAAAGACAAGAAGTGTCGTTACAGGTCAAGGGGAGGGGAGGACGCAGGGACTCAAAACATGACAAATAGGACAGCTGTTTCGCGCATTTGTCATGTTTTGAGTCCCTGCGTCCTCCCCCCTTGACCTGTAACGACACTTCTTGTCTTTGTGAGTATGCACAAATAAATTTGCATTGGAAGGAGACAACGCGGTGAGTGCCATTCCGTTTCTTACTTTCTACATTTTGATGCCCTCACGCTAGGATTTAGAGCACCACAGCGCTCCTATCAAATGACCCACGTGTCTTATACTGGGATCCATATTGAAATATATAGACCAGTACTTTAACTACCGTATATACTCGTGTATAAGCCGAGTTTTTCAGCACAAAAAATGTGCTGAAAAACTTCACTTCAGCTTATACACGAGTCCATGTGATCTCCCGGCGGGCGCGCACTAGGATACCGTGGTGTCGCGGCTGATGACGTCATCAGCCGCGACACCGCTGCATCTTATTGTGCGCCCGCCGGCAGATCACATGGACGCGATCTGCCGGCTACAGAAGAGAGAAGAGGACCCGCCGCCGCCTGGTACCGCGCCGAGGATCGGGAGCCTCGCGCTGAAGATCGGGACCCGGGCTGAAGATCGGGACACCGGAGGGTGAGTATTACGTTTTTTATTTTTTTATTCGCTTGGCAGGGGGCAGGCTGTATACATTATGGGGGCAGGCTGTATACTCTATGGGGGCAGGCTGTATGATCTACGGGGGCAGGCTGTATGATCTACGGGGGCAGGCTGCATACTCTACGGGGGCAGGCTGTATACTCTATGGGGCCGGCTTATACTCTATGGGGGCAGGCTGTATACTCTATGGGGGCAGGCTGTATACTCTAAGGGGGCAGGCTGTATACTCTAAGGGGGCAGGCTGTATACTACATTGGGACTGGCTGTATACTACACGGAGACTGGCTGTATACTACACCCTCGGCTTATACTCGAGTCAATAGGTTTTCCCAGTTTTTGGTGGTAAAATGAGGGGTCTCGGCTTATACTCGGGTCGGCTTATACTCGAGTATATACGGTAATTTGACGTACATCCAGTAGTGCCACCCAGCTTTTACGTTCTACATGTACAAGTATGTTATGACGTTCTCACTCAAATTCTTATGAAGCGCGGAGGGTTCTGTTATTGTGCGGATAATACAATGGCGCACATCTAAAAGTGACTTTTGTTATCTCATTAGCTTGGCTTATGGATATATAGTTATTTATTTGGGTTACCATTGTGTAAGGAGCATACAATGATAGATATGTGTGAAGCTCAGTTCAGTTTTCTGCAAAAATTGTTTGTTGTCCCATTCAACGTTCCCTTTGCTGCATATTTTGGTGAATATACACATGTGGGGTATGTATGAACTCCTCACATCTTGTTGTTTTAGGAAAGTATGTTTTCTTTATATAAATATTCTAGATTTGTACATATTTTATAGGAAATTTTTAATTTTCATGCAATTTTTGCATTTATTGCCGTTGGCTGCAAAGTTGCATGAAGGTTGTAGTGTGTATGAATTTAAAATTTATTCTTGTTTACATGGTGATTTCTGGAAAAAAATTATTTTGACTGAATAGGATTTGTGGATAGCAACCAAATATGTCAAAGTTTTTGTTTTAGCATTTTTGGAAGTGTAAATCCTTGATGTTGTGTATTGTGGTATATACAAATCTGCTCACTTTGTGTTATTATTTTTAAATCCATATTTTGCGTAAACCTCCACTTTGATGTGAGTTTTTTGTAAAAGCGCATATTATCAAGGCATTCCAGTGCACTTTTTGTTTAATAATTTGTGTTTGTCACAAAGTTACATGAGGGTGGTCAAATGCCAAAAGCATCACCTGGTTATCTGCTGAAAAGCAGATATTTAGTTATTTCTGTTTAAGTGATATTATGTTGATTTATTTATGTGAACATATCAATATGAGGCATTTGTGAACTCTACACATGTCCATGTATTACATTTAAGACATGTGAAGGTAAATATTTTCTGTTTGGAGCACATTTTTGGCCATCAAAGTCAAACTTAAAGTATTTTTATAAAATTTTTCAGTTTGAATCAAAATTGCATGAAGGCGCCTATGTCTATAAACTCTTTAATGCAATTTTAAAAATGGGGCAAGTGTCTGCATTCAGAAACATATATGTTTGCTGAGGTTTACTTAAACTATTTTTGCTGTAATTTTGATTTTATTTGTAAACGTCAAAATTGTACAAATTGCTCTGGCCAATATATACAAGATATACAGAAATGCCTGGCAGGGAAATGGTTAATACCCCTTGGCTGAATGCCGGGGAAGAAGCTTATCATCTATCTGTCTAGTTATCCATCTCTTATAATCATAGTTTCATAGTTTCATAGTTTATACGGTTGAAAAAAGACACTTGTCCATCAAGTTCAACCAAGGAAGGGTAGGGATTGGATGAGGAAGGGATTTAGGGGAAACAATCCTATATAGCATAACAATCAATGTTATTTAGGTGTAAAAAGGCATCTAGACCCTTCTTGAAGCTCTCCGCTGTCCCTGCTGTGACCAGCGCCTGAGGCAAGCTATTCCACAGATTGACAGTTCTCATAGTAAAAAGCCCTGTCGCCTCCGGTGATTAAACCTTGGTTTCTCCAAACGGAGACAGTGCCCCCTCGTCTTTTGATTTGATTTAATCTGGAACAATTTACCACCATATTTTTTGTATGGACCATTCACATATTTATATAAATTAATCATGTCCCCTCATAGTCGTCTCTTTTCCAGACTAAATAAATCTAGTTGTTTTAATCTTTCCTCATAACTAAGACCCTCCATACCCCTTATCAGTTTTGTGGCTCTACGTTGAACCCTCTCCAGCTCCAGGGCATCCTTTTTATGGACCGGTGCCCAGAACTGGACAGCATATTCCAGGTGTGGCCGAACCAGTGCCTTGTATAGTGGTAATATTACATGCCTATCACGAGAGTCCATTCCACTTTTGATACATGACATGATCCTACTAGCTTTAGAGGCAGCTGATTGACATTGCATGCTGTTATTCAATTTATGATCTACTAGTACCCCCAGGTCCTTCTCAACAAGGGACTCTCCCAGATTTACTCCCCCAAGGACATATTTTGCCTTTGGATTATTGGCCCCCAGGTGCATAACATTACATTTATCCACATTAAACCTCATTTGCCAAGTGGATGACCAAACATTCAGTTTGTCCAAGTCACCCTGCAGCCTATGAACATCCTCCATAGACTGTATTACACTACACAGTTTGGTGTCATCTGCAAAAATAGACACAGTGCTATTAATTCCTACCTCTATATCATTAATAAATATATTAAATAGTAGAGGACCAAGCACAGAACCCTGAGGTACACCACTCATAACTGGTGACCATTCCGAGTAGGAATCATTGACCACAACTCTCTGGATACGATCCTTCAGCCAGTTTTCAATCCAATTGCAAATGATTTCTGCCAAACCAACAGCCCTAATTTTACCCATCAGGCGTCTATGAGGGACAGTGTCAAATGCCTTTGCAAAGTCCAAGAACACAATATCCACAGCTGCTCCTCCATCCAGGCACCTGCTCACCTCTTCATAGAAGCAGATAAGGTTAGTTTGACAACTTCTATTCTTAGTAAACCCATGCTGGTTATCACTTATTATTCTATTTGATGTCACATACTCCAGTATGTAGTCTTTTACTAACCCTTCCAACACTTTCCCCACAATGGAAGTTAAGCTTACAGGCCTGTAATTGCCTGGCGAAGTTCTAGAGCCCTTTTTATATATTGGCAGCACATTTGCCTTGCGCCAGTCACTTTCTCTTCTTATGTATTTATCTCTCATATCCATCTACTGTATATAATCTACTTTATAGTTCTGCATCTAGAAATCTCTATTATCTTTCATATTTATCTTCTATCATAATAATAATAATTCCTTTATTTATACACTCACCGGCCACTTTATTAGGTACACCATGCTAGTAACGGGTTGGACCCCCTTTTGCCTTCAGAACTGCCTCAATTCTTCGTTGCATAGATTCAACAAGGTGCTGGAAGCATTCCTCAGAGATTTTGGTCCATATTGACATGATGGCATCACACAGTTGCCGCAGATTTGTCGGCTGCACATCCATAATGCGAATCTCCCGTTCCACCACATCCCAAAGATGCTCTATTGGATTGAGATCTGGTGACTGTGGAGGCCATTTGAGTACAGTGAACTCATTGTCATGTTCAAGAAACCAGTCTGAGATGATTCCAGCTTTATGACATGGCGCATTATCCTGCTGAAAGTATCCATCAGATGTTGGGTACATTGTGGTCATAAAGGGATGGACATGGTCAGCAACAATACTCAGGTAGGCTGTGGCGTTGCAACGATGCTCAATTGGTACCAAGGGGCCCAAAGAGTGCCAAGAAAATATTCCCCACACCATGACACCACCACCTCCAGCCTGAACCGTTGATACAAGGCAGGATGGATCCATGCTTTCATGTTGTTGACGCCAAATTCTGACCCTACCATCCGAATGTCGCAGCAGAAATCGAGACTCATCAAACCAGGCAACATTTTTCCAATCTTCTACTGTCCAATTTCGATGAGCTTGTGCAAATTGTAGCCTCAGTTTCCTGTTCTTAGCTGAAAGGAGTGGCACCCGGTTTGGTCTTCTGCTGCTGTAGCCCATCTGCCTCAAAGTTCGACGTACTGTGCGTTCAGAGATGCTCTTCTGCCTAACTTGGTTGTAACGGGTGGCGATTTGAGTCACTGTTGCCTTTCTATCAGCTCGAACCAGTCTGCCCATTCTCCTCTGACCTGTTTTTTCTTTTTCAGACCATTCTCTGTAAACCCTAGAGATGGTTGTGCGTGAAAATCCCAGTAGATCAGCAGTTTCTGAAATACTCAGACCAGCCCTTCTGGCACCAACAACCATGCCACGTTCAAAGGCACTGAAATCACCTTTCTTCCTCATACTGATGCTTGGTTTGAACTGCAGGAGATTGTCTTGACCATGTCTACATGCCTAAATGCACTGAGTTGCCGCCATGTGATTGGCTGATTAGAAATTAAGTGTTAACGAGCAGTTGGACAGGTGTACCTAATAAAGTGGCCGGTGAGTGTATAGAGCACACAGATTACGCAGCTCTGCACAGAGCTAGCCAGATCAGTCCCTGTCCCCAATGGGGCTCACAAGCTAATCAACCTACCGGTATGTTTTTGAAGTGTGGGAGGAAACCTGAGGACCCGGAGGAAACCCACGCAAACATGGAGAGAACATACAAACTCTTTGTAGATGTTGACCAGCGATGAAAAGCTATAGTGCTAACCACTGAGCCACTGTGCTGCCCATCAATCTCCCTATCATCTATCTATCTACTATAAAATTCTCCCATATTACAATTTGTTTTACCATAATAAAGGGAGCCTCTTACTGACTGTAACTGTTCATAAAATAGTTTTATTTTGGGGCCCAACTTTTAGTTTTGCCCAGGGCCGCACTTTGTCTAGAACCGGCCCTGATGGGGGTCATTTATCTATATTTATCTATAGGACATTTGTGCGCCTTTCTTCGTTTTTTCTGGGTTTTTGGTTTTTGCAATTTTTTATTAAAATGTTGCACAAAAGTTGCATACTCTCCTACAACCCCTTCTAAAGTTTTTCTACACCTGATCAGGACTGGAGATTATTTGCAACTTTTTAAGTACGATTTATGCCACATTTGTGCCACAACTTTTCATTCGTCCATATATGGATTTTAAAGATATATCAGAGGAGAAACACAAAAAATTCTTGCGCCGCTAACTTTGCCACAAAGTTATACTAATGTGCCAAAAATGTTGCAAATACAGTATAGGAGAAAAAGAAGAGAGAAAATCCTAAGATAAATGACCCCCATCATATGTCTGTAGATCAGTTCATATAGATCTATAACTAAATAGTCTTTATAAATAGGTATGTTAAAAAAAAAATCATAGCCAAATCATCATTTTAAATTCTAGGCTAGAAAATATAGTTATATATAATATAAATAAAAAAATTTTTATATACATTAACACATTAATATAAAGGGCATTTTTAACATTGAAATTGTTTATAAGGCTACATTCACACGACCGTATGGGGGCCATACACACGTCACCCATAGAGGGCGATGGCTGCATGCAGCGGTACATACCACTCTGTACATGGGAAAAAGATAGGGCATGTCCTAGCTTTCCCAATGTGTATGGCCCATATGCTGTGCATTTCTATGGAATTGGGAGGTGTCACTCCTTCTCCTCTCTATAGGGCAGGACTTATGCCCGTAGGGACGGAACTGGGCCTTACATTAGGTTTCAATTTTTCTCATGCCACACTACATAGTGACCTTCTTGCATGGTAGGGACATGGTTGTTAAAAATTTTAATCCTATTTGACATAGTAAAAATTCCTTCTGGTACCAATTTTCTGTTATTTTTGTAACTGTTATTGGCAGTATTTTTGTTATTAGTTGTAGTTCTGAAGTGCTATTACAGTCCTTTTACTGTATGAAGAATTAAATTAGCAGTTTTAGACAGCTTGAGAAATGAAGCTTTTATCTGCCAATTGAAGTGTCAAGGTAAATAATGGAATTGCAACTTTTTGACTAAAAGTCACAAAAATAGTCTTTCTGCTCTCAAGCCGAATTGCAGAAAAAAGTGAAGAGGAAAGGTGCAGCAAACATTTTAAGTAAAAAAAAAGATGAAATGAAGCAGTAATGCTGGTAGAAAACAAACATTTGAGTGTTACATCAGTTTCCAGCAGAGGGCAATGTGGGAACATGGCAGGAACATGAAGTGGCTTAGAGTCCAGCTTAATTATAGACACAAGTACACTACCTCATCTGCCTCCTCGCTTACTAGCTGACACGCTTCCAAGAATATAGAGGACATTCCTACACAAACTAATCAATATCACAGCTTCACAGTTACACAATGTACCTGATTACTATTGCTTTTGTTGTAATTGTGCATTTTAAACATAGTAATGCTGTTGGGAGAAGAAAATGTATGTAGCCCTGTATGTTACCCAAACATAGCAACCAGGATTAAAGAGTTGTCTGGTCCATAAAACCAGGTAGTAAAGCATTACCATCTCTCCCCTCGCCTATATAATTTATTTCAGTCTGTTTCTGAATCTTTTTATATAAGCAAAACACCTTCTTTAACCAATTCATAAAGTACTCAAATGTCAGATGCTAGAGCCACATGCTGTTTCTTAAAGCGGTTCTCCAACTTAAAGCATAAGCGTGTATGGGAAGATTCGGTGAACATTTTTTATATATATTTCATTAACAAATTCTGCTTAGTTTGTAAAAAAAATCAAGCTACTCCCTTCCATAGAGATGCATATTCCAGCCTGTATAGTGTGTGTCTGTGGAGGCTGTATGAAGTCACATCTAATCTCCCTGTGTTTGGTTAAACAGCTCTGAGAAGGGAGGACAAACCCCTTCACTTTCAGCTTAAATAAAATAATGCTCAAAGCATTGTGAGAAAGTGAGAGGTGTTGTTTGGGAGAACCGCTACCTGTCCTACAGGCAGATAAAATGTATATGGTAAAACTTCTGGATTTGTCTGCAGTAACCCAAGGGTTAATGCAGATGCAACACCCCTGCCAATACAGAGGGGTAGTTGCGAACAGTGCCCTCTCCAGGTTAGGAGCTGACAGAGGGAGTCTCGAAAACTCCAGGAAGGTTCTAGACCTGATCATCAGGGGTTAACAGCGGTAGATACTGCCTGTGCAGGCAAGGGTTAACTATGCTAAAGTTATCATCCAATTGTATTCCTTCATGTGAAGTGAAGTCTGATTGGAGAGTGAACCACCACCTGACCAGGGAATGACAAAACCCCTGGACAGGAAGGGGCAAGCTCTCTTACCAGCCACCTCTTACCAGAGAGGTCATCTCTTTACCACCATCTCTCTCTAGAGAGCACACCTTGCAGATTGTCAGTGACCAGAGAGATAACGTGACATACACCTTCAGTGCTACACACAGAACACCCAGGACAAAGCTGCAGCTTCCATATCTGGACACAGCTATATCCCAGCCTGCACCTACTATCAGGGTGGTTGAAAAAACGCAAGGTCACCCTCGAGGTATACTTCGAGTCAACAATCCTACCGGTGCACGGACCACCGTGTAAGCCTTCCACGGAGCAGCAGATAAAATCAATGATTCTTTATTTCCATGCTTTAAAATACATAATACAGCAAAGTTTCAGGAAAAAAGTCCTTTTTTCCTGATTTCACAGGTGTGGAACATAGGGTTGAAATAGGTGAGGTGTGTCTCTGTTTTCATTAGACCATTACTAAGTCAGTATGACGAAACGCGTAGGTCTGATGTGTGCCGTTTTCACTTTGCTGTATTATGGATTTTAAAGCATGGAAATAAAGAATCATTGATTTTATCTGCTTCTCCCGTGAAAGTGCTGGATTTGTTCTTGGATGCTATACTTACTATCAGGCTGGTGACTCTATTCCTGAGGATCACTCTCCCTGAACACTCCAGTAATCTGGAATCTCCAACAATTTGGCATCTGTAGCAAGACCGTTTCGCCCATTGCCTGCAGTTGTTCCAATAAAGAACCGTGAGTTATCTTTGCACAACGTTGCCTCTGTCTGTCCCCTAGATACGGTTGTATCACCACCATGGGCGCCCCATCCATTAGCCAGGGACATATACTATAGACACTAAGGGATTGCCCCGGGAGAACCAGTACCTCAGCCTCTTCCTTTATCTTTCTTGCACACACCACCTGCTGGAGACCTGCCAGGCTGCAGGACAGCCCTCCGGTCCACCATACCAAGCACCGTGACCCCAGCGTGCCTATGCCGCAACCGCAGGCCTCTCTGGTATTCTGGGCCCCGACTGCCTCCAGGCCCCAAGAAAATGCTAGACTATGGTGGGGGAGGTTGCTCAGACATGTGGTAAGCAGGAGTAGTCTATGTTGGCCTAGCTAGCATAGACACCTTGTAATGTCCGTACTGGGCCTGCTTATTATGGAGTAGGGGTAAGCTGGTAGTGGGACTCCTACTCCATCCGGGCTTCAGTCCTGGGTTTCTGTATAGCCCACAGGTGCGGGTCACAGGACTCATTAGAGCCTGATTTAGACTGCAGGCCAGAAGCAGTTGGTAAGGCATTACTGGAAAGCTGAGTGCCTCCTGTTATACTGCGGGCCAAGACCGTGTGCCTGGCAGCCTGGTACATGTATAGTTAGGTGGGCAGGGTTTATTTTATATGTGCCTAAGCCAAGGCTGAATTTGTGTTTTGACAAGGAAGTGTGAATAATGCACTTGATTTTGGACTTTAACTCTGCGTGTGTCTCTGCTTCCTGCATTGCTACAAAGCATCTACCAGAGCAATTCCCCACAGCATACAGAAGCCAGGTAGAGAGCAGGAAGGGTTAACACTCACAGCTTTGTAACAAACAGGAAAGGAGATAGAAACCCCTCTTCAATCCTGTACACATGGTGCTATAGCAATGTAGAAGTAACATTGGAACTAAAGGGCACATTAGAAGATAAGCACAATTTCCTAAGGAAGAATATTAGAAAAATGTCCACAACACCCCCCCCCCCCCCCCCACAATATCAAAAATCAACTGAAATGATGCTTACTCTTTAATCACAAAGCAATATTATATCACTAAACTTTATAGCTTACTGGTGATGTACTACTTGTATGGAAGTCGCTGCTAGTAAATGGCTGGAACTATGACCTGATAACTATGTCCCATGATAACGAACTAACTAGAGCAGCAGGAGCCGCCACCAGTCTGCAGGAGCTGCCACCAATCTGCCAGCACTGAAATACACTGGGGGCAGGTAAGCCAACATTATTTTTTTTTTTAATCAATATCTGTAACTTTTTGCCATGTTTGGGATTTCTTGGTACTGTAGGGCTTGTGACATATATACTGGGGGCTGAAAATTATGGCGTGCTGAAAATAAATAACTGCATAAGTGGGTGATCTATATCACTTCATACTATATTTATTTATAAAGGGGTAATTTATTCTGTATTTGAGTTAATAAGGGGTATGCAGTGAATATATAAATAGGTGGTTCAGGGGGCACTGTTCTATATTATTTGAAGTGCAACGTATATTTTAATGAGTTATAATATAATAATTTCATATTAATAATATGGTATTAACCCCTTCAGTAGCGTTCCACATAAATATACGGCAGCTTTTACTGTCAGATTGCAGAAAGGAGGTTTTTTACGCCATGACAGTGACCAACTTCAAACGGCTATAACTATGAACCCTGGCATCTAGAAACACAATTCAGGGGATGGAATAATGCTGTACATATTTATAACATAGTTTGGTAAAAGTTACTACTTTTTCAAAAACACTTTCAATGGAAAAATTTAAAAAAATCTTATTTTTTCACACTTGTAGTCAATTATTGGCAAATTTTAAATATGTAATTATTAAAACTATTGTATCAAGATAAAGTCTCACATGTCTTGAAAAGCTTTTCCCGAGATATTGTCAATTAAAGAAGTTCATAGCAGAACCTCAAACATTTAGCTGGTCTTTCTGGCACCAATGACCATCGGCACTGAAAGGGTTAATATGGTCACATTGTGGTCAGTTGTGATGTGAGGCACACTGTTATCCAGGTGACATTACATTGTGACTATGGTATTTTTAGTTGCACAGTGAAAATTAAAAGTCGCTGAAAACATTTTGAAAAAAATCTGCAAGCCCAAGAGAAATCACGAAGAAGGAGCAGATCATCACCTGTGAGTTTTGCCAGTTACTGATCATTACTGTAGTCACTAACCTTCTGGTATAACTCTTACAATTTATAGTGTCAATGAAAGTCTTCCCTCCAAATACGACCCATGGGGGCTGTGTGAGGTTGTTGTTAGTTGTCAGTATTTTTTGGTTAGCCTGTTAAAATTGGTGTACATGATGTTGGGTAAAAAAAATGAAGAGTGGTACAGGGCCCACAATCTCTCTCGCTCAGGGCCTGTGGTAGTCTTAATCCACCACTGCCACTGATGATGGGAATTGGATGAAGTTAAAAGGGATGTCAGGGATCAATACATTTTTGTTATTGGGCCCAGGTGGTATAAAAAAGAAAGAATGATTAGGAGTATACATTTACACCTGCACCAGGCTCAATGGTTTCTTAATATAGCAAGAATCACTAAAATATAAGGAAACCCTTTGCTCACCCACCACATTATATCAACTCTTCAGACGGCAAATGATCAGACAGTTGCATGAATTCTATGAAGCTGAAAAGATTCTCGTTACTAACATGTATATGCAGACAAACCACAACATTAAAAATGAATCTCGCTGTGGAATACTATTTTCTTTATGACCTCACTACGTTTGTTGCTTTGTACTTCTTCCCTTCAAAAATTGGGAACTCCACCTGAGTTATAATAGAGGGTGTGAGAAGGGCACCACACCCAGGAGTGATTACAAGCCACATAAGTGTTTTTATGGCAGTAACAATGTGATATTGTCATTATATAGGCCACTAGAAAGGCAGAACTACCCTTTGTATAAAAAGGCATATAAGGCCTATGGGGTGGACATCTGTAGACAACCACAATAATAGTCTGAATTTATGATCAAGGAAGGATCTTTAGAATATCCTCTAGCTATATTATTTGTTATGGTGAGGCATCTACACAGAGATAAGGTATAATGGAAAGACTTGCACCTGTGCTGGGTGTTGGACTACAATAGGCTTTGGTTTCCAATAACTGCTGCAAATAACTGAAATTAAATGCAAGTAACGGAGATGTGAACTGGGCCTTAAAGATTGGGCACAATGAACCTCATTTCCTCACACTGGGCCGTTGTTGAAAAGTGAAGCGCAGGCGCCCCAGCTTATATTTGCCTCCTCTAACCAGTAAAATCTAGGTTGGTCCCGCCCATTGTGGGATTTGTGAAATGGTGAGAAGATCTTCAGCTTCCCACAGCTGAATTCACCATGAAAGGGAGAGGGACAGCATCTGGCAGGGACGAGGAGAGGAGTTCTTGTCTGCACAGACTGAGATCTGAAGAGACACAGAGCTATCAGTCAAAAGAAGGAGGTATTGTTCACCGCCAGCTTAGGAGAAAACTTGACTCTTCTCTTTAGGACTTGACTCATGTCTATACATTTGCATCAGGAAAAAGCCCATAATTACGGTAAAGCAATCATTTTAGGTGAAATGGGGAGGATTTTTAACCCCTTACCATCAGGTGTCACTGGCGTGAGGGGTAAAGTTCTGGTGACAGGTTTTCTTTAACCTAAAATAACATAAGCAAAACTGTAGATTTCATATGTAACATCATATGAAAAGTTAAAGGCAACCTGTCACCAGGGACCTAGTTTTCACTAAAGAATGGTTACCGAAGCCCATCACACCAGTAGTGAAAATACACCTTTCTGCCTTCTCTAAGTATTTGCATTACAATATAATTGTGTGTTATAACTTACCTCACACCCTGACAGAATCCTCTGTGTAGTCCCAGGGGCTGGGCTTTAGTTCAGATGCATTTCAAAAAACATGTGACTTGTCTGTGCTGCAGACTGCTCAGCTCTTGGCACCCACCTTTGGGCTCATGTACAGCTCCTCCATCCCCCACTGTCAGTTCACCAGGCTTTGACCTCTGTGGAGCTGGGAGGAGATGTACAGGAGCACAAAGTGGGGCCAAGAGCTGAGGAGTGAGCAGCACAGACAAGTCATATAGTTTTTTTAAATTCAACCAAACCAAAGCCCAACCCCTGGCACTACACAGAGGATTCTGTTAGGGTGCAAGGTAAGTTATAACACATAATTTTATTGTAATGCAAATGCTTAGAAAAGGCAGAAACTCATATGTGCAATGCAGGGCTTCTGCAACCTGCCTGAAAATGAGGTCGCTGGTGACAGGTTTCTTTAAAAGGAAAATGAATTATCTGATTAATAATGTATCCCATATCCAAAGGAAGTGTCTAATCGTCAGTTGACTAGTGGGACTCCAGCAATAACCATCCGCATGTGTTTCTTATGAAGAGAGCAGTGGTGTATATGCTCGGCACACTCCATTCATTTTATTCATTTCAATGTACCTATTGGAGATAACATACTGTGAGCACCTCTGTGGCGAATGTAGCAGTGGCTGAGAAAATGAACACTTACAGTCTTCTGCATTCGGGATCACATGGGGGTTCATTGTGGTCAGGACCCCCTTTGGCATATACTATATTCTGGGAGAAGGTCTTGGGACACAAGTCAAACTTATCCATAGAGCTCCATTCACATGACAGTGGCCACAAGTGTAACCCTTTGGTTTCCATGGACTGGTATACCTATTTTGCCATTTGCTTCAGACCATCTTCCTCTATACCTACACATTAGAAAATATGCATCTAAAATCTGCATAAATAGGGAAAAGTACACAGGCACGTCATAGGGAAGTACAGTTTTGTAGGTAATTGGTTGAAGGTGGTAAAATGCTTATTTATAAGGTAGGTACATTGAGAGGTAATGAAACATTTCAGACTAAAAACTCCTATGAGACCATGTTGAAACCAGCCTGGGTATATTGCCGTTTGCACTTTATTTAAAGGAGTATTGAGAACGGATATCAAAATGAAAAAACGGAGGTTTTTGTTTGCCATATCCACCCCCAAAATAAAATACTGAGAGTGAAACTAGAATGTAAAAATAGCGTATAAGCGTAGTCAGGCAAGATAAACTTTTTTACTTAGTGATCAAGATATTTGCTGTTGTGCTACCTTCTGACCATATCAGTAATAATACAAGGCCACATTCCATAAATATATTAATGCAATATATTTACCAACATACTGTTGTCTGGGGTCTTAACCCCTTTCCGCCGCAGCCCTTTTTCGTTTTTGCGTTTTCATTTTTCACTCCCCGCCTTCAAAAAATCTATAACTTCTTCATTTTTTCATGTACTGAGCTGTGTGATGGCTTGTTTTCTGCATAACAATTTGCACTTCATAATAATGGTATTGAATATTCCATGCTGTGTACTGGGAAGCGGGAAAACATTTCAAAATGCAGTGAAATTGGTGAAAAAACACAATTGTGCCGCTTGCTTGTGGAGTTGCACTTTACGGCTTTCACTGTACGCCCCAAATGATATGTCTACTTTATTGTTTGGGTCGGTGTGATTATGGGGAAACCAAATTTGTATAGGTTTTATGTTTTCATACATTTACAAAATTTAAAACCTGCACAAAAAAAATGTTATTTTGCCATCTTCTGACGCTAATAACTTTTTTATACTTCATTCGACGGAGCTGTGGGTGGTGTAATTTTTTTCTAATTTTTGCTTTCATTTTTAGGACTGTACAACCCTCTGATCACTTTTTATAGATTGTTATATATTTTTTAAAATGGCAAAAAAAAGTGCCATTTTCAACTTTGGGCACCATTTTCCATTACGGGGTTATAACGCAGTGAAAAACTTTATATATTTTGATAGATCGGGTATTTTTGGATGCGGCGATACCTAATGTGTTTAAGAGTTTTACTGTTTATTTATATTTACCGTATATCAGTTCTAGGGAAAGGGGGGTGATTTGAATTTTTTGGGTTTTTTTATTATACATTTTTTAAAACTTTTTATATTTTTATTTTTCCTATTATTCAGACTCCCTGAGGTACTTTAACCCTGGGTTGTCTGATCAATCCTACCATATACTTCAATACTACTGTATGACGGTATATGAGGCTTTTTCTCCTCATTCATTACAATCGCACATTGTAATTTTTTGAACCCGTCGGCAGCTTTGCTGTCGGTAATTGGCGGGTTGACTCCCGCAATATGCAGCAAAGACTTACCAGCTATGAAGATGACTCAACCTGTGAGCCCTCTCCATGCATCCGTACCTGACGTGTGACATAATATTACATCACGTGTCGTAAGGAGTTAAAGTAAAAAAAAAAAATATATACAGAATTTTATGTCTTATACGTGGTTGATTTCCTTTAAGGAGAGCATCCTCAAGGGGTAGTGCAGGGTACTTGCTCTACATACCGAATTGATTTCCTTTAACTCTCCTTTCACTGGGCTAGCAGAACAGCTTCAAATGCTCTGCCATCAACTCAGACACTGTCTGCTGTATATCTATGAAAGACCTCGAAAGAGTTCTAAGGCACGCTTTTATTCACAAGATAATGTGGGAAAGCTACTGGCATCTCGCATGAAAGGAAAATCAACCACCGAAAAATAACAAAAAAAGGCTAGTAATACTCACCTCCGTCCCTCTTCACCTTGATCCCGGCGCTGCCTGTCACTAAGCTTGACACGCAGGGAACACCTACAAAACAAACATGGAAAGCAGAGGTTTGCAGGGCGTGCATAATTAGCAGCCCACAGCGCTGGACATCTTGTCTCCGCGCTCCATGCTGCTAATTATAACTTTGTTTTCTAGGTGAACCGGGTGTGAGAGAGGGAGGCATCTATCAAGCAGGAGATGATAATTCATGCCTCTCCAACATGGGAGAGGGGGGATATGTGAATTCATGCCTCTCACTTGATGTCGCCTCCATCTCCCTGCATGGAAGAGGAAGGTGCGGGGGCGTGCATAATTAGCATCCTGGAGCACCTGACATCGCATCCCAGAGCTCTGGGCTGCTTTTTTATAAGTCCCTTTTTTAGGTGATCCTGGCGTGTCAAGAATACCAAAGACCACTGACGGGATGAAGATGAAGAGGAGAGTAGGTGAGTATTTTCAGTGTTTTTTTTTTTTTTACTTTAATTAACTGACTGGTTAATTTCCTTTAATCATTGATTGCTCAAAAGCCTTATTGGAATTTCATACAGAAAAAAAGCACAGGACAAGTCAAATTGAATTGTAAATAACCAGCTTTTGGAAAATGAACCTGTCTAAAAGGCATGTTTTATGGCTTTATATACCTACACAGATGTGGTACTGCAGATATTTTATATATTGACACATTAAAAAGCATTATAAACTGTTACAAATAACGGAAGATAGAATACAATTTCTATAAAGAAACATTTTCACAAATAATTCCGTCAATAGTAATAAGACTACTGGTAAGTGCCCAATGAGTATGTTAAATAGAGCACAGCATTGTAATGTAAACTCTTCTGCTCATCTAGGTCCTCTATAGTTTTTGTGTACAGGTGAACATAGAATATACTGTGGTTCTTTGAATCACATTGTCTTTTGTGAGGAAGTAAATGTTAAATGTGCAGTATGAATCTGAAATTTTATTCAGTATCATCTACATGCACAGAATCCTGCATTGTCCATAACCAGGGGCACAGGCACGGTACTCCCGCTCTAGGTGAAGTTTTCTCAGGATACACTGCTTCTTCTTCTCGTCCGAATTCTTTGCCTTCCTTCTGTATCATCCTCTACATCACTTGCACAGTTTCTCTAAAATGAAACACACCAGGACAACAATTTAATTTGCTGACTTCATTAATGTACTTAAATAATAGCTAAATAGTGATTTGTAATGTTTGAGTATACGTAGATAACCATGACATAGAGATGAAGGTGTATATGAAATGTGGGACTGTGAGGAATTTAGAGGAACAGTAGACTAAGTGGACATAATATCCAGGTTTGGAGTCGGTGGTGGATTTGCAAAGCTAGCTCTTGATAGGACATGGAAGACCAGATGATGGGCAATAAGAGTGTGGTTTAAGGGACAGGAATCCTATGTTGTGGTGGGGCTTGACTGGTTGGGGGTAACTGGTGGCGAGCGAAGGGATAGGGACAAACTGTTGCAGAGGAAAAGGGATGGGACATACTGTTACATAAAGTGGCTACGGAAAGTCTTATATAAACAGGTGTGTGCCTTTCCTAATCAAGTTGGGCAGCTGGACTCCAATGAAGGAGTAGAACCATCTCAAGGAATATCAGAAGGTAATGGACAGCATGTGAGTTAAATATGAGTGTCACAGCAAAGGGTCTGAATACTTATGACTATGTGATATTTTAGTTTTTCTTGTTTATGAACAAAAATATATTCAATTGGTTTTTTTTCTGTCAAGATGGGGTACAGAGTATGTACATTAATGAGCAAAAAAATAACTAATTTTTTGGATCTTACCAATTGGCTGCAAACAAAGAGTGAAAAATTTAAAGGGGTCAGAATATTTACTAATAACCACTGTAACTGCTAACATCAGTTCCACTTCTAAAATGTACTGCTGTTTAAGGTCTATTGATTGATTAAATAAAAACTGTTACCATTGCCTGAAAAAAAGTAATAGAACTAAAACTAACCCTACTGATGTACTGCCATTATTTTACTCGCACTGGTTGCTACTTAATGAGCTTGTCTTGAATCCCAGGAATTACCACAAATCAGTCACTGGATGTAGTGGTGCACAATCTTAGCCTGAGAAAACAATTCTGCCTATCAAGACCAACTTGGACACAGGCAGCATTTAGGATAAGAGAAGTGTTATCAGTTTTGGTTTATTTATACCCCGCTACAAACTCATTGCCACAAATTCTTCATGAGGAAACATTTTTAAGCCAAATATGTTTGGGCTACTCCACAACAACACTGAAAGATTCAGACTGATATCCTATTGGGGATATCTGCCTGTGCTAACAGCAGACACTGAAATTCGTAAAACGGGCATAAATTAGAGCAATGTCCGGCAATGAAATGGCTTCAAAAACATTTGTGCTAATATCTTCTATTATGCTACATACTGTTAAGCATACTGGTAGTCCAACTGGTTTGATAAATCAAGTTCACTCCTCAAGGTCTATTAATTGACACCAGAAATAAATGTTACCATATATACTCGAGTATAAGCCTAGTTTTTCAGCACAAAAAATGTGCTGAAAACCCAAACTCGGCTTATACTCTAGTAAAAAAAATATAGGTTTTACCAGGTTTTTGTGGTAAAATTAGGGGCCTCGGCTTATACTTGGGTTGGCTTATATTAAGTATATACAGTACTTTATTTTTCTGGACAGCTTATAGAAAAATCAGGGACAGCTACATTTTTTACAGACATTCTGGAAAATGATTGTGGAAGATAATGAATAAGAACAACACATGCTCACAGAATCAATATTGACTCATTTATACCCATATAGATCATTATATTTACAAAAAATAATATTTAACTACACAAATTCCTACAGCATCAAAAAGTCACAGACTAATCAATTATTTTTGAGGACACTGAAAAGATTCTCTTATTTTGACATATTTTCCAGGCATTTATGGATAGCTACCATCCCTACTCACATATATGATAATGTATACAGTAGGTCACTGTATTTTACCTAGATATTTGGAATAAATTTTTGGAGGTTAAAAATACAAACGTAAAGAAGCCATTCCTTTCTCTGCAGAAATCTTTGTGGATAGAATGAAAATGACTAATGTAAGGGATAAAAACATATTCTATATCCTTTCATGAAATGTTCACTAATAGACCAGAAGATGCGTGGGTGTTTTCCCTTCAGTAATTAAAAGTTGTTTATGATTGACTTCATTAATGAGGTAATTTCGAGCAAAAGCCACTAATATTTTTCAAATCTGAGAAGACATACGAATGTAAAAATGACATATAAAAACCAGCAATTTTGCGATACCTTATATAGTCTAGGGTAGTGATGGCGAACCTCTGGCACTGGTGCCAGAGGTGGCACTCAGAGCCCTTTCTGTGGGCACTCAGGCCATCAGCCCAGGACAGAGTTCACCAAACAGGACCAAATCCATTAAATTTTCCCACAGTCATAGGCAACTTATAAGATGTTGCTCTCAGTACTATTTTACAGCTACACTTCATTGACTGTTTGGAACTGCTTGAAAAGTGAGAAGGTGTTGACAGAACTGCATTATCTTTGGAGCTCATCCTGCTGGACCCACCATTCTTCCTGTACAGAGAGACCCGGGAGGGAAGCTACAATGATAGTCTGAATTTGCCCTCCTTCTTTCAACTGTATTGGTGGCCTCAGGCGGCCGATACAATTAAAAAAGTGGAAGAACAGGTAGCAATAAGTTACTGCTTAAAATGGCACGTTGGCACTTCACGGTAAATAACTGGACTTTGGTTGTAGTTTGGGTACTCGGTCTCTAAAAGGTTCGCCATCACTGGTCTAGGGCTTCACAGCTTATTAAAGGACTAAGGTGATGAAATAATGGTACTGAAGGGTGACTGAAAAGTGTGGGATAACCTTCCTTCAGGCTCTCTTACCAAAGACAGTGGTAAGTGATTGTTAAAATGCGTCTTTCCACTCCCAAATCATCCCACATGTAGAATCAGCAATATGTAGGGCACTTTATGAGCCACCCAGACATACCTTTCTTGTTTTCCATCAATCTGTAATATGCTGGTTAATGTTTGGAGCTTTAGGGCAGGGTCATGTTTCCTGTTTTTAATTTATATCTTGCCTGTCACCACCCAGTGCTATCTTTTTACATGATCAATAACTGCCAGGAATAAGGTGTTTAAACAAGAAAAGGGATTCACAATTAGGCACGATCCTGCCTAATTTGCATGCATTTGCATACAGATAAAACATTGGGGGTCATTTACTAAGGGCCCGATTCGCGTTTTCCCGACGTGTTACCCGAATATTTCCGATTTGCGCCGATTGTACCTGAATTCCCCCGGGTTTTTGGCGCACGCGATCGGAATTTGGCGCATCGGCGCTGCTATGCACGCAACGGAAATCGGGGGGGCGTGGCCGAACGAAAACCCGACGGATTCGGAAAAACCGCCGCATTTTAAAAAAAAATTGTGTCGCGAAAATTTCACTCACCTTCATCCTGGATAGGCCGGTGTATTTCGAGGCATTCCAGCGGACTTCAGCGCAGCAGCGCCACCTGGTGGACGTCGGAGGAACTGCTTTGATGAATCCCGGCCGGACCCGAATCCAGTGCAGAGAACGCGCCGCTGGATCGCGAACGGACCGGGTAAGTAAATCTGCCCCAGTATCTCTAAAATGACAGATTACTGGGAATTGGAAAGGATATTTCTACACATCTTATGATGTGCTGTATACAATAGAGCCTTATTGTAATTGTGGGATAGTACTTAAGAACACTTGACTTACATACGGCCCCTAGTTACAAACGGACCTCTGGATATTGGTAATTTACTGTACTTTAGTCCTAGGCTACAATAAACATCTATATCAGTTATCACAGGTGTCTGTAATGAAGCTTTATTGTTAATCCTGATTCTTATGACAACCCAACATTTTTAAAATCCAATTGTCACAGAGACCAAAAAAGTTCTGGCTGGGATTACAATGATAAAATATACAGTTCCGACTTACATACAAACTCAACTTAAGAACAAACCTACAGACCCTATCTTGTATGTAACCCGGGGACTGCCTGTATATGGTTCTAGCTGTAGATGTAAGTACACTATAAAATAACAATTACCATCACAATTTTCTCTTCATTAAGAACTTTCTTCTTAAGGGAGCGACTCAGGTGATTGCAAAGGGATACAACACTGTAAGACAACTGGGAAGAGAATGCACATAGAAGAGAATAATTCACCATTATTAGGTAATAAGGCAATTTTTGAAATGATTCTCACATACAATAATAGTGTTAGGTAGAGGAACGGCGGCTGAATTGTGATATTGGTAATATTGACACTTTTCAATAGATTTCTTAAATTAGACATGTCTTTGCATATATATGTACCTGTGCCTTTCCCTGTTCTCACCATGCTGCATATATGCACAGCTTCCTCTCTCTCACTGTCCTAGGCCATCCTAATGGGTCACGCACTGTGTCTCTCTAACAGGGAGCAAGCAGGATGAGTCATAATCTCCTGCTGCAGCTCCTCCTATTCATCAGTGGACAGACATGTAAACAAAGAATCACACAGCAGGAATGCTGGATCACTTGATGAACATTCAGGGATTATTTACAAGGCAGGGAAATTCACATGGGCAGCTTATGTAAAAGAGTGGCCAATTCCTTTAAGTTTAACATTTATAGACAAACTGTAAGCCACACTCATGCAGATGTGATTGGGACCCTATGGGGTGGGGGGGGGGGGGGTAGGGGCTTAGAGAGCTTAATCTTCCATGTCTCCTTTCTGGTGCATAAAACATAAGACGAGCGGCCACAGCGCTTATCTGTCAAATGATAGGAAATGTCCTTTAGTTTGCGAATCATGCAACCAGATCACTGCCCTCAGTACGGCCATGTGAATGAGCCCCAAGTGTTAGTTTACACAGCCTTGTTTGTACAGTGTTTTGTTTAATACGCTAATCTAGTTTAAATTGTGAAGTATATTCATTTTAGTATATATTCCTAATTACAGACATAATAGCGGTCTCAAATGTCTGTAAAGAAATATGGTGACTGCTGCCAAACCATTGCCTTTCTTTGTCAAACTGACTCTTTACTTCACCCAAAAAATTAGTACTTATTGCTTATACAGTGCTAGTTAACGGGAACCTACCAGATTATTAAATTACAGATAAGAGGCCGAGGCAGGCAGGAGGAATCTATCATCAGATCCACTTCTGATAGTAGATTCATCATGGTAGGTTTCCTTTAATATACCAAAATGTACTGAAATATCTGAATTTAATATTTATAACTGTAGATAAAGTAGGAGAAATTACTCACATTTGTTACATAAACTGTAACTGCATTATCACATAAATTGCGAAAGCGCCTTTCATGTAGGCCTGAGTTTGTGAGAATAAGCCCTTCTAGAATGGAGTTGCTCAATCTCACAGAGCCATGTCACCTAATCTCTTTGTCTGGGTTCTCAAAGTTTTTTCTTAAATGCAGGACGCATAAATACGCATGTATTTTTTTTAAGCCACCAAAGCTTTATGATTGTGATCAATAAAAAGCATTACAGCAGATTAATGGCACATCCACCCTCATGGGAATTTAGCAGCAGGTTTTGTGACCCTATTTAAAAATGCAACAAAAAAGCTAAAATCCAGCTG
Organism: Engystomops pustulosus; assembly: GCA_019512145.1. NCBI lineage: Eukaryota > Metazoa > Chordata > Amphibia > Anura > Leptodactylidae > Engystomops > Engystomops pustulosus. Next base: position 75,617,185 of record CM033644.1, read on the forward strand.
AAATTATTGCAACTTAAACACTAGTTAACCCTTTGCTACTTTTATGTCTAAAGCATTTGCTGCATATAGTCATCTGATAAATAAGCTGACATTTCACACTTTGACCCTCCAGATGTAATCAGAACCGAATAGTTCTTGTTGAGTTAAAGCAATTAGCCCTAATCTCAGGGTGGGGCTTGTACTACTTGCACTTGGCACATTTTGTTTCCTTTAATTGTTAAAGCTTTCATGCCTGAAAAAGTATCTCATATGCCAATGAAATTTAATGTAATATAGTTTTAATATAAATGAAATATAAAAGGTTAATAATAGGCTGTATGTGTATTCGGATAAAGTTCAGTGCCTGGTTAGGCTTAAATCCTAAAAATGTTGAAATTCCTGTTAAAGGGTCAGACATTGACTTTGAAGGTAGTTACCTCCAAATATGTTGCACTAGGAGAGAGAGAACTTGGATTAAGGCTACAATTTTATTTTGCTAGACAAATATTAGTTTACTAGTGCATCCACATTTTTGTTCCTGTGTCTGTTGCCTTCATGATCCAACTTTTGCCTGCAGTCCAGGACTGATCTGCTTGTTCCTGACACAATTTGCTTCAAATGGTCAACATATTATCAGTACAGACCCAGCAACCTACACTGAACCTTGTCCCAGCAATGTGGGACAAAACTTTAACTGACAATATAAGCTATATTTTGGATTTTATCAAAGATATGGAACTAGTTCTTATACATAAATCGTATAAATAAAGAGATGTCAAATTCTTTTTCAAAAGAAATTACAGCCACTTGTTTGGTGGGAGTGTATTACCTTCCAGCGTCTCCGAATATATTGCTTTCTTAAATTCTCCAAGTTGATAATAGACTTTTTTCGTACAAGAACTTGATTCTTATCTTTTGGCTGTAAGGTAAAGATGGAATGTCAACATTTAGTCATTTATATTGAGGAAATAACAGATAAATATTGCAGGGGTCAGGTGAGAAGCAACAAAACAGCAATATACGTAATGAGGGTAATATAAGGACTGACTGCTTAGATATAGTAAGAGAAGGAGGTATGAGAGAGTACTATGTTCTAGTAGACACAGCACATAAAGTAATATATATCACCATGGAAAGGATACTGAGGTAAATATATACTTTAATACAAAGATGTGTTACAGTATATACTATTGTTTTGGGACTTGGAAACCAACAAAGTATTGGTCTTGGGTATGAACCACCTTCAGAAGATTAATATTGCATATCCTCCTCAGATATAGATCGAAAATTGTAAACAGTATAAGTAAAACCCATCAGATGAAACAAATCAAACTGACCACAGGAGAACTTGTTCTAAAATAGTTTTAGTGAACATTCCACAAATTATTCTTGGCTTCCTGTCCTCAGCTATGACCCTGAGGAAGCAGCTGGATCAGCTCTATTCTGTGTGCAAGTTTTTAGTACTGCAGACATAGGCTAAGTGCACATTTCTACAGGTCGACATTCACCAGAAAGAGACCAAGATGATGCCCTTCTGGTCTCAGTGTGGCCATATTAAACACTTTTTTCTGTAGATAATTCTTTAACAGAATCTTAACACAAATAATAGATCCAGTGAACTTTCATCATTAGAACTGTCAATTAGATTTCTGGATCATTCTAAGGTAATCCTCCGTCTTACAAAGGTATTAAACAGCCATCCAATGTATGAAGCATACATGCCCGTTATGTAAAGATCATGCCTCTAGGACACCCAAATAAATACCTGAGCAACATCTAAATGCCTTACATGGTAGTCTCCATGTACAGGCGGTCCCCTACTTAAGGACACCCGACTTACAGACAACCCATAGTTACAGACGGACCCCTCTGCCCACTGTGACCTCTGGTGAAGCTCTCTGGATGCTTTACTATAGTCCCAGACTACAATGATCAGCTGTAAGATGTCTGTAATGAAGCTTTATTGATAATTCTTGGACCAATTACACCAAAAATTTTGAAACTCCAATTGTCACTGGGGCCAAAGAAAAAAAATTGTCTAGAACTTCCATTATAAAATATACAGTTTCGACTTACATACAAATTCAACTTAAGAACAAACCTCCAGACCCTATCTTGTATGTAACCCTGGGACTGCCTCTATATTAAGACTCCAGCTTATGTCACCAAAATTGGCCATACAATACTTTCAGGTGCACATACAAGTGAAATGTTAAAGCATTATAGTCAACCTATATATGCTGAATTACGGTATATGTGCAATATATTACATACATAAAGATGAAGCAGTCAAGGCATTGAGAGTAATGTTAATTTTACTATAAAACTAGTGCATCATTGTAAGGTTTCTTGAACAAATAACCACGTCATACTGTAACTCTTAAGTGCTGTAGAAGGGGGTAGAAAAACAGATTAAAGCATAGTTTATATATGAATTTTCATTCAGTCTTTATAGTTTATAATAAAGTACAAGAGCAAGTGTGCTGGAGCAGGACATATTACAAAGCACTGGATTACCCAATTAGATTGTACAAAACAACCAATTTACACCAATTCAAGTAAATAAACCTTACAACTATACCACTCACTTACATCTACACAGCTGGGCTACCTACAGCCTAGATATTACGGTAACTTATTTTTTGTCATGGCCGCACAAATCCCGAATACCATGAAGAGTGTGATGGAAATGCGATCCGCGGACCCTTAGTAAATAAGCTTCAATATATTCAGGAACAAATACAACCCACCCCATTGCCTGGGAACCCAGAGATGGGGGTGGGGCAAAAAGTGCTTAAAGGCAGTCTATTTATCCTCACCTACCACCTTCCTGTGTGTTTTAAATGTTTTCACATTCTCAGAAAGCCACTTTAAAGTTATTGCAGAGCAGGGAGCAATAGACTCCTTGCCATTTGTGGTTGTGCTTTACACCAAAAGGGCTACCAGACTAAGCTTCATGGGGCCCCAGCAATATAATATTCGCCTCTAAATACAGAACTAACAAATTAAATAAGAACTATCATAAAATATAAATAAATATGTTTTTTTTTCTTAGTCAATCCACCAACATCTATAGCCTACCATATTGGAGAGTCTGTCTGATGGGAAATCCACATGAACTTGTGTTCTCCTACATCTCAGGATGAGGGATAACCACACATACTCATGGCTTGAATGATTAGTTAATTTGTACATTTGTTTGGCTGCAATGGTTATCAGAAACACACAAGGTCTCTATTGGAGGGGCTGATAGATGGCAGAGGAGGACGGTGCCCAGGAATTTGTGGGTTTTTAGAGTTCCCGCTAAAAGGGAGCTCAGTGGGAAGGTGCTAGATGTCACTTGTGGCTAATACCCAGGGCATGGGCTGGTTGGCTATACAGTAGGGACACGGGCTGGCAGGCTATATTCTGCAGGCTGGCAGGCTATATACTGGGGGTTTGCGGGGTATATACTGGGGGTATGGGGTGGTTGGCGATATACTGGGAGACAGGTGGCTGGCTAGCAATATACTGGGCGGTATGGCTTGGCTCTCTATATACTGGGAGCATGGACTAGCTATATACTGGGGGAAAGGGGCTAGCTGGCTATATACTGGGGCAGATGGCTGGCTATATACTGGGAGAAGAAGGCTGGCTATATACTAGGAGGGTGGCTAGATATATACTGGGTGGAGGCTGTGAAAATGCATTTTTCCACCATAGGCTCATACTCGAGTCAATAGGTTTTACCAGTTTTTTTGTGGTAAAATTAGGTATCTCTGCTTATATTTGGGTCAGCTTATACTGGAGTATATACGGTAGCTTGAAGCCATAATCTTCACCAAACTTTACTCACACAAATTGTTTTAGTTTTGAACTAGTGGATTAAAGGAAGCCAATCAAGATCTGGTATAAGTAATAGAAATATCTTTACTTCATTTAAATGCCAGTTAGAGTGACAAGCATACATTACTATAACGCACAGTCTCTCCATGTCTACATAAATGTTACTATTATACACTATTAACCCCTTAACGACCAGGCCCTAATTAGTTTTTGAGTTTTAATATTTCACTCCCCACCTTCAAAAATCCACTTTTTTATTTTTCCATGTAAAGATCTGTATGATGGCTTGTTTTCTGTGTAACAAATTGCACTTCATATTTAATACCCCATGGCGTGTACTGGGAAGCGGGAAAATTCCAAATACAGTGAAGTTGGTAAAAAAATTGCATTTGCGCCATTTTCTTTTGGGCTTGGATTTTATGGCTTTTACTGTGCGCAAATTACATGTCTACTTTATTCTTTTGGTTGGTATGATCATGGGATAATTTTTAATAACAGAATAACAGTTATTATATTTTGATCGATCAGACATTTTGGGACGCGGCGATACCCAACATGTGTAATGATTTTTGCTGTTTATTTATATCAGTTCTAAAGAAAGGGATGATTAGAATTTTTATCCTGTTTTGAATTTCCTTTTTTTTAAAACTTTTTTTTTCCTGTTTTCCAGACCCTCTCCAGTCACATGTGAATTCACACCTAGGGACACTTCTCCCAGAAGCCCTAGGTGCTGGCCAAGTCCTGATGAGGTGTTTGGGACCAGCGCAGTACAGACAGAGGTTTTCTTGGAAACGTCTGGAACATTCCCCAGGCGTAAATCGTGCTCTGTCAACCTGCATAAGTTTACCTGCAGACTGTACGAACGGAGGCTGGAATGACTTCTGGACGACCGCAGCCAACCAAGGCAGACGTGGAAGCCGGACCAGAGGTTGCTCGTGCCGGAACTCTTCAGCTCTTACAAGAATAACACATCTATCCGGGTGGTCAAGGTGATAAGACCACTAAGAGTAGATGGCAGATCCCGGGCAGCCAGTGCATCTTTAACCTGTGAGGTCAGTCCTTTCTTAAAGGTGGCACATAAGGCCGAATCGTTCCAACAGAGTTCAGATGCCAAGGTGCAGAACTGGACAGCGTATTCACCTTCAGATGAGTCTGCTTGGCGTAGATTCAGTAGTACTGTTTCAGCTGAGGAGACTCGTGCTGGTTCATCAAACAGGGAAACTCTGCAGGAAAGTGGTATGGGTGGCTGTAACTAGATTATTCCAGGCCAGGGCCTTCCCGGAGAGGAGGCTGATGATGAACGCCACCTTGTAGAGCTCGCTGACAATCTGAGATGGCATTAACTCTATATGCAGCTAGCACTGGGTGATGAATCCTCTGCACAGTTTGGGATCTCCATTGTATTTATTGGGCATAGATAGTCTCAGCCTAGGCTCTAGTCACAAGGGCCTGATGTTGTGGCTGAGAGTCAAGCAGCTGTTGGAGAGCGGAAGCGACTTGGCCTAAAAGTTCTCCTTGGGCAGCAATCTGCTGCGACTCCTGGGCGACAACACCGGAAAGTTCTGCCAGTATCTGACATGGCTCCATGCCGTAGTCCATGGCCAGATCTTACTGTCAGGACTGGGAGTCTGTGGACCCTCTGGACCACCGTGGGAGATGGTACTAGCCGACACCTGGGACCGGAGTCTAAGTGGCACCTAGTCTGCACCAGAGCCCGCCGCAAAGCGGGGTGGTCTTGCTGCGGCGAAGTACCACCAGGTCGTTCCACAGGTGCGACTAGCCCACGGTGGCAGCCAAGGTAGTAATGCAGGAGACAGTCTGTAATTGGGGTGACAGTGGGAGAACAGCCCAGGAAGGCACACTAGGACTCATGTCAGGAATCACAGGAGCTGGCACACGGATCAGGAACACAGCAACGGACTGGCACACAGATCAGGAACACAGGAACAGACTGGCACACGGGACAACAGGATACACAGGGACTTTCTCTTCAGGGGATGGTTTGAAGATCTGGCAAGGGTCACAGGAAGAGGCAGGCACTTATAGCAGGCCATCGGCAATTATAGACGCGCTGGCCCTTTAAACTTCTGCGAGCTGGCGCAGGCACCGAGCCGTGGGAGCCAGAGAGATCGCCGCTGGAGCCAGAAGAGATAAGTTACACTGGGCTCCGGGGGCACACGGAGGGACACGGGTGTGCCCACGATCTGAGGCAGGGATCACAGGAGCACCCGTGACAAGTACAGTTGTACCAAATTCCTACAGGTTTTGTTTTTTCCTATGTTGTCCATATATTTTCCTGTGCCGTCCAAATAACAACTCCCCTTTATTTATTAAGTGGAAAAATAACAAACATACCACATTTATATAGGTTTTAAAATTTAACTCTTTCATTCAAAAGAAAAAAATTCTTAGTTTTGCCATATTCTAATGCCGATAATGTTTTTTCTTATTTGGATAGATCAGACATTTTTGGACACTGTGATACCTGATTAAGATTTCATTTATTTTTATATGTTTTCTAGGGAAATTGGGGATTAGAATTTTTATATTTTTCAATTTTTTATATATATTTTTTAAAACATTAAAAATGTTTAGAACATTCTTTTTTTACTATTTTAGACCTTCTAGTGAACTTTAACCCTGGTGGGGACTGATCACTGATACAATATACTCAATACAACTTTATTGCAGTCCGGCAGCCTGTAACAAAGATATTCGAAGGAAGTTTTTAACAGGTTCCCAGCCGTCATTGCATCCATCGTCACCCTCCAATGACGTCACAGGAGGCATCGACCAGCATTTAAATATGGTGGCACTGATGAGTTTTCTGCAACTGTTACTGGCAGATGTCAGCTGTGTCCATTCAACTCTTACTGCTGTAGGACATATACAATCATACAGTAGTAAAGAACTGGGAAAAGTAGAAAATTCACCACCTTTATTTACATCCTTTAATAGCCATTCTCCCAAAGGTGGAATTATTTCTACAGCCACTACTATCATTATCTTCAAATCTCTACTATTATATGGACAGCGTCTGTTTCAGTGCAGGGCCACCCATCTGTAGGTAGAGAGTCTAAATAGCATAGCTTCACGGTAAATTAAGCATTTAATAAGCTATTGTGGTTCTCTGCTATCAGATGAGTGGCCTGCCCTGGCTTTGCCCATCTGACAGTAAAGATCACAAAATAATTATACTTATTATATTGATTAAAGTGGCAGCCATAGAGAAATTTACAACTACGTCAGAATCAGCGGAGTGGTACCCCTTAAAAGATGAAAAGAGTTGTAGTTGATGGATCCAGTGAAAGGTCATATTCAAAAAGTTGCTGCTGGCACCTACTTTTTAAGGTTACCGATTTCTACTCTAGTTCTTGTTCCTGAGGTATTAAACATTCTAAATGTAGTTTTCATGGTAGAGTCAGTGAACCCCTGTTCACATTGATTGACCCCACTTAAGTTTGTGGGTTTGTAAATGTTAATCTACTATATATGAACACTCAAGATATTGGATAATCAAGGTATTGTTATTTGCATATAGCATACTCTGTTGTAATAAATACATAAAAAATAGATTCTACTTTGTAAACAAAATACCTATCTATATTTGAATGTAAATGATTGATTATACAGATATTTCTACATATGAATATATATATGTATTTATGAACACATTTATCAAAGGGCCTATTGCAATCTAGAGTTTATGTTTCTGAGATTTAGTTGTTCCAAAAGATCTTCATTGCATGATCCATTCAGAAGATTCATGAAAGACTCACTTATATCTCTGTTGAATACAGAACCAAAGTTTCCACATTCATAACCCACATTGCTTCCTTGATATTCCCCTACTAATTCCTGTATCATTCTAAGGTCCTCTGTAAGTTCTTTGCTCAGAGCTTCATATCGTGACTCTAGATCAGTATACCTTGCAGCAACACTTTCTAAATTGAATTCTACATAGCGGATGTCCTGTTTAAGGTTCTTCTTCATAGACTCCACTTTACGACACTCATAGCGGAGCTGGGAAAGACTGTGCCGTACATTCTCATTCTCTTCTTTATACCAACTCTCTTTTTCATTGTAGATTGATATTAGGGCTTCTACATCCTCCTGTAGAGAATCATAGTTTGTAGCCAATGAATTGAGCATTTGATCTGCACCAGTCAAGTCCTCCACTACTTGTGCAAAGCGCTCAAAATTAACATAAGTGTTGTTAGGTGGCATGCTGGAGTGAGACTTCATGGTATATTCCTTCAGTCTTTTAGCCTTCAGTTTCCGCATGGCTGTCCTCTTGGTGTCATGAATTTTTTTCTCTTCTTTGGATTGAAGTGTCTTAAAGTAAAAAGGAGACATAAGTACCAGAACAAGTCTAGAAGTGGTTCTGAAAACTTGGGTGCACAAACTCATGCTGAGTTAGGAATCCAAAGGCATCTTCATGGAAAGAAGATTACATGGCACACAAGGTCATGCACTTTCACTTGTGAATAGGTCAGTAGTAATCCACTTCTTTGGGTCAGGGTGTAAGAAAGTGAGGCTTCCACAGACACATAATTCAACACAGCAAAACAGTGACCAATTGAAATAAGTATCAAATCACTGACAAAACAGATGATAAATTCCGTATTTTAAATTAGTTACAAAATCACTGATGTAACGGAAAATGGTTAAAACTTAACATTTAATTGGTGTTCGTTTAATTGTATCAAAGAAGTCCTCCAATATATACTATATATATCCAATGATACTACATCCAATAACCCTACACAACAATGTATCATGCTTTTAACCATTTCCGTTATATATCAGTCTTTTAGTAGAGTATTATAGTTGCATTTTATCATGAATTCACCATATTGATTAAATTAGTTAGAAACATAAATGCAAGTGCCATACAAGTTTACAACACTCAAATCCTAACAATATTAAATAGCTGGCTGCTTGATGGTATCTTACATGCTACTCATCACTCTCATGCACGGATAACAAGATTGTTACACTTACTGTTATCCATGGGTGCGAAAGAGCTTCTTGGATAGTGAGACGTTTCCTAAAGAAAATATTAATACAGATTTTGAATGACAATATAAAGAGGGGCACCCTAGAATGTAGTTTTAATTAAGTGATCTATCCTATTTAACATGAACAAACTCACTAATTACTCACCCGCTGCACTAGTCACAGGCACATATACACTTGAAGTACCACTATCTCATAACAGTTGCAGTTCATATTCTTTACCATCCTTCGTACTAGACATATTAATTTATTAATTAAGAGGAACTTTCGACCCTCTTGACCTTTTCTACCTTTTGCCACATTTCAGGCTTCAAACAGTTTTTGTGATTTTTTTTTTTTTTAAGAATCAACAGCAAGTGGGACACAATTGTAAAGTGGAACAAAATTTATTTATTGGATATTTTAAACTTTTGTAAAAAATAATAAACTGAAAAGTGGGACGTGCAATACAGTCCCTTTACTTTCGGTGCAACAAACTCACTCCAGAAGTTCAGTGAGGATCTCTGAATGATCCAATATTGTCCTAAATGACTGATGATAAATATAATTCATCTGTGTTTAATCAGGCATCTGTATAAATACACCTGCTCTGTCATAGTCTCAGGGTAGTCACATGTTGCATCACAATCAGTTTTGGGTTGGTTTTAGGTGCAGTTCCTTATTTTCAGAAGTGAAAGACATTACCTCAATAGGTGAATGACATTTGTTGTACAGAATCCCCCCCCCCCAGTCCCCATAGAGCATTGAACATACACTGCCAAACAGTTTTTGTATAAAAAAAAATCAGTTTTACAGAAAATAAGATAATTTATATATTATCTTCCAATGCCATGTGCTCTGTGGCCAGTCTATTTGTCCCCTGGGAGTGGTGAAGAGGCACAGTTCTCCCCCCCCCCCCCCCTTCACAATAGGGAAACCGCTCCTCCGTGTGTCATTTTTTAAATTCATAATACCGCCCCTCACCTGCAATACTGACATCCCCTGCCTCATCCCCCCTGCAGATGAATGACCGCATCAGCCATTCTCGCGCCTGCACAGTCAGCACCTTGCAGAATGTGTGGCGGGACAGGCCCAGATGAGGCAGAGCTAGCACAAGTCTCCACTTTCATCTGCGTATGCACTACTCTACGCTGCCTCTTGCTAGGAGTAGAGTAGTGTAAAGGAGTCGCTATGTACTCTACATAGCTCCTACAGTTGCAGACAGCGGGTGGATCATCGTTTGATGACGCCTGCAGGGAAAAGTCGGGAAAAAGCAGCGACTATAACAAAGTTTTTGTCGTGTAACAGGGTTTTTTTTATTATATGGGGAAATAAGAATGTATTTTTATAAATATTTATTAATTTTTTTTGGAAATTTGTTTGGTTTTACTTTTTATGTCCCCCAAGAGGTTATAGAAGACCCCTGGGGGACATTTTCACTGTTCTGCATCAGCTCTGCTCCTCTTAGCATCGGACTTCTTCAGAGGGATGCTGTGCAGAGTGGAGAAGCGGTAATAAACCACATCTACCTTCTCCCTAGGGTCTCCGGATGTCTCAAAAAACGGACACCTGGTCCTACTCCCGCGGCTAGCATGGCAGCAGTAGAAAACTGACATTCTCTACCTGCACCCACTGAAGTCAGTGAGCGGGCAGAGAGGAGTTAAAGCCGAATTTAGATACAAAAAGATTTCACAAACTTTAAAAACATGCCATGGATAACTGTGCAAGCAATTATATTGAAAAGGAAGGAGTATCGGACCACTGCAAATTTACCAAGACCCAGCCACCCGTCTAAACTTTCATCTTACAGAGATTTATAGATGAGGTGGGAGAGTCTGTCCATAGGACAACAATCAGTTGTACACTGCACAAATCTGGCCATTATGGAAGAGTGGTAAGAAGAAAGCCATTTCTCAAATATATCCATAAAAAGTCTTGTCTAAAGTTTGCCACAAGCCACCTGGGAGACACCAAACATGTGGAAGAAGGAGCTCTGGTCAGATGAAACCAAAATCAAAATTTTTGGCCACAATGCCAAACAATATGTTTGGCGTAAAAGCAACAGAGCTCATCAACCTGAACACACCATACCCACTGTCACACATGTGGTGGAAGCATCGTGGTTTGAGCTTTTCTTTTAGCAGGGACAGGGTTAAAATGGATGGAAAGATGGATAAAGCCAAATAAAGGACCATTCTAGAAGAAAACTTATTGGAGTCTGCTAAAGACCTGAGACGGATCCCAAACATAAAGTAAAATCTACAATGGAATGGTTCACAAATAAATGTATCCATGTATAAGAAAGCCAAAGTCCAGACGTGAATCCAATTGATAATCTGTAGAAAGAGCTGAAAACAGCTGTTCACAAAGGCTCTCCATCCAACCTCACTGTGCTCGAGCTGTTTTCCAAGGAAGAATCGGAAAGAATTTCAGTCTCTTGGTGTGCAAAACTGATACAGATGTGATACCCCAAGCCACTTGCAGTTGTAATAAACTTGGAGCCAAATTATATTTCAAGCCCCACTTTTCAGTTTATTATGTTTTACAAAAGTTTAAAATATGCAATACATTTCATTCAACATCACTATTGTGTCCTAATTCTTCACCAAAAAAATTACAGTTTTTTTATCTTTATGTTTGAAACCTGAAATGTGGTACGACAGGCAACGGCCATCTGAATGTAGCCTAAAGGTTTATAATTATTTATCCTTAACTCTTTGTACTTTTTTTTGCCGGAGTTCTTGACTAATTTGCTTAATTTGACTTGACACTTACAATTTCTTGAACAACCAGCCTTTTTAATATAAACCTCAACACATCACTAACACACCAATAGCTTAACAGCTGACCCCCCTATGATATGGTCCTTAGGTCTATTACACTCTAGTTTGGATATCACTAAATCCTATACATAGCTCTAATTACTGATTCTCTACTTCCATAAATGGCAAGGCAATAATTACAATCTGGGAATGTTACATGGGGCACAAGCTTAGATCTAAAATAAAATGTTAATTTGCCGGATAATTACTTTTCAGTTTTTTATGCCCTTTCCTATTGTCTCAAGGAATTAAATAATTAACTTCACAAAGGATGTATTTCATGTGGTTTTACCAATAATAAATTCTTTGCTATCCAAATAGTTATTTTCCACCCCATGGACTTCATTCTGCCCCCAACAATGACGGGTGTTGATAGATAGCACACATTTGCCTTGCACGCTAGACCCAAAAATGTTACATACCAGTGTTTAGGAAAACTAAATAAAACGTCTTCTAGGAAACTATGCAGGCAACCCACATTATTTGTTTATTTTACTAAATAACTTTATATAAACATGTTTTGTCATTGTTTGTCACCTTGTGTCCTTCACAAGCAGCTTCCTGATGAAGTCTTTAGCCAAATCACTCGTATGACTGAAGAATTCTTCATCAAACTCATAGTTTACTGCTGAAATGTTGGAAAGTGTTTCCTGTTTGTTCTCTCCCAAGAACGGGGATGCTCCACTTAACCTGGATGATAAAAAAATCACACTGAAAATGGACAGTAAATTAAAAAAGATTATAGTATCAAGAAAGACCACACTGGTCGGTCTGTCTGTCCATGTGTCTATCTATCTATGTACACTAGGGCACATTTACTAAAAACAGTGCACTATGTGAAGCTTGGCGCCTGTTCTTCATGAATTTGGTGCTCCCTGCCCTGCCCCGACAGAGTGACTAACTTATTTTGGTGCACCTTTAACATTTTGCATGTTAAATGTGGCGCACAGCACAACTGTGCGCCAGACCATTTCAATGACGAAATTTGTGTTGCATGAAGATCACTGCAGCTACGATGCAAAAGGGTCACGTGTGCCACATATGTGGCGTGGACACTTCTTAAAAACATTTGCAAGCAGTTTGCACATGAAAGAACGTGCAAAGTCAGACAGAAAACTGGAGCAGTGATTGACTGTATGGTTACATGTAGAACCTGCCCTACAATCAGCGGACGGATGGAGGACCATCTACTTGCTTTAGATTCTGATCTAATATTAACTTGATTCTAGTGGACACTGTTTCATGTGCTTGTACAGGCCAGACATTTCAGGATGCTCTAAGTTGTACTAAGTCAGGAAGCAAAATCCACTTATATTGTCTCTTGTTTCCTGTCTGCCAACAAGTTAAGGGTCTGAGAGCTGCTTGCATGATGTCACTGTGAATCAGCAAACAAGCAACACTTACACAATTAAGTATTAAACACTTAATTTATATTAGCTTCCTTTCCAATCTATTGGGCTACCAATGAATAGTAGTTTTATTGAACTGTTTGATTTGCTCTTTAATATATGATCAATGATGTTGCAGAAGTCAACAATTTAAATCACAACTGTAAAGTTCTTTTTTCACAGATCAACAGCTCTTGGGAGTAGAACGACTTTGTCTATTATCCTGATTACCTATGTAAGCAGTGTATTTGCTATCCTCTTCAGTTTAGCCCGGCTCTTGCACTAGGTCCTCTTCTGGCTTTTCTGCTCTTTCTATGAACAGTACATTTGTAAACTAGATTCTGAGTGATATGGGGGAGGGGCTGCTACTCCCTGCTCACAGAGACTGTGCCTGTGCTCTCTGTGTGTAGTACTAGAGTTGAATGTGTCCAAAGCTGTGGATACAGATGTCTTCTACACAGAATAGTGAGGTATAAGATCTCCCCTGTTCATTATGAATGAAGTCTCTTCATTCCCTTCAATCCAGCCTGTGATTCTACAGAACTTTCTCTGTCTCTTTATTTACCTCACGCTGCAGCCCTCCCCCATCTTGTACTCCACACTATCAGCACTGTGCAGATAAGCTATTAACCCTTAGTGCTCACACGGCACAGACTATATACTTCATGTAACTGTTTTACTTATGATTTCTAAGTCCAATCATAAGAAATCAAACAGCACTCCTTATCATGATCAATGGGGTCTGTAAATGAAGTCGGGGTGCCCGCCGCTGTTGGTCCCTGTTGCAAGGAACCACCATGGATCAGTAAACGAAGAAAGCTACAGCACTCCTTTTAAATCCAGTGAAAAAACAAGGTGTTCTTTAGTCAGAGAATGATGGATTTAAAAGAAGTGTTGTAGCTTTCTTTCCTTACTTATGATTTCTACAACTTTTTACATGTTCCATGTTCCTGCATGTGATAAAAGCTGACAGGCTAGTCACCATATACATCCTGGATGTGCACTATGCAGTGGATTTTACTTTAAGAATGAACACAAGGCATCATGTGATCTGTGGGCAAAGTGAATTGGACTCAGGGCAGATACAGGAGGAGGTTATTCTCTGACCACTTCACCACTAGTAAGAAAGATTTTTGTCAAACACATTTAGAAAAGAAAATGCCATAACTTTGGAAAGAAAAGAGCAAGCAGCACAATACGGGAATTGTTCTGTTTGTTTTTAAAGGGAGAATCAAATGAGAATTTGGTAAAATCATTATAATGTTTTATGCTTTAAGTAGAGTAAAAGTTGATACTCACAATATATATGTGATCACACCAATGCTCCTAAAACAGAGAAGCATTACCCTTAGTATAACAGAGAAGGTCCTTTTGGCAATATCTTATATTTTTTGTTATAAAAAGCAAAAAACTTACCACATGTCTACAGCCAGTCCCAGTGGTTCATAATTTACTATTTCAGGAGCTGAAATTTACAATATTTTTTATTACAAGAACATTTGCTTTTAGACAGACAAAAATATTGCTGCTACCAGAGACATCCTGTCCTACATGAGAGAAATAAGCACTTAGGACATTATTAAACTCTTTAATTTACTTTCCTTTACAGCTTTGAAAATGATCTGAGTGATCTGAAAGGCAACCCTGTGTCTACTGTTTTCTGTGTATGACACTCATGTCACTGTAAATGGTAACAACTAGTTAGCAATGTGTCCTTTCAATCCTGAAACTCAATGGGGCAGATTTACTTACCCGGTCCATTCGCGATCCAGCGGCGCGTTCTATGCGCTGGATTCAGGTCCGGCCGGGATTTATTAAGGCAGTTCCTCCGACGTCCACCAGGTGGTGCTGCTGCGCTGAAGTTCCCTGGAACGCACTGGAATACACCGAGCCAGGCTGAGTGAAGGTAAGTGCAATTTTCATGACACATTTTCTCTTTAAATGCGGCGGTTTTTCCGAATCCATCGGGTTTTCGTTCGGCCACGCCCCCCAGTTTCCGCCGCGTGCATGCCAGCGCCGATGCGCCACAATCCGATCGTGTGCGCCAAAATCCCGGGGCAATACAGGGGAAAATCGGCGCAAATCGGAAATATTCGGGTAACACGTCGGGCAAACGTGAATCGGGCCCTTAGTAAATGACCCCCAATCAGTAGGGACGTGGGGGGAATTTATTGTATGCAGCGTATGATAAAGGCCACGCCCCCATTGTTATGGCAGATACATCAAGAGGCACAGTTCTCTTTAGAAAGTACATAGGCACGGGCAGGAATGCCCAATACCGGCCCACTCCGCAGCCAACCGTAGCCCTCCAAACAAACATACGGTCATAAAGTTAAATAAGCTTCTGTGGAGATACATTTGTAACAGCCTAAATACAATATTACAGAATATATATATATACACTCACCGGCCACTTTATTAGGTACACCTGTCCAACTGCTCGTTAACACTTAATTTCTAATCAGCCAATCACATGGCGGCAACTCAGTGCATTTAGGCATGTAGACATGGTCAAGACAATCTCCTGCAGTTCAAACCGAGCATCAGTATGGGGAAGAAAGGTGATTTGAGTGCCTTTGAACGTGGCATCTTTGTTGGTGCCAGAAGGGCTGGTCTGAGTATTTCAGAAACTGCTGATCTACTGGGATTTTCACGCACAACCATCTCTAGGGTTTACAGAGAATGGTCCGAAAAAGAAAAACCATCAAGTGAGCGGCAGTTCTGTGTGCGGAAATGCCTTGTTGATGCCAGAGGTCAGAGGAGAATGGGCAGACTGGTTTGAGCTGATAGAAAGGCAACAGTGACTCAAATCGCCACCCGTTACAACCAAGGTAAGCAGAAGAGCATCTCTGAACGCACAGTACGTCGAACTTTGAGGCAGATTACATGCACACAGGTTCAGCACTTTCACTTGTTGAATAGGTCGTAGTTCCACTTCTTTGGGTCAGGGTGTAAGAAAGTGAGGCTTCCACACCTAATTCACACGCAAAACAGTGACCAATTGAAATATTATCAAATCACTGACAAACATGATAAATTCCGTATTTTAATTAGTTACAAATCACTGATGTAACGGAAAATGGTTAAAACTTAACATTTAATTGGTGTCGTTTAATTGTATCAAAGAGTCCTCCATATATACTATATATATCCAATTATACACAATCCAATAACCCTACACAACAATGTATCATGCTTTTACCATTTCCGTTTATATCTCATTCTTTTAGTAGAGTATTATGTTGCTTTTTATCATGAATTCACCATATTGATTAAATTAGTTGAAACAATGCAAGTGCCATACAATTTTACAACACTCAAATCCTAACAATATAAATAGCTGGCTGCTTATGGTATCTTACATGCTACTCATCACTCTCATGCACGGATAACGATTGTACACTTACTGTTATCCATGGGTGCGAAAGAGCTTCTGGTATTGACGTTTCCTAAAGAAATATTAATACAGATTTGAATGACAATATAAGAGGGGCACCCTAGAATGTAGTTTTAATTAAGTGATCTATCCTATTTAACATGAACAAACTCACTAATTACTCTCACCCGCTGCACTAGTCACAGGCACATATACACTTGAAGTACCACTATCTCATAACTTTGCTTCATATTCTTTACCATCCTTCGTACTAGACATATTAATTTATTAATTAAAGGAACTTTCGACCCTCTTGACCTTTTCTACCTTTGCCACATTTCAGGCTTCAAACAGTTTTTGTGATTTTTTTTTTTTTTTAAGAATCAACAGCAAGTACACAATTGTAAGTGGAACAAAATTTATTTATTGTATTTTAAACTTTTGTAAAAAATAATAAACTGAAAAGTGGGACGTGCAATACAGTCCCTTTACTTTCGGTGCAACAAACTCACTCCAGAAGTTCAGTGAGGATCTCTGAATGATCCAATATTGTCCTAATGACTGATGATAATATAATTCATCTGTGTTTAATCAGAGCATCTGTATAAATACACCTGCTCTGTCATAGTCTCAGGGTAGTCACATGTTGCATCACAATCATTTTTGGGTTGGTTTTAGGTGCAGTTCCTTATTTTCAGAAGTGAAAGACATTACCCAAGGTGATATGTGATGACATTTGTTGTACAGAATCCCCCCCCCCCAGTCCCCATAGAGCATTGACATACACTGCCAACAGTTTTTTTATAAAAAAAATCAGTTTTACAGAAAATAAGATAATTTATATATTATCTCCCAATGCCATGTGCTCTGTGGCCAGTCTATTTGTCCCCTGGGAGTGGTGGAGGCACAGTTCTCCCCCCCCCCCCCCCTTCACAATAGGGAAACCGCTCCTCCGTGTGTCATTTTTTTAAATTCATAATACCGCCCCTCACCTGCAATACTGACATCCCCTGCCTCATCCCCCTGCAGATGATGAACCGCATCAGCCATTCTCGCGCCTGCACATCAGCACCTTGCAGAATGTGTGGCGGGACAGCCCAGATGAGGCAGAGCTACACAAGTCTCCACTTTCATCTGCGTATGCCACTACTCTAACGCTGCCTCTTGCTAGGATAGAGTAGTTAAGGAGTCGCTATGTACTCACATAGCTCCTACAGTTGCAGACAGCGGTGGATCATCGTTGATGACGCCTGCAGGGAAAAGTCGGGAAAAAGCAGCGACTATAACAAAGTTTTTGTCGTGTAACAGGGTTTTTTTTATATAATGGGGAATAAGAATGTATTTTTATAATATTTATTAATTTTTTTTGGAAATTTGTTTGGTTTTACTTTTTATGTCCCCAAGGGTTATAGAAGACCCCTGGGGGACATTTTCACTGTTCTGCATCAGCTCTGCTCCTCTTAGCATCGGACTTCTTCAGAGGGATGCTGTGCAGAGTGGAGAAGCGGTAATAAACCACATCTACCTCTCTCCCTAGGGTCTCCGGATGTCTCAAAAAACGACACCTGGTCCTACTCCCCGCGGCTAGCATGGCAGCGAGAAAACTGACATTCTCTACCTGCACCCACTGAAGTCATTGAGCGGGCAGAGAGGAGTTAAAGCCGAATTTAGATACAAAAAGATTTCACAAACTTTAAAACATGCCTGGATAACTGTGCAAGCAATTATATTGAAAAGAAGGAGTATCGGACCACTGCAAATTTACCAAGACCCAGCCACCCGTCTAAACTTTCATCTTCAGAGATTTATAGATGAGGTGGGAGAGTCTGTCCATAGGACAACAATCAGTTGTACACTGCACAAATCTGGCCATTATGGAAGAGTGGTAAGAAGAAGCCATTTCTCAAATATATCCATAAAAAGTCTTGTCTAAAGTTTGCCACAAGCCACCTGAGACACCAAACATTGGAAGAAGGAGCTCTGGTCAGATGAAACCAAAATCAAATTTTTGGCCACAATGCCAAACAATATGTTTGGCGTAAAAGCACAGAGCTCATCAACCTGAACACACCCATACCCACTGTCACACATGTGGTGGAAGCATCGTGGTTTGAGCTTTTCTTTTAGCAGGGACAGGGTTAAAGGATATGGAAAGATGATAAGCCAAATAAAGGACCATTCTAGAGAAAACTTATTGGAGTCTGCTAAAGACCTGAGACGGATCCCAAACTAAAGTAAAATCTACAATGGAATGGTTCACAAATAAATGTATCCATGTATAAGAAGCCAAAGTCCAGACGTGAATCCAATTGATATCTGTAGAAGAGCTGAAAACAGCTGTACAAAGGCTCTCCATCCAACCTCACTGTCTCGAGCTGTTTTCCAAGGAAAATCGGAAAAATTTCAGTCTCTTGGTGTGCAAAACTGATACAGATGTGAAACCCCAAGCCACTTGCTTTGTAATAAACTTGGAGCAAATTATATTTCAAGCCCCACTTTTCAGTTTATTATGTTTTACAAAAGTTAAAATATGCAATACATTTCATTCAACATCACTATGTGTGTCCTAATTCTTCACCAAAAAAATTACAGTTTTTTTATCTTTATGTTTGAAACCTGAAATGTGGTACGCACAGGCAACGGCCATCTGAATGTAGCCTAAAGGTTTATAATTATTTATCCTTAACTCTTTGTACTTTTTTTTGCCGGATTTCTTGACTAATTTGCTTATTTGACTTGACCTTACAATTTCTTGAACAACCAGCCTTTTTAATATAACCTCAACACATCACTAACACACCAATAGCTTAACAGCTGACCCCCCTATAATATGGTCCTTAGTCTATTACACTCTATGTTTGGATATCACTAAATCCTATACATAGCTCTAATTACTGATTCTCTATTCCATAATGGCAAGGCAATAATTACAATCTGGGAATGTTACATGGGGCACAAGCTTAGATCTAAAATAAATGTTAATTTGCCGGATAATTACTTTTCAGTTTTTTATGCCCTTTCCTATTGTCTCAAGGAATAAATAAAACTTCACAAAGGATGTATTTCATGTGGTTTTACCAATAATAATTCTTGCTATCCAATAGTTATTTTCCACCCCATGGACTTCATTCTGCCCCCAACAATGACGTGTGTTGATAGATAGCACACTTTGCCTTGCCGCTAGACCCAAAAATGTTACATACCAGTGTTTAGGAAAACTAATAAAACGTCTTCTAGAAACTATGCAGGCAACCCACATTATTTGTTTTTTACTAAATAACTTATATAAACATGTTTTGTCATTGTTTGACCTTGTGTCCTTCACAAGCAGCTTCCGTGATGAGTCTTTAGCCAAATCACTCGTATGACTGAAGAATTCTTCATCAAACTCATAGTTTACTGCTGAAATGTGGAAAGTGTTTCCTGTTTGTTCTCTCCCAAGACGGGGATGCTCCACTTAACCTGGATGATAAAAAATCACACTGAAAAGGACAGTAAATTAAAAAAGATTATAGTATCAAGAAAGACCACACTGGTCGGTCTGTCTGTCCATGTGTCATCTATCTATGTACACTAGGCACATTTACTAAAAACAGTGCACTATGTGAAGCTTGGCGCCTGTTCTTCATGAATTTGGTGCTCCCTGCCCTGCCCCGACAGAGTGACTAACTTATTTGGTGCACCTTTAACATTTTGCATGTTAAATTGTGGCGCACAGCACAACTGTGCGCCAGACCATTTCAATGACGAAATTTGTGTTGCATGAAGATCACTGCAGCTACGATGCAAAAGGGTCACGTGTGCCACATATTGTGGCGTGGACACTTCTTAAAAACTTTGCAAGCAGTTTGCACATGAAAGAACGTGCAAAGTCAGACAGAAAACTGGAGCAGTGATTGACTGTATGGTTACATGTAAACCTGCCCTACAATCAGCGGACGGATGAGGACCATCTACTTGCTTTATTCTGATCTAATATTAACTTGATTCTAGTGGACACTGTTTCATGTGCTTGTACAGGCCAGACATTTCAGGATGCTCTAAGTTGTACTAAGTCAGGAAGCAAAATCCACTTATATTGTCTCTGTTTCCTGTCGTCCAACAAGTTAAGGTCTGAGAGCTGCTTGCATGATGTCACTGTGAATCAGCAAAGCAACACTTACACAATTAAGTATTAAACACTTAATTTATATTAGCTTCCTTTCCAATCTATTGGGCTACCAATGAATAGTAGTTTATTGAACTGTTTGATTTGCTCTTTAATATATGATCAATGATGTTGCAGAAGTCAACAATTTAAATCACAACTGTAAAGTTCTTTTTTCACAGATCAACAGCTCTTGGAGTAGAAACGACTTTGTCTATTATCCTGATTACCTATGTAAGCAGTGTATTTGCTATCCTCTTCCGTTTAGCCCGGCTCTTGCACTAGGTCCTCTTCTGGCTTTTCTGCTCTTTCTATGAACAGTACATTTGTAAACTAGATTCTGAGTGATATGGGGGAGGGGCTGCTACTCCCTGCTCACAGAGACTGTGCCTGTGCTCTCTGTGTGTAGTACTAGAGTTGAATGTGTCCAAAGCTGTGGATACAGATGTCTTCTACACAGAATAGTGAGGTATAAGATCTCCCCTGTTCATTATGAATGAAGTCTCTTCATTCCCTTCAATCCAGCCTGTGATTCTACGAACTTTCTCTGTCTCTTTATTTACCTCACGCTGCAGCCCTCCCCCATCTTGTACTCCACACTATCAGCACTGTGCAGATAAGCTATTAACCCTTAGTGCTCACACGGCACAGACTATATACTTCATGTAACTGTTTTACTTATGATTTCTATTCCAATCAAAAAAATCAAACACACTCCTTATCATGATCAATGGGTCTGTAAATGAATCGGGGTGCCCGCCGCTGTTGGTCCCTGTTGCAAGGAACCACCATGGATCAGTAAACGAAGAAAGCTACAGCACTCCTTTTAAATCCAGTGAAAAAACAGGTGTTTTTAGTCAGAAATGATGGATTAAAAAAGTGTTGTAGCTTTCTTTCCTTACTTATGATTTCTACAACTTTTTACATGTTCCATGTTCCTGCATGTGATAAAGCTGACAGGCTAGTCACCATATACATCCTGGATGTGCACTATGCAGGGATTTTACTTAAGAATGACACAAGGCATCATGTGATCTTGGGCAAAGTGAATTGGACTCAGGGCAGATACAGGAGAGGTTATTCTCTGACCCTTCACCACTAGTAGAAAGATTTTTGTCAAACACATTTAGAAAGAAAATGCCATAACTTTGGAAAGAAAAGAGCAACAGCACAATAGCGGAATTGTTTTTTTTTTTTAAAGGGAGAATCAAATGAAATTGGTAAATCATATATGTTTTATGCTTTAAGTAGAGTAAAGTTGATACTCACAATATATATTGATCACACCCAATGCTCCTAAACAGAGAAGCTTACCCTTAGTATAACAGAGAAGGTCCTTTTGGCAATATCTTATATTTTTTGTTATAAAAAGCAAAAAACTTACCACATGTCTACAGCCAGTCCCAGTGGTTCATAATTTACTATTTCAGGAGCTGAAATTTACAATATTTTTTATTACAAACATTTGCTTTTAGACAGACAAAAATATTGCTGCTACCAGAGACATCCTGTCCTACATGAAGAATAAGCACTTAGGACATTATTAAACTCTTATTTACTTTCCTTTACAGCTTTGAAAATGATCTGAGTGATCTGAAAGGCAACCCTGGTCTACTGTTTTCTGTGTAGGACACTCATGTCACTGTAAATGGTAACAACTAGTTAGCAATGTGTCCTTTCAATCCTGAACTCAATGGGGCAGATTTACTACCACCCGGTCCATTCGCGATCCAGCGGCGCGTTCTATGCGCTGGATTCAGGCCGGCCGGGATTTTTAAGGCAGTTCCTCCGACGTCCACCAGGTGGTGCTGCTGCGCTGAAGTTCCCTGGAACGCACTGGAATACACCGAGCCACGGCTGAGTGAAGGTAAGTGCAATTTTTCATGACACTTTTCTCTTTATAATGCGGCGGTTTTTCCCGAATCCATCGTTTTTCGTTCGCCACGCCCCCATTTCCGCCGCGTGCATGCCAGCGCCGATGCGCCACAATCCGATCGTGTGCGCCAAATCCCGGGGCAATACAGGGAAAATCGGCGCAAATCGTAAATATTTCGGGTAACACGTCGGGCAAACGTGAATCGGCCCTTAGTAAATGACCCCCAACAGTAGGGACGTGGGGGGAATTTATTGTATCAGCGTATGATAAAGGCCACGCCCCCATTGTTTATGGCAGATACTCAAGAGGCACAGTTCTCTTTAGAAAGTACATAGGCACGGGCAGGAATGCCCAATACCGGCCCACTCCGCAGCCAACCGTAGCCCTCCAAACAAACATACGGTCATAAAGTTAAATAAGCTTCTGTGGAGATACATTTGTAACAGCCTAAATACAATATTACAGAATATTATATATACACTCCCACGGCCACTTTATAGGTACACCTGTCCAACTGCTCGTTAACACTTAATTTCTAATCAGCCAATCACATGGCGGCAACTCAGTGCATTTAGGCATGTAGACATGGTCAAGACAATCTCCTGCAGTTCAAACCGAGCATCAGTATGGGGAAGAAGGTGATTTGAGTGCCTTTAACGTGGCATGGTTTGTTGGTGCCAGAAGGGCTGGTCTGAGTATTTCAGAAACTGCTGATCTACTGGGATTTTCACGCACAACCATCTCTAGGGTTTAGCCATGAGAATGGTCCCGAAAAAGAAAAACATCCAGTTGAGCGCAGTCTGTGGGCGGAAATGCCTTGTGATGCCAATGTCAGAGGAGAATGGGCAGACTGGTTCGAGCGATAGAAACGGCCACAGTGACTCAAATCGCCACCCGTTACAACATTAAGGCAGAAGGACAATCTCTAAATGCACAGTACGTCGAACTTTGAGGCATATGTCTTACACCTCAAAGACCACACCGGGTGCCACTCCTTTCAGCTAAGAACAGGAACTGAGGCTACATTTTTGCACAAGCTCATTGAAATTGGACAGTAGAAGATTGAAAAAACTTTGCCTGGTCTGATGAGTCTCGATTTCTGCGCGACATTCGGATGGTAGGGTCAGCAACATGAAAGCATGGATCCATCCTGCCTTGTATCAACGGTTTCAGCTGGTGGTGTGGGGTCATGGTGTGAGAAATATTTTCTTGGCACTCTTTGCCCCTTGGTACCAATTGAGCATCATTGCAACGCCACAGCCTACCTGAGTATTGTTGCTGACCATGTCCATCCCTTTATGACCACAATGTACCCAACATCTGATGGCTACTTTCAGCAGGATATGCGCCATGTCATAAAGCTGGAATCATCTCAACTGGTTTCTTTGAACATGACAATGATTTCACTTTACTCAAATGGCCTCCACAGTCACCATATCTCAATCCAATAGAGCATCTTTGGGATGTGGTGGAACGGGAATTCACATCATGGATGTGCAGCCGACAAATCTCGGCAACTGTCTGATGCCATCATGTCAATATGGACCAAAATCTCTGAGGAATGCTTCCAGCACCTTGTTGAATCTATGCCACGAAAAATTGAGGCAGTTCTGAAGGCAAAAGGGGTTCCAACCCATTACTAGCATGGTGTACCTAATAAAGTGGCCGGTGAGTGTATATATATATATATATATATATATATATATATATAATATATATATAATATTAAGTTATCTACATTATACACATACCTACAAATTCTGGTGTGCCAAATATATTCTATAACTCACCCCATCTTCAATTTTATGTGCCAGACCAAAGTCAATGAGCTTTAATGGGGAACTGCAATTTCTTTATCCACAGCATAATGTTTTCTGGCTGAAAGAAAAGAACATAATCACACAAGAGTGAAGACCTCTCATGAGGAACAAAAAGTGAAAAATTCCCAGGGGCATGTCAATGTTTTGTATTCAGGGTCCTCCATCTGATCCTTAAATGGCCATATGGAGATGTTGCTGCCTATCCCCCACTGGAATAACAGAAATTGGCCGGTTTCTCAATAAAATAGGTGAAGATATAGAATAAATGCACACAAAATATAAATGCTGAATCTATGATGAAGATCAAAATTAGAGAACAATGTATATATCATTTGAATTTTTCATAAATAATGTAATCTGTACCGATCAACATTTGATGGTTTTTTTTTGTAAGGGCTGCATCATGCCCCTAGAACAGTGTTTTGCAATATAACCAAAGTATATCAAACAAAAACTTGCAAAAAACTGGATGATAATAGTAAAGCACAGCAAAGAGAAAGATGATAATTACATTTTCTGAAGGTTACTGTCACGGGCTCCCCTACGATCCATGTCACGGAACGCGGGTTCACCCGTGTCCCCTGTCCTGGCCCCACTACCCCTGTCCCAGCTTACCTCTCCACGCTCCTGCTGTTCTTGTCCAGACTAGGCCCCTGGAAGCGGGGGCATGCGCAACAGGCTCTAAGATTTAAAGGGCCAGGGCATCAGTGATTGGCGTTGGCCACTTCCAGGTTGGTATTTAATCCAGCGGCTTCCATCATTCCCCACCGGATCTTCAAGCCATTTCCCTGAAGAGAAAGCCATCCTGTGTATCCTGCGTTCCTGGGTATCCTGAGTTCCTGTGTATCCTGCGTTCCTGTCCTGTGTGCCAGTCTGTTCCTGTGTTTCCTGACATGAGTCCTATTGTGTCTTCTTCCTGTGCTGTTCTCCCCACTGTCACTCCGTGTACAGACTGTCCTACATTACTACCTTGGCTGCCACAGCGGGCTATCGCACCTGTGACGACCTGGTGGTACCCCGCCGCAGCAAGACCATCCCGCTTTGCGGCGGGCTCTGGTCAAGACCAAGTGCGAATTAAATTCTGATCCGAGGTGTCGGGTAGTACCATCTCCCGCGGTGGTCCAGATGGTCCACAGACTCACAGCCCTGACAGTTACAATAGTCACTACTAGTAGGAATTGCACAGGCCTTTGCTTTGAATGACTTCAGCCCATCTGCAGACACAGGTCATCACTAGTCTCTCACACTGGTGGTTAACAGTGTGGCTGACACGACCATCCGTGTCCCCACAAAAGGTGTGCAGAATAGGCTTTCCCGGCTATTCTGAAACATTCCAGTAGACTCGCGTCTATGACAAACGGAACAATGCGTTCCCCGCTCTACCATAGAGGGAGGGGCGTGCAGGACATTGTCGTCCTGGTGCAAGCGGAGCCGTGACATCACACTGCAATGCCTGCACTAGATGCCTGACCTGATGGAAGAGGAGGAAGTCATCCGCACAGCAGGGAAGTAGGAGAAGGTAAGTTAAGAATTATTATTTTACTGGGGTCTAATATCCTGCTTACTTAGGGCTGTATATAGTGATAACTGGGGACTGTATATAGTTATTGCTGGGGGCTGTATATAGTGATTACTGAGGGCTGTATATAGTTATTGCTGGGGAACTATATAGTGATTGACGGTAGCTGTATATAGTAATTACTGGGGGCGTATATATTTATTGCTGGGGAGCATATAATGGTAATTACTAGGGGCTGTATATAGTGATTTCGGGGGCAGTATATAGTGATTGCTGGGGAGCTATACTGATTACTGAGGGGCTGTATATTGTGATTTCTGGGGGCTGTGTATATTGATTGCTTGGTGGCTGTATATTGTGATTGCTGGGGGACTGTAAATTGTGAATTCTGTGGTCTGTATATCGTGATTGCTGGGGGCTGTATATATTAATTGCAGGGGGGGGCTGTGTATGTGATTGCTGGAGAGCTGTATATTGTGAAGACTAGGGGGCTGTATATAATGATTGCAGGGGGGCTGTTATATAGTTATTGCTGGGGGGGCTGTTATAGTTATTTCTGGGGGGCGCTATAATGTTTTATTGCTAGGGTCTGTGTATAGTTATTGCTGGGGGGCTGTATATCATGATTATTGGGGGCTTTATATTGTGATTGCAGGGGTTTGTATATAGTTATTTCTGGGGGGGTGCTATATAGTTATATTGCTGGGGTCTATGTATATTTTCTTGCTGGGGGCTGTATATCCTGATTACTGGGGCTGTATATAGTGATTACAGGAAGCTGTATATAGTTATTGCTGAAAGCTATAAATAGTGATTGCGGTGGTTTTTTTATATAATGATTGGTGATTGCTGGGGGGCTGGTAATATAGTTTTTATTTGCGGAGGGGGCCTATATACGTGAGAATGGTCCGAAAAAGAAAAAACATCCAGTGAGCGGCAGTTCTGTGGGCGGAAATGCCTTGTTGATGCCAGAGGTCAGAGGAGAATGGGCAGACTGGTTCGAGCTGATAGAAAGGCAACAGTGACTCAAATCGCCACCCGTTACAACCAAGGTAGGCAGAAGAGCATCTCTAAACGCACAGTACGTCGAACTTTGAGGCAGATGGGCTACAGCAGCAGAAGACCACACCGGGTGCCACTCCTTTCAGCTAAGAACAGGAAACTGAGGCTACAATTTGCACAAGCTCATCGAAATTGGACAGTAGAAGATTGGAAAAACGTTGCCTGGTGTCTCGATTTCTGCTGCGAACATCTTCGGAGGTAGGAGTCAGCAACATGAAAAGCATGGATCCATCCTGCCTTGTATCAACGGTTCAGGCTGGTGGTGGTGGTGTCATGGTGTGAGAAATATTTTCTTGGCACTCTTTGGGCCCCTTGGTACCAATTGAGCATCGTTGCAACGCCACAGCCTACCTGAGTATTGTTGCTGACCATGTCCATCCCTTTATGACCACAATGTACCCAACATCTGATGGCTACTTTCAGCAGGATAATGCGCCATGTCATAAAGCTGGAATCATCTCAGACTGGTTTCTTGAACATGACAATGAGTTCACTTTACTCAAATGGCCTCCACAGTCACCATATCTCAATCCAATAGAGCATCTTTGGGATGTGGTGGAACGGGAGATTCACATCATGGATGTGCAGCCGACAAATCTGCGGCAACTGTCTGATGCCATCATGTCAATATGGACCAAAATCTCTGAGGAATGCTTCCAGCACCTTGTTGAATCTATGCCACGAAAAATTGAGGCAGTTCTGAAGGCAAAAGGGGGTCCAACCCATTACTAGCATGGTGTACCTAATAAAGTGGCCGGTGAGTGTATATATATATATATATATATATATATATATATATATATATATATATAATATTAAGTTATCTACATTATACACATACCTACAAATTCTGGTGTGCCAAATATATTCTTAAACTCCACCCCATCTTCAATTTTATGTGCCAGACCAAAGTCAATGAGCTTTATATGGGGAACTGCAATTTCTTTATCCAACAGCATAATGTTTTCTGGCTGAAAGAAAAGAACATAATCACACAAGAGTGAAGACCTCTCATAGAGGAACAAAAAGTGAAAAATTCCCAGGGGCATGTCAATTGTTGTATTCAGGGTCCTCCATCTGATCCTTAAATGGCCATATGGAGATGTTGCTGCCTATCCCCCACTGGAATAACAGAAATTGGCCCGGTTCTCAATAA
Organism: Engystomops pustulosus; assembly: GCA_019512145.1. Classification (NCBI taxonomy): domain Eukaryota; kingdom Metazoa; phylum Chordata; class Amphibia; order Anura; family Leptodactylidae; genus Engystomops; species Engystomops pustulosus. The sequence goes on from CM033644.1 coordinate 75,645,153, forward strand.
AATAGGTGAAGATATAGAATAAATGCACACAGAAATATAAATGCTGGAATCTATGATGAAGATCAAAATTAGAGAACAATGTATAATCATTTGAATTTTTCATAAATAATGTAATCTGTACCGATCAACATTTGATGGATTTTTTTTTGTAAGGGCTGCATCATGCCCCTAGAACAGTGTTTTGCAATATAACCAAAGTATATCAACAAAAAAACTTGCAAAAAACTGGATGATAATAGTAAGAGCACAGCAAAGAGAAAGATGATAATTACATTTTCTGAAGGTTACTGTCACGGGCTCCCCTACGATCCATGTCACGGAACGCGGGTTCACCCGTGTCCCCTGTCCTGGCCCCACTACCCCTGTCCCAGCTTACCTCTCCACGCTCCTGCTGTTCTTGTCCAGACTAGGCCCCTGGAAGCGGGGGCATGCGCAACGGAGCTCTAAGATTTAAAGGGCCAGGGCATCAGTGATTGGCGTTGGCCACTTCCAGGTTGGTATTTAATCCAGCGGCTTCCATCATTCCCCACCGGATCTTCAAGCCATTTCCCTGAAGAGAAAGCCATCCTGTGTATCCTGCGTTCCTGGGTATCCTGAGTTCCTGTGTATCCTGCGTTCCTGTCCTGTGTGCCAGTCTGTTCCTGTGTTTCCTGACATGAGTCCTATTGTGTCTTCCTGTGCTGTTCTCCCACTGTCACTCCGTGTACAGACTGTCCTACATTACTACCTTGGCTGCCACAGCGGGCTAGTCGCACCTGTGGAACGACCTGGTGGTACCCCGCCGCAGCAAGACCATCCCGCTTTGCGGCGGGCTCTGGTCAAGACCAAGTGCGAATTAAATTCTGATCCGAGGTGTCGGGTAGTACCATCTCCCGCGGTGGTCCAGATGGTCCACAGACTCACAGCCCTGACAGTTACAATAGTCACTACTAAGTAGGAATTGCACAGGCCTTTGCTTTGAATGACTTCAGCCCATCTGCAGACACAGGTCATCACTAGTCTCTCACACTGGTGGTTAACAGTGTGGCTGACACGACCATCCGTGTCGCCCACAAAAGGTGTGCAGAATAGGCTTCCCGGCTATTCTGAAACATTCCAGTAGACTCGCGTCTATGACAAACGGAACAATGCGTTCCCCGCTCTACCATAGAGGGAGGGGCGTGCAGGACATTGTCGTCCTGGTGCAAGCGGAGCCGTGACATCACACTGCAATGCCTGCACTAGATGCCTGACCTGATGGAAGAGGAGGAAGTCGATCCGCACAGCAGGGAAGTAGGAGAAGGTAAGTTAAGAATTATTATTTTACTGGGGTCTATATATCCTGCTTACTTAGGGCTGTATATAGTGATAACTGGGGACTGTATATAGTTATTGCTGGGGGCTGCTGGGGGCTGTATATAGTGATTACTGAGGGCTGTATATAGTTATTGCTGGGGAACTATATAGTGATTGACGGTAGCTGTATATAGTAATTACTGGGGGCTGTATATAGTTATTGCTGGGGAGCAGTATATGGTAATTACTAGGGGCTGTATATAGTGATTTCGGGGGCAGTATATAGTGATTGCTGGGGAGCTATACTGATTACTGAGGGGCTGTATATTGTGATTTCTGGGGGGCTGTGTATATTGATTGCTTGGTGGCTGTATATTGTGATTGCTGGGGGACTGTAAATTGTGAATTCTGTGGTCTGTATATCGTGATTGCTGGGGGGCTGTATATATTAATTGCAGGGGGGCTGTGTATTGTGATTGCTGGAGAGCTGTATATTGTGAAGACTAGGGGGCTGTATATAATGATTGCAGGGGGGCTGTATATAGTTATTGCTGGGGGGCTGTATATAGTTATTTCTGGGGGGCGCTATATAGTTATTGCTAGGGTCTGTGTATAGTTATTGCTGGGGGGCTGTATATCATGATTATTGGGGGCTTTATATTGTGATTGCAGGGGGTTTGTATATAGTTATTTCTGGGGGGTGCTATATAGTTATTGCTGGGGTCTATGTATATTTCTTGCTGGGGGGCTGTATATCCTGATTACTGGGGGCTGTATATAGTGATTACAGGAAGCTGTATATAGTTATTGCTGAAAGCTATAAATAGTGATTGCGGTGGGTTTTATATAATGATTGGTGATTGCTGGGGGGCTGTATATAGTTATTGCTGAGGGGCTGTATATAGTGATTGCCGGAGTGCTCTATATAGTGATTGCTGGTGCGCTCTATATAGTGATTGCTGTATCCTGTCTGGATTACATTCAATGGGGGCCTCCAGAAGATTTTGCTCCTAGCTCCCAGGGGCCCAACTTCAATATGGCCCTCTGTACAGGGATTTGTAGGCCTTTTACAAATTTATGTAGGTAGTTTTAAATGTTTAACAATATCTGGACTATGAAACATCAATTTAACCAGGACATGTCAGCATGGCTCATATTTAACCCCGTGGCTCCTTACAGGCCAAATAAATGCAGTTTTCAAAGATCTACAGTATTTCTGCTTAACGCGGAATCTCCCAGAATATAGAAGGAAATTACTCCTAATACTGTCCTGGATAACAGCATAGGGAAGGCTTGTGTACCTAAATTCTCATGACAGGTTGCTTTAGAAAAATAACTTCACACAAAATGTATACAGTTCTGTACAAAATGTCACCTTTAAGTCAAAATGTGCAATCTTGCGTGTGTGAAGGTAATTCACACCTTCTAGTATCTGTTTGATGAACCTGGTAGCCTCTTCTTCACTCAATGACTCTTTCTGAGCAAGGAAGTCAAACAGTTCTCCTCCTGAAACACTAACCAAACAGAAGAGGGAATCACATATATGACCTCCACAAAACGGTAGAACAGTATATGACTCCAGGCATGCATGTGTGGTGTTATAATCAATATTTCAGCTGTACAGATCTTGGAGGGAATGTATTATAAAACTAGCTTGACACTTGGTGGTGGCACTGAAACATAATGCTTGGATTGCTACTGTTCTTTAACCCACTCACAGCTACTTAGTCAAGAACATAGCCTCTCTGCACAATAAATACAGGCAGTTACCGGGTTATGTACAAGATTGGTTCTTTAAGTTTGTACTTAAAGCATAACTGTAAAGTTACAGACAAAAAATAATGTTAGCACAGCTGGAGAGAACCTTTGATAACAATTCCAACGATAGTTATATCATGCTGCTGGCTTCTTCTCAGCCTGAGATATATCTGGTAGTCATGTGTCGTTCAAGAACGAGGCGGCTCTAAGAGCCGGCTCTTTTATGCAAACAACAGGAGCTGGCTCCCCTCAGAGACCTGATGGCCCACTTAACCCCGCCTCTAACCGTTTCACCACGCCCCCTTAACTTGATACAATTGTGTTAAAAGTGGTGCGGGGATACTGGCTGGACTGCGGCTCCCTATAATATGTGTAATAAGGAGCCGTTCAGGAGCCAGAAGCGGCGGCTCTTCTTAGTCCGCAGAGCCTAATGAGCCAGTTCACGAAGTAGAGCCATAATTCCCATCAGCTCACCCCACTGAAGCCAGAAGAGGAGAACATGTTTGTAATTGGCCGATCTGAAGCATGTGTTGAGTCGCATGCTTGTGACATCACTACAGGTCCTTTGCATCGAACCAAGTACTTTCAAAATATGCAGGACAGCTTGTTTGTAATTTTGTAATTGGCTGACCTGAAGCATGTTATGAGTCACATGCTTGTGACATCACTACAGGCCCTGCAGACCATCTCAACAAGCCTCCTGTCATCTCTAGCTGCACTATACGGTTTCCCATGGCAACCAGAAAGCATGGCAAATGGAGATTAGCCTGGGGGGCAAGGTAAAACCTCTGCTAGCAGCTAAACACCTGCAGATAGCTAATTATAGTGAATTAGAGAATTGCTTATTTTTTCTTATAGTTTTCTTATAGTTTTCTTTATAGTTTGTAAAGTTTTTATACTTTACAGTTGTACTTTAAGTTGAACTTGTAAGTCAGAAATGGTATATTTTATAATTGTAATTCCAGAAAAAGAAATGTTTTTGTCCCTGCGACAATTGGATTTTCAGACACCTTACAGCTGATCATTGCAGCCTGGGAATAAAGTGAGGCATCCAGAGTGCTTCACCAGAGGTCACAGTGGGCAGAGAGGACCAACTGTATACTAAATACAATAAAATATGGCATCCAACACATTTCACACTGTCCTGTGATTGCAAAAATTGCAGTAACTTTCCAAATTCTCTCTGGCATCGACAATGCTGAATGGGCAATGTCATAGCATAACACCCAGTTGTTAATTTATTTAGAAATTTTCCAGGAGGAATAAAAATAGAATGACACAATGCAGAAATCTGGTATGCTATATAGTATTACAGTATTATAGTGTAGAATTATAGTATTTCTTAAATATTATTGGTATTTACTAAAATAGAAAAAAACACCAGGAAAGCTGACAGGTTCTCTTTAAAAAAGCTAACATGTCGGTTATAAAGGAAGTAAAAATGAGCAACATCCGTCTAGTGAACCACAGACTAGATATAGAATGTCTGTCAATAGCAGTGACATGTTAAACAGGATCTTATAGAACTTTACAAGTCCCTTACATATGTATGACATTTAGGGTAGATAAGAATGATTTATAAATAGGATGTAATTGTACCAAATAGATGTCCTGAAATGTGACTGCATTAGTCGATATAATCATTATTCAGAAAAATAATTATACTAGCCAAAAATTAACAGGATACTCTTTATAAAGTACCGTATTTCTATTATGGAATAAAATACAGACTTAGGGAACATTCAGATGGCCGTCTGTGGCGATGTATATGTGGCCGCAAATAAAGTGATGATGTTAGGATGTTGAATGTCCCGTAGGATGTTCTCCTCCCGTGTCACTCCTCTACGGCTAATGAGTAGCTGCAGAACTGGACACAGGCCGTTATAGGCGGGAATTAGAGCTTCATCTGCAGCTCACATTTCCAACTATGTATTTAGCTGCTTGTATCTCTGGTTCTGTAGCTCACAAAGTCATAAGCCTTATGTTATATGAAAAGTCAGATCCTTATCTTTAATATGACACATGTTTGTAAGTACAATAGAACACAATGTAGGGGTTTGTGAAATGACACTACCCCTAAAACCACTAAACTTGACTCATCTCTTGAAAATGGAAGTGGAGCCCAAATTGTGAAAATTATTGTATAGTCCTGACATTTATACTGTGCTCCAATTGATGCGCTGACAGAACTGGGCTGGATGATTAAAGGGGTTGTCTACTTTCAGAAAATCATTGATATAGTTTGTGTAAGGAAAAGTTATACACTTTTACAATATATTTTCTGTATCAATTCCTTACTGTTTTCTAGATCTCTGCTTGCTTTCCTGCTATATAACAATATAGAAATCTGTCCATGGTTACACAGGTGCATGGCTCATCATTTGTATCACAGAAAGTAATCAGAGCTGTGTGATATAATGAGCCATGCACCTGTGTGACCATGGACAGATTTCTATCGACTGCAAGTAAACATAAAAGTTTCCTATAGAATGACAGCAAGCAGAGATCTAGAAAACTGTGAGGAATTGATACAGAAAGTATATTGGAAAATTGTATAACTTTTCCTTACATAAACCATATCAATTATTTGCTGAAAGTCCACATTTCCTTTAATGTCAAAGTGCCTGGCAACTATTAAAGGTCATGCCTGTATAAATATATTTTATTTATCTCATCATTGTGTAGTAATATTAAAGCAGTATATTCACATTATACTGCAATAAAAAGCTGTAGATGGCCTAAAAAATGTAAAATATCTAAAATGTTCAAATTTTCCACTGTACTAGACAAATGGTCTAAAATGGTGATACAATTTCCTTCCTTCTTTCCAGTACACTGCAAAGACTATTAAATGGGGCCACTGTGAAGTTCAATTTTAACACAAAAATACAGAAAGTTTAACCCCTTAATGACCGCCCTATCGGGAATCTACGTCGGTCATTAAGGGTACTTCTTCTGATGCGACGCCTTTCTACGGCGCCGCATCAGAAGAAGATTTCGGGACATCGGGTCAGTATAGTGCCGGTGTCGGGCTGTGATATCACAGCCCAGACCCGGCACTAACACCCGGGATCGGAAAAACTCCGATCCCGGGTGTTTAATCCCTTACACGCCGCGGTCAAGCATGACCGCGGCGTGCAAGTGTGTCCCCCGTGGATCGGACCCCCCGGTGTGCTTACCGGGGGATCCGATCCCTCCTGCCGCTGCCCCGGGTCCCGACGAGTGACCCGAGGCTGTCGGCTCCTCTTCTCGCCGGGTTCTGCCTTCCTGGCAGGACCCGGCTGTAAGTAACTGAGCATGCGCGGCATGCTCAGTTACTTTCACTATACACTGCAATACAAGTGTATTGCAGTGTAAAGGCTTGAATAAGCGATCGGATGATCGCTTATTCAAGCCAAAAGGTTTAAAATATGTGAAAGTAAAAAAAAAAAGATTAAATTGTTTTATAATAATAATTAAATAAATAAAATAAAGTCCCATAATCTCCCCAGTTACACATATAATGCAAATACAGTAAATAAAACACAAAAACACACAAAAAATGTACATATTTGGTATCACTGCGTCCGTATTAATCTGTACAATAAATCTAAATCAATATTGAACCCGCTCGGTGAACGATGAAAAAAATAACTACGAAAAACTTCCCGTAATATACAATTTTTCATCAAACACCATCACAAAAAATGTTCTAAAAAGTGATCAAAAAAAGCTATGTTCCCTAATATGATACGACTGAAAAGAACAACTCTTTTCACAAAAAATAAGCCCTCAACCAGATCTGACAACAGAAAAATACAGAAGTTATGGCCCTAAAAAGTTGTCAATAGTAAAAACAATGCGATATTCTCCAATATTGGTTTTGCTCAGGAAAATTGAGCAAAGATAAGAAAAACTATATAAATGAGGTATCACCGCAATCGTAGTGACCAGAGAATAAAGATAAAACATTATTTTTACATTACGGTGAGCGGGGGAAAAAAAATGCTAAAAATCCAAAATAAAAATTGATGATTTTGTTTGTGTCCCCCTTGATATAGTTAATAAAATCTCATGAATAAGCTATAGACCCCCAAAATGAATTATCTATACATTGTATCTCATCCCGTAGATAATAAGCCCTCATATGTTCGCATTACCAAAAAAAAATAAAAATGTATAGGTTGTACAATGTGACAATACAAATCTGCTGTGAATGCCGCCTTCATTCATTCTATGCCCGGCCGTGCGCCCGTACAGAAGTTTACCACCACATATGGGGTATCAGTACACTCGGGAGGAATTGGGCATCAAACATTGCAGTGCGTTTCATCATTTAATTTATTCTGAAAATGTCAGTTTGGCCTAAATGAATGTATGTTCCAAAAAAATTCCATAGTTTCTAAATCGCAGGTCCATATTGTTTTAACCCATGTGAAACACTTAAAGGGTTAATGGACTTAATAGAAGTTGTTTTATATACGTTGAGGGGTGAAGTTTCTATAGTGGGGTAATTTATGGGGTTTTACTATTACTTAGGCCTTACAAAGTCACTTGGAAGCTGAGTTGTCCCTCAAAATGTGAGTTTTGGCAATTTTCATGAAAATGAGAAAAATCGCACCTAAAGTTCTGCACCTCATAACATACTAGAAAAGTGAGAGGATGCATAAAATATCATCCCAACATAAAGCAGACATTCCGTAAATGTAATTTATCAAGCTTTTTGGGTAGTTTTACTTCCTGTCTGGAAAGCAGAACATTTCAAACTAGGAAAATTAAGAATTTTTACAAACTTTTACCAAATTTTCACTTTTTTTCAGAACGAATCGCAAAACGTATCACTTAAATTTTATAACTAACATGAAGTACAATGTATCACGAGAAAACATTCTCAAAATCACCGGGATATGTTAAAGCGTTCCGAAGTTATAACCAATTATCGTGAGACATGTCAGATTTGAAAAATCGAGTCTAGTCATTGAGCAGAAAACTAGTGTCGGTGATAAGGGGTTAAAACTGAAATGCAAAAACAAAACAAAAAGAGCTAAATTTTGTATAAGTAAACTGATGTAAAGTAATGGCTGCTTATGTACAAAGAATGTGATGGTAATAACACAATAGGAGACCTCCCTCATTGCTACAGAACCCCCTACAAATGTTACAATGTGAAAGATTTCACATATTAGGATGAGAAGGAAGTTGAAGGAAGGAAGGGTTGCTTCATTTCCTCCTGGAATATGAGTTGTCCAGATTTTCCTGTGTCTAGTTTGATGCTTCCGTCATTTTAATACTGCTTATGTTGACAAGTTTTGCTTTCCTACAAATTATATACTGCTAAAATAAGTCAATGACAACTATTTTGTAGTTTTTATTAGCCTTTTAGTATTATTATCCCTTTATAAAACCGATAGGTTAGAAGCCCTATTCTAGTCACTGACTACAAGATTTATTTAATAATTGATCACACATTATTATCACATTTTTCTGTTCACTTTATAGATTTCCTCTTTTATTAAGCACTCACAGCTCCAGGATGAGGACCACATCAGTCTTGTTCTCATACACATCCTGCAGAGTGATGATGTTAGGATGCTGAATGTCCTGTAGGATGTTCACCTCACGTTCTATCTCCTCCCGTGTCACTCCTCTACGACTAGCGCGGCTTTGTCTCTTCTTGATAAATTTGGCAGCATAATCTTTACCAGATGCCTTCTCTCTGCATCTTTTCACAATGGCAAACTGTCCACTGAAGAAATAAAAGTGTAATTGTAAAACCCATACATAATTAAGAATAATAAAGACATTTTACCATACATTCAGACTTGGGAACAAAAACAAGTAAACATGTTCTTTTAAAAATTGCCTGCTTTCTATAATAAAGGGAACCTGTCAGCACACCAGTTACCTTTGAACTAAACTAGAACAATATAGGTGAATTGACATGTATCTGAAGAATACCTTTCTTGACAAAAATAAATAAGGCAAGTGATGATGTACTGGCACCCATGACTAGGCATGACTAGGCAAGCGCATATGTCACGGTGATATGTAATCGGGGAGATGACAGGTTCAGACAGGGAGGAATTGAGCTAAATTTATTAGAATGATTATTATCATAATGTTGGATTTAAAGTGTATTGTTGCTATACCTTTACTTTACAGTGTCCTCCACTTAAAGGGAGAAAGAACAAGTTTAAAGAGAAACTGTAAAGTAAAGTAAAGTTTTTTTCTAGAATAGCTGAAAACTAACATTTTTCCAATATACATTCATTAACTTAGTACAGCTATTTCTCTGCTAATCCTCTGCTATCATCCTGTCTCAGCCCTCTTCCATCAGCTTGGCATTTTGATTGCTCAGAAGGATCCGTATAGTGAAAGAGGAGGGAACAGGAGATGCAGTCTACGGATTGAGAAGGGGTAGTTGGGGCTATGCACTCTGCTAGTTCTGGTCTCCACTCAGCAATTACAGGGCAGCATCTCTGCCATTTCTGCTCTGTGTACACTCAGCTTATGTATCCACACAGAGTCCACCTCCAGCACACCGCTAACTTCTCTATAGACTTATACAAGGCTATAGTCTGGTCAGTAAAGGGAAGGGGTACGATCAACACAGCAGTCTAATACATAGGATGAAGGTTATTTTATTTTGTGTGCTATGTCTCCTCCCTTCTCTGTACTTCTTATTCCCCTCTGTTTTGGGATGAGGATAGAGTGATAGCATCTTCTGAACAGCCAGGTTGACACATCCACCATAGCAGGTAGTGTGTATAGTAGTCATAAGGCGGTTTAGATTATAGGTCTATCTGTGTAACAGTCCATAGATGTGTGTGTAATAATCTGTGTGCTAGAAGAGCTACAGAGGAGAGTTCAGCCTTATGAGAAGCAATGGAAGCTGCTCTGGCCTCAGTGCCCTAAGTTGATGTCACAACATGGATGAATCCCCCACCCCACTTCAGGGTAAGCTAAAGATGAGTTTATAAGAAGGGCTGATAAATTATTTATAAGTAAAGAAAAAAATACTACATTCAGCAACAGTCTTCTAAATTCCCATAGAACTCCAGAAAAATGTAGGTTCCAAAAACTTCTTTATTTCATGTTGATTAAAAGTATTCAGGGACCAAGGATAAAGAAACTAAGAATTTCATGATTCGAAACGCGTCAGTTTCTATTTCCTTGGTACCTTGATGTTTTTAATGGAGATGAAATGAAGAAGTGTTTTTATACATGATATGTATACATTTTGCTGGAGGTCTCTGGAAATGATAGATTATTTAATTGTTGTCAAAAGCTCTCTTCAGCTGTGCTAAAACTATTTTTGGCCAGGTAACTTCGCAGTTACGCTTTCATCATTTATGCAGAATGAAAAGTCTCTCTCAGCTGACTTCCTTCCCTTTACTTCTCTGTCTAGAATGAACGTATAACGCAGTCATGAACTTAAAGTTTTATGAGACACAGGTTGGAAAGGGATCAGGATTACCAAATTACCCTTATTCTGCCTTCCCTTCACAATTCTACCTGACTGCAAATGATCTAACTTCTGTGTAAAGTTATAACCCCTGACTTTATAAATCATAAAAAATAGCACTTTTGAAATGTTCTTAAGGCTGGGTTCACACCACATTTTATATATATACGTGGAGAAAGAACCCAGATTTACCCTCACATAAATTGACTTTGGGCATTCGTCTCTGAACCTCTTCATTAACATGGTGTTTTCACCTGCAGGAATGGCGATTCCTTGATATTTAAGGTTTATTTCACAGGAACATATTTACAATTCATATTACATCCAGGGGTTCATAAGAATCTATTATGCTATTCACATATTTACTAGGTGTTTGTGCCAAAATACACCCAGTATAGTCAATGGAAGGGATTAAAAAAATGACTGCATCAGTATTTGATCAGTATTCCAGCAGTGTTTTGTCAGAATTTACAATTGGTTGGTTTTTCTTGTAGGCAAAAAAACTGCTCAGTTTCTGAATAGTGTAACAGAAAACTATATAAATAGGGGTGTATTAAATAAGGATGATATAGAACTCAGGAGATGAATCACAAACGAATATCCACAGAAGAAGACTGGAAAAGTCTTAACCTCCGTTGTCTCTGGTGGTCAAAATTCTGGCTGGAGTCTATATGGGCTGTATAAGATGGCGGCTAATGGCTGGTTCAAGCAGCAGCAGCATTTATTTATTTTTATTAATTTATTATTATTCCATTCCCTTATATAAAAAAATTGTCAACCCCCCCCCCCCCCCCTCATCCTCATAGACTGTAAGCTCTTGCGAGCAGGGCACTAAATCCTATTGTTTCATATGACTGTTGTTATTCTGTAATGTCTTATTTTATTTGTATATGTTCCCCGCAATCTGTAAAGCGCTACGGAACCTGATGGCGCTATATAAATAAAGATTATTATTATTATAGGCAAGAATACCCTAGAGTTCCCTAGGGTCTATTCCTATACCCCAATTAGATGGACTCCTGCCCTTACAAGAGCAGTACCATAGTATATACTTTCCCTGGCAAGATTACCCTAGTAATCCCTAACAGAGTGCAAATACCCCCTTTGTAAACACACCCTTATGTGTTTCATCCATTTAGGACTCATCAGAGGGCTCAAACCAAAGAAACAGAAAAGTATATATAAGTCAGTAACCGGCTATCCCATTTACAGACTCAAGACCCACATAGACCACTAGAGACAATGGAGGGTAAGACTGTTCCATTTTTCTATTTCCCTCTGCTGGCTTTTCTAGTATTACGGTATGTTGCATGTGACAAATCAGTATATTGTATGTACAAATAAAGTAGTGCTGTTATTTGAGAACTTTTTAATTGTGTAAGTAAATGTTACGTTTTAAAAGTTTTTCACAAACAGCCAGCTTCTTCTGTGAAATACTGATGGAATACTGTTATATCCTGTATTATTATACTTCCCTATTAAGGATCCCTAATCCCTATTATGGTTATGCTATAATACACTTGTCTGAAACAAGCCATAGTTTTGGAGTCAATCCATGGATATAACGAGACATAAACCATCTTATGCAGCACCAGCTATTATCTTATTTTTACATAGCACATTATTGTAATTTATTATTATTATTTACTATTAAAAAATTTCCACTTAGTATGAACAATATCTAAACTACTTGACCATGTCTGCAGCATATACAGTACATTATATTGCTTCTGCATGGCTTATTAGCTATAATTCAGCCTTATCAGTGCACATGAATGTTGTAACTCTCCAAAGCTGCAATGAAGCAAGGCACGACCTGTTTGTTTTTTATGACTGCTATAAAGTCACATCATGAGCTACCCTGTTCTCCGATAACATTTTATTTGCCAAAACATTTGTTTGTATTGTCCGTTCAAGAAGTCAAATGCGTCAGCTTATAGCAAACAAGAGTCCACCACCCATCACCTCTCACCTGGCGGAACATCCACTGCTGGTATTTATACTATGAAAGAATTGAAAAGATTTGCTATTTCTACAAGCAAAAGTCTATTCTTACAAAAGGGGCTGACAAATGCCTACCGAAACCTTCAGATTTGGATATGTAGCCTTTTTACATCCATGGTTTCAAAACATTATATCACATAAAAATAACTAGCAAATGTTAAGGATGTTCATATTACCGTAGTCAAAATATATGCGTAACACTGTCATGTTGGCACTTTAAGTGTGTGGATACACTGACTAATACTTTATATGATTGTTGCACAGCAAATTATGATGTGCATAGGTCAAAGGGGAGTAAGTTCTATGATATGAAAGCCAGGACATTCTGATAACTTCACCACTAAGAGAAACATCTCAGAGCAGTTTTAATATTTGAACTTATTATTATAATTATGGCCAGGTAGTACCACAAGTTTACATGCAATTGACAATACCCAGCCCTTCTCTGCTGCTTGATCTGGCTTATAAAGACCACATTGCAAGGATTGTATTGTGCATGACTGTCCAGAATGCAGATGCATATCTCCATGTCCAATGTCTAATTGGGCAATGCTTGGAGAACCTTATTATGTACATGTTATTTTCTACATTAAAGCTTCTAATGATGTTTTTCTCCCTTTTGCTTTTTCTCCCATATTCCATTACATAACTTTTGTGCAATGTCTTCTAATAAAAGTGAAATCTTTCTGGCACTCTACAATGCATCTCTTCAGATTGCATGATGAAATAACTTCCATGCCACTGTTCATTAAATCTTCAGCATAAGCTCAGCAGACACAGACAATTGCTACACAGATTATGTAACCGGCCTATTTTGCCCCCATGTTTTATGTATTATAGACTGAACACTCTTTTGAGACCACTTTTGAGACCACATAATATAAAAGGAAACTCAATCCAATCTACATATGTTAGTATGTTATAAAGTAGAAGGAGGTAACCACTATAGTTGTGTTAAAAGTGTGGACTACTACTGAGTGAGGGCACAAAGATAGACTACTACTGTGTGGGGGCTGTGCAGGGGAACAGAGGTGGACTAAGTAAATGGGATTCTATAATGTGGAGGCGCTAAGATGGTAAATGGTGTATAGGGGAAAAAAAGATTGGCCACTACTATGTAGAGGAACAATTACTTTGTGGTCATAAACTGAGGCTCAATGTGAAGGCAAAATAAAACGGAACATTAGTATTCAAAGTATCATAATAGGTATGTTTGAAAAAAAAGAAATTTTTTATCAAGTTCAACATTTAAATCCTACAGTATTGATTCAGAGAAAGGCAAAACCCCTACAAGGCTAATGCCAAGTAGCCCATAACATGACCCCAAATATGACAGTGAGAATAACTCCCGAGACTATTTCCAAAATGTTATTTTTCTGGTGATTTAAAGATTTAAAGAAATCGACCATCAAAATTAAAAATGATAAACCAGGGGCATTTACTTATAGATCCAGCCTCTGTGGTTATGGTAATCTTCTTACTTTTGTTATCCATGGTCTCCTTCCTTCTAAAATCTATAGGTAAGATTATGATAATGAACAAGAAGGGGTCTAGGTGGTGTTACCAGAGCACCTCCATGCTTTAGCTTCACAAGCTGTGTTACTGTCTACTCCTATCTCTCTGCTCCCTTAGCACCTTCCCCTTCCCTCTGTCTGATATAATTTCACTGCAGCAGAGGAATTTTCAGCAAACAGTTGGAGAAGGAAGTGCAGTAACAGTATGGTGATAATATATGTCAATGTTGATACAGTATCTAATAAATATATGGTGACTAGAGTTGCACTGATACCAGAATTTAGAATTCAATACTAAAAATTAGATTCTCTATACCAAAATGATACTTTGTAAAGGAAAAAAACTTTTGGGTATCTGCACACATTAGTGGAATGGCTGCTGGATTTACTCCAGTGCTACTTCCACAGCTATTCCACAAATGTCAGAAAACAACCAAAATCGGCTTGTGGGTATGGGGTGAGTAAACCTTTGCAATGGCGAATTTCCACACCAAAATAAATTACATATCATCTATTTGTTGTTAATGAAAAATCTGCAGCAGTAAGGCAAAATGTCTGTATGTGATTGTCACTACAATGCTTCTAAATTATGCTGCAGAATTGGGACTTATCCCCCATTACAACCTCCACTCCAAGTGGGCAGAGAAGGGCTCATTGTGGACCGTGCTGGGCTGCGAAGTGGGATTTGCCAGGTTGCAGGTTACAGCGCAATTCTAAGGCACTTAGTATATCTTCCGCGACCTGTTGGATGGGAAATTCCCACCATTGTTTTCTACTGTATTGTAACAGTTCTTCTGGTAATGTCAAAATATAAAATATGTAATTTATTTTGATTGCATTTATTTTTATAAAAATAAAAAGACATACGCCCGCTGCACCGTAGTATGGCGGGCACAAGTCGGCGCCAGGGAAAGGAGGAGACGCCCCTCTCCATAGTGATATATGGAGTATGGCGCTGTATTCCGGGGAAAGATAGAAAAGTGTCCTATGTCCTATCTCCCGTATGGCGCCGTGCACTGATTGCTGTCTATGGGGGAACTTATATACATCAGCCGTACACTCCACACGGCAGTGTGAATATAGCCTAAAATGTGGATTTACCTCATATGGTCAGGTGATGGGATTCCTCCGATGACCTGTGCTTGAGGTTGGTTTCCCCCTAGTTATCAAGGGATCCCAGCACACCAACATTGTCCAGAATTTTTAGGAGCTTCCTGATTAGGGAAGAAGATTCTTTAAAGGAAATCTACCATTTGATTTCATGCATTATGAACCAATTATACCTTTAGAATGTTGTAACTACACTGATGCAGAATCTTATCTTGTTTAATTCCTGAGTTGAGTGGTTTTGCTGAAAAAACAATTATAACATTTAGGCACCCTGGGAAAGCTCGGTGCTGCTGGGTGCCATACGTAAGCACATTAGATGTGGAGCTTCTTGAACTGTCCAGACAGGACTAATCCACCTGAGCTGGATCACTCATACACAACAGCAGGAATGTTATAATCCTGAATGTTATAATTGTTTTTTTTTCAATTCTCAGGGATTAAACAAGATATGATTCTGTATCAGTGTTGCTACAGCATTCTCAAGGTAAGTTTGGTTCATAATGCATGAAATCAAATGGTAGATTTTCTTTAAGGATACTTTGCCATTAAAAGGCTGCCTCTGGTAAAGTACTTCTTGGAATCCTACAATAATCCTGTGAACACAGTGCTTTTCCACAAAGCTATGTTTTGTGGGCATGGTTCCAGAACACTACATGACAGAACTTATCCCCAGCATATTAATGCACATTCCCTATAAAGAGTTTATAAACTTAACTTTTTATCTAAATCTACACCACAATCGCATACTAAGACATACATCCAACTAAAAAAGCCTTAAGACCACGGTATCCACTCCCTAGCAAGCATTTCTTCTCCAAACTTTAGGGCAAAATTGGCCCGGCGATTAAGGGGATAGCCAATATAAAAGAAATGGAAGCATAGCTGGTAAAAAAGAGATAACTTGCTGTAAGAGTTTGTGATTATGATTCTGGGGTGTAGCCAAATAAAGTAAAGGAAGCCATTGTACATGGACACTGTTTATCGGCAATGTGTCAGTTACATTACTAAAAACGATAAGTGGATGACCAATCCTAGACAACATATTTTTCCTGAGATGCAGGTGGATTTATTGTACCCTACGTTTTACCCTCGTCATTGACCTTTTCTTGTATCTGCTATTAGCTTATTTACAAATCTTTGTGTCCAGACTCTTTCTAGACTGCTGCCAGAGTGAGGCCCCTTATCTTTGGAAACAAGGCTACATGTCAGAGCCTTGCCAATAAAAAATAACTGTTGTCCAGATCCAATTAGGTGAAAGAGACAAAGCATTCTCTTTCCATGCCGCACTGACACGAAGACTAACGTTTTACATTAGAAAGCACCTTCTAAATCCTAAAAGGCTCTTGGGAATCTTAATATAGTAGCAATGCTATGAGAGGAATGTGAGCAACACACAGTGAGCAAGTAGAGGTTATCATGTGTCTGGTAAGCACCATATCCGCAGATGTACAAGTACACGGCCGGCAGAGTGCATTTATGAAGTGGAAAGTTCTTGATGAGCATTAAGACTCATGTACATGACCATATTAAAGCTCTACTTTCACAGAGATGTAATAGAACTACCATATGGAACCCATGACCCCTACTGTACATGTACATCCCTAAATAGAGCTGCCACAGAGGCAGACATATGTCCCTAATCTATAAAGTTAATACACATCAGAGGTGAACAAAACCTACTTCTGACATCTGCCTTGAAAGAAAATTAAGTAGTCACCGCAGGTAGGGAAATTGGCAGGTTTGGATGGTATATGGTCATGAACATTAGATAATGGGACATATTTAATAAGGGCTTTGCGCCAGTTTTCCGTCAGACTTTCCACGTTCTTTTAGGTTCACACTGCTTGCACAGGTATATAATAAATGTTAACACCACAATTGTGTCACACGTGACCCTTTTGTGGCACAGCTGCACTAGGCATCATGTGACACAAATTAGGGGGCGTCCCAGTGCTCAGTCGGACCGAGCACCAGATTTATCATGCAAAGTCCGACAGAAATGTGTTGCATGCCCTATGTTAAAGGTGCTCCTAAAAAAAAAGTTCGTGAAGTGCAGTGCAGGGAGCGCCAGATCCATGAAGAACGTGCACCACTATTCATGAATTTGGCACACCCTGCACTATACACAGGCAAACTGCACATAGTACAGACTGCCCCAATGTGTTCTAAACTCACTGATATTTACGGGACTGGCTGATCATCTAATATGTTTTTACATGAAGTATACATGAATCAACTGTAAGTAATTTTGAAATAAAAACCAATAAAATATACAGTATTGGGAAAAAAGAATAACAAATCACTTCAAGAGATGTGTAGCAGCAATTTATCCCCCTGGCTCTTTCCCAGCAGAAAACACATGAAAGCTGGAGCCATATATGAGATATATTGGCAGATGTCTGATGTACATAGACAACCCAAGTCTTTGGTTCCACAAACACGTGTACCAACTTATACCAACTGAAGCTCAAACAATGAAAAATTCCTTTGCTTCATGTGTGAGGTCACTGCCATAAAATAGGTAGATTCTAAAGCAGGAAATTTAACATATTGTTTTCTTTTATCTCACTCCTTCCATTTGTAAAAGATCGGTATCTAGGGCTCAAAACCAGTTGTAAGGTGACTTTCGGATGAGCCAAAAATGTCTACCGGTACTGGTATGAGAGCAGACACTAAGACACACCAGTCTCTTAGAAAACAATAAGGAGGATGAAGCAGCACTCCAATTTGAATGAAAAAAGTGAAGATTTATTCCACCATAAGAGCGACGTTTCACCTTATCAATAAAGGCATTCTCAAGCATAGTGAGAGTCAGTGGTCAGCTGACTTAAATAGGCGGCGCAAACAACGCCGGTACACGTGACCTCACATATATGACATAAAAAGTGTAAACATAAGTGCAGGAAGACAAAGTATAGTGACTCATATGAGCATTATATATACTGTCTCATAGTGCAATTATCAAAACCATGAGCCAAGACACACTTTGACTCTAAATGTCGTCACCAAATATGGTGACGTGTGCTAGAATCCATCAACATGTGTTATAATAAAGTGCATAGTGACAAAAAAGAGGTGTAAACATTATAAAAAACATCATGCAATATCGGCATATCCATGGATTTATAGAAGTATCGGTATAACAATCCGGTACAGGATATCACAATTTTTATTTTACGCATGCGTAGAAAAGAAGAGGATCATATCACGGCCATCTTGTATAAGGGAAGCCCAACGTTCAATTCAGGCGCAGCTCGGACCATACGTTTTGGACTAAGACGAAATTCATTAATAGGGGTTATCCTAAGACACTGGTGAGAAAACACATTGAGAAGGTTAAAAATATAGACCGCACTGAATTGCTCTCTAAAGACATGACTAGAAAGGAAAACAGACGCATTCCTATGGTATCTACCTATACCACACATAGTCAGGAGATTGCTTCAATTATCCGAAGTAACTGGTGCATCCTTAGCACCTTTTACAAAAATATACCGGAATTTCAGAATCCTCCATTGTTTTCCTATAGGAGAAACAAAAACTTAAAGGACAGACTGGTAAGAACGGATGTGTCTTTAAATAAAAGGGACAAATTGGTCCGTAAGGGCTGTTTCCCATGCATGGCTTGTGACAACTGTACACTTATGCTGAAGGGCGATAAGTTTATTCATCCCACTACAAAACGTGAATTTAAAATTAACTCCACGGTTACCTGTAGAAGTGATTTTGTGATCTACATATTACAATGTCCCTGCAATCTCCTTTATGTTGGAGAAACGACCAACGAATGTAGATTGCGACTTAATAACCATAAATCGAATATACGCACTAAGAAAATTGACTTACCTGTACCTTTCCATTTCATTGAAGCTAATCACGATATAAAGGATCTTAGATTCATGATTATTGATAGAATACTCCCACCGAAGTTTGGGGGCAACAGAGAACTGCTATTGAGACGTAGGGAAGTGCAATGGATACACAAATTGAATTCTCTATACCCCCACGGTTTGAATAGGGATCTTCCACTTAATGTTTTCATCTAATACATCGGGTTTCCAAAATGACCTTCTAGAGGATCCGATCCGTCTGACGAACTATTCTGTGAAGTTTGACATATTCGATATATTGAATTATGCTATATATTATTTTTCAATATGATAATTGGAATTACGAGGTGTGACTATGTACACTATGCTTAGTGGCTCATATTGGCCAATTACTAATTTACCCTGTCGTTCTGTTTTCTACAGCAGCAATTGGACCAAAACGTGGACAGATATGACTTTCCGGCTGGCGGTGACACTAGGCGATCGGGAACTTTGGAAACCGGTGGATTCCTCGGATGAGATAATTGACCCCGGAGGGGGCAGAAATGCGGGCTTGAATGGGATAGCGTATATCGCTGTCATGAACCTGCTGTCTCTACTTACCTTGGACCCTGGGGATCCTCCCGTTCATCACCCAATGGAGTCCCGCTCGGTTCGTCTTAGTCCAAAACGTATGGTCCGAGCTGCGCCTGAATTGAACGTTGGGCTTCCCTTATACAAGATGGCCGTGATATGATCCTCTTCTTTTCTACGCATGCGTAAAATAAAAATTGTGATATCCTGTACCGGATTGTTATACCGATACTTCTATAAATCCATGGATATGCCGATATTGCATGATGTTTTTTATAATGTTTACACCTCTTTTTTGTCACTATGCACTTTATTATAACACATGTTGATGGATTCTAGCACACGTCACCATATTTGGTGACGACATTTAGAGTCAAAGTGTGTCTTGGCTCATGGTTTTGATAATTGCACTATGAGACAGTATATATAATGCTCATATGAGTCACTATACTTTGTCTTCCTGCACTTATGTTTACACTTTTTATGTCATATATGTGAGGTCACGTGTACCGGCGTTGTTTGCGCCGCCTATTTAAGTCAGCTGACCACTGACTCTCACTATGCTTGAGAATGCCTTTATTGATAAGGTGAAACGTCGCTCTTATGGTGGAATAAATCTTCACTTTTTTCATTCAAATTGGAGTGCTGCTTCATCCTCCTTATTGTTATCTACAGTTCGGGGCCAGGTCGGGCCCTATGTGAAGACCTGCACCCGCTTTACACGGTGCCGTTCCACAATCTCCTTTCTTTACCAGTCTCTTAGAAAATGCAGACTCACAATCTTGATTAGCACGCAGTCGCATGTATAAAACACAGAAAATCAACTGCATAGGGGCGTGAAAAGGTGATAGAATACCGCAATGCTATAGGCCAGATGAATATACCAGAACATTCCCTTTAAGACATTCTTCCAGAGGCCTTGTTCTCATATAAACAGAATGTTTATACTCATTGTCCTTGTGTTAGCTTTGTGTAAGTGACAACATGGCCTTCAAACAGAGAAACTACAGAAAGACAACACTGAGGACACAGTAATTTCTTAACAGTTCACACAAAATGAAGTTTGGATCATGACATGGCTGGCGGTGGTCAGCATGACCCCCGGCAAAGACAAAATGGCGTCCGTTTAGACCAAAATGGCATCTGTAGAGAAATATATCTCTCACACATCCCAGGAGTGTCAAAATTTACTTACAAAATGATCACCTTCCTTTTTCTGGATTTGCCACTTTATGGAAAAAGCTATTGTATTCCTGCATCTAGTTAGGACCGAATGAAACTGTATTATTTGTTACTTTGCTTTATTGGTTATTGCAGAGAATATATTTAGGAAAATATGGCAGCCTCAGATTATAGTAGAATGGTTTTGCAAGAGAGTGATGCAGGAGATGATAAGGAAAAGATTTTTCTTTAACCCTTAAGACACACACCCCCTTTTATCCCTTTCCCCTTCACTTTATTTAAAGAGTAACTAAACCTTTGAAGCAAATCTTTATTGCAGAAATGAATAGAGCAACTCATAAACAAAAACAATCAGAATGTTTGTCAGCATCTCCAGGAAAGAAAACGTAAAGGGAATTCCTCCTCACATATTGTAAGCTCTGAGATTGTAGACTCTTGTGAGCAAGGCCCTCGTTCCTGACTTGATCTGTAAAATGCTGTGGAATATGATGGCGCTATAGAAATGAATAGGCACAACAGGCATAACGTACCCTTATCCAACTGTTCTGACTGCTCCATCCCATGTATATTCCATTTTTATAATTATGCTAATTAGGCATAAGTGCTTCAGAGGGTGTTACTGACTCAACCACGTAATCCACCCTCCACTTCTACCTTGCCTACTGCCTACTGTCCGCTGCCCATAGCTGACCTTATCTATTGCTCTTCAATCTCACATGTGTGCACTAGAGGTTGCCGTGTTACACTGAACAATCTAATGGAGTCCCTATAATACTAATATTAATAACATGTGTCCAATAGAGACCTAAATTATTATTACTTTTTATTACAAATTTTAGAAGCTGGTGAAGGACTTTATGTAGGGATGACGTAGCAGGAAAATTGAGTCACAATCTTTTGAAAACATATATGTATAATATGTGTAAAAAGTGCTTAAAGGGGTATTCCGGGAATATGAATGTCTGACACAAAAACCCATGATGATATAAATAAATGATTACAACAATACTCAATGTCATTAGTCACAAAACGGAGCATAAATAGTTTGATTTTATGAATTACAACATTTTATGTCCTCTCTAAAGTAGGTGGAGTTATCACCAAGATGGCCACCACTGGAAAATACAAGTCCCATGATCCTTTAGTTCTCAGTAACTCTTCCTACCTCTCAGGCTCTGCTCCTAGTGATGATGTAACAGGTTTTCTTGCTCTGTTACCATAGTAATGATGTGTAACTGCCATCACCACAACACTGGCCATACTGGATGCACTGCAACCAACTGACTACAGCCAAACATAGTGGTGATCACATGACCTGCCCAGGCAGGTGCAGGACATGTGATGTGGACATGTGACCAGCAGCCATCTTCTGTTCTGCGACGGACCGCGCGGAGGAAATCAACGGACTGATTAAAGGGCCAGTAGCATTTTAATTCTTCATTACAGTCTATGTCATCAGCATTTTTCTGCTAAGGGGAGCAAAATTTTAAATAACAACTAATTACATATTAGCTTATATTTTGAGTATGCATTTGCATATGCATTATGCTGATTCCTGGAATATCCCTTTAAGTGCTAGTTTGTTGAACCGAATTTGATGTGTTCTACTGACTACTGTTTAATAGTTTCAATAAATTTGTGAATCACAACATTATAGGAGGTAATACTTAGAATGAATCTCTGCAAAAAAATTTTCATTGAAAATTAATGAACAAAAAAAGGCAAAAAGAGAAATGCAACAATTTGTATTTTGTTACCCTGCAGGTGGCAGAACTGGGGTCACATCTGACATTTAGCTGTAGATCACCTCCTGTTACATAGTAAATTATCTTGTCATCTAACACATTCCTCCAACTATCCTCTCTGTCACTATGACAGCAGCTTTTCTCAACTCTCATCCAGAGTCTGATGTAATGTAGGGTTCATCTGCAAATCATTCCAAGAACAATAACTGTCCCACGTCATCAGGAATTTGATGAAAATACTAAGCAATGTCATGGACGCAGCAGCAACAGATGTGACGTAAAAGACATTTATCGTTCACTTCAGCAAACTCAAAAAGGACTCTTTTTGCATATATTCCTTTTCATCCTTTCCTTCTCTATAAAATGACCTCTGTACACATACATGTCTTATTATATTCTGATGACTGTCAGGATTATTAGAAAAATAACCTTAGAAGAGTTTCACCACTATTCAATAACCATCGTAGTCATTTAAGTGTAGCCTCACACAAAGGGTTAATGACTGGTCAGCATTACATCATAGGCTATGCACCAAGAATACCGGTGTGGCTTCAGGGTAATCATTTCTGTTAGTTTCAGCAACAAATGTGTTAATAAGACTCTACTGCTCCAGCCCAGAACCATCCACATGAATACTTAGACAAATGGCACTGATTAGGAACAGTGGTGGGTACAGAACAAATGAAATTGTGTCAGAAACAGTGGATAATACTGGTTAAACATTGAAAAGCGCTGCAGTTTGGGGAATAGCTCCGCTAAGTAATCTGAAAATTTGAGAAACCTTTCAAAGCTTACTTGTAGAATGTGTTCCTGTAATAAAAACTGAAATTCAAAGATTCGACTCTACATTTCTGATGTGCATGTAAAGTACAATATATTACATGCTCAGAGGATTTTCTGACATACATTTCAGAAAACTGAAACTGTCATATATTATATAGCCAAACAGCGCAATATCTATGTGACAAATCATGCCTTGTCTACGGCTACATCCTAATTTTTGTGACTAAAGAGCTTTTTAAGCATTATAGGAACCATGCAAGGAGGAAAATAGGATCTACAAGACTAACTATACAAGGTGACAAAGCTTCCCCTACATTTGTATTTATTCACATGGTAAAAAATCTTGACACACTTTAAATATTATAACCAATAGTATAGTTAGGCATACAAAAGGTAGCACAATGATAATGAGCAGAGTGTCTAGAATCAGAAATATATGGCGGTTTTACCATCCCCACAGCTCAGCTGTAACATTCCATTAAAAGCAGTTTTTGGTACATATATTTTACTCCCTCTTTATTTTATGCTGGACGCAGCCTTTTGTCTCTCAGCTATTCTATAGATTGAAATATCATTAACCAAACCTTATGCAATTTTTTCTTCCTTCTCCGTTGTCTCATTAGACTACTTTACAGCTGATCCCAGTATGTCCCTAGCGCGAGCGAAATTCTACATTTCCAATTCTACAACAGAATTGTATGAAAGTACGACAGGAGGTATCTGGAGTGGTAGGGTTTTCATCATAAGCTGGCACATGATGCAACAGTGTATGATAATTTCCCCCCAATGAGTTTATTGTGCCTTATTTTCTCTAGATTTTGGACATTTTACAGATTTTTTTTTCCGTCAGATATTTGAAGTGTATAGTACGCTGAATGTATTCATTTTAACGGTATCTCCCTCTAGATTTCTTTTGTAGTTATGTATCTCGCTACCCTCAGGCCTTCAATTAACCTTGTAGGAATTTCCTGCAGCTACAGATCTGTTCCTATTTCAAATTTCCATTTCAAAGCGTATTCTTTGCCCCCCATTTCCCTGTTGTTTTTAAGTTGGTTATAACGACTTCAAATACTGTGTGATTTCTCTTTATTGCATAGTTTCTCTAAAGATGTATACCGCTAGTAATCCAAGCACAATAAAGGTGAGGTGCGTATCTGTAAAGCAAAACCTTTTACAATTTAATGGATTGTTATTTATACACCCAATGGAATCCATCTAATTCTTAGGGAGAATT
Source organism: Engystomops pustulosus (assembly GCA_019512145.1). Classification (NCBI taxonomy): domain Eukaryota; kingdom Metazoa; phylum Chordata; class Amphibia; order Anura; family Leptodactylidae; genus Engystomops; species Engystomops pustulosus. The sequence continues at coordinate 75,669,605 of CM033644.1, forward strand.
TGACTATTTCTTGCTGTGTCCTGAAGATGTGTGTGCCCAAATATTTTATCAATGTCTGTGCTATAATTATTTTTAACTCTCCCAAATTTGCTTAGACTTTCCCCTTTCTGTATTTTTAAACCATATATTTCTTTATTGTCTTAATAATATACAAAACAAATAAACCCTTCCCCCCCCCCATTCCCGACCAGGGTTACACTGCTTACAAAGCATAGTCCACAGATTAGCAGTTTTAACAGAGAATTTGCCAAGGTTTTCTGTATTTAATGATAATGCATCTCCATGTCCACTGATAACATCTATAGTTTCCATGATTTAATTTTATGTGATTTTAAGGGACACGCGGTACTTAATGTTCTGATATTTTTATTACACATACAGGCTCTGCCATGACTTAGTATAAAAATAAGATCTATTTTCAGGTTTAGTTACCTATAAGCATGTGCCATTGACATTAGCAAGCAGCTGCAGCCCTGTCATCAGTTCTGAAACGAGTCACATTATTATTTTAGGTTCTATAATCCTGGAAGAGCTGTAAATAAGCCTCATGTTACCTTCCTAACTCATCGGCTACGATGTACAGGTCTTCCACCTTCTGCTGCTTGAACACAGCCATGCTACGTCTTCACATTAGAGGAACTTCATTGGGGGAAGCTGCAGAAAAAACAGAAAAGTATGTAAGATCTCAGCATATGTGCTACATATTTCTTAGTATGAATATGACCACTTGGAAACAGCAGAAGTACCATAAGTTCCTAGAAAAATGCTATTTTCTTATATAGGAAGATAGTATGCACCCCTTGTGTTATATAAGTGTGCAGCTCAAATGTTTTATCTTGAACAGTCAAGTTTTGTCATGCAAATTCACATCTGCATCGCTCAGCATCAAGATAATCATAAAACAAACTGCTCATATGAGGTAATGCTAATCTTAATAAGGTGTCTGGTTCTGAATCATTTTCTTCTACAATGAGCAAAGTGATACATGTGGGCAGAACCTGTATAGTCAGTGGTGAGTGCCAAGCGTGGATGATAGAGAAGTTCAGGAATCCTTACTGTTCAAATATCTTAAAATGTTTACAGCATTTTACTTGGGCCTACAATAATGAACAAGTATTCACATGTCACATGAGGAATCCAGAGTAAGTGGAGCCATTATTCTTACATTATCCACATTATCTGCCGTGGTTTTGTATCCAATTAAATAATGACTTGGTCAATTGTTAAATGTTTTTCCTGGGTTAAAATAGTGGATGGCCAATTCATAGATGAGATTGATGGGTAACAACAACTAGCCGGCCCAACTGGAAGCAAACAACGCCATTCTCTATGAATGTGCAACATCCCCTACCAGGGCCTAGCCTTTCTTTGGTGGCTGTGGGCAGCCGGGGGCCAGGAATACGGGAGTGGCTGGCTTATGCGGCGTTGGGCATGTTGTGGTCACGGTGCTTGGTATTGGGACTGGAGGACGGGCCTACAGCATGCCATTTTCTGGAGCTGCAGTAGGTCTGCCATATAGATATGTGGTATAACTTTATTTTTTAAAAAAACTTATGTCAGATAAAATTGGAGCCTTTTATTTCTGAGCCCCTCTATCATCTTCACGTGTTATTGTAAATGAAAACTGATCAAAAGGCGGATCAAAAGACTCTTTAATGTCAAAGTGAAAACCAGCAATTATTATTATAATTATTAAAATATGACTATTCCTCTCTTCAAGTTAGCATTTAGAAGAAATGACAGCAATTAGTCTGTGTGGCTCCCTGTTCATTTCCTTATTGGTTTCCTATGCACAACTGTTACACATCTTCCTGTATTATCTGTCTGTGTTTTATGACTATACTGTATGTGACTTTATATGAAATAGAACCAAAGTTCATAATCTCATCTCTCATTTACAGTTATAGCAGAAGATGAATTGTGAATGACACCATGCTGAAAAGATAAAGGTGCAACATGTCACTTCTTTCTATGGATTTTACCACTTAAAATACATAGGGTTAAATCCGCTGCAAATACACAACAAATGTAACTGGTACTGGTCCGACGGCCCCTCACTACTCCCATAACACCAGAAGTTACAATCCGACCACTTACGCTGTAAAGGACATCTACCAACAGGGTCAAGGACTGTAAACCAATCACACTTACATACTGGTCTGTGCCCCCTCTGGTAGGATATTCTGTTCTTCAAGCTTTCTATGCACTTGTTTTAAGAAAAGAAGGCTACGCAAATTATGCAAATGAGTCTGAGGGGCTCCAGGCTCCATTAACTTCTATGAAATTTGGAAACTCGGGCTTATTTATATAATTTTAAAAGACCTTTTTTGTAAAATCCAGGACATAAAAAGCTAAAAGAACAGTGGATCCTGCCAATAGGTCAGTGTACTTGGCTTACAACCCTTCATCCTGGTGGTAGAAGTTCTTAAAAAAAGCCTGAGGGGCTACGGGCTACATAGATGTCAAATGAGTCTGGAGCCCCAGACTGAGATTAGTTTACAGTCCTTGATCCTTGTGGTAGAGTTCCTTTAAGGGATAGTGTAGGCACAAATCTTATATAAGACGGAAGAAATGCATCCTATGAACTAAAGATCTCGCAAATACATGAAATAACTAAACTGGTTCCATAACTGACCAGAAGGAACAGCAGGCACATCGCCATTGAGAACAAGAAAGTACCACCTAGGACCATGCATATACTGCCTTCTCCCAAGGTGATGGTGCATGTTCTAGTAAGTAGTGTAGGTCACCATGCTTCTCCTCAGTAGCCCCGTGAACATTCTTCATAGCTGAAGTAAAGGAGACTCAGCCTGGATTTATATGTTTGCACTAGTGAGAGGCCATTCCTTGATTCCTTTCAGATAAAGGCTGTGGTGTGGTTCATTGGTTAGAGCAAATATTCATGTTTGTAAAAGTATCAGAAAGTATAGATCCTGCCAGGAATGTGATTCTAAGAGTATCTCTGACTTTACCCTCTTGTTATATTAACCCTCCAATGCCTGGCCGCTTCATATATCCATTGATGGACTACTCACCTACTTCCTGTTGTTTTTATGAAAACTCTCACTGACTTTATCATCTCTGTAGTTTCCCTAGATAACCCCGGTGTATACAGAAAAGTAAAACTCTGTGACTCAGCATAAAGTCTATAAAAAGAGTCATTTTGTGTCAATGATAGCCTGGTGCTGGACGTGTCTAGTGACAGCCCATAGGGTGGGAAGAGCAGTACTGTAGTTGAATTAGATTTTTCACCACTACTTAGTTGTAAACCACAGTTATGACCAATGCCAAAGGATTATTTTCTATAGAATTATTTAGATGAGCCTTTCCAACATGCATCCAACATGACATATGTAAACGGACACAGGGACAGCACAGAAATGAAATAGGCTCATCTGCATAAGCTCTGATAATATCACTAATTTCCTGTGATATTGTATCATATTCTAGTTACAGCGCCCCCTCTCCCAAAACAAATAACAGAAAGAGGTATCATGTGCATAATGATATTCTGCTCTGCAGGCAATGAGAGGATACCAATATCCAAGAAGGAACATTGACTCCAACCATCTAAACTGTTCCAAACCTGTGTCCTGATAATAATAGAAATGTAGATGATTATAGGATGGACCATTACCGCATGTTACTGTTGTATTTTTATTACCGTTTGGTTCTTAAAATAAAGCGTGGTGCAGAAGTGACCACTACATGTCCTCACTATTACAGACAACAATACAAAACCCAAAAACTGTGCTGTCTAGCAGGGTACAAATAAAGGGATTCTTGCAGTTTTATTTAATGGGCATAACCATGGATGAAAAGTAATAATACGACAGGTAGAGTGATGGAGGTGGGGGGTCCAGCTCATAAGATTTTTGGGACAGTCTGCTCACCCTGCTATATAACAGCCTGCTGCTGGATGCAGCTGTACAGGTAGGAGCATGCTAGTAGGCAACTGCCCTTTATGCATTTCTCCAACCTAGTAGCCCCAGCGACACCTTCCACTACTGGCCATGAGCAGGACTAGGACACAGTGCAGACCAGTCACTTCTCTGCAGAGCCCCAGTAACTGCAGCATATATGGTGATACCCTTCAGTCATTGTACACCATCCCCTGGATTATAAAACGTACCTGCTGTGCTAATCCGGCCACTCCAAGGCTCCTCACACAAGTCTCAGAGACGTCTTCTCCCGCTCGCATCTCTGTCACTTCTGTAATTGCCTGTGCCTTCCCTCGCCTTAGTCCCTGACAGCGCACAGCCACCTAGTGCTGCTGCCCGGTACTGCAGTCCCACTGCATATAAAGAACGTTACAGTGAGGACCTCTAGAGGATGAATACAAGTACTACCATTGTCACTACTGAACTATTACTATACAGGCAGTCCCCGGGTTACATACAAGATAGGTCTGTAGGTTCGTTCTTAAGTTGAATTTGTCTGTAAGTCAGAACTGTATATTTTGTTATTGCTGCCCCAGCCAAATTTTTTTTTGGTCTCTATGATAATTGAATTTAAAAGATGGTGGGTTGTCTTAAGAACCAGGATTAATAATAAAGCTTCATTACAGTTACATTTAATAACTGTTATAGCTGCTTACTGTAGCCTAGGGCAGTAAATTACCAACATCCAGTGGTCCGTTTGTAACTAGGGGTCGTCTGTAAGTCGGGTGTTGTTAAGTAGGGGACCACTTGTATTTCATAATAATAATAATAATCTTTATTTATATAGCGCCATCATATTTCGTACTACACACATTTACTGGCAGATTTTACATGGAGACACAGATCGTCTTTCCTTCCTCCTGTAATTTTACTTTTTATATATTAATGTAATATATTAAATTATAATATAACATGAATTTAATACTCGATTGTCTTTTTAAGATATTTATTGTATTTTATTGTAGTGTGAGTATTTTATTAATATATAGCTTAAAGGGGTTGTTTGAGTTAACAAGTATTTGTTTTCCAGCGCTTCTCCTGTTTTTTTTTGTGCTGTGTCCAGGACGTGCCGCTGCAACCAATCAGCTGCTGGTATTCAGGTGATTTGCCTGTATATGGTACATCACTGGTGAACACTAAGGCCTCTTGCACACTAGCGTTGCGTTTCACGTCCGGGTGCAATGCGTGAAAAACTGACGTTTTGGCTGCGTTTTTGTTCCATTTTTCCTTGGAGTAATTTGCGTTTTTTTTGCGTTTTCGGCGCATTTTTGACGCGCGATTCAATGGGAGACTCGAGCATATTTCAAAGGGACCATGGTTTGGGATAAAATGTGTATTTAATTGAAAAATAAGGTCTTCTTGATAATTTGCAACATCGGCGATCTATTCTTCACTGTCCGCGCGTATATTATCTCCCGACAATTTAGCAATGTGAAGAACATGAAGAATAGAATAAAAACATTGTACACAGTGAACACAGTGAACACAGGATCATTTAGATAAAAACACTGCAGAACACAGTGCAGAATAGATTACAGATGTTCGGCACATCTGCTTACTTGTCGGGAGATACGCGCGGAACTGCGCAACAAAGCATGTGAAGAACAATATATATGTGTGTGAAAACACTTTAAGATGTTTAAATACCTGCAATGTGTTCTCTCACATATATATGTTCTTCACATGCTATTTTGTTCGCACCGTCCCGCGTATCTCCCAACAGTAAGCAATGTGCCGAACATCTGTATCTATTCTGCACTGTGTTCTGCACTGTGTTTTTATCTTAAATGATCCTGTGTTCACTGTGTTCACTGTGTACAATGATTTTATTCTATTCTTCACTGTTCTTCACTGTGTTTTTTAATTAAATGCTCGATCGCGAGCAGGGGAAATACTGTTATTCTGGTCACCTAGCAACCCTTACGTTTAAAACGCATTGCACTCGCATTGCACTTGCAATGATTGCGAGTGCAATGCGTTCTTGAGGCATCTCCATAGACTGAATGTGGGCGTGAAAAACGCGCGGGACCCGCAAAATAGAGCATGCTGCGATTTGACGCGCGTGCAAACGAACGCAAGCACGCGTTGTAAAAACCACGCTAATGGAGAAAGACCCATTGAATACAATGGGACAGAGTGCAATGGCGTTCTGAGCGTCAAATGACGCGCGAACTCGCGCGTGAAAAACGCCAGTGAGAAGGGCCTAAGCTCTTGCACACTAGGTTGCGTTTCACGTCAGGGTGCAATGCGTGAAAAAACTGACGTTTTGGCTGCGTTTTTGTTCCATTTTTCCTTGGAGTAATTTGCGTTTTGGTTTTTCACGCGCGTGTTGTTAGCGTTGTTTTGCGTTTTCGGCGATTTTTAACGCGCGTTTCAATGGGAGACTCGAGCAGTTTTCAAAGGGACCATGATTTGGGATTAAAATGTGTTATTTAATTGAAAATAAATGTCTTCTGTAATTTGCAAACTCTGCGATTATTCTTCAAGTTCCGCCGTATATTATCTCCCGACAATTTAGCAGATGTGGAAGAACAGTGAAGAATAGAATAAAACCAGTGAACAACGTGAACACAGTGACCAGGATCATTTAGATAAAAACACAGTGCAGAAACAGTGCAGATAGATTACAGAGTTCGGACATCTGCTTACTTGTCGGGAGATACGCGCGGAGGGTGCGAACAAAATAGCATGTGAAGAACAATATATAGTGTGTAAAGAACACATTGCAGATGTTTCCAGACATATGCAAGTGTTCTTCACACATATATATTGTTCTTCACATGCTATTTTGTTCGCACCGCTCCGCGCGTATCTCCCGACAAGTAAGCAGAAATGTGCCGAACATCTGTCATCATTCGCCTGTGTTTCTGCACTGTGTTTTTATCTTAAATGATCTGTGGTCATGTGTGTCACTGTGTTCACTGGTTTATTTATTCACGTTCTTCATTGTGTTTTTTTAATTAAATGATCGTTCGCGAGCAGGGAAATATGTTATACTGGTCACCTAGCAACCCTTACGTTTAAAAACGCATGCACTCGCATTGCACTTGCAATGTTTGCGAGTGCAATGCGTTTTTGATAGTCCCCATAGACTTGAATGGGGCGTGAAAAATGCGCGTGAATCGCAAAAATAGAGCATGCTGCGATTTTGACGCGCGTGAAACGAACGCAAGCACGCGCGTTGAAAAAACACGCAAATGGAGAAAGACCCATTGAATACAATGGGACAGAGTGCAATGCGAGTTCTGAGCGTCAAATGCACGCGCAGAACTCGCGCGTGAAAAACGCCAGTGTAGAAGGGGCCTAAATGGCTGCAGTTTAGACTGGGTGCCATGTGGGTGGCTCAGTGCTGCATCGTGAGGGGAAAAACAGGTAAGTGCTTTTTGTTACGACGTAATAGAGTTATATTAAAAAGAAGTCCTAAGGAGCATAGTTTCTCAGGAACTTCTTAGTAGGACACATCTACCATCAGTAAAACTGGAAGTAAATGGCCTTTAATTGATACGGCAGCCATATCACAACTGTGTCACGGCTGTACCGTCTATTTGTACCCTAATGGTTCTAGGCTTACTAAAGTTGTGTCTGAACCAAAACCTTGTCTCCATATGTTGCTATGTGTCTGGATTGCTTAAAAGGTAAAATCTGCACACCCCCAGATCTGTGAAATGTCCCCCTGTAGTTCCCCTGCTCTGCATTCAAGACCTTTTATTGTTTGATTAGATAATAGATTCAGTACAAAAGGTCTACACAGAACTAGAAAATCGCTCTTTAATATGAGTCAAGTCTGACGTATTTTGGAGGTGCAATGGCTCTTAGTCACTGATTATAATAAGGTTTAGTACGTGTGTCCTGCTGACAATTAATGTGCGTGTTTTCAGATATTCTGACTTTCTTCCAAGTTGCCATTCTGTTTCATCTTAAGCACAGCAGAGACCATAATTACATGCATAATTTAGAAACACAGTTGTATAGATTTAGTAGGGCATGAAAATACCAGTCACATGCCAAAATCATACCATTGTAAACTATGGGTGACATGCACCAAATCCACAAGAGCGATGGACTATGCAAAAATGCCTTCAAAGTATTGCAACTGCAAATGCAGTTTTGAGTTTCAGTTTCTTGTGAATGAAACAATATCCAGTATTATTTTTTATTGTAACAACACAGCAATTAGATAATGGTAGTCCCCGATGTGCTGTGAACATAGCCTAAAACATCTAGCAAGATGCTAAAGATCTATCATATGACTATGGCAAATCTTCTGCCATTTTGGACTATTCAATGGTAACTTTTGCACCTCCACTGTGTCACCAAATGTGTGGTAGGACACTGGAAAACATCATGAAACTACTTAAAGACAACAAGACCAGATGATGAACCAAGCTCAATCACTAAATATAAAATCCAAATATTTATTGGTATACATTAAAAGCACATAAAAATGCAGAACCTGGTCTGCTTCATTGTTACACTGTGCCAATCTCACAGTGTACTCCCCTCACTGTTGCCTATAAATGAGGCTAAGTATAGATAGATATGCTGTAGCCGTAAATCAATAAATTATGAAGAGTAGCATAATGAATAACATGAATACAAAAAAAAAGTTATATCACCAAGGTCCATGTGCCTGGAGGAGAAAAAAGTCCCCACGCGTATCGCTGCGGTCCTGTGGCTTCCTCAGAGATAATGGTATACCAAACCAAATTTTCCCTATAATCTATAAGCCGTGCTATGCCAGCATGTGATGTCACATCCGCCTGTCGGCCGGATTCACCTGCGCCTACGCGAGTCCCAAAGGAACGCGCCCCACACGCGCACCCCATATGAAGTAAGTAAACAATAGGTAAAAGTTTGTGTGGGAATTGATGATGATTATTGTTTCTTCAACATGTTGCTGTAAAGCCGCCAATATCTCTTGATGATGCATATAACCTCCGAGGTATTGCTCCGATGTTTCAGCATTCTTTTCATCTGGGTAAGCATTTATGACCATTATCATCAGATGAGGACCGATATCTCAGTTTTAGCTAAGATGAAGAATGAAGAGGATCAAAAAGAATAATAAAATCTCATAGTAGATATATACATATACAGTATAACTAGTGTACCACTAAAGATGGGCTCCAAATTAAGTTGTGCAATAAGATAAGCAGAAAATAATTCTGTATACAGGCGGTCCCCTACTTAAGAACACTCGACTTACATACGACCCCTAGTTGCAAACGGACCTCTGGATATTGGTAATTTATTGTACTTTAGCCCTAGGCTACAATGATCAGCTTTAACAGTTATCACAGGTGTCTGTAATGAAGCTTTAGTGTTAATCCTGATTCTTATGACAACCCAACATTTTTAAAATCCAATTGTCACAGAGACCAAAAAAGTTCTGGCTGGGATTACAATGATAAAATATACAGTTCCGACTTACATACAAATTCGACTTAAGAACAAACCTACAGACCTTATCTTGTATGTAGCCCGGGGACTGCCTGTATATGAATACTGTGTTATGCGTTCAACATTTTAAGTCTGTAATAGGTGGAGTAAAGAAAACGTGATATTCTGTGTACTGTGCTATTGAGCAAGAGTGATACAAAGAAAAGAAATGATAAAAAAAGAGGGGTGAAAGTAGAGGTCTAATCACCACTCACCAGAAAATAAGACAAAATTTCCAATTAGTGCCTAAGGCCCGTTCCACACTTGCGAGTGTGATGCGATGAACTCGCATCACACTCGCAATGAATGCTGCCCGCATCGTGCGGCCCGAACGCTACAAACCGGGACTGAACTGACATGCTGAGTTTAGTCCCGGTTCGCAGCATTCGGCCGTGCGATCCGAGCAGCATGCGTTGCGAGTGTGATGCGAGTTCATCGCATCACACTCGCAAGTGTGGAACCGGCCCAAGACTACTTACCTCATACTTACCAAAGTGAACTAAAAAAAAAAATTCTAATTATATTTGAAAAACAATGCTATTCCCATCTACATCTAAGAATTCATATTTACCTCTGTTTATAGGAGCCTGTAAATAATAATTCTTCATTTAATCCTCGAGGTGCCATGGAGTGCATAGAATAAATCCACTTGGATTCACATTGTAACAATTTGGGGGTGATACTGCCTTCTCTGATATTGGGGAATTCAATGGTAAACTGGCTTCAGTTAGTGTCTCTTAAAGCATCCAGTGCTTTAAACAGAATCTGTATTGAAGCTTGCAGTAGATGCTCCTCTTTATGTCACCCTATTGAGTAGCAGTTTATCAAAATTGAAAACAGTCTAAAACACAAAATAAAATTTGTCACAAATCAAGTAATATAATTGTTTGGTGGAAATTGATCCTGATGGTGCATTAAAGGAAACCTACCATTTGAAAATGGTCGTTCTAACCCACACTAACCTGCACATAAGTGGAGCTGAGCTGATGCAGGCACATATTTTGGTTAAGCATATAATCCGGCCGTTTCGTTATAACTATAGATTCTTATCTTTGCTAATAACCCAATCAGCGCTTCTCTGTAAGTCACAGCGCTCGGGCATTAGCATAATAGGGCAGGCATGTAGAGTGCCGAGCCCTCAGGAGCATTAGTGCATGTGCATCACTGGCTTGCAAAGCGCACCTGCCGGCTCACATGGCGGTTGCGCGTACTATCGCCAGACTTAAGCAAGGAGACCCTCACAAAACCTAGACCAAAATGATTAGCTACAGTGGGTTGCAAAAAAATTCCCTGAACTTTATCTCATTTTTAAATGTTACAGTCTCAAACTATTTTATGTAACAGAGCAATGGAAAATATCAACGACATGTGAACAGTAAATAAAAATTGAAAAGGGAATATTGGCCTCATGAGTCAATACTTTATAGCAGTGGTCCCCAATGTTTTTGTATCTGGGGACCAGCTGCAACCAATTTTTTTTTTTTTACAGGTCCCTGGGAATCCACAACCCATATAATGTTCCATTTCCAGCACCCCCGCAGCTACCGCCTTTTCTGTAGCCCCCTATTAATATCTTGATGAGAAGGAGGCCACAGAAAAGAGGACATTACAGTATAATACCCATTTTTCTATAGTCTCCCAAAAACAGCTAGAATGTCCCCTTATCTTTGGCCTTTTCACTGTGAGGTAAAAAAATATATACTTACCACATATACTTAACTCAATTATAGACATGCCTCTGCCCGCACTGCCAGGAAGCTGACAAGAGGCCGAAGCCTTGGGGTGAAGAAGCTAGAGGCAACTTTTTTTTATGTTTCAGTTTTCTGGTCATGGCCCAGGACTGTATGTTCCACGGCCTGGTTTGGGCTGTGGCCCAGCGGTTGGGGACCGCCGCTTTAAAGGACCACCTAGTTTAAATGGCATCTACAAGACTGATGTGGTCTGCCTCTACTATCAGATTTGCACATCTGGAGGCTTTATGGATTTCCCATGCTTCTATGTAGTCAATTCTCAAGTCACTGATTCTAAATGTCTGGAATTTGACAGGGCCATTAAGCTGCTCAAACTAGTAGTCACTCAATATTGTACTAAAGAAATTTTGGAAATTAAAAGACATTTTATGGCTGTAGACTAGAGATTTTCCATCAGGTCATGAAAACCTAATTTTATTAATCAGATATAAGAACCATAAAATCCATGGTCATAATAACAAGGCAATCACTGCATCAACAGCTTAAACTAGAGTTCCTGGAAAGAAATGGAAATTATTTTTCCGGAATCAGCAGCTCAAAAATACCCAGAAATCAGGTGAAAAACTCCAGGTAGCACAAAAATTTTTTATTTGTTCCCCAGTGTAATTTATTAATGCCATTTATCTCATGTTTTAATGTTGTTAGCTTTCACTCATTAAATCCATATAATAATAAGTCTTTTTGTAAATGTTACATTTTGTTTTCTATCCACAATTATTGGGCCTAATAAAATGCTTTACAGCAGCCCTGTGGACATAGGCTCCAATGGACTGGAGTAGAGTCAGAGATCGTTTTTTAGGCATGTGCAAATAGGTATGAATAAGTAAAGTCTATTTTTTTTTTTTTTTAGTAGTAGAGGCAAGCTATTTTCTATTATTATGTGATGCCTCACTGTAGATGTAGACATACTACAAGTACTGTTTGGAATGGACGATAGAATGCACAAATGATAGATATTACAACTGTTCTGGTAATACATTATTTTATTCAATGTTAATTCTGAAAATGGGTCTTCACATACAGAACATCATGTTTCTATAAACCTCAGGCTGTAATGACATCTACAGGTTGGCCCCTTTAACAAATAGTAAGTTATGTAGTTATATGGATTCCCCTTCTTAAACAATTTTTCCAAAAAGAAAAAAGTAACAACAGAAGCAAAAATATATATTTTATACATTATACGAAACAGCTTCATGGTAGGTATGCTCATAGGTAAGTGCAGACAGTTCTTTTACTCGCATACTTTAATGGCAACCTGTCAGCAGAAATTGACGTAATATCCCACTGTCAGTACAGGTGAACATGTTCCACGCCATGTCCCTTTCATGGCTCAGATTGTGACAACAGCTTTAAAGTGATCGAATACACATGTGAAAAAAAACACTTTTCTGAATAAACCCTTAATTTTCATCTGACTGATTATTTGTTATGGACATAATTAGAAAATGTAACATGCATACTTTTTACACATGTAAAGCACAAAACTTCTATACAAGTCAATACCGACATAACATCAACTGAAAACAAATATGTTTTTTGCAAACATAAAATGGACAATCCTGTCTTAGTAAGTCCTAAGATATATGAAGTCATAGAGGCAAATAACGCTCAGTGCTGAAGGCGCCAAACGCTTTACCTCCATGACTTTATACAGCTGATAAACAGATCACTTCAAAGATGATTTTTCTGAAGTGGTTCACTGGATACATGATAATGGGTTCCCTTTAAGAATGAGAATTAAGAAGTTCTTGCAAAAAAAGAAAAAAATTAATCTCATGAAAACAAATAAGTAATTGGAGACCTTTGTCATAATTTTAATTTAGTTATAATTTGAAAGAAAAATTTTTTTTTCTTTAATGCAAGGACACGTTATAAAATAGTGGTTCAAAATAACAAAAACAATGTAAGGATAAAAAAAATACAGCATTTTAAAAAAAATAAAATAACATTATACAGCCTGAACAATGTTTAACACTGTTAAGTAACAAGGAGTATGGCAACCAGGTCCTTGGTGTTTGACATAGGCTTTCAGATAAAAAACAAAAAACAAAACAGGTATTGAAAGAGATTTTTGATGTATCCACAAGGTCAGTGCTGACCACAATACAATTTGCAGCATTGATCATCATCTGGTTCGCAAGAGGAATTTTGAAACGTTGAGACCCAATTTTCCAAAATAAAATCTGTAATAACATGTAAATGTACTAAACATGCACACGATGAATGATGGTACAACGGATAAAAAAAAATGTTACAAAAAAAAAAAAAAACAAACATACAAAAAAAAACAGATTACATACATAATATAAAGTCTACAACAATTATTGTAGCAAAACGGGGTTTCTTTAACTACGATAGGTCCTTCAACTGGCAATAAGCCACAATAAACCAAGCAATAAAGTGCTTACTATTGGTCAACAATCTCCATTCTTTCATTCTTGAATCTTAGACTTTTGGGGGAATTTTTCCACACATTTGCAAAACTGTAAAAATACAACAAAATATGAAAAAAAAAAAAAAAAAGGAATGAATCCCCATCCAATACACATGAAACTTTCCACAGAAAATAATACTGTGCACATCCAATGTGAAGGAAGTCAAAAAGTCAGATCCTTTTTTTTGACCATGAAGACTAGGGGCGTTTTTCAAGATTGCTTGGAAGTATATCTGGCCCCCGATTCCATTGTTGTACAGTGGTCTTTGGGTCACAGAACCCTGGTATAGGCCATACAGGATGTCACTTCCTCTTACATCATAAGTGACATCAATTAGCATGAAGACCAAAAGTTGCAACGTTGGAACAGGGGTCGGAACAAGTTAAGTACAAATTTTTTCTTTCACACCTGACCCCAACAGTATTTGCCGAAATCCTGAAAAACTTCTTAAGCCGAGGCTCCCCTCAGCTTTCTGCGATACCTGATAGTAAGAATAGAGTGGCCAGAGTGATGTTAGTAACCATGAAAAACTGGACCCCAATAAAGTTATTAAAGAGGTTGCCCATGAATTTATTTTGATGGCCTATTACTTGGTCCTAATACCCAGGAAAGTGTAATTGTTGGTAATGGAAAAAATATTTTCCTTTTGAATGAATCCCATTACAACTTCAATAACAATACACCAGCCTGTCCTACAGTTAGAAGTATACTGCATTAACTGTAGGTTTTTAACACTTCTGATTTATGTGGGTTTTCACGGTTCTTCAAATATTGATGACCTATCCTTGTACAGGACCCTGCAAATCAGCTCTTCATACCAGCCACTGGTGCCAGAAGCAAAACAGAAGTAAGGAGAACATCTCTTTTCCCTTTGCAGTGGCTATTCTTGGTTACTGCAGGTCAGGATTAACCACTACATAGATAACAAACCTGTGTTCCTGACTACACACCCTGTGTTAGTTCTGGAACCATCAGCTGCTATGGACAAACAAACTTAATGTGAATAATTAATATACATAAGACTTATCAAAATATGCAAAATGTAACATAAAAATACTTTGTTTGAGGTTACAAAAGAGTAAAAAATATTGAGTTCCAAATGCCTAGGAATGACAAAAAAAGCTACAATTAATGCAGAAATTTCCAAGTGCTTCATTGAGTCTCTCAAAAGTGCAAAGTTGGTATTTTGACCCTTTTATAAACGGTTCCTTTAAAGATCTGCTAAACCAGAGGTCATCAGGTTATAAAAGTGCAGGGGCAAAACTTCAAGGGGTTGTCCACTATCAGAATGCATTCTAGAAGTGTGCCTGATGTGCGCTGGAATGTGAAGCAAAGTCATTCCTGACCCCCCACATGCCCCTCGTGGGTCCCCTATGTAAACAATGGACATGAAAGTGCCGAGCCCAGTGCTTTCAAGAGGACAGCGGTCACATGCTTTATCACAGGAGGACTTTTAGAGCTGCATGTTTTTCTGTGTCAGTGCTGAAGGCGTCCAAAGCATGGGCAGATACAGTAGATAAGATTTCCTGTATATGCACATGCGACAGCCAGGGAAGTGTCAATACTTTCCATACATATAGATATTCTTATATTCTTGCTGGATCTCTGCACTATAGATGAGAGTTAAAGCTGTGAACATAAGGGTCAGGCACAAACCAGAATCAGCTATTCTACAGGGAATAAGTGCATCCAGCTGGAAATAAAAAAGTAGAAAATAGACTTTAGGTTTAGTATCCTTTTAACAACCAGGTACAGGGTCGATTTCCAGACATCCTGCTCTAGGCATTGCCCCTCAGAAGAAGTCTGCATAGTCAACAAATACATCAAAGCTCAAGTTTTTTTTTCACTCTAATTATCTTCATCATCGTCGCTTATGAGATCTCTGCGTTCTGGGTTTATTTCTCGCTCACGTATGAAGTCTGCGCGTATGGCATCTAACTCAGACAGTTCCAGCCTGACTTTCTCCAAGTGATATGTTCGGCGGTTGCGAATCTGACGTAGAGGGAATGGATTCATATCCACAAAGGCCACGGTACTCAATTTTCTGCAAAAAAAAAAAAAAAAAAAAAGAATTATAGAGGTAAGAATAGAACGGGCCTATAGGGGTGGCTCCTGGGGCGTGCACCCCAAATGTGGGTGGTCGCTTGGCCGCCCAAATCGCCCACAGCAGGTTCGGCTCGGCTTTTCTCTTATCCGGCTGCTGCTTTAACAGCCAGTTCAGAGATCTGGACAGTATCTAATAGACTTGGGGTCTCCATCCATCTCCATCTCCCTCATTCTGCTATAGACCCATCTTTTCGAAACCCAATGGTATGCTGACACCAGAGGAGGAAGTTGCCGAGCATCGGGGGAACGGAGGAAGGGGAGTACAATTTTATTATTTTTCCTAGGGCTGTATATAGTTATAGAAGGATTGTATATAGTTATAATAGGAGGGCTGTATATTAAATATAATATGTGGGCTGTATAAAGTTAAAATAGGAGGGCTGTATATAGTTATAGGGAGCTTTATATAGTTAAAATAGGTGGGCTGTATATAGTTATAAGGGTCTCTATATAGTTATAGGATGGGAGCTGTATATAATTATAGGGGTTTATATATAATTATAATAGGAGGGCTGTATATAGTTATTGCTGGGAGTGTATATAGTTCTTATAGAAAGGCTGTATAGAGTTATTATAGGGGGCTATATAGAGTTATTATAAGGGGGCTGGATAAATATATTACTGAGGGCAATGTATATATACATGTGTATTACTGGGGCAGCTCTATAAATTTAATTCTAGCAACATTTACTAAAATTGTGGGGAGGGTCCCCACCAGTCTGCACCCGGGGCTTCCACTACCGGCTCTGGGTAAGAAATAATACCACCAGGAGCGGATTTGGCAATACGTGGAACCATGTGCAATTGCTTCTGCTAATTTTGTGACTGAAAATCTTCATTTCCCACAGTTTTCATCTCTTCTGTCTGTAAATTTGTAGTGCACATTCAGCTGATAAGAGACAACATTTTTCCTGTGACTAGCTGTCTATTGCTCCCGGCTGTACAAAAGCTTTGAAGTGTAACTGAACTATTTATAAGGCTGCATTAACACTACCTTATGGGGGGACGTATGTATGGCCGCAAGCTCATGGCCGCTATAGACGGAAATAAGCCGCACAGAGCGATTCAGTGCTGCACGTACCACTCTGTACACGTGGAAAAGATAGGACATGTCCCATCTTTCCCCCTGTTACAGTCCGTACACAATGCATTTATATGGAGAGGGGAGGGGTCACCCCTCCTCCTCTCCAAGCCGCCAGACTTATGCCAGCCCAGCAGTAGCAATGCGGGCATACCTTCATGTAAATGCAGCCTACAACTGCATAAATGAATAGTGCAGATGATAGTAAACTCTAATATACTTTAGTTCACCTATGCCCTGAGATCAAGCTTTATATATTTATTGAGTAATTTCTTGATATAACCATTAATATTTTAATATGTAACCAGAATTCAACACCACCTTGCATCAAGAATAGTCCGGCTGAAGTATCGCAAATATTTAAAGATGGCTGTAGAGTCTCGAAGTTTCAGAATCTCCTCTTCTTTATACTTGAACAAACCCAAAGCAAAACGAAATATGACCTATTTGGTGGAGAGAATAATAAAATCCAAAATTTGAAAATAGTAAAAATAATATTATATATATATTGTTTGTATTTATATACAGTGTCCACAGCTTCCTAAAATCTATCTACGGAGGTATAGCGGTCTCCATATTTTATCAAATAATGATTACAAACAGGTGGATTTCGGTATGGCATTATTTGCATTTTTTTTCTTAAAACCAGATAGTAAAAATGTTTGTCTAACATGTCTACAATTTAAGGCTTATACATTTCTCTATTCTATACATTATTCAAGCCATTTTGCCTGGATGGCTATTGAAAGGGAATCCGCCACCATGATCCACCAACCCAAACTAACTGCTATGTTTTTAAAGTCCAGCTACTCCTGCCATGCCAAAACTTCACTTTATGTAAATTAGGCTAAAATGCTTTGGAAGGGTTTAACACAGCGCCTCCACCACTGGGTGGTGGAAGTGTAGCAGGGGGTTGTTATTCCCATGGTACTGTATTTCTGCGGTGCTATGCTTTCACCCCCTGAAACTAATTTGCATACTTCTAGATTTAGGTTTTGGCATGGAAGGAGCAGCTGGAATATAAATAGAAAATGTATGGGTGCCATGTTTAGGCATAGCCCTACATAACATAGCAGTTAGTTCGGGAAGGTGGATTGTGATGATGTATTCCCTTTAACAGCTAGTAGAGAGATGCTTTACAGCAGCCACATGTCTATGGGCTACAATAGTCTGGAGGGGTTTACAGAAATTAACAAGACATACTCTTCTAGACATACTCTGAACTATGCAGAGTTCACTATGCAGTGAAGGGCAGTAGATGAGAAGTTATCTTAATGAATTGCATGATAGGGATGTTGTTATCGGTCACTGTTATCCTGCTTGTGACGAGAAGAATACTGAAAACCATCATGTACAGAACTACAATCCATAGCAAGTATGGATTATTATTAGCGTTAGTTCTTTTAAGGATTTCAAAATTAAACATTACCAAAAATGTGAAGGAATAAAAAAAAAATAACAACTGGATGTTTAACCCCTTCACGCTCCGTGGCGGATATATCCGCCACGGAGCGCAGTGACTTAGCGCTCAGTGGCGGATATATCCGCCACGGCGCTTATGCCGGCTCGGCTCTGGATCAGAGCCGAACCGGCATCGGGAGACACGGGGTGCCGGCTGTAACTAATAGCCGGCACCCCAGTGTAACACCTGCAATCGGAGTTGTCTCCGATCGCGGGTGCTTAACCCGTTAAATGCCGCGGTCAGCGCGACCGCGGCATCTAACATGCATCTGGGGGATCTTTCCCCCACGATCGCCCCCCCCGAACCGTTTTCGGGGGGCGCCGATCGTTGCTATAGTAACTCTGGGGTCCGATCTGGACCCCAGAGTTACCTGCAAGAACTGCCAGTAAGATGGCGTCTGTGACGTCATCTTACTGGCACAGTGCCAGCCTATGCAAGTGTATAGGCTGACACTGCTAATATCCTGCAATACATGAGTATTGCAGAATATTATCATGAAGAAGCAATCAGATGATTGCTTCTTCATGTCCCATGGTATAAAAGTGAAAAAGTGAAAAAAAAAAAGTTATTCAATAAAAAAATAAAGTCATAAATCACTAAAAATGCCCCAAACTCCCAAAACATATAAAGAGACATATAACTCAAAAAAAAGTCTAAATCATAACACAAACCCCACATATATAGTATCACCGCGTCCGTAACAACCCGTAGAATAAAAGTAAATCATTATTGAACCCCCACGATAAACGCCGTAAAAAAAAACTGCTATAAACCTTCCAAAAATTATGATTTTTACCTTTTCAATCCCACAAAAAATGCTATAAAATGCGATCAAAAAACCATATGTACTCAGACATGATACTGGTGCAAAGTACAACATGTCCCGCAAAAAACAAGCCATCAACCAGCTCCGTATAGCACAAAAAAGTAACAATGTTATGCCACTTGGAAGACGGCAATACATAAATGATAGATTTTTCCCCACATTAGGGTTTTGTTTGACAAATTTAGTAAAACGTAAGAAAATATATTCATGTCTGGTATCCCCGCAATCGTATCAACCCATAGAATAAAGATAACATGATTATTAGTCTATACGGTGAACACCAAAAAAAAAAAAGTTAAAAATCCAGTACAGAATTGATGCTTTTCTACTCCTGTCCTCAAAAAAAGTTCCTAAATTTTCAACAATAGGTGATACCAACCCCAAAATGGTAACAATGGAAAAAGCATCTCGTCCCGCAAAAAAAATGCCGTCACATGGCCCCAATAACGAAAAAGCGAAAATTTTATAGCCTTCAAAAGGGGCCAATGAGGAAACTAAAATCCTGGCAGCTGCAGGGTGCTCCTTCCCTTCTGCGCCTCGCTGTGCCCCCATAACACAAGTCACAGCCACATGTGGGGGGTCTTTGTACTCAGGAGAAATTGCAGAACAAATTGTATGGTGGGTTTTCTCTTTTTATATTTTGGAAATGTGTAAATTTTAGTGCTAAATGAACGTATAAGGGAACAATATGACCATTCTAAATTTCACCTCCATTTTGATTCAATTACTATGAAGATCTCAAGGGGTTAACAATCTTCGTAAAAGCTGTTTCTGATAGTTTGAGGGGTGCAGATTTGAAAATGGGTAGATTATATAGGGGGTTTTGATGCTAAATATGTAAAATATCATTCAAAACTGTATTTATCCCCAAAATAGTCAATTCTGAAAATCCGGAAAAGCGATATTCTATTTGCAAGCCGCGTGACATCAAAATAAATTATCCAAACATTTCAGAAATTATGAAATGAAGTAGACAAATGGGAAATGTTATTCAGCAACTTATTTAGGTGGTAAATCTATCTGCCTGAAAACGCAATGACTTAGAATTTCGAAAATGGCAAATTTTTCAAAAAATTTATCATATTTTCTTTTTTTTTGTAAATAAACGCAAAACTTATCAGCCAAAATTTACCACTAAAATGAAGTACAACATGTGGGGAAAAAACAATCACAGAATCGCTTTGATAAGTAACAGTGTTCAAAAGTTATAACCATATAAAGAGACGCAGGTCAGAATCCAAAAAATCGGGCTGAGCCTTAACCCCTAGGCGCACCACGACGTTATACTACGTCCCCGGGGCTAGATACTTAGCGCACCGGGACGTAGTATAACGTCCAGCTTCTGGGACCGGCTCACGAACGGAGCCGGTACCAGAAGCAGCGGCTGTCAGCTGTCTAGTACAGCTGACAGCCTGCGCTAACACCCGCGATCGGAGCCGGCTCCGATCGCGGGTGTTAACCCCTTACACGCCGCGGTCAAGCATGACCGCGGCGTGTAAGGGTGTTCCTGCTGTGGATCGGATCCCCCGTGCCGCTTACCGGGGGATCCGATCCTCTTCCGGGCAGCTCCGAGGACTGGCATGTGCCCCGGAGCTGCCCGGTCTCCATGGCAGCCAGATCCCTTCCGGGTCTGACTGCAAACTGTCTGAGCATGCGCAAGCTTGCTCAGACAGTTTACACTGCTCTACAATAAAATGGTATTGTAGAGCAGTGTATTGAACTTAAACCAGTGATCAGAGCATCACTGGTTTAAGTTCAAGTATGTATAAGTAAAAAAATGCAAAAACACTTAACACTACACATTATAATAAATAAAAAATAAATACATAAAATATAAGCCCCTAAAATGTCACTTTCCCATAAAAAACTTAATAAAGTATAAAAAACATAAAAACACAAAAAAACCCCGCATATTTGGTATTGCCGCGTCCGTAACAATCTGCATAATAAAACAGAATTGTTACTGGACCCGCACGGTAAACGCCGGAGGAAAAAAACGCAAAAAACGTTCCGAAAAAAGATAATTTTTAATTAATACCCTATAAAAAATGCTCTAAAAAGTGATTAAAAAAATTGTATGCACTCTAAAATAAGCCCACTAAAAAGAACAACTGTTCTCGCAAAAAATAAGCCCCTAACAAGATTTGTCAGCCAAAAAATAAAAAAGTTATGCATATAAAAAGATGGTGATGCTAAAATGAATAAGATTTTCTCCAAATTAGTTTTTATTCAGTACAATTGAATAAAATACACAAAACCCCCACATATTTGGTATCCCTGCGTCCGTAACAATCTGTATAATAAAACAGAATCGTTATTAGATCCGCAAAGTGAACCCCGTAAAAAACAACCTAAAAAAACTCTCTGAAAAAGATGATTTTTTATTAATGTCCTTCAAAAATGCTCTAAAAAAAGTGATTTAAAAAAGTTACGCAATCTAAAATAAGACCACTAAAAAGAGCAATCATTCTCGCATAAAATAAGCCCTTAAACAGATTTGTGAGGTGAAAAATAAAAAAGTTATACATATGAAAGACAGTGATGCTAAAATTAACAACAATTTTGCCAAATTACTTTTTATGCAATAAAAATGGGAAAAAAATAAAAAATCTATATAGATGAGGTCTTTTTGTAATCGTGGCGACCCATAGAATAAAAATAATATACTATTTTTATGGTATGGTAAACAGCCAAAAAAAAACCCCATAAAAATCTTCCTGAAAAGTGATGATTTTCATTTCCTCCACCAACAAAGAGTTAATAAAATCTCACCAATTAGCCTATAGATTCCCCCAAATTACGTACCAGAAAAGTGCATCTCATGTGGCAAAAGAAATAAGCCCCTATAGGTCCACAATAAAAAAAAGAAAAAAATTATAGCCTGTACAATGTGACATAGCAAATCTGATGTGGATGGCGCCTCCTTCCCTTCTATGCCCGGCCGTGCGCCCATACAGCAGGTTACCACCACATATGGGGTATCCGTTTACTCGGGAGAGATTGGGTAACAAACTTTGTGGAGCCTTTATTCATTTAATCCATTGTAAATGTTTAATTTTCCACCCAAAATGGGTGTATTGTGAAAAAATATTACAATTTGGAGATTGCACCTCCATTTTGTTTTAACCCCTATAAAACACGTAAAGCGTTAACAAACTTCTTAAAAGTGGTTTTTCATACGTTGAGGTGTGTAGTTTCCACAATGGGGTAATTTACGAGTCTCACTATTATTTAGGCCTCTCAGTGACAATTAGAAGTTGAGCAGGTCCATCTAAATACAGGTTTTGGTGATTTTACAAAAAATGTGAAAAATGATACCTAAATTCTGAGCCTCAGAACATTCTAGTAAAATATGTGGAATCTTAAAAAACCATGCCAGCATAAAGCAAACACTTGGGAAATGTAAGTTATGAATTTATTTGGGAGCTATGACTATCTGCATCAAAAGTAGAGAATTTAGAACGTTGAAAATAAAGAATTTTTCCAAATTTTTTCCAAATTTTGTTTTTTTTCATAACTAAACACAAAAGATTTCATCCAAATTTTTAAACTAATTTGAAGTACAATGTGTCACGAGAAAACAATCTCAAAATCCCCTGGATATCTCATAGCGTTCCAAAACTATAACCACTTATAGTGACACAGGTCAGATTTGAAGAATGGGGCCGCGTCCTTAAAGGGGTATTCTCGTCTGGGCACTGACATTCAGTTTCATAAATCTGCCATATATAAACATTTCTTCAATTGGATGTTATTAAAAAAAAATGTTCCTGCGTGAAGATAATTTCTCATAAATGTAGTCATTCTGTCCCTTAGAAACGAGATGGCTTCCTCGGATACGGCCACCTCTGATGGATTGAGTGCACAAAGAAACAAAAGGTTATTGTATATAGAATGTCCTGGAGTTACTGCATGTCGCACAGCCGTCCTGTGGTAATGATTGCTGAATCCTGGTGGTCAGGCAGGACCCTATAGCGCAAGTCTGGCCACCGCTGCCAGAGTGTGACGTGGTCGTATCCGAGGAAGCTATCTGGTTTCTATGGGACAACATGACTACATTTATGAGAAATTATCTTCACACAGGAACATTTTTTTCATTAACATCCAATTGAAGAAATGTTTACATTAGGCAAATGAATTTAATTAAATGTAAATGCCCAGATGGGAAAACCCCTTTAAGGCCAAAAGAGGCTGCGTCCCGTAGGGGTTAAGCTACAAAATGGCTGCGTCCTTAAGGGGTTAATATAACAGTTCTTCTCATCTGGCCAATCAAATTGAACCAAAAATCATGCTAACTTTCTGGATGTCCTTCATGTACCTACAGCGGTGGCCAAAAGTATTGGCACCCCATTCTGACAGATAATACTCTTTGGTATTCATATCTTTGTTTATTTTGCTTGCAATGCAATCCACTTTAGAAGTCTCAAGTGCTTTCTCTCAAATCATTTTCTAGTGCTTTTTAAAGTGTGTTTTGGGTCAATGTCCTGCTAGAAGACCTATGACCTCTGAGGGAGACCCAGCTTTCTCACACTGGGCCCTACTTTACAGTATACTGCAAAATTTGTTGGTGGTCTTCAGACTTCATAATGCCATGCACACGGTCAAGCAGTCCAGTGCCAGAGGTAGCAAAGCAACCCCAAAACATCAGGGAACCTCCGCCATGTTTGACTGTAGGGACCGTGTTCTTTTCTTTGAAGGCCTCTTTTTTTGTTCCTGTAAACTCTATGTTGATGCCTTTTCCCAAAAAGGTAAGTTTTGGCAAACTCCAGCCTGGCTTTTTTATGTTTTTGTGTAAGAAGTGGGGTCTTCCTAGGTATCCTACCATACAGTTTCTTTTCACTCAGAAACCGACGGATAGTACAGGTTGACACTGCTGTACCCTCGGATTGCAGGGCAACTTGAACTTGTTTGGATGTTAGTCGAGGTTCTTTATCCACCATCCCACAATCTTGCGTTGAAATCTCTTGTCAATTTTTCTTCTCCGTCCACTTCTAGGGAGGTTACACATTGCCATGGGCTTTAAACTTCTTGATGACACTGTGCAAGGTAGACACAGGAACATTCAGGTCTTTGGAGATGGACTTGTAGCCTTGAGATTGCTCATGCTTCATCACAATTTTGATTCTCAAGTCCTCAGACAGTTCTTTGATCTTCTTTCTTTTCTCCATGCTCAATGTGGAGCATTTGTGGTTTTCCATTGAAGGCATATTAAATGAAGATAATAATATCAAAGAATTTTATCAGAATTTTAGGCCAATACTTTTGGCCACCACTGTACTATGTTCTGGTAGTCACAAATGTTAAATCCATGATCTTACCTTAGATCCTTCATACAGAAACGTGTCCCATATTCTAAAGAATATGTCACTAACCACGCTGTCTACAAACACCACCAGGAACCAATTGAATGTGATCAATGTATAATCCACCTTGTGGTGCTCAAAGTGAGCATTGAGACGCGGTAACTTCTCGCTCATCAGATCCTTGAAGACCCTCTGATCCACCTGTACGAGAGAACAGACGACGGCCAATGAGACTAAAACTATAAAAGTTCACTGCTAGTAGATCTTATAAAAGCCCCGTGTCTTATACTTTGGTATGGTTGGCAGATTATTGCAATATATGGTTGGAACCCATTGTTATATTGTGACTGAAAAAGATGCTACAAAATGAAGCCTTAAAGATAAGGAATTGAAATAGAAATGTATTATTTTGTAAATGCTCTGAAGGGATGGTCACCTATAAGTGAAATATATGGCTTGTAGGGGAAGTGTCCAGCGTAATAAGCATACCTTTCTTGAGAAAATCCTAAATTGAATGAAGAGAAAACCACTATATATATATTATATATACACAGTACAGACCAAAAGTTTTGACACACCTACAGAGTTTTCTGTATTTACATGACTATAAAATTTGTAGATTCACACTGAAGGCATCAAAACTATGAATTAACACATGTCGAATTATATACTTAACAAAAATATGTGAAACTACTGGAAATATATGAGGCTCATTTACTAAGGTCCCGCGGGCGCATTTCCGTGGGGCTTTCTGACGTTTTCAGGGATCGCGTTGGGGACTGCGTTGCAAACGATCAGATTGTGTCACAATCGCGCCGGCTTTCACGTGACACAAATAGGGGGACGGGCCAACGGACGGTCCGATGGATTCGGACAACGCGCGGGATTTAACAAATCAATTTGTGTCGCAACCGATGCACTTACATACACCGGAAGTAAGATAGTGAACTCCGGCAGACCTCATCAGGGAAGTGACACATGCAGGAATTCTGGCACATGATCATCATAAATCGCGGCAGATGGGCATTCCTACGGACAACGCACCTCGTGGATCGCGCAAGAACAAGGTAAGTAAATGTGCCCCAATGTCTTTTATTTAATGTTCTTCAGAGTAGCCACCTTTTGCTTTGATTCCTGCTTTGCACACTCTTGGCATTCTCTTGTTGAGCTTCAAGAGGTAGTCACCAGAAAAGGTTTTCACATCACAGGTGCCCTGTCAGGTTTAAGAAGTGGGATTTCTTGCCTTATAAATCAGTTGTGTTGTGCAGAAGTCAGGTGGATACACAGATGATAGTCCTACTGAATAGTCAGTAAGAATGTGCATTATGGCTAGAAAAAAAAGCAGCCAAGTAAAGAATAATGAGTGGCCATCATGACCTTAAGAAATGAAGGTCAGTCAGTTTGAAAAATTGATAAAACTTTGAAAAAGTGCAGTTGCAAAAACCATCAAACACTACATAGAAACTGGCTCCCATGAGGACCACACCAGGAAAGAAAGACCAATAGTCACCTCTGCTGCGGAGGATAAGTTCATCCGAGTCACCAGCCTCAAAAATCGCAGGTTGACAGCAGCTCAGATTAGAGACCAGGTCAATACCACTGGGAGTTCTAGCAGCAGACACATCTCTACAACAACTACTAAAAAGAGACTGTGTGCAGCAGCCTTCAAGGTAAAATAGCTGCTAGGAAACCACTGCTAAGGACAGGCAACAAGTAGAAGAGACTTGTTTGGGCTAAAAAACACAAGGAATGGCCATAAGACCAGTAGAAATCTGTGCTTTGGTTGAGGAGACCAAATTTAAGATCTATGGTTCCAACCACTAAGTCTTTGTGCAACGCAGAAAAGGTGTACGACTTTTCTTGCCTGGTTCCCACCGTGAAGCATGGAGGAGGAGGTGTGATGGTGTTGGGGGGCTTTGCTTGTGACACCGTTGGAGATTTATTCAAAATTGAAGGCATACTGAATGAGCATGGTTAGCACAGCATCTTGCAGCGGCATGCTATTCTATCGGTTTGTGTTTAGTTGGACCATCATTTATTTTTCAACAGGACAATGACCCCAAACACACCTCCAGCCTGTGTAAGGGCGATTTAACCAAGAAGGAGTGATGGGGTGCAACGTCATAGGAGCTGACCTCCTATCATCTCCAATCACCAAACCTGAACCCAGTCAAGATGGTTTGGGGGGAGCTGAACCACAGAGTGAAGTCAAAAGGGCCCTCAAGTACTAAGTATCTTTGGGAACTCCTTCAAGACAGTTTGAAGACTACCGGAGTGCAAAGTCCAAGAGTGTGCAAAGCCGTAATCAAAGTAAAAGGTGGCTACTTTGAAGAACCTATAATATAAAGACATATTTGTTGTTTCACACTTTTTTGTTAAGTACATAACTCCACATGTGTTAACTCAGTTTTGATGCCTTCAGTGTAAATCTACAATTTTTATTGTAATGAAAATACAGAAAGCTCTTTGAATGAGAAGATGTGTCCAAACTTTTGGTCTGTACTATATATATATTATATACTTGAGCACAAGGTGCACTGCTATCTGTCGTTTATTGCGATTCACAGGGGTATCAGGGTATTCACAGGCTTGGGAATAAATTAGGGAAAGATGGAGGTTAATAGCTGCAAACCCCAGCAATTGAGTGATCTTGAGCAGCCTGTCCCACTAGAACTCCATCTATAAAGGGATGTTAAGTTCTCTAGATCATTGGTTACAGCAATTGCCCAGTGATCTGTAACTTATCCGTTTGGTGTGGATAAGGATGATATAGCGTTGTGTGAGAACACACCGGGAGCAAATCATTAAACAGCATTATAAAAAAGGAGACTACATCAAATAGAAAGGTAAAATATACAAAAGATACCTGGGATCCCAACAGGGTTTTGGTGTAGTAATCCCGTGGCATGAACACCTCTACAATGGTAACCAAGCACCAAAATGCATCTTCCTGATCGAGGTAAAGAAGAGCAATAGCAGCCAACCTGCAATTTAAAGACATATTGATAAATCTTTGTATTCTATACGCACAGCGTATATACTTAATGTACTCTCACTGAAAAGTAGCCAATATGAGCTACACTATAAACTCTGCCTGTTCTTATTAACTGTTAGAATAGAATAAAATTACACCAAACATCCCTCACCGATTCAACCCCTGGCAGTAACCAATATCAGGATTCCTCCAAGAATAAGCCAACAAGACATTGCGCAGTTTCTGAATGCCCTCCGAGGTGGGAGAGGTGTAGTGCTTGTTGTTGGGAAGTGTCCTCATGAGGTCCAACTCGATCTGTTTTGATGCAGGGTTCTGCTTTTCAAGAGCATTTTGAAGGAGGCTTTGGAAATATCCCGGAGCCATTTCTTCCTTTAGTTTTTTAATATGTAGATTTACAAACATCTTCCACATTTTAGAGCGATATTGATGGGGTATACCACTACGGACCAAACTTTTAAGCTCTGGTGAACGGACCATCTCTCGATTTACTGAGCTGGCAAAATAGTTTTCCCACTTCACTACAGTTGAAATTTCTTGGTTTTCTGACAGAGATAAAGACTTTAGATCAAGTGCTCTAACTTTTGCCACCAGTTTTTCCTCATCATCATCTTCAGGAATAATCTGGAATCCGTATATGTCATACTTGCTGCAAGGAAAGATAACTGAATTGGTAGGTGGCAAACACATGCACTTGAAAGAATTAATCCAATCTGAGACATATGTTTAAAAATCCCTAAAATATGTACATAAAGTACGTAAGATGTAAACTGTGGACCAATGGTGTCAAGCGCAGAAACATAGTGTGGTCATCCACAAGCTCTCATGTTATTAGAATGAGGATTTTATTACCCTGAAAACTTCTTTTTCACATAAACAAAAGTATTGACATACGAAGAAATAAATTTATATATTCAAACTTCTCGATATATTATATTTCCATATACCACTAGTTTGGGTCTGCAAAGGGTATTGCTACTGAAGCTTTTAGGCCAAAAAAAAAAAACCTTTCAATAAAAACAGGCAAGTTTGTGGTTTAACATAGAGGTTGCTGCAATTGACACTAAGGATCCTGAGTTCTAAATTAATCTTAGACATACAGTATTTTACAAATACCTATAATATTTCCATGGTCTCAGTAAAAGTGTGAGAGTTCAGGGAAGAGTCTGTCTCCTCTCTGAGCTTGTCAAGTA
Source organism: Engystomops pustulosus (assembly GCA_019512145.1). Taxonomy (NCBI): domain Eukaryota; kingdom Metazoa; phylum Chordata; class Amphibia; order Anura; family Leptodactylidae; genus Engystomops; species Engystomops pustulosus. The sequence goes on from CM033644.1 coordinate 75,698,137, forward strand.
AAAAGGAGCATAAAAACCCCATGTAAGATTAAGGTTTCACAGTGCATTGAAACATCAACACTTTTAATCTGTGAATGGTGCCCTAACAAGGTCATGTAATTTTTGATCATTGCTTACTTGCATTGAGTGACTATGGTAAATAAGACTGCCTGCACTGCTAGGAGTGCTCCAATAAGAACAGGATTAGCCACAAGCACACAGCATGAAGAAAAGCCCTAGAGGGAATCCCCCCTCCCCTAAAACAAGATCAAATAAATGATCATTTTGAATTAAATTTTTTAATGTAACCAATAAAAAAGGGGGCATATAAAGTAAGGACTTCTAAGGAATTTAACCCTCTCCTGCAGATTCCCTTTTTCGATTTTGCATTTCTATTTTTTTGCTTCCCTTCTTTAAAAAGCAGAATTTTACAGATCTTTATAAGGGCTTGATTTCTGTGTAACCAATTGTACTAAAATTATGGGCTCCAGCATTGAAGCATAAATTCTCAAAAAGATATGTTGAAAAACATTAAAATCTAACTTTAAATAGCAAATCATTAAAAAGCCATGTGCACATGGATGAAAAGAAAGCGCCATTGATGCATTTCCGGAACTAATCCTTAGTTATAGACACCACTCTGCGCGACTGATTCACATTTCAACTTTTGGTGAGCTGAAAAAAAAAGTATTTTTTTTGTAATCTTTTTGTCTCTATAACCAATTGTACTGCCTTGTGGCAGTATTTAATTTTCCATGGCGTGTACTGGGAAGCAGGGAAAAAAACCTAAAAATTACTTATGCAACATTTTCTTGTGGATTCTGTTTTTACGGCTTCCACTTTCCAAATGAAACCTCCCCATTATTCTTTGGGTTGGTGCGATTATGGGGATACCAAATTTATATAGGTTTTATAAAAAAAAAAATGTCTTCGTTTTGCCATATTATGTATGTATGTCCTTTTGATGAAATGTAATTAATTTTTTTTTGTGTTGCAAACTGACAAAAGAAACACGTTTCAGGCATTTCAACGCTAGTTTCCATTACGGTGCTCACTGTCGGGAATAACTGTTTTCATATATTGATAGATTGGGCATTTTGGGACCCAACTTGTTTATTTTTATATCAGTTCTAGGAAAAGAGGGGAGATTTGAACTTCTAGTGTTTTTTTTTTTTGTTTACTGTATTTCTTGACTCCCTAGGATACTCTAACCCAGGGGGTCTGATCACTTATACAATATACTGCAACACTATAGTACTGCAGAATATTGTAAATTCACTGGATCTGTAAAGGAGCCTTCTTTTAGCAGGTTCCAGCTAGGAAAGCAAAGGGGCTCCAGCCGGATCCAAAATGGCAGCACCCATACGGTGTCCCACAAGTGATGGTGGCACTTAAGGATCTTAGGTGCATAATGCAGTTAACACCCTCTGTGTCTGGAGACACCGACACGTGTCGGTAAGGAGTTAAGATTTACACACATTCCACATTCTGACTTTTGTATCAGCACCAAATATGATATTTAGAAGATTTAATGACATTATATTAGAATGCTAACCTCCCTCCTTTAAATTATTCTGCCCTAGTGCCCCCTAAATGGTCATTATTAGCAATTTAATTAGTCCATTCAATAAGAGATTAGCTTCAACATATCTGACCTTACAATTGTCTACTCCATCAGCAAGTGTCCATACCTCATAGTGTGGGGTCTGATGTATGTATGTTCTGGGTGCTCAATTGTTTCCACCTTTAGAGCATCCTCTAACAACTGATTCACAACCTCTTGAGCTGGCCCTTGGCTATTGACACAGACTGGGGTATTCATTTCTTGGAGCAGGACAAGGTACTTGCTCTCTATCTGGCATACTTTGGCTTCCAGAGTTGAATACTGTAGATGAAATATCAAGCAGAAAATGTATTTTAATATTCCAGACAACATATATATGGAACATATGGTGAACATATGCTTTTTGTGTATTAAGAACCCACCCATGATCTTTATGGTTAAACACCATTGCACACAGATTGAAAGAGATTGCACAAAAAAAACTATAGAAATCTATTGATGTGTTTTTTTAGCAACAAAACAGAACAAGAACACAAGAAATGCTATCACTAAAACTTTTCACTTCTTTCTGTAAAAATATCCAACGTTGTATAAAAGGGGGACCTCTGAAGGAAGCTTGCAATTAGGAGAGACACTTGAATACAGTATTCTAAGTCTTTTTGGTAGGATGGTCATTCTCTCAGAATATACAAGGATATCATCGCTAACCTGCTTGCTTATGCAGGGGATTTAACCATCGGGAACCGTTTAAAAGCCAAAGACACTAATCTGCATAATATTTTATAGGAACAGCTGCACCTGGAAAAAACACTACAGATAACAATGGTGTCTAATGAACACACCATTTTATATCATATTAAAGACAGATTAAAGACTCACCTTGGCTTCCAATTCTTGCTCCCTTCTCTCACAGTTTCTACGCAAAGCAGAAAGTTCCAATATTTCTTTATTGAGAAACCTGTTTTGTGCTTTATATCCCTGCAAACTATCCTGTGAAGAAAGAAAATATAGATAATCCAGCACATACCTTTTATATGTATTTCTTAAGAGTGGTAACAAACAAATAGATGAATAAAGGAACCCACAGCGAAGTGAAATCCATGGGACAGTCCCATTAGAGACTTCTTTCACACCACACATTGGTCCTTCAGTCAGGGGTATTACCCCAAAACCTTATTTGGGAAATATTTATTAGCCCTTAGTTTGCAGTTTCTGTTAAAGAACACAGTTTACAGATACATAATGTGCAGAAAGACTACATAAGTTGTTGCCAAAGCTGATATATCCACAGTTATAGTCAGGAATTGGGAAGCTGTATATATAAAAAAAAAATGTTTAAATGGAATCTGTCATCAGGTTCTCACCATTACACCTACAGAAGTTTTACTTCCCGTTCAGTTTTTTTTCCTATCCTGAGGTTTAGGGCTAATAGATATATGAGACTATCCATAAAATCTTCTTATTTTTTCTGGTTGTGACATCAGCAACGGGCAGTGGGGGCAGAGCACTGAGGGCATTCATGTGAACAATCAGTTCATCCAATCAGGACACAAAATCAGTGTTACTGCTTGTACAGAGATCTAGTGCAGAGCAAGACAGGGGAGACACAGAGCACTGGACCTCTGTATCATAGTAAGAAATAATCATACAGTAATCTACTACACCACAAAGAAAAGGATATATTAAACATGTCCAACTACACTATAAAACACCAACATAGGAATAAAGAGATGAACACATGGCAGCATCACACTATGTGTACACACACACTGTACATATACTGAGCTGTGTATGTAGGATCTAAAAGCCATTCATTAGGATTGATGGGGATTTATGGGGAGCCTGAGCTCCTATTTGTGCTGCACTCAAACTTTCATACATACATATCATTGTTACATTTAACGTGTGAATAGTCACATGCTTGCGATATCACTCAAGGTAAATTAAGGTGTAACTCCCTCAAGAGAATTCCCAATAAAGGGGGGAATAATGGAGCTGAGGGACATATTGGAGAAGAGAAAATACAAGCGTGACTTGGGTAGTCTCCTAGTATGGTGTCAGCTACTTTTTAAAAAAAGATTTAATAAAGATATAAGCTATGGGTTTTTAAAATAAAAATGGAAAGGGAAACAGTGTTAAAACATCTGAGAGGACCGGTCATTAGGTTTAAAGGAAACCTACCATTTAGAATGGTCGGCGTAAGCTGTAAGTACCGGGCACCAGCTCAGGGTGAGCTGGTGCCGGTACTTACTTTCGTTAGTGTTATAAACCGCGATACCGCGGTTTTAACACTTTTTAAACTTTAGAGCAGAGGCTGGTGCGACGCACGACATAGGAAATAGCAAGATGCTGCGCGCGCGGTCGCGCGCAGCGCCGAAGCCCCCTACTGCTCTAAAGTTTAAAAGTGTTAAAACCGCGATACCGCGGTTTATAACACTAACGAAGTAGGTACCAGCACCAGCTCACCCTGAGCTGGTGCCCGGTACTTACAGCTTACGCCAACCATTCTAATTGGTAGGTTTCCTTTAATGGTGAAGACCTGAAGACAGGTTCCCTTTAATGGCATCTTTAACAGCTGTTATCTCTGCTGTGGCACAGAGAAAAATGTGGTCTGATATTTAAGAAGATATTCTCTTCTTTAAAACGACACCAGAACTGTGTTTCTAGGCACAACAATTCAGAAGATTTGGCCATTTTAAATGTGTGATCCTGGGGTGAATCCTGCGCTGTGTTTTAATGCTCTAATAGAAAGTGATCCAGCTAATTAGGACATGAAAAGGCAGCTGGGTGGTGGAAAGAGGTTAATTAGCAAAACGTCATTTTATGGCAGCTCAACCAATATACCCACGTGAACTAAGACTTATACCCAAGAGTGTTAACAATATATTAACAATTGCTCTTCTTAAAGGGGGTTTCCCACAAAAGAAAATTCTCAATCCCTTAGTGATATTTACACATATTTAACTCCTTTATTTTCAATTTTACTCAGTTGTATTAGCTCCTATCACTCAGTGATGGTCATTGAAAGATTCCAGAGTGTGGGCGGGTACTCTATAAACTTCATGATTCCTCTAGTTCTGTGTGCTGTGTGGTTAGATTATCAGGGTACAAGGTTTACATACACTTCCATTTAGTTTCTGAACATTCACTAGTATCTGACACATAGAACGAGATAGATGAGAGAAATCTAAGATGGCGGCCGACCCCAAGTAACAGGGTCATGTCTTTGGGCAAGTGAGATTGTGTACACCAGCACTGGTAGAAACAGGTTGGACATGGATCTGTGAAATGCTGTATTTTTGTTAATAACAGTGAATTAGAGAATGTGTTACTTTGTGAGCCTGAGTACATACATGAAACTTGTCTTTGTGGGAATACCCCTTTAAAATGCACCAAAAATCTGGAAACCATCCAAGCCTTTAACAGATAATATCTGTCTATATCCATTAGATTTTAATTCATGGAAACTTACTCGTAATCGGTTAAGCTCTTCTGCATCTTTCTGAATGGGGGAGTCTGTGGTGCTACCAGGCAATGTTGAAGATTGCTCATAGTCACTGATTTGCCTGGATAGCCTCATAATCACTTCATCTTTTGCTTGGATTGTTTCAATCATCATGCTGAGCTGTTCTTTCATTTGCTCAACACTGCCTTTAAGTTCCTCAATTTCCTGCTGAAAAATGTCTTTCTCCAAAGTCTTCTTCTCTAGAAGGAGGTTCAGTTCTCGGATGTGATCATCCTTTTGTTGGAGCAAATGAAAATGGTCTTTTGAGAGCTCATCAGTGAAAGGCATGGCAAAGTACTTATCATACTGTGATGACTTCAAGGATTGTTGCAAAAGCTTTACAAGTTCCTGATAAAAGAAAAAGTCATACAATTAATTATAAAGTAGCTTTTTATTCATCACATTAACCAGGGCTGTGGAGTTGGTGACTAACACATAATACACTGGTACAGACTGATCAATGCACTATCTCAGTGTTGGCGAACCTCTTAGCAGCCGAGTGCCCAAACTGCAACCCAAAACCCTGCTTATTTATCGCGAGTTGCCAACCAAAAATTAAAGCAGTAACTTATTGCTCCCTGTTCCACAACTTTCAGTCAAATTGGCCTCCTGAGGACAGCAACACAATAGAAAGATGGAAAAATTTCATAATTTTAGCTTATTTCCAGTGTCCTCTCTATACATAGAGAATCATGGGGCCAGCAGGAGGTCCTCCAAAAATAATTCGACCCTGTCTAATTCTCCCTCTTCCTACAGTCCCAAGTAACGAAGTAAGTATCAAAATATGACTGAAAGCAGCATCTATTAAGTTTCTTGGAACTGCAGGAAGATTCTTTGAGTCCTATCTGGTGTCCTGGGGCGATGGCCCGGCTGCCCACGAAAATGGCTCCGTGTGCCACTTCTGGCACCCGTGCCATAGGTTCACCACCACTACACTATGTGGTGAATATTTTTTCATACAAATTTGGCAAAATTATGAAATGTCCTATAATCCTATAAATCTTCATTCCTGATCTAAGGAGGGCCACTTTATCATTATAATATATATTTACTGTTGGTCTAGTGTGCCCTTAAGGCAATTAAATATAAAATTTAACCTGCGTTGCTCTTTTATCTCGATCCACGAATCCCCATGTCCGTTAAATACATGCTGCCTGGTTGGTTTGTCACCCGATATAATGGACAGGGCTTATATCAAATGAGAGCTGGAGGCAGCCTACTAGACTGATAACGTTCTGTTTCACTGAGGCTAGTGAAAGGGTCTTTCAGCTGTTCAGGGTTGCGATTTATTATTGTGCCATATCCGGAGGTTGTGTGGACAGCCCTAACTCACTACCTGCGCCTCCCAGTACCCATGCGTTCAGGGAGTGTCTATAAAACAATAATTAATTGACCTTGCATACCCCTCAGGGGTCCAAAAACATCACGCTTTGTCACACATTTGGGGAACCTGGATTAGTGGAGTGTCGTATGGGATAAGACATGAAATGCTTTATTAACACCCCTCCTCTAATAAAAGTTTTCTTTTTCTTCTGCTATTTTTCCTCCTTTCTCTGCTAGCAAAATGGGTGGGAAGAATAAAGTGGGGTTTGTATATACTTGTGATATTTGAATAATTTGGAATTTGTTATGTGTGCGGTATTATATAATTGTATTGAAAATATTATTCTAATAAAGATTTATAAAAAAAATAAATAAATAATAGTTGCAAGGCATAAAAAAAATCTTACTGCTAGAAGACTGAAGTGAAATGGCTCCTACTGTCTACAGAAGATTGACAAACCATTTCCTATGAAATATTCGTACTTCTGCATAATCAATGTCATCACACATTAATGTCTTCATACATATTACTTTACATGTGGACTGGACTCTAACCCAGCATACATGGAAATGTGAGAGAACTGGATCCTTTTTAATGCTTTATTTTAATTTAGCAAACCCAGGTAAAAGAAATAAGAAAGTATTCTGACATCATTCTGCATCAGAGCATAAAACATTCTGTAATATTAAGCAATTGTGTTTTCAACAAAGCAGTTACTTCCTGAAAAGGGGCTTTCCAGGATTTCCACACGGATGACCTGTATATAGATCCCCAGCCATCCCACGGTTATATGTTGGTAGAGGTCACTGAATTTTCAGGATTTCCATACTGATAATAAAACTGATCCCATACCAATATGTTGAGAACATACAATTTCAGCAAATTTTCATGGCAACTCAAGATGTATCTTTATTTAGGTTTGTAACAAGCCGATTACCAAATATGCATAAAAGGAAATAAATACCTAAACTGTTCCTTGCTAAACTTGGGTAACAAGTTAAGTTTTGTTTTTGCCTAGCATTACCGAAATACACCTAGACTGTTAGAAGAAATATGAAGGTTCCTCTGCTAATTCTAAGGAAGTCAATATTGAAAAACCTTTCCTGCAGCTGTGTCTAGTTACCTATACTGCCAAGAATAATATAGAAGTCACGGGTTCACATAAATACTGTACACAAAGAGAAACCCTGAACACATCCAAAAGGAAAAGAGACTTGCTCAATGCTCACATGCTTCTTCAGCTATTTATAGGCAGAAGTTAACAGAATCCAGCTGGAAAGGAGCAACATCTCTGGCAAAGCCCAGTAAATGAACATGATTAATGGCTGAATATTTCCACTGCTTTGACCCGACATCACAAGACTCCAGTTTAGATCACGTTTCCCATATGACCACTAGACAAAAGAAATCACTACTCAGCTATAAATCCCCAGTGTGAATGGTCTTTAAGTCTCTGTACATCTACAAAGGTGGCAGACTCTCCATAAAGAGCATAGCGTCTTCCCTGACCTACGTCTACGGCCTCCACAGTTCCTTACACTTTCTGTTGACAATATGCAAGTACATTAAAACATAACTGCTCCTTTGGAATATATATATAGTGGTTTGGCCATTTTCCCTCATCATGTCACTAGGCTTCCTGATAAAGTCAGGCTTGATGTTATAGGGGGTGTCTTTACAGGAAACTTGTAACCGCAGATCTCCGCCATAAACCACAAATAGTACCTATCAATGGAGTTTAATAACGTTTCAAAATTTCCGTATGTATATTGCGGTTTGCACCATTTGTGAAAAATAACTTTTTTTCCATGTTGTTGCTCTCTGTGGATCCATGCAAGGAAGAAAGGATCCCCACCATAGAGTCAAGGTGCCCCGCCTCCCCTCAACCGCTCACAATCATTAACCAGCCCACACTCTGGCGACCTCATCCTCCTCTTTGGGGTTCTCAGGAGCTGGCAACGTCCTTCTCCAAGGGGACTCGTGCATTGCAGGAGGCATTGAAGCAGATTGTTTCAAAGAAAAACTGTGCGTGCACAGCCTCAGTGCATAGATCTAACTTCATATGACTAAAGAACTCCTTTTAGGTAACTTTGAGACCAAGTTTTCCTTATCACACCCTGGAAAATGGATTTGCATAATTAAAAACAAAGCTAGAGCTGGGCAAACCTAATCATAGTCAGCCCCAAAAGTTATAATGTTCAATTCAACAGCCTTTGTATAATCTAAGAGTGAATCTAAGAAATTATGGAAATGTCGCATGAGGCTGTGACCGACTGAGCTTACCTTCATATGTGTGTTACAGTTGAATTAAACTTTTCATTATTTTTCATAATGATATCAAGGTTTAACCTTTAACTTCACTGATCTTAATACATAAAGGCTGCAATGGTGACAATATACAAAACGCTAACCTTCTGGCTGGTCAATTCCTGTTTAAGCCTTTCCAGTTCACCTTCCTGGCTCTGAAGTTTCATTTGAAGGTCAGAGTCGGTTTTGGGGTCACTTGATGGTAACGACTCCACTGAAGTATTATCTGCACTGTATCGATGCTTCAGTACTCCGAGTAATGGACGTTTGCCTACAGGAAAAAGAATCCAAAATTAAAGAGGCAGAAAACCAATAAACACATGTATTGTATAACAGTTACATAATTCTTATTAAAGGGATACGAGAAGTAATAAAATCAATAAATGATTTACATGGTATAAGCACATGGGGCTCATTGAGAGGACATGTTTGGTGGATTACAAGGGTGACACATAGGGGCACATTTACTTTCCTGTCCACGTCGCGATCCCCGATCCGGAATGTCCGACAATCATGGATTGTACCGCGATTCACTATGAGCATGCGCCGGATATCCTGCATGTGTCGCTCCCCACACAGGTCCGCCGGAGTTCACCTTCTTCCCAGTGTATGTAAGTGCATGGCTTGTGACACAATTTAAATGTTAAATCCCGCGCTTAGTCCAAATCAGACGGATCGGCTGATGGCCTGCCGCACCCCCATTTGTGTCGCATGGAAGCCGGCGCCGATGCGCCAAAATCCGATCGCGTGCGCCAAAAACCCCTGTTAAATGCGGAGCAAAGCTTCGGAATATCCAATGATAGGCTTATTTACTAAGGGTCCGCGGATCGCACTTAGGGTAACTAGAGCTGAGGCTACGCTGTCTGGCTACTACCCGCCCTAGTAGCCTCTTTGATCCTCCTACCTACATATCTTCGGTCCGCAGCTACAATTAGCTGCATGCACTCTGTGAAGCCGAAGTTCTGCAAATGTGCAGAACGCAGGCCTGCGGCTGCACGGTCACTGCTCCTGCGCAAAACTCCGGCTTCACGGACAAGTGCGCGCAGCTCCTTGTAGCTGTGCACCGAAGATAGCATCAAAGAGGCTACTGGGAGTGAAGTAGCCGCGCCATGTAGCCTCAGCTATAGCTACTCCATGCCCCAGTAGTCTCTTTAGAAAATTAGCATATTAACTCAATAAAAGTTTAAAAAATATACAGGAGAGGTGAGGATTAGCCCTTAAAAGGGCTATCCTCACGTACAACAGAGGCACCTACCACCGATCTACCTTAAGATCGGTGGTGGTAGGTTTCCTTTAAAGGACATCTAGCATCAGTTTGACCGATTATAGATGCCCAGCATTAGACACCCGTTTCTTTATGTACGAATTTGAACAGTTTTAGTGTATAAAGAAACAGAATATCAGCTCAGAAAATAAGTTTTAAAAAAAATATGTAAATGAGCCGGAGGTGCTCAGGCTGACATCACCTGAGCACCTTCCCTGGGTTTTAATTTATTCCACTCTCCTTGCTGTAAGCCTACTCCTGGCTGAGGAGCCGGCTGGTGACTTCAGAGGCAGGGCGTGGAGACAGCAGGGCTTGCGGGGGAGGAAGCCGAGAGGAGCTAAGCTGATGTCAGCCTGAGCGCCTCCCACTCATTTCCACTTTTTTTTTTTTTAAAGAAACGGACATCTAATGCTGGAAATTTACCATCAGTCAAACTGATGGGAGATGACCCTTAAGCATTTTTTATTCAGCAATTTTACACATATCTCACAAATGTATTCCAACTGTGCCCTGTGTGTGCATAAAACAACAATACATCATGCAATATTCAGTAATTCTATGGAGATTTCCCCATCATCTGTAATTATTGACCAAGTCTTCTAAATCTGTGGTTATCAATGGTAGCACTGAAGCATTTATACACATGAAAAAGGCACATTTATAAGTGGCCATCTGGGTCAATAAAGGATCATTAAGATAAGATTATGTTCTCTGTGTAGAAGTGATGGTGGCATAAATATAATACATTAGTAGATAAGAATAGTCAAAGGGGTCAGTGTGGAGTCAACTATCATCATTTATTACTATAAAGTGTTCATGTCACCTTCATTGTGTTACTTAGCACAGCCCTCCTGTGCAGTAAAACATTAATAATGGACACAGAGGTTTAGCCACTTTGTTGTAAAAACTGGTGGGGGTTCTAGAGGACCTACTTCCCCCCATAATAAAGTAATGCCCATGCTCATTTAGTGCCATATACCAAAAGTTTTACCTGTGTTCCATTTCACTCCATCCATGGGAGGTCTTCGCCGTTCCTCATGCATAAGTGACTCCTCCAGCTCCTTAGCAGTTGGGTTAAGTAGTTCCCATTCCTCATTGGTATAAAAGACACTCTTTCTGCATTCATTGGTACTTCTGCCAGGCCGGAGGTTCTGAACAGAGTTTCTAACACATCATAATAACAGATTACAGACACTTATGGTATAAACTATATTTATATATGCTTTTTAACACTTCACTGCTATGTACAGGACAGGACTTATCGATAGGGGTCCTACTACTCACATCACCAACAATCAAACAATCCCCAATTCTCTCTGCATAAACTGCACTGCATTCATGGAACTACTGAAGGCAACAGAGGAGCTTGTGCTCACTTCACAAGTGGCATACAGCACTGTTCCCCGACCTTTTTGCGGGGACCGGCTACACCCAAAAATTTTTTTTACCAGGGACCAGGCCGGTTAACCCTCTTAGCATGGTCCCCGGAAAAGAAAATTGTGTGCCCCACAAATAGTACATATCTAACCCCAACCCACATAACGTTTCCTGCAGCCCCAGGTCTAAAATGACCCCTTTCCTGCAGATGCTCTTTTTTCTGTAGTGCCCTTTTAATGTCTTGATAAAAACATCCCTTTTTCTATAGCAGCGCCCACAAACCTATAATGTCCCCTTGTCTCTGCGCTTTTTATTGTGAGTAAAAAAAAATATACATATCACATATACGCAAGTGTAAACAGAGATACCTAATTTTACCACAGAAAAAAAATAATAATGGAATAAATGTACCTTGAGTATTGGCCTAAGGTGGGAAATGCAGCTGCTACTCTTTAATAACATGTCCCAGCAGTGCTCCCCCCTATGAAATGCCCCCAGCAGAGTTACCCCCTATGAAATGCCCCCAAGAGAGCCCCCCCCCCAGAAAATGTCCCCAGCAGTGCGCCCCAGAGAGCATAGACGTGTCTCTGCCCACACTGTAGGGAGGATTGAAGAGGCCGGTGCCGCAGGGGGAAGCGGAGCGCTGGAGGCAAGTTCCAATTTCTTCCCCCTTCCCACCAGTTTCATACACCAGTGGTCTTCAACCGCAGGACAGCGGCCTAGGAACGGGTGTTCCATGGCCCAGTCTTGGGTCACGGCCTGGTGGTTGAAGACCACTGGCATAGAGGACTCCTCTTTTTCTGATATTTCCTACCACTCTATAGATATTGGATATATCTGATTTCTATATTGGGATAACCTTTTCTAACTCAATTACAAAAATACTGTATTTTCAACATTGCTATACACTATATTATAGAAGTCCATATATATATTTATTATGCAGTCCATAGAAGCAAAGTGACAGAACTTTCTTTTCTACTTTTATAGACAAATATAACTATTGACAGCAGAATTCATGGTAAAAAGTTAGACAGACACAAAAAAAAGATACAAGGACAGATTATATGCTCCAAACTTTTTAAATGCAATAAACTCCAAGATCAGTATACCAAGCATCTAAACTTGTAATGAGCCATTTCCATCTGATATCTCCTGAGGAAACTGTTCTAGAGTACCACAGTAAAAATTACTTGCTGCCGGTAAATCACTCAGGTACCTAAACATTTGTAGCTTGTAAAAACACCTGATTAGAACTTCTGCAACTATTGAGCTTATGTTTTAGAGAAGTGTTAAAAAGAGCACTGGTTTGTTTTTTTTTGGTTTGAGCTTTACAAGTTTGCTCTCCTCCAGAAGGCAGAAAAGATACTCTATGAAGCCATGTGTAGGTATCTACCCTGTAAGGTCAACCCACTAACACATGGCAGCGGATATCAGCCAAAAAGGAAGATTCACCCATCTGTAGACAGCGGAATCCTTGCCACTTATCAGTATTGATTGTTTGGATGAGATTTGTTGGACATAAGCATCAAGGGAAGGATACCCTGTTATAGCAGTCAAGAGACGTCCCTCTAGAAACTAATTAGTTAGCTAATAAATTAATTTAGGTTTGATTTTAGCCATGTACTTTTTATCAGTATAATACAACAAAGGGCCATTAGTATTTCTAACCTTACTCATGGTTCTCCTTGTGTTTTGTTTTCATATGATGAATAATAAGTGTCATCAAAACAAAAAACATTATATAGCTTTTATATAAATGTGTGTCATTTTAGCGTCATGTGACTGAAGGAGGTCATGAAGTTCTGTCACTACACACATAGCCCATAGGTAATTGGAGCACACGGACAAGAGCAGCATAAGTATTAGTAAGGCTATAAATGGTCATATTTGGGACTGTTACTAGAGTCAGTTCAGTCATAGAGCCAAGTAATAAAACCTTGAATTAAAGGGACCACCTATTAGTTCCCGGGTCAGTTTTCTGAAGCCTTGTAGCAAACAGGGTATGTGGTAGACTGCACTATAGAACACTTAAACCAGATAACAGAATAGGTGGTGACTGCTTTTAGAATTGTAGTGGGCAAATAACTGACCTGAAATGGTTACATCAGCCATTTCCCAATACTCATGCAGTAACACATTCAGCTCTGGAAAGAATGTCAGCTTACAGGAAGTGTAAAGTGTGATACTTATCTAAACCACACAGCTGAACCTGAAAACAGCCTCTTGAGCTTTTCCGTTATGTAGTCTGTATCTGACAATAGGACTTTTTTTGCCCTAGGGAGGATAATTCTCAAGGACACAATATATGTAACAATATTACAGCTTTGTATTGTAACAAAAAACATCTTTTCCAAAAAAATATTGAATTTGCTTCCAGTAAAATATTCTGCAACATTGTTTAGCTATTGCACAGTCACCCACAAAATGTCCAGCAGTATTCGATTGGAGAAATAAGAGACATGAGCTTTTATATTTAATCCATACATTTTGGATACCTGATATCATTACTCCATTGTCGGAGCAGGCCCTGCACAGCACTGGACTGACTGGACCCTTGCTCATGTGTCTGATCTCGGAGTGCCCCAGGACACATATCAGCTGTGAAGTGGATGCGAGCCCGTTCTGCTGAATCGCTCATTAAGGGTATATTTGGGATTTCTAAAGAAGAATACAGAAAAGTGTCAATAGAAAAGTGAAAAAGAAAAAACAGAACAAGTCAATATTTTTTTTTTACAACAATTAAACTGGATCTGTCAGAAAGCATTCCAGATATTGCACGACAGAGCATTTGATTGTTAAGGTGCCTCCCAACAATTTGGTGAAAGGTGTAGGGGGTATTAGCAAAGCAGCAGTATTTATAGGTGTGTTTTTTAGCATTTTGTACTGGGTGACAGATCCTCCCTAGGTTATTTCTATGCGCAGGTCAAAATATGTGCATAATGTGATTTTATAATGAATTAACAAGTTTTTACAGGTATAATAAAAATAACTGCCAGTCCTGTAAGAACAAGTGAACTACCTATAAATTCTCTACGATTCTTATCTCATCTGCCAACTATACATATCTACAGTTTATTTACATAGTGTCTACAGCAAATAGGCAGAATTTTTTCTTTCTTCCTTCCTCATTTGTGTTAATGCATTTTCTCATGGAAGGTTCTTCCCTACATACACTGCCACCCCCACCACGTAGAGAAATAACCCAGAAAACCTAAAAGCAGCACAAAAACTTCTCAAAGTACATAAAGCTAAACTATATCAACATGACCTAAAAGAGAAGAACACTGACACATCATAAGCTGACTCCTCAATACACATGCACTTCAGTGGACAAAGCATGCATGTGTTTACAACAGAGACCGGGGAATTGGTTGCTGCTAGGCACCTCCTGCAGGTACTAGAGCCCCAGAATAATATACAGACAATCTACCAGTAGGGTGCTCCCATTACCTTTCATCTACGGCATTTGTATATTACCCACAAAACATATCTGCACCTACGTGATGAGACATTTTTAGGGTGGACAACACAAAGCATGAAATCAACGTATCAGTCTGTGGTGTCAGTCCAGAAACTTTATGTTACTTACAATCATATACACTGCACCTTCTACCTATATTTTGCTATATTAACTTAATAAAAGGCTCCATTACATTTACGAATTGTGGACCAGCTACCCAAACTTAGCATTGCTAAGAATGCCAGCAAATCATTAGAAAAAAAAAATTGTTGGCTTATTGCATCTTTTGCACATCATAGAGCAGTGATGGCGAACCTTTTAGCTATCGAGTGCCCAAACTGCAAGCCAAAACCCACTTGTCTATCGCAAAGTGCCAACATGCTAATTTAGAGCAATATTACCTATATAAGGGCCAAATAATACTGCCACATGTATACCACCACTATTAGTATGCATAACACAGGCATATACAGTACACACGTATATACAGTATGCATAACACAGACATATATATACACATATATACAGTATGCATAACACAGATATATACAGTGCACACATATATACAGTATTCATAACACAGATATATACAGTGCACACACACACATATACAGTATTCATAACACAGACATATACAGTGCACACATATATACAGTATTCATAACACAGACATATACAGTGCACACATATATACAGTATGCATAACACAGACATATACAGTGCACACATATATATACGGTATGCATAACACAGATATATACAGTATTCATAACACAGACATATACAGTGCTCACATATATACAGTATGCATAACACAGATAAATACAGTATGCATAACAGATATATACATTGCACACATATATACAGTATGCATAACACAGATATATACAGTATGCATAACACAGATATATACAGTATGCATAACACAGATATATACAGTGCACACACACATATATACAGTATTCATAACACAGACATATACAGTGCACACATATATACAGTATTCATAACACAGACATATACAGTGCACACATATATACAGTATGCATGGCACATATATATACACATATACATACAAATATGCACAGCACAGATACACATATACTTATATACACATAACACAGACATATACAGTGCACACCCATATATACAGTATGCATAACACAGACATATACAGTGCACACATATATATACATGATACATGTGGGCACAGTATGCATAACACAGTCATACAGTACAGTACACACATATATACACAGTATGTATGGCATATATATATACACACATACACACAAATATGCACAGCACAGATACAGACACACACATATACTTATATACACATAACACAGACATAAACACACACACACATGCATAACAAAGACATATTATATATCTGTGTTATACATATGTGTGTAAATGTCACATATACACACACATATATGCATAGCACAGGTATATATGTATGTGAACTGTACAAACAAATTTGACACTGTACAACTTACAGTTATCTATGAGGAAGGCACACAGCAGCCTCTGGATGTTCCGGGTCACAGCATCCCCCTCCCCCTCTCTCTCTGCCCTGGCTCCACTTCAGGTCTCCTAGTAGGAGGGGGAGGTACAAGCTCTCCATGCTGCTTCCTGCTCCCAGCGCTGCACTGGGATCTTCTATTAGAGCAGTGGCTCCTCTGACAGGAGCACAGACATTGTCCTGCACCCGGCCAAGTGCTGCATCGGAGGGGCCCGCAGGTCCTTAATTTAGAAGAACTGCATCTACCCCGTGCAGTGTGACCTGCCTGCTCTGTATCTGAGCGCAAGGGGCAGATGCTGTTCTTCTAAACTGAGGACCTGCGTGCCTCTCTCTCTCAAGGTCCCAGTCTCCACCAGACGGTGGAGGATGATGGCGTGCGTGCCAGCAGAGAGGGCTCTGCGTGCCCTGTCTGGCACGCGTGCCATAGGTTCGCCACCACTGTCATAGAGTATCAGCAGCGCATTGTCGGGTAAGCAAGGACATGCTATTGGCAATCAATGAAGTATAAAAGAAGAAGAGGGGCTTTGAAATCAATATTTATTGACAGAACCAGTTAATACTAAGTAACCGTCTGCATTATACATTCAGTAATGTCAAAGGCTTGGGAGGTAACACATTTCACATGCACAGCATATGGTAGCACGTCCATATCAACTGCATAACACTTCATTATATTACCACAAATGGCAGAGATTAGCAAATGAACAATATAGTCAACTTCAAACTCAAGAAGGAGGTCAATGTTAACACATTTGTTTATAGGCAACCCATGCAATATACTATAGGGGTTATGGGGGATTAAAAAGAGAACAGTTTATGTTTTACCTGAACCTTCTTTGGCTACCAAACCGGTGGGGACCTGCCCAGCAGTAAGGTTCACCATGCTTTCTCGCTTTCCGACAGCCCGACTATTACAATGCTCCCATCTCTTCTGCTGTAATTCTTGGAGCCAGTAAGTCATTGCTTGACGACTGGAAGCCTGGAGAAAAGTCATACACAGAAGAAACATTAAGCCTCCTTGCTTCATGACTCAAAGGTGAGATATTATTAACCAGTGTACTGCCACCTTCTACTATTTGACTAAACAAATAAGATACAGCCTGTATAATAACCCAGAGCTGCATTCACAATTCTGCCAGTTTCTGTTCTGGGAAAGGCAATATAGTGCCACAGCACTTTACAGCTCATAGGGGTACATATACAGATAAACTAGGACAATACAGAGTAATAACATGGTCATATGACACTGCAGGAGTGAGGATTTATACTTTGGGCAATAATTCCAAAAAATACTTTGAGAGTGATCATGTGATGCATGTCTACATTACCTTACAACAACTATACCTTATAATTGCTATATAGCCAAACAGCTTCTCATCCTATTTTCAGACCACACATTTAACATTTAACAAGTGGCCTACACAACAAAAACCACAAGTCAGAAATGTGTAGGCAGGTGTTACATTGAAACCTCATGCTATGCAAACGTCCAGAGGTCATATTAACCCCTGTACAAGCGACATAGACATGTTGCAGTGCTGAGAGGCTGTGGTTATGCCAGACTGAGCTGTGGCCTTATAGTTTCCTGGAAGATGGGGGCAGCTCCTAAGTCATAGAGGCAGCTGCATAACTACCCATGTACAGATCATGTATATACAGATCATGCAGCAGGTGGGCCACAGCAACAAAAATGCAGAAATGTAAAATCATAGCACAGCTATACTATCCACATGATGTAGGAAAAATCTGGATCATATGCTGTCGTTAAGTCCTAAATATATGATAAACTCCGGTTCTACTTCAGGGACTCTTATCTCGGGAATACTGACACCCTTATCGTTGCAGGGTTGAATGGAGAGTTTGCCATTCATGAGCAGCCCCTCTCCGTTGGCTGCCTCCGTGCTTCTCTTCACCCTTATTATGCACGTTTCAGTCTTGTCCTGCTCAGCATAAACCGAGAATACGTCCTCACTGTGTTGTCCCTGACAGACAGAAGTAATCAATCGCTGCACCATCCCCCAGCTGCCGTGTATGAGTAATTCACCTCAGGTTGATTAGTCCTGTCTGGACAGTTCAGGGATTAAACAAGATATGTTTCTGCATCAGTGTAGCTACAGCATACTCAAAGTATGTTGGGTTCACAATGCATAAAAACAAAATGGTAGATTTCTAAATGTGTTTTTATTATAACAAAAATATAAAAAAAATAACAAATACAAGTATAATTGAAGTGGCTAGCTGTGGCATACATTTTATAGTTTTATTTAACATATCTTACAAACTTTATTCGTTAACCCTAAAACAAACATCAAAGAAGAAGTGTCTCCTAAATACTCGCTCAGAAAACAGATTTTCTTTGTTTTATCATTTGCTTAAATAGTCACTAAATTCTCAAACAACTTATGTTCAAAGGACAGAACATAACTGCAGATCATTTTAGTCCCAAAGAGAAGTGGCAGCTCCTATAAAGAGAAACATACTGCCCAATAGTAAATCTAAATTTAACCTTTTCAGGTACTAAATTATTACAAACCTGTAAGCTTTGTTGCAGAGGAAACTCCTAAGCCTGCCACCTCTTCTCTGATTCAATGACAAGTATCCCCACCATGCTGTAGGGCCAAATCTGACATGTGTTCCAAGTATTTATCTTGCTTGTCATGCATCTAACATACCATAAAAAGGGTTGTATGATAATATTAAATAGTATTTGCATTCCTAAATCTTAGCGGTGGCCATAACAACTGCCAACTAAGATCGTGTGTCCGATATCCTGCATGTGTCGCTTCCCCACTCAGGTCCACCGCAGTTCACCTTCTTCTTCCTGGTGTATGTAAGTGCATTGTCTTGCGACACAATTTGAATGTTAAATCCCGCGCTCACTTTGAATCAGTCAGATCGTCTGACGGCAAGTCCCCAATTTCTGTCGCATGAAAGCCGGCGCAGCTGCGCCAAAATCCGATCGCCTGCGACACAATTCCATGATAAATAGCTGTCACAGCCGTGCAATCCCCGAAAATGTCGGAAATTCTGACTAAAGTGCGGCCACGGACCCTTTGTAAAGGCAAAAGTATTGATAATTGATACTTAATTAGTTAATGGTATCAAATTCAAAACTCTGGTATTGAAACAAAAGTAGTCTAAGACGTATTGGAATAGAATGATACAAATAACAAAATATTAAAAGTCCGTTGCCTGCAGGCGTGTCTGGTCCAACAAACTCACGTGCATGCTGGATTTACTGGACCGAAATCAAAGGGAACCAAATGGACCTGCTGAGTTCACTTCAGTGAACTGGTAAATTTCACTAGCGCTAGATCAAGTTTTTATGATCACATGTGAGCACAGGTAAAAAAAAAAAATATATATATATATATTTGTTAAAGACTAACCAAAAAAATCTCCTGCCACTCTCATATGGGGCATAGATATTTTGAGGATATCACAATGCCTCCTTAAAGAATTGTGCATCTTCCCATTTTATGCCCATGTGTGACAGTAATAACAGTTTACCTCTGGCCTGTGGGCTCATGTACATTGGCACAAAGCCTGCACAGAAGTGCACAGAGGCCATACAGTCTTAGCTAGACTCCAGAGAGACAATGACAGAGATTATTCTGGCCAATTGTATCAAAATGTTGCACAATCCTGACACACTCATCACATCTTTCACCTCCCATGACATAATTCCAGAGAAAAGCCACACACATCTCCTTGTGCCTAGCACATATTATTTAATTGGTACTATGAGAATTTTCCAACAGTGCAAGAAATAGATATCAGCATCTCTAAACTTTTTCAAGTCAAGTACCCCCTAGTACAGTGGTGGCTAACCTATGGCACGGGTGCCAGAGGTGGCACTCTGAGCCCTTTCTGTGGGCACCCAGGCCATCACCAGAGAGGACTCCAGCTATCTTCCTACAGTCCCAGACAGCCCAGGACTTGCTGTGCACAGAGATATTTTAACGTGGCAGCACTACCTGGGACTACTGGAGGAGTGGAAGGGTGAGGGGGCAGATCTGGATTTTCATTGTAGCTCCTGCTCCGGCCCTGACAATTCTTCCCGTTATGGAACCCTGGAGGGAAGCTACAATGATCATCCAAATTTCTTCTATTTTCTGCTTTATTGGTGTCCTCAGGTGCTGATATGAATGAAAGATGTGACAGAGCAGGGAGTATAAATCACAAATTACATTTCTATGTTGGCGCTTTGCGATAAATAAGTGGGTCTTGGTTGTAGTTTGTCACTAAAAGGTTCGCCATCACTGCCCTAGTGAAACTGAGTTTCAACTGAGTACCCCTAATGAATGGATCAACTATAAATATTGACAAAATACTAAATTAAACCATACAAAGTCATGATAGGTCTGATCGCATCCATCACTTATACAAAACAGCTTTCAATGTGCTGAAGGAAAAGAATGTGCCACATCAGTGGCTGGAATACACGCTTATCTAGACACCTAATGCTGATATGATTGAGGGAAAATGTAAACATTACGTCTTACGTTTGAGCCTGTGGCTGGTAAGCAGCCATAGTGGCTACAAGGCACCGCAGGTTATTTTTTTTGTATGATGGTCTTGATACCCCCTAAATCCCTGTGTAGCATGAGCCTAAAATATGAAGTGACTGGAGTCAATTGTCAAACTTTCACAACATAAAAATGGCATGAAGAATAATAAAACCAGCCAAGCTCTGACTTTTTCCTGCCTTCATCACACCTCCTTTATGGGAAAGGACAAGTGCAGGAGAAAGATTCCTACATGTGCAAAAAACTTGCACAAATGGAGTAGAAAAATATGCAAATTGGTAGTTTGTGCCTTTTTCTACGTCAAATTGGCGCTGATAAATGACCCCCACTGTCCATAGTAAGCGGCCATAGTGAGGGTTGGGCTTATACTGGTCATCCTGGGGGCACTGGAAAAGATTGAATAAGTGTTACATTGTTTACAGCTGTGGCATGTACCCACTCGGTTAAGGCTGAAAAAAAAAATTGTGAAAAATATTCACCTGCTACAGGATGTTTCTTTCCTGAGCTGTGAGGTTCAGTCAACATAATACCATAAGAGATAACGTCACAAATGCCACTTACTGCACTTGGTAGTTACCTGTATTAAATGCCAGTCAGTGTGGACAACGGTCATATAAACTAAAGAAATATTATCAGTTATGGACCGACAGGAACTGGACCCTGCAGTGCTGAAATAGAAACCCCTTCGCAGATCTGTGTAAGGTTTTCCTTTCCGATTACTAAACTATCTATTCCCTGCAGAATTTAAAATTGTGGAAAGCCCCTTTAATTTCTTCCTCCTGGCATATCCTTCCACTCAATCTGACATTGGGGATGGGGACTCACAGTCACACACTGTCTGCAAGTACTGTGAGTGGTAATTACTAATGATGTGCAATACTAATAGTTGTCATATGGTTGTGACCACAACTGACCCACCCAACGTGCATCTATTCACAACAAAAGTCAAAGGGGCACATTTATGGTGCATGTTAGGGCTAGGGCTTGCAACACAAGCCCTAAAGTTAAATCCCATGCTCAGTCCGAATCAGTCGTATCATCTGATGGCACATCTTCTAAATTGTCGCATGGAAGGCAGCGCAGCTGCGCTAAAAATAGGGTCGCGTGCGATAAAATCACAACGCTCCCACTACTTAAATACCTGTGAAAGACTTTTTCCCATTAAAAATAGGGAACAGTCTGGAAAAAGTGCGGCGCAAAGCCTTACTAAATGTGCAAGGGAGTATGCATGGAAACATGTAAATTCTCTAGAAATCGGCAACACTTCAGATTTCATACGGATCATGGGAACGATCACATAATCGCGCATAGTAAGGCAACACAATCTTGCTCATAGTGTCCTGTCAAGGTGCATAATCTGCATCACCAAAGACATAAAGAATACAAGAACGGTGAAATATATGGTCAGATGCTCGTGTGGCAACACAAGGAAACATTTATAACAGAACCCCCCCTTCTCCTTCAATATTTACCCGCAGGATCGATATCCTTCCAGAGCTGTGGATCTCAAATTGACCCTCATCTGCCTCCAAGTCATAGCTGAAAGAGGCATCGCCAATGTCTATGTGCCCCAATGGCTGGGTGTCCTGTGGACTTTTAAAGTAATAGAGATGGCATCGCCTTGGATCAAACACAAACCAGCGATTCTTGAAACTCCTAAGTGGTCCCTTTCCAGAGAGTTTAGCCAGAAGTCCACACAGTCTGGGGGGAACATCTCCGGATGCTGAAGACATGTGATCTTTGGCAGGAGGGTCCTGACTACCTCTTCTGCCTTCCACACCTGGCATTGCTGGGATCTCGGGCATCAGAGCTTCCCATTAAGCAGCTGTGCCCAGTGGTATGTGGCAGCTGCCAGTTAGTGACCCTATGTATGAGCTGCAGGGCCACTCTGGAAGCTCCTTCTTGTAGCTGATATCCTGTCAGCTGCACATGTGATCACCCTACATTTCCTCCGCAGCCCAGCCCATACCCAGCGGCTCACACTACATCTCTCCATACACTGCAGCCTGGCTCCGGACACTGACCTCCAGCACTACCGCCCGCCTACCCTCATTAATGTACCAGCTAGCCCTCCATTCACACTCTGCGCCTTCCACTGCATCCCATGACTGGAAGCAGCAGAGTGCTTCATGGGAATTGTAGTCTAGCGCCTGGTTACAGCAGAGCACGGAACATAGGCGTAAAACTACACTACCAATCATGCTTAGCGCTGCCAGAAAACTAAGTTTGAGAGGGGCGTAAATTTCCCTTTTGTTAAAAAAAATGGTAGCGGCCAGCTCATGGACAAGAATTCACGAGCATTGCAAAATAAATATTAATTTGGTATCCGCCCTCAGTGTACAGAGCCTTGCCACGTATGTAACGCCGGGACACGTGTCTGGCAGCAAATACTAGAACCAAACATTTCCAGGAAGTCTACAATTTAGATTTCACAGAAATACACTTCATCGAGAGCCCCGTCCGCTTCTGTTTACTGCACTCCGGTGGCTAATGTAGCAAAAGAACGTAATTTGTTGGCGGATGTTCACGTATTTTATTTGTATACAAAAAATTGGGGGGTATTTATCAAACTTTTTTCTTTCTAATTTGCGCCTTTTTAGCATTTTTTTTAGTGTTACGTCTGATTTGTCATTGGTTTCCAAATGTTTGATGTATTAAAATTTCATAATTGTGTCACAAATCAGTTAAAAAGTCCATCAAAAAGTTGCCAAAACTTTCCATCTCACTACTTGTGTCAAGCATCACTTCCAGTGCTGTTTTTAGGTTTTAACTTATGATTCTATCCTTTACTGTGTATATTCAGGACAATTTGGCAGTGCTGCTGGCTGAATCTCTTGTATGGTAACATTTATTACCGTATATACTCGAGTATAAGCTGAGTTTTTCAGCACAATTATTGTATACAATTATTTGTATACAAAAATAATAAACTGAGTACTCACCATTCCGAGGGCCAGGGCAGCACCTCTCCATCTTCATGCCGCAGGTCCGCAACAGCTCCGTAGCCACGCCTCTTCTGTCTTCATGCCGGCTGCAGATCCGCGAGAGCTTCGTGAGCATGGCCCGGCCGGCACACAACTGTGATGTCAGCCGTGAAGACAGAAGAGGCACGCCTCCAGAGCTGTTGCAGGCCAGCGGCATGGAAATTAAGAGGAGCTGCGCGGGCCGTCGGAATGGTGAGTAGTCAGTTTTCTTTTTTTTACCAGCAAGCTATACCTTACAGGGGGCTGGCAGGCAATATGTACTGAAGGGTGGGATGGCAGGCTATGCATTACGGTGGGCTGGCTGGCTATATACAACTGGAAGCTGGCTGGCTGTAAACTACTGGGGGCTGGTTGGCTGTATACTACAGGGGGCTTGCTGGCTATATACTGGAGGCTGTGACCAATGTATTTCCCAACCTTGGCTTATACGTGAGTCAATAGGTTTCCCAGTTTTGGTGGTAAAATTAGGGGTCGAGGCTTATGCACGGGTCGGATTATACTCGTGTATATACGGTATTTGAATTTCCTTGGCTGGCCTAGACATTTTGTTGTATTGTTTGTGTATTGAGCCTGGACTGTTTGTAGCACTGTCATTTTATGTAGGTGTGCAGAATGTTTAATTTATTTCTTACATCTGACTCCTGTTTTGATTTTCTTTGCCCTTGCATTCTGGAGACTTTTTGTGACATTTTGCAGTAGCTTGAGACATTTCTGTGACATTTGACAAAAAGTCACAACAAAAAAAAGTAATTCCATCAAGCACACAAACTGAGTTTGACTGAACCAACTTGCTCCTGTGAAACACGCCTTTGTGTTCACGAGTGGTGTTTGTCTTGTGTTTAGAAATGCAAGGCAAACCGCCATTCATGATGCTCAGCACGATCACATATTCCTTCCATAGAAGCACATGTGATCAGTAAATAGTTCCCTCTGCTTTGCTTTTAAAAACACATGATCAGCAACAAGCACCTGGAATCTAGCACTTAAAGGGCATCTACCACCAGGATGAAAGACTGTATGCAAATGAGCCTGAGGGACTCCAGGCTGCACTAACACCTATGGGAGCCTGGAGCCCCTCAGGCTCATTTGCATCCAGTCCTTCATCCTGTTGGTAGATGCCCTTTAATCAATTCAAAACAGCGGGTGCTAGTTACCAATCACATGCATTTCTTTGGAAACGCGTATGTGATTGGGCCAAACTGGTTTTGCAGTCTTCTGAATTTCCTGTGAAAAAAAAAAGTTTGGCACATTACTAAACCACAAAACTTGGTGAAACTGCATTTGGCGACAAGCTAAAACGTTGTCTAGGTTTACGGAGGTGTTCGAGGAAACTCTCCTATGGAATAATCTGGGTATGTCTGAATTGTACAAACTGCCAGAATTAGAGACATGGGCTATGTTGGGCATCTGTACCCTTTCTGACCTCTGTGATAATACCCCCTACGATCATTTGAGCAATTCAAAGCTTCCCATTACGTTCTACAAACTCACTTGCACAGATATCATCAGATCTGATATGCCCTTAAAACACAGTTCCCTGTGTCTAACTACCCCCTCATAGAAGTTATAAGGTCGCAAGGCTCTTGAGACCTCATATCTACAATATATTCCCATCCCATCACAGATAAAGGCACATATTTACTATGCACATAAATACATGCGCAAAGTGGTTGCACATTTATTTATGAAGTGTTATCACTAGTATTGTGTCGCAGCTGCACTTTTCGCAATACTGTGCACAGAAAGGGGCGTTCTTGTGCTGAGTTTCTCACATACAATCCACCAGCTCCCCAAAGTTTGTTTTCGGATGTTGCTTCCACTGTGCACATTTCCAGTTTCTTATGAGGTGCTCTCTACTACCATCTGCTGTTTCATTTACAGGCATAATAAACAAAGGAAACACAAAGAACACATAGGCATTTTTTTGCTGCTTGAAGCAAAAAATTAAATTATGGCCCCCCGGCAGCCTAGCCCTGATTCCCTGCCATATTCAGATCAAAAAAATTGCAGGCAAATCTATAAAAAGTATCTACAACCTAATCAGAAAATGCTGACAACGTTACTAACAATTGAGAACATCCCCACAGACATTAGTAGTATCTAGTACCTTACAGGTGACAATCTGCTCCATCAGGAAGAGGCTTCATTAAGACTTGTCCCGGCCATGAATTATCCCAGTTGAATTCACTGCCAGCTGTCTTCAGCTCTGTGAAGCAAATGCCCCACACTGTGCACCTAAAAATACCACAGTCGCTTACATTGTAATGTCACCTGGATAAGAGTGCTCCTAAATATTTTATACCTAACTGACAACACAAATAAAACAATTTTATATAGTCCCTCATATAAATTAAAGTATGTACAGCACCCACAAATATATACACCAGATCCCACAAATAATTTATAAACTGTATATACATACAGGTACCCCCTGATAGATAGTATATACAGGCAGGATTCCCCCATAGATATTATTTACAGGTAGGATCCCCCACCATAGAGAGTATATACAGACAAGATACCTCCATAAGTAGTTTATACAGGCAGGATCTCACCCCCACAGACATTATATGCAAGCAGGATCCCCCCATAGACAGAATATACAGATAGGATCCCCCCCCCCAGATAGAATTTTACAGCCAGAATACTCCCTCCATAGACAGTATAGAGAGGCAAGATCCCCCCCTAGATAGTATATACAGGCAGCCCCCCCCCATTCCATAGATAGCATATACAGGCTACTGTTGCAAAACACCTGTTGTTACTTTCAGAACACAAATGTGTTTTATGCATTTTGCCCAATGCAATTAAATTGCAAACACTACGGGGCACATTTACTTACCTGTCTGACGATGTTTCCCGACAAGAATGGCCTCTGCCACGATTCACTAAGATTGTGCGCCCGATATCCTGCATGTGATTAGATTGTGGGCCCCATGGGGACAGGGACCAATTTGGCATGCTTTGTTCAGTGCTGCGCAGTCTGTAGGTGCTATATAAATAAAGAATTATTATCATTATAAAGAATTAATGTGTCCCTTCCCCGCTCAGGTCCGCCGGAGTTCACCTTCTTCTTTCTGGTTCATTTAAGTGCATTGTCTTGCAACACAATTTGAATGTTAAATCCGCCATCATAGTAATTATATTCTTGTACATAGGGGCAGTATTATAATAATTATATTCTTGTACATAGGGGGCAGGATTATGGAAGTTATATTCTTGTACATAGGGGGCAGTATTATAGTAGATATATTCCTGTACATAGGGGGCAGTATTATAGTAATTATATTCTTGTACATAGGGGGAGTATTATAGTAGTTATACTCTTGTACATAGGAGGCAGTATTATAGTAGGTATATTCTTGTACATAGGGGCAGTATTATAGTAATTATATTCTTGTACATAGGGGGCAGGATTATGGAAGTTATATTCTTGTACATAGGGAGGAATTCTCTTCTATCTGGAGGATATGTAAGAAAGAGGCTGACAGGTGTATCATCATTGCCCCTGCCTTCTTATGACAAATATAATATGGTTCTGTTGTTTCTTAGAGTTTATAATTATGCCCCTACAATGGCAATAGTCACAGAACCTGCCCCCAGTAGCAAGTGCTACCCCCTGAGTCACAGAGAGGCCCCAGGAGCCAATAATGCTCCAGCAGCAAGTAGTCACAGGGCTTTCGACAAGTAGTCATGGGGCTGACCCCAAGTAGCCAGTAATGCTCCAGTAACCAGTAGTCACAGAGCTGCCCCCAGTAGCCACATGGCTACCCCCAAATAGTCACAGTGCTGCCTTCATGCCCCTTTAGCCACTGCTGCCCAGATTAGTCACAATGCTGCCCCCATGAATTCACTAGCCAGTGCTGTCCCCTAGCCCCAGTAGCTAGTGCAGGTAGCCACAGAGCTCCACACATGTCCCAGTAGTGACTACTGCCCCCAGGTAGTCACAGTCTTGCCCTGTGCCCCAGTAGCCAGTCTTACACCAAAGTAGTCACAGTCTGCCCCTAGTACCCAAAACATAAAGAAAAAAAAAATACTTACCTTTCTCCCTGCATCTTAATCATAGCTGTGGTGACGACTGATCATCACATGCTGACATCATCAGATCATTATACTGCTGCTGAAATTGCCTGGCACCTGATCCAATAACTCCCTGCTTCCAGCCTGGCCACCCGTCCCCCGTGCGCCCCCCTAGCCACCATGCCCTGGCCTAAGGCAGGATTTTTTTTTAAAACTTGCATCCTGTAAATTAGGCGATGTCCAGCACTGCACAGCTTTGAACAATCATTAGTGAAGTAATTAGTGAGTTAAAAGTCTAGCTGTACTTGGCGAAAAATAGGCACAAATAACAGTTTTGTACCTACTTTTTACACCTAACATAATACAAAACAATCCCAAAAAGCAATGATAAATGCCTTCCCTTGTTTTGAGCCTTCAGGATATAGATTGTGTATAAAGTAGTCCAAGGCTCTTCCATTTTTTTTTTTAGATTTTCTGGAAAAGGTTCTGATAGATTAGTCTCTCCAACAAGTTTAATTCTTCATTTCTCTAACCTCCAATATCTAAAACAAATATGAACATAATTCTCTTTCGTCCTTGGTATCATATCAGTTACAATACATCAAGTCAATAAATATCTAACCTTCAAAGCTTCAAGGTCAAATACTGTTTGAAAAACCCTTCACAGATCACATTTATTAAAGGGAATCTGTGATCAGAGAGATCATTCTTACCTATAGATAGGTTCCGATAGCCTATGGTATGTTTATATACTTATTGTCAGCAATATGAATAAATCCAGTGGTTTTTAATCAATGAAAAAGGAGTAAAAGGGATAATAATTGCAATGTCTGCCAGTTTACAAGGCATTGCGATGATTTCAGGGTTCTGTGCCAGAAAACAGCCTTGATTACAAACCTTATTTACTAAGGGTCCTGCAGCCACGGTTCCGTCTGGTTTTGCGCTGAATTGCCCCAGGTTTTGGCGCACACGATTGGATTGGTGTGAAATGCCGCCACAACAGAAGTAGGGGGCGTGGCCGTCGGACAATCCGACGGATTCGGACAAACCACAGAATTTAACCCCTTATCACCGACACTAGTTTTCTGCTCAATGACCAGACTCGATTTTTCAAATCTGACATGTCTCACGATAATTGGTTATAACTTTTAACATATCCTGGTGATTTTGAGAATGTTTTCTCGTGACACATTGTACTTCATGTTAGTTGTAAAATATAAGTGATAAGTTTTGCGTTTCGTTCTGAAAAAAAGTGAAAATTTGTCAAAAGTTTGTAAAAATTCTTCATTTTCCAAGTTTGAAATGTTCTGCTTTCCAGACAGGAAGTAAAACTAACCAAAAAGCTTGATAATTAACATTTACAGAATATCTGCTTTATGTTGAGATGATATTTTATGCGTCCTGTCATTTTTCCAGGATGTTATGAGATGCAGAACTTTAGGTGCGATTTTTCTCATTTTCATGAAAATTGCCAAAAACTCAGCCTTCAAGTAACTTTGAAAGGCCTAAATAATAGTAAAACCCCATAAATTATCCCACTATAAAAAGTGCACCCCTCAACGTATGTAAAACAACTTCTATTAACCCTTTAAGTGTTTTACATGGGTTAAAACAATATGGACCTGCGATTTAGAAACTTTTTAATTTTTTTGAAAAATACATTAATTTAGGCCAAAACTGACAGTTTCATAATAAATAAAATGATGAAACGCTCTGCAACGTTTGATTCCCAATTTCTCCCGAGTGTAGAGATACCTTATATGTGGTGGTAATCTGCTGTACAGGCGCACGGCTGGGCATAGGATCAAAGCAGCGCCATTCACAGCAGATTTCTATTGTCACATTGTACAAGCTATAAATTTTTATTTTTTTTGGTAATGTGAACATATGAGGGCTTATTATGTACGGGATGAGATACAATGTATAGATAATTCATTTTGGGGGTCTAAAGCTTATTCATGAGATTTTATTAACTATTTCAAGGGGGACACAAACAAAATCATCAATTTTTATTTTGGATTTTTAGCACTTTTTCCCCCGGTTCACTACGATTGCGGTGTTACCTCATTTATATAGTTTTTCTTATCTTTGCTCAATTTTAATGAGCAAAACCAATATTGGAGAAAATCGCATTATTTTTACTATTGATAACTTTTCAGGGCCATAACTTCTGTATTTTTCTGTTGTCAGATCTGGTTGAGGGCTTATTTTTTGCGAAAAGTTGTTCTATTCAGTTGTATCATATTAGGCAACTTAGCTTTTTTTGATCACTTTTTAGAACATATTTGTGATGGTGTTTGATGAAAAAATGTATATTACGGGAAGTTTTTCGTGTTTTTTTTTTACGTCGTTCACTGAGCGGGTTCAATATTGATTTAGATTTATTGTACAGATTAATATGGACGCGGTGATACCAAATATGTACTTTTTTAAATGTTTTTGTGTTTTATATACTTTATTTGCATTATATGTGTAGCTGGGGAGATTATGGGACTTTTATTTTATTTATTTCATTATTTATTATTATAAAATTATTTAGTATTTTTTTTTACTTTTTATACATTTTCCACCTTTTGGCTTGAACAAGCGATCATCCGATCGCTTGTTCAAGCCTTTACACTGCAATACACTTGTATTGCAGTGTATTGTGTTAGTAACTGAGCATGCCACACATGCTCAGTTACATACAGCCAGGTCCTGCCAGGAAGGCAGGGCCCGGCGGGAAGAGAAGCCGGAAGCCTTGGGTCACTCACTCGGGACCCGGGGGCAGTGGCAGGAGGGATCAGATCCCCCGCTAAGCACACCGGGGGGTCCGATCCACGCGGGACAAGCTTACACGCCGCGGTCATGCCTGTTAGTGCCGGGTCTGGGATGTGATATCACAGCCAGACACCGGCACCAGCAAGACCCCGTGTCCCGAAATCTTCTTCTGACGCGCCGCCTTAGAAAGGCGTGTCTGAAGAAGTACCCTTAATGACCGCCGTAGAATCCCGATATGGCGGTCATTAAGGGGTTAAGAAAAGAATTGTGACGCAAGATCAGCACTTACATGCACCAGGAAGAAGAAGGTGAACTCCTCCAATTGCCTGATAAGGTACATTTTCCCTATACGGGTAATAAGGGGAACAAATGTGCAGCCAAGGAGAGGATTATGTGTATTTCATTGCATTACTGTCATTACAGGGGTTGACCATTTGGGACATCATCTGTGTGTCTCCTGTAAGGAGAGATGAGTGTAACAAACAAAGAGAAAAGAGTTGCTGCAAGAAGTAGTTTCTAGTGTGAGGAACTGAACTATCCATGTATTACAATCAGCTCTCCATACAATGTGCAACATGCAATTGCATCCTGCAGTGGCGGCTGTTATGTGTGGTCATCTTCAAGGGGTGGTTTTATAGTCACCAGTGGATATCAAGCCTTATCTCATTTATAGAATGGTTGTCCAGATGGGACAACTATTATATACACACACTAACAAGGAGGTACTTTAAAGCACATAGTAGTGTCTGGATATTCTTTGGTATAAAGAAAAAAATATTACATATAAATATGTATGATTACAATAAACATTTGGGAAAAAGTTTAGCAGTTTATTTTATCCTTAATTTCTGTAATCCTACAGATCAAGGTCATCATACCCAAAACCCAGAAGTGTACTGAAAAGAAAAAACGTTTCCTGGAAGATAACACGTTTGTTTGACTTGAACATTTGCATCTTTCCATACAGGTTTGCAAGTGATGTAATGTGCACCTTAATATAGAGGAAGAATTTACATAACTACCAATCAACAATATTTTCATTGTTCTACCTCTTCAAAATGCTTCAATTATAACTTTGAACTTTCTATTTAATTATATTATTAATATTCTAAATGTAGCAAAGAAGGAGTGTTAGGGAACTAGCTGCCAGGTGTTAGGATCAGTGGATCTTCTGGACCACCGCGGGAGATGTAACTAGCCAACACCCGGAACCGGAGCCTAGCGGCACCTGGTATTCACCAGAGCCCGCTGCAAAGCGGGTTGGACTTGCTGCGGCAGGATACCACTAGGTCGTTCCAAGGTACTGAAGGTTTTTGTGGTCCGTGAAAATGCTGACTGGAAATCCTCCTTCCTCCAGCAGATGACGCCACTCTTCCAAAGCCAGCTTGATGGCTAGAAGCTCCCGATCTCCAATGGAATAATTTCTCTCCGCGGAGGAGAAGGTTTTGGAGATGCCAAGTCCACACCTCATTGCTGGAGCTACAGACCACAAGCGTCAAGCAGACAAAGACGCGACACATTCCTGTTTTAGCTCCGGTGACAGGGTCTGGCTGTCCGCCAAGTATGTTCGGCTGAAGATCCCGAGCTATAAATTGGGACCCGGTTCGTGGGTCCATTTGAAATTCTCGGCCGCATCAACCGGTGGCTTACAAGTTGCGTCTGCCTCCCAGCATGCGCATTCCTAATTCTTTCCACGTTTCTCTCCTTAAGGCAGTCATCTTCAAAACGCTTCAACCGACAAATTACTCCTCCTCCGGCACCACAAGCTGATTCCACCGATGTCTTCGAGGTTGTGAAAAGATTCTGGATACTAAGACTGTGAGGGTAGGCGCTTGTTTCTTGGTAGAAGGAAAGGATTTGGTCGCATGAGGAGTGATCCTGGGGAGCCATGAGGTAAACATCCTGGACAAAAGCCTGCTCCAAACGTTTCTCTCTCAGGCCCAAGAAGAGAGGGGGCCGAAGGGGGGGGGGGGGTTAAGTCAGGTGCTCCTGCATCTACTATGCTACTTAATTTGCGGACCCCTCTCCCCATACGATCCCAGGGCAGGCGGCAGAGATGCAACGTCAGGTCCAAGTCCGGGGTCAGCAACAGGAGGTCCAGGCAGGTGGGAACGGGAACACAGGCACACGGAACACAGCAACACGGAGGAACTCAGGTAACACGGCAACACAGGACTCAGGAGCGGGAACACACAGGAATACACAGGAACACAGGAATACGCAGGAATACACGGGAACGCAGGAATACTCGCTTGGAAGCTTTCTCTAAGGCTATGAGGCACAAAGATCCGGCAAGGAACACAGGAAGAGGCAGGATTCTTAAAGGTGAGGTGTTCAGCCAGTGCACCAATTAGCGGTGCGATGGCCCTTTAAATTTTCGGCAGGAGCCGCGCGCGCGCCCTAGGAGGCGGGGACGCGCGCGCACGGCAGTCTGAGGAAGCGCATGAACCGGGAGAGGTAAGTGAGACCGGGCAGCAGCGGGGGCACATGAAGGAGCACGGATGCGCCCGCGATCCGTGACAGGGATCGCGGGAGCACCCGTGACACCAGGTAGCCTTTCCCCGTTTTCAGTAAGCACAGTCCGTAAAGGAAATCTTCCATTTGCTATTACTTTTATGCATTGTGAACCAAACATACCTTGAGAATGCTGTAGCGACACTGATGCTGAAACATATCTTGTTTAATCGCTAAACCGAGTGGTTTTGCTGTAAAAACAATTATAAAATTATGATAATGAGGCTCTGTCGCTCCTGCGGCTGCTCCTGCGGCTGCTCCAGCGCTTCTCCTCTTAATTTTGCACTGCTTCAGAGAACCCTGCATTCACTGTATTGTCCCTGAAAGACAAAAGTTATCGCTGCAACATCCTTCAGCTGCTGTGTATGAGTCATTCAGCTAAGGTTGTCTGGACAGTTCAGAAAGATCAGTGTAATGCATTTATGCCAGTACGCAACCAGCTTTCCCAAGGTCCTGAATTTTATAATAGTTTTTTGAGCAAAACCTCTCGTTCAGGGATTAAATAAGATATGTTTCTGGATCAGTGTAGCTACAGCATTCTGAAGGTATGTTTGGCTCACAATGCATAAAAACAAATGATAGATTTCCTTTAACCCCCTTGACACTCCTCGCCGTAGCTGTATGGCGCAGAGGTGCATGGGGTGTATGAATCTGCATATTGCAGCAAACCCCACCGCATATAACCTTGGTTGGTGCTGTCGGCAGCATTTAAAAGACAACGGTGCATGGGCCATCTTGGATCCAATCCGGGGGCGGCAATCGGTTGCCATGACAGCCTCAGGTTTCTGAAGATTCGTTAAAATGAGCCAGTGGCTCATTGAAATGAATACTGTGCAAAAGTGCCATATACTACAATACAGTAGTATTGAAGTATATGGTACAAAAAATCAGACCATCTAGGGTTAATGTACCCTAGAGCAGTGATGGCGAACCTTTTAGAGACCGAGTGGCCAAACTACAACCAAAATCCAGTCCTTTACCGTGAAGTGCCAACATGGCATTTTAAGCAGTAACTTATTGCTACCTGTTCTTCCACATCTTTCAATTCTATTGGCCCCCTGAGGCCACATATACAGTTGAAAGAAGGAGGACACATTCAGACTATCATTGTAGCTTCTCTCCAGGGCCTCTCTGTAGAGGAAGAAGGGTGGGTCTAGCAGGATGACATCCAAAGATAATGCAATTCTGTCAACACCTTCTCACTTTTCCCACAAGTTCCAAACAGCCAATGAAGTGTCACTTTAAAATAGCGCTGAGAACAGCATCTCTTAAGTTGCCTTGGACTGCAAGAAGATTTGTTCTTTGAGTGCAAAAAGGGTTCCAAGTGCCACCTCTGGCACCCGTGCCATAGGATCGCCACCACTGCCCTAGAAGGTCTAAAAAAAAAATAGTAAAGAAAAAAGGTTCAATAATAAAAAAAGTAAAAAACCTAAAAGTTCAAATAACCCCCTTTCCTTAGAACTGATATAAAATGTAATGAACAGTAAAAATCACAGACACAATGAGGCACATTTACTTACCCGGGCCTGTTGCGATCCCCAAGGTTCGTTGTCCGACGAGGATGAAGTCTGGCACGATTCACTAAGATCGTGCGCCCGATATTCTGCATGTGTCGCTTCCCCGCTGAGATCCGCGGGAGTTCACGTTCTTTTTCCCAGTGTATGCCTGGTTCCACACTTGCGAGTGTGATGAACTCGCATCACACTCTCAACGCATGCTGCTCAGATCACACGGCCCGAACGCTGCACACCGGGACTGAACTGACATGCTGAGTTCAGTCCCGGTGTGCAGCGTTCGGAAAAAAAACAATTGCGGAAAAAAAACCCACGCACATCATACGTTGTGATTTGTGCTGTATGTCATCTCATCACACTCGTCAAGTGTGTCAACTGCATGGCACCAGATGTGAGTGCATGTCTTGCGACACAATTTTGAATTTTTGTAAAATACTGTGCTTAGTAGTCCCCACACTCCTCTCGGGTTTCTCCGACAGCCACGCCCCCCGCCCCCGATTTATGTCGCATGAAATCGTGCGATTGCGCCAAAATCCGATCGTGTCGCCAAAACCCCGTTTAATGCTGTGAAAATCGGAAAAAGTCGGGAAATGCGGTGTGCGGACCCTTAGTAAATGTGCCCCAAAGGGCCCACCCAGTAAAGTTGTTTCTGGTGGCCCCACCCTACTGCTGCATAGAAATTTTTACCTATATCTTGGCACTCGGGGTTCCCGTGATTTCTAGACAATTTGGGTACGTGTGTCTTTGTATGAAAAGCTTCTGGCCCCAGAAACAGTTTACAGCAGTGCTGGTAGACATAGATGGGGATAGCCTCTAAATAACTGCACCTTTCTTGCTGGTGGTTGGGCGTGGTTTGCGATATCACACTCACACAGCAGGATAATTTTCCTTTCTAAAAACTTAGTTAGTCATTGAAATCAGGCCTGATGAGAACAGCAGGAGTTGATCTAGGTACCGTCATAGATGGCTTGTGTTTTGTCCTCTTTGAATGATGTGCTCCGCTGATGACTCCTGACGTAACTATCTCTGCCGAGTTTTCCATCAGACTTCAGCTCCATACGCCATCACTGTGTCCCTAAATGCTTATAAGTCAGCTGTTTCCAATATCCCACACTGGACATAGACTCCACACTTAAAAGAATATCACTCTGCCATAATAACACCAGCTGTGCACCTGCACACTTAAAAACATACATACACTTAATTACATATTTTACACCGATATCCATAGGGGGTCACTACTGTGCGTCCAATTCGTCGTTTTCTTCCGCGGCGTGTACCATGAATATTTCCGATTTGCGCCGATTTCCATTGAATTTCCCCCGGGTTTTTTGGCGCATGACTCCGATCGATTGTGCGCTCTCGACTGCATGCACCGCGAACTCGAATGCTGGCTAGGCTGAGCGTGAAACGTGGAACGGAAACCGGTCGTTATACGGCAAAAACCGGCCACTCTTGAAAACAAAAATTGTTCCCGCTACACGAGCCATGACTCACATCTGCACCAGGAAGATCAGTGAACTCGCTACCGAACTCGGTCGGACCTCGGCTGCAGCAATCATCGACTCCTGGTGGTCCCCCCCCCCCCATCGCGCAGGACCTATGAATCGCCAAGGACCCAGCGCTCCAATCGAGAGAACCGCCGTGGACACGCGAATGGAACCGGTATTATAATGTGCCCCTATATCCCTAATTAAGAACCCTTATTGCATATACCGAGTCGCTGCCAATCAAATGTCCCAAATGTTGTCCCAATTAAGTACACTATATCCAGTCCAAATTGATAATTTCATTTCATCAGTACCACTAATGGGTGTGCCACACATGGCTTGTTTTGGGTCCCCGTTTTTTAATATCTCCTTTTCAAGTCCCGTTTTTGGGCAGTTTACCATGCATTTGGCTGCTTACACACCTGTTTTATCTATTAAGAATAATTAGAAAAACGGACAAAAAGGACAAAAACGCCCCACCCCCCGAACGCTGCACACCGGGACTGAACTGACATCTGAGTTCAGTCCCGTGTGCAGCGTTCGGAGCCATGCGATCCGGACAGCATAAACGTTTGAGTGTGATGCGAGTCATCTCATCACACTCGCAGTGTGGAACTATGGGTCCGTATGTGAGTGCATTCGTGCGACACAATTGAATTTTAAATACTACTGCTCTTAGTCCTAAATCGTCGGGTTGTCCGACAGCCACGCCCCCAGTTATGTCGCATGAAAGTCGTGCGATTGCGCCAAAATCCGATCGTGTGCGCCAAAACCCCCCCTGTTAAATGCGGTGAAAATCGGAAAAAGTCGGGAAATGCGGGGTGCGAACCCTTAGTAGACATGTGCCCCAATAGGCATCGCTGCGCTCAAAATACCCGATCTTCTAAAATATTACAAACGGTTATTGCCAGTGGTGAACCACATAGGAAAATAGCACCCAATATCTGAAAAAGCGACTTTTACACCATTTTACATCACATAAAAATTTAATAAATAAGTGACCCAAATGCGCCGCACAGACCTCAAAATGGTAGCAATGAAAACGTGGGCTCATTTTGCAAATGACACCTAACACAACACAGCTCCATAACCCACAGTATGAAACAGTTAGCAGGACATTTTTTTTTTTTTTTCTTTTTCGTACACAATCTTTAACTTTGAAAATGTGTTAAAAACGCAATGAAACCTGTATAATTTTGGTATCACCATGATCGAACAAACAAAGAAAAGTCCAGTTTGTTTTTTTGGACGAACGTGAAAGCTTTTTTTTTTCCATTTTTTCCATTTGGAATTTTTTTCAGCTTCCCAGTACACTGCATGGAATAATAAATAATGTGACTGGAGAAGTAGAATTTTACTACGTCACACAAAATAATCCCTGACACAGCTGAAAAAACACACACACTGAAAAAAGTTAATGGTTTTTTGAAGGTGGGGAGCAATAATAGAGCAAAAAAAACCTGCGTCCTTAAGGGGCTAAGCAGGTTTGGTTCATGCTCAACAATGCAAGTGAAGAATCCAGATTGCATAAAGCCTTTTCTAAAAATTGACAAACATTGAGCCTGTGCTCGTTTTGATGAGAATGTGCATTTGTGAAATATAGACCATATGCATTCCGTATTCTCGGACTGAAAACTATGCAATGCTTGAGTCTCTGCCTTCCCTATGGTCCTGCTTATTATATGGTCAGGATCTGTATACGGACCCTCTGTATCTACTGCTCCGGGTTGAACTGGGTACCTAGGGGGCCCACCAGATAATTGTTTTCTGGGGGCCCACCCTACTGCTGCATAAAGAAAAAATTTTACCTATATCTTGGCACTACTGGGTTTCCCGGGAATTTCTAGACAATTGGGTACCGTGTTCTTTGTATAAAAGCCCTCTAGGCCCCCAGAACAGTACAAGAAGTGCTAGTTAGCATAATGGGGATGCCTTCTAATAACTGCACCTTTCTGCTTTTGGTTGGGCTTTGGTTTGCGAGTCACACTACAACACGCAGGATAGTTTTCGTAAAATTAGTTAGTCATTGATTACAGGGGCCTGATGAGAACAGACAGGAGTTTGAATCTAGCACCGTCATAGATGGCTTGTTTTTGTCCTCTGTTTATGATGTGCGCGCTGATGACTCCCGACGTAACTTACTTCTCCGAGTTTTCATCGAATATCATCTCGCTCCATACACAGCACATCACTGTGGTCCCCTAAATGTGTATAGATCCGCTGTTTTCACAATATCCCACACTGACTAG
Organism: Engystomops pustulosus; assembly: GCA_019512145.1. Lineage (NCBI taxonomy): Eukaryota > Metazoa > Chordata > Amphibia > Anura > Leptodactylidae > Engystomops > Engystomops pustulosus. The sequence goes on from CM033644.1 coordinate 75,736,508, forward strand.
ACTCCCCATTAAAGAAATACTCTGCCAAATAAACACAGGGCTGTGCACCTGCCACATAAGAAATACCACTTAATACATACGTACACTATATACATAGGGGGGGTCATTTATTGGGGCCCAATCCGCGTTTTTCCCGGCGTGTTACCCAACCCACGTATTTCCCGTTTGCGCCGATTTTTGCCATGAATTTCCCCGGGTTTTTTGGCGCCCGATCGATTGTGGCGCAGTCGGCGCTGGCATGCACCGCGACGGAAAGCGTGGGGCGTGTGCCGAACGAAAACCCGACGGATATCATAAACCCCAACATTTAAAAAACAAAAAATTGGTCCGCACGAGCCTACTCACATGCACCAGAAGAATCATTGGAACTCCGACGCAACTCGCGGCGGACCTCCGGCGCAGCAGGACATCCTGGTGGTCCATCGGTCGGCAGGACCTTCATGAATCGCCGGAATACCCGAGCGCTCGTTCCGAGAAACCGCCGCTAAGAACGCGAATTGACCGGTTAGTAATGTGCCCCTAATCTTAATTAAGAGAACCCTTTGCATTATACAAGTTCTGCCAATCAAAATGTCCCAAATGGTCCCCAATTATTATACATAAATTACCGTTTGTTCCCCAGGTCCAAATTATTAATTTCATTCAGTCCACTAAGGTAATGCCCAACCTGGTCGTTTTGTGTCCGTTCTTTTAAATTTCCGTTTTCAGGTCCGTTTTTGGCGTTTACCCATTCATTTGGCTGCTTACATACAAACCTGTTTACTATTAAGATAAAATTGGAAAAACGACTAAAAACGGACCAAAAATTCCCATGTGTGGGCATCACCTGTAAATGGTAAAGGTGCAGTCACTCAGGGCGTCCGGCATGAGGGCTCAGCCTGATCACATAATGTGTTTTCCATAAACTACTTGATCGTAATGAGCACCCATTGTTTGTATGCAAACACGCCAGCACCAGGTGCTTGTTTATTGACTGCGTGCGCTTCATAAAATGCATATATTTCATCAGTTGATGCAGCCGCCGCAGGCCCGTCTGCCATTGGCTTTTCTAAGCTCAATGCAAGAGCTGTATGTAACTGCATCCTAATGTATATAATGTGCCGAGCCATGCGATCCGGACAGCATACGTTGTGAGTGTGATGCGAGTTCATCTCATCACACTTGCAGTGTGGAACTATGGGGTCTATGTGAGTGCATGTCTGCGACACATTTGAATTTGTAATACTGTGCTAGTCCAAATCAGTCGGGTTGTCCGACAGCCACGCCCCCGATTTATGTCGCATGAAAGTCGGTGCGATTGCGCCAAAAATCCGATCGTGTGCGCCAAAACCCCGTGTTGTAAATGCGGTGAAAAAATCGGAAAAAGTCGGAAATGTCGGTGTGCGGACACTTAGTACACATGTGCCCCAAAGGCACGCTGCATCTCAAAATACCCGATCTATCAAAATATTAAAACGGTTATGCCAGTGGTGAACCACATAATGGAAAATAGCACCCAAATATCTGAAAAACGACTTACACCATTTTACATCACATAAAAAATTTAATAAATAAAAAGTTGACCCAAATGCCGCACAGACCTCAAAAGTGGTAGCAATGAAAACGCTGTCTCATTTTGCAAAAATGACACCTAACAAAGCTCCATAACCCACAGTATGAAACAGTTAGCCAGTGACATTATTTTTTCTTTTTAGACACAATCCTTTAACTTTGAAAATGTGTTAAAACGCAATGAAACCTGTATACATTTGGTATCACCATGATCGTAACAAAACCAAAGAATAAGTCCAGTTTGTTTTTGGCGCACGGTTGAAAGCTTTTTTGTCCATTTTTTTCCAATTGGAATTTTTTTCCAGCTTCCCAGTACACTGCATGGAATAATAAATAATGTGACGGAGAAGTAAAATTTACTACGCACAAAATAATCCCTGACACAGCTGAAAAAACACACACCTGAAAAAAGTTATGTATTTTTGAAGGTGGGGAGCAAGAAATGAGCAAAAAAAACCTGCGTCCTTAAGGGGCTAAGCAGGTTGGGTCATGCTCAACATGCAAGAGATAGAATCCAGATTGCATAAAGCCTTAGCAAAATGACAAAACATTGAGCCTGTGCTCGTTGTGATGAGAATGTCAATTTGTGAATATGACACATGCATTCGTATTCTCGGACTGAAAACTATGCAATCTTGAGTCTCTGCCTTCCCTATGGTCCTTCGCTTATATTGTCAGGATCACGTGTATAAGGACCCTCTGTACACTGCACAGGGTTGAACTGGGGGTACCTAGGGGGCCCACCAATAAAGTTGTTTCTGGGGGCCCACCTATGCAATGCGTAAAATTTTACCTATATCTTGGCACTCTGGGTTCCCGGGAATTTCTAGACAATTTGGGTACCGTGTGTCTTTGTATAAAAAGCCTCTAGGCCCCAGAACAGTACAGCAGTGCTAGGGTAGACATGATGGGGATGCTCTAATAACTGCACCTTTCTGCTGGTGGTTGGGCTTTGGTTTGCGATATCACACTACACAGCAGGATAGTTTTCTTAAAACTTAGTTAGTCATTGATTATAGGCCTGATGAGAAACAGACAGGAGTTGATCTAGTACCTCATAGATGGCTTGTTTTGTCCTCTGGTTTATGATGTGCGCGCTGATGACTCCCTGACGTAACTTATCTCTGCCGAGTTTTCCATCAGATCTTCAGCTCCATACAGCACATCACTGTGTCCCTAAATGTTATAAAGTCAGCTGTTTCACAATATCCCACACTGACTAGACTCCCACATTAAAAGAATATACTCTGCCATAATAACACCAGGCTGTGCACCTGCACACATTAAACATTACACACTTAATACATATACACTATATACATAGGGGGTCATTTACTGGGGCCCAATTCGCGTTTTTCCCGGCGTTTACCTGAATATTTCCGATTTGCGCCGATTTTCCATGAATTTCCCCGGGTTTTTGGCGCACGCGATCGGATTGTGGCGCATCGGCGCTGGCATGCACGCGACGGAAATGCGTGGGGCTGTGCCGAACGAAAACCGACGGATTCGGAAAAACCGCCACATTTAAAACAAAAAATTGGTCGCACGAGCCATACTCACATGCACCAGGAAGAGATCAGTTGAACTCCGACGCAACTCGGCGGCACCTCGGCGCAGCAGCGACACCTGGTGGTCATCGTCGCAGACCTTCATGAATCGCGGAAGACCCGAGCGCTCGTCCGAGAAACCGCCGCTGAACGCGAATGGACCGGTAAGTAAATGTGCCCTATAGTCTCTAATTAAAGAACCCTTATTGCATTATACACAGTGTCTGCCAAATCAAAATGTCCCAAATGTGTCCCAATTATTATACATATATCCAGTCCAAATTATTAATTTTCATTCAGTACCACAAGGGTGATGCCAACACATGGCGTTTTTGGTCCGTTTTTTAAATATCCGTTTTCAGTCCGTTTTTGGCAGTTTACCATGCATTTGGCTGCTTACAACCTGTTTATCTATTAAGATAATTACGAAAAACGGACTAAAAACGGACCAAAAACGCCCGAACGCTGCACAGCGGGACTGAACTGACATGCTGAGTTCAGTCCCGGTGTGCAGCGTTCGGGCCTGCGATCCGACAGCATCGTTGTGAGTGTATGCGAGTTCATCTCATCACACTCCAAGTGTGGAACTATGGGTCTATGTGAGTGCATGTCTGCGACACAATTTGAATTTTAATACTGCGCTTAGTCCAAATCAGTCGGGTTGTCCGACAGCCACGCCCCGATTTATGTCGCATGAAAGTCGGTGCTATGCGCCAAAATCCGATCGTGTGCGCCAAAACCCCCTGTTAAATGCTGTGAAAATCGGAAAAAGTCGGGAAATGCGGTGTGCGGACCCTTAGTAAATGTGCCCAATAGGCATCGCTGCGTCTCAAAATACCCGATCTATCAAATATTAAAACGGTTATTGCCAGTGGTGAACCACATAATGGAAAATAGCACCCAATATCTGAAAAAGCGACTTTTACCCCATTTTACATCACATAAAAAATTTAATAAAAGTGACCCAAATGCCGCACAGACCTCAAATGGTAGCAATGAAAATGCTGGCTCATTTGCAAAAATGACACCTAACCACAGCTCCATAACCCACAGTATGAAAAAGTTAGCAGTGACATTTTTTTTCTTTTTCGTACACAATCCTTTAACTTTTGAAAATGTGTTAAAACGCAATGAAACCGGTATACATTTGGGTATCACCATGATCGTAACAAACCAAAGAATAAAGTCCAGTTGTTTTTTGGAGAGCACATGAAAGCTTTTTTTCCCATTTTTTTCACATTTGGAATTTTTTTCCAGCTTCCCAGTACACGGCATGAATAATAAATAATGTGACGGAGAAGTAAAATTTACTACGCACAAAATAATCCCTGACAGCAGCTGAAAAAACACACACACTGAAAAAAGTTATGGATTTTTGAAGGTGTGGGAGCAAGAAAATGAGCAAAAAAAAACCTGCGTCTTAAGGGGCTAAGCAGGTTTGGTTCATGCTCAACAAGCAAGAGATAGAATCCAGATTGCATAAAGCCTTTCTAAAAATGACAAACATTGAGCCTGTGCTCGGTTTGTGATGAGAATGTGCAATTTGTGAAATATAGACAATATGCATTCCGTATTCTCGGACTGAAAACTATGCAATGCTTTGAGTCTCCTGCCTTCCTAGGGTCCTGCATTATTAATTGGTCAGGATCAGTGTATAGGACCCTCTGTACCACTGCACAGGGTTGAACTGGGGTACCTAGGGCCCACCTAAAGTTGTTTCTGGGGGCCCCCTACGCTGCATAGAAATTTACCTATACTTGGCACTCTGGGTTCCCGGAATTTTCTAACAATTTGATCTTCAGCTCACTCAGCACATCACTGTGTCCCTAAATGTTATAAGTCAGCTGTTTCACAATTCCCCCCATGACGACTGCCCACATTAAAGAAATAATTCCACTTGCCATAATAACACCAGGCTGTGCACCTGCCACATTAAAAATTACATCACTTAATACATATTTACACTATATACATAGGGGGTCATTTACTATGGGCCCAATTCGCGTTTTTCCCGGCGTTTACCCGAATATTTCCGATTTGCGCCGATTTTCCATGAATTTCCTCGGGGTTTTTGCGGCACGCGATCGATTGTGGCGCATCGGCGCTGGCATGGCACGCACGGAATCGGGGGGTGGCCGAACGAAAACCGACGGATTCAGAAAACCGCCACATTTAAAACAAAAATTGGTCGCACGAGCCATACTCACATGCACCAGGAAGAGATCAGTGAACTCCGACGCAACTCGGCGGACCTCGGCGCAGCAGCGACATCTGGTGGTCATCGGGCGCAACCTTCATGAATCGCCGGAAGACCCGACGGCGCATCGTCGCCGCTGGAAACCGAATGGACCGGTAAGTAAATGTGCCCCATAGTCTCTATTTAAGAAACCCTTATTGCATTATCAAGTGCTGCCAAATCAAAATGTCCCAAATGTGTGTCCAATTATTATACATATAATCCAGTCCAAATTATATTATTTTCATTCAGTACCACTAAGGGTGATGCCCACATGGCGTTTTGGTCCGTTTTTAAATATCCGTTTTCAGTCCGTTTTGGCAGTTTACCATGCATTTGGCTGCTTACAAACCTGTTTTTACTATTAAGATAAAATTGGAAAAACGGACTAAAAACGGACCAAAAAACGCCATGTGTGGCATCACCTGTAAATGGTAAAGGTGCAGTCACACAGGGCGTCCGGCAGTGAGGCTCAGCCTGATCACATATGTGTTTTCCATAAAAATACATGTATCGGTAATGAGCACCCTTGTTTTGTATGCAAACAACGCAAAGCACCAGGTGCTTGTTAGTGACTGCGTGCGCTTCAATGAAAATGCATATATGTCATCAGGTTGAGCACCGCCGCAGGGCGTCTGCATTGCGGTTTCTAAGCTCAATGCAAGAGCTGTAGTGTAACTGCATCCTGAATGTTATAATGTGCCCCAAAATGATTAAAAATTCAAATACAGTCCCCATTTCATTTTATATACACCCCTCTTATCCTTTCATTTTATATATACAGCTCCCTCTATTAGTTCCATATATACAGCCCCCCTCTTCATCTAATTTCATATATATGCTGCTCATTTAATTTTATATACACAGCCTGAAATTCACATATTCCCCTCCCCCCACACTTTTATTTTATATACACCCTCCTTTCCTTTCATTTTATATATTCACCTCCTTCTCCTTTCATTTTATATACACAGCCCCCTCCTCATTTAATTTCATACATATAGCCCCCTCCGTATTTAATTTTATGTATACAGCCCCCCTCCTTATTTATTTCCATATATACAGCCCCCCTCCTCATCTAATTTCATATATATAAGACCCCTCCTCATTTAATATATACAGCTCCTCTCCATTAGTTTCAAATATACAACCCCTCCTCAATTCTATATGGAGCCCCCCTCTCATTCAGTAAATGCACCCTCTAATTAATATGCAGCCCCCTACTCATTTATTATGCAGCACCCCTATTTTAATATATGCAACCCCCTACTCAATTAATATATGCAGCCACCCGGGACTGAACTGACATGCTGAGTTCAGTCCCGGTGTGCAGCGTTCGGGCCATGCGATCCGGACAGCATACGTTGTGAGTGTGATGCGAGTTCATCTCATCACACTCGCAAGTGTGGAACTATGGGTCTATGTGAGTGCATGTCTTGCGACACAATTTGAATTTTAAATACTGCGCTTAGTCCAAATCAGTCGGGTTGTCCGACAGCCACGCCCCCGATTTATGTCGCATGAAAGTCGGTGCGATTGCGCCAAAATCCGATCGTGTGCGCCAAAACCCCCTGTTAAATGCGGTGAAAATCGGAAAAAGTCGGGAAATGCGGTGTGCGGACCCTTAGTAAATGTGTCCCAATAGGCATCGCTGCGTCTCAAAATACCCGATCTATCAAAATATTAAAACGGTTATTGCCAGTGGTGAACCACATAATGGAAAATAGCACCCAAATATCTGAAAAAGCGACTTTTACACCATTTTACATCACATAAAAAATTTAATAAAAAGTGACCCAAATGCCGCACAGACCTCAAAATGGTAGCAATGAAAACGTTGGCTCATTTTGCAAAAATGACACCTAACACAGCTCCATAACCCACAGTATGAAAAAGTTAGCAGTGACATTTTTTTTCTTTTTCGTACACAATCCTTTAACTTTTGAAAATGTGTTAAAACGCAATGAAACCTGTATACATTTGGTATCACCATGATCGTAACAAACCAAAGAATAAAGTCCAGTTGTTGTTTGGAGCGCACGGTGAAAGCTTTTTTTCCCATTTTTTCCCATTTGGAATTTTTTTCCAGCTTCCCAGTACACGGCATGGAATAATAAATAATGTGACGGAGAAGTAAAATTTACTACGCACAAAATAATCCCTGACACAGCTGAAAAAACACACACACTGAAAAAAGTTATGTATTTTTGAAGGTGGGGAGCAAGAAATGAGCAAAAAAAACCTGCGTCCTTAAGGGGCTAAGCAGGTTTGGGTTCATGCTCAACAATGCAAGAGATAGAATCCAGATTGCATAAAGCCTTTCTAAAAATGACAAACATTGAGCCTGTGCTCGGTTTGTGATGAGAATGTGCAATTTGTGAAATATAGACAATATGCATTCCGTATTCTCGGACTGAAAACTATGCAATGCTTTGAGTCTCTGCCTTCCCTATGGTCCTGCATTATAATTGTCAGGATCAGTGGTATAGGACCCTCTGTACCACTGCACAGGGTTGAACTGGGGTACCTAGGGCCCACCAGTAAAGTTGTTTCTGGGGGCCCACCCTACTGCTGCATAGAAATTTTACCTATATCTTGGCACTCTGGGTTCCCGGGAATTTCTAGACAATTTGATCTTCAGCTCCATACAGCACATCACTGTGTCCCTAAATGTTATAAAGTCAGCTGTTTCACAATATCCCACACTGACTAGACTCCCACATTAAAAGAATATACTCTGCCATAATAACACCAGGCTGTGCACCTGCACACATTAAACATTACATCACTTAATACATATTTACACTATATACATAGGGGGTCATTTACTATGGGCCCAATTCGCGTTTTCCCGGCGTGTTACCCGAATATTTCCGATTTGCGCCGATTTTCCATGAATTTCCCCGGGGTTTTTGGCGCACGCGATCGGATTGTGGCGCATCGGCGCTGGCATGCACGCGACGGAAATCGGGGGGCGTGGCCGAACGAAAACCCGACGGATTCAGAAAAACCGCCACATTTAAAACAAAAAATTGGTCGCACGAGCCATACTCACATGCACCAGGAAGAGATCAGTGAACTCCGACGCAACTCGGCGGACCTCGGCGCAGCAGCGACATCTGGTGGTCATCGGGCGCAGGACCTTCATGAATCGCCGGAAGACCCGAGCGCTCGTCCGCCGCTGGAACGCGAATGGACCGGGTAAGTAAATGTGCCCCATAGTCTCTATTTAAAGAACCCTTATTGCATTATACAAAGTGCTGCCAAATCAAAATGTCCCAAATGTGTCCCAATTATTATACATATAATCCAGTCCAAATTATTAATTTTCATTCAGTACCACTAAGGGTGATGCCACACATGGCGTTTTTGGTCCGTTTTTAAATATCCGTTTTCAGTCCGTTTTTGGCAGTTTACCATGCATTTGGCTGCTTACAACACCTGTTTATCTATTAAGATAATTACGGAAAAACGGACTAAAAACGACAAAACGCCCGAACGTCCAGCGGGACTGAACTGACATGCTGAGTTCAGTCCCGGTGTGCAGCGTTCGGGCCATGCGATCCGGACAGCATACGTTGTGAGTGTGATGCGAGTTCATCTCATCACACTCGCAAGTGTGGAACTATGGGTCTATGTGAGTGCATGTCTTGCGACACAATTTGAATTTTAAATACTGCGCTTAGTCCAAATCAGTCGGGTTGTCCGACAGCCACGCCCCCGATTTATGTCGCATGAAAGTCGGTGCGATTGCGCCAAAATCCGATCGTGTGCGCCAAAACCCCCTGTTAAATGCGGTGAAAATCGGAAAAAGTCGGGAAATGCGGTGTGCGGACCCTTAGTAAATGTGCCCCAATAGGCATCGCTGCGTCTCAAAATACCCGATCTATCAAAATATTAAAACGGTTATTGCCAGTGGTGAACCACATAATGGAAAATAGCACCCAAATATCTGAAAAAGCGACTTTTACACCATTTTACATCACATAAAAAATTTAATAAAAAGTGACCCAAATGCCGCACAGACCTCAAAATGGTAGCAATGAAAACGTTGGCTCATTTTGCAAAAATGACACCTAACACAGCTCCATAACCCACAGTATGAAAAAGTTAGCAGTGACATTTTTTTTCTTTTTCGTACACAATCCTTTAACTTTTGAAAATGTGTTAAAACGCAATGAAACCTGTATACATTTGGTATCACCATGATCGTAACAAACCAAAGAATAAAGTCCAGTTGTTGTTTGGAGCGCACGGTGAAAGCTTTTTTTCCCATTTTTTCCCATTTGGAATTTTTTTCCAGCTTCCCAGTACACGGCATGGAATAATAAATAATGTGACGGAGAAGTAAAATTTACTACGCACAAAATAATCCCTGACACAGCTGAAAAAACACACACACTGAAAAAAGTTATGTATTTTTGAAGGTGGGGAGCAAGAAATGAGCAAAAAAAACCTGCGTCCTTAAGGGGCTAAGCAGGTTTGGGTTCATGCTCAACAATGCAAGAGATAGAATCCAGATTGCATAAAGCCTTTCTAAAAATGACAAACATTGAGCCTGTGCTCGGTTTGTGATGAGAATGTGCAATTTGTGAAATATAGACAATATGCATTCCGTATTCTCGGACTGAAAACTATGCAATGCTTTGAGTCTCTGCCTTCCCTATGGTCCTGCATTATAATTGTCAGGATCAGTGGTATAGGACCCTCTGTACCACTGCACAGGGTTGAACTGGGGTACCTAGGGCCCACCAATAAAGTTGTTTCTGGGGGCCCACCCTACTGCTGCATAGAAATTTTACCTATATCTTGGCACTCTGGGTTCCCGGGAATTTCTAGACAATTTGATCTTCAGCTCCATACAGCACATCACTGTGTCCCTAAATGTTATAAAGTCAGCTGTTTCACAATATCCCACACTGACTAGACTCCCACATTAAAAGAATATACTCTGCCATAATAACACCAGGCTGTGCACCTGCACACATTAAAAATTACATCACTTAATACATATTTACACTATATACATAGGGGGTCATTTACTATGGGCCCAATTCGCGTTTTCCCGGCGTGTTACCCGAATATTTCCGATTTGCGCCGATTTTCCATGAATTTCCTCGGGGTTTTTGGCGCACGCGATCGGATTGTGGCGCATCGGCGCTGGCATGCACGCAACGGAAATCGGGGGGCGTGGCCGAACGAAAACCCGACGGATTCAGAAAAACCGCCACATTTAAAACAAAAAATTGGTCGCACGAGCCATACTCACATGCACCAGGAAGAGATCAGTGAACTCCGACGCAACTCGGCGGACCTCGGCGCAGCAGCGACACCTGGTGGTCATCGGTCGCAGGACCTTCATGAATCGCCGGAAGACCCGAGCGCTCGTCCGAGAAACCGCCGCTGGAACGCGAATGGACCGGGTAAGTAAATGTGCCCTATAGTCTCTAATTAAAGAACCCTTATTGCATTATACACAGTGCTGCCAAATCAAAATGTCCCAAATGTGTCCCAATTATTATACATATAATCCAGTCCAAATTATTAATTTTCATTCAGTACTTTTGATGTAGTATAATGCGACGAGGGTTTTTTATATTACAATATGCATGTCGCTTCCTAATCTCTGATGAACACTATGCAATGCTTGTGAGTTTCTGCCTTCCCTATGTCCTTTGCTTATAATTGTCAGGATCAGTGGTATAGGACCTCTGTACCACTGCACAGGTTGAACTGGGGTACCTATGGCCCACCAATAAAGTTGTTTCTGGGCCCACCCTACTGCTGCATATACCTATTTACCTATATCTTGGACTCGGGGTTCCCGAGATTTCTAGAACATTTGGTACCGTGTGTCCTTTGTTATAAAAGCCTCTACCCCCAGAACAGTACAGCATGCTAGGGTAGACATAAATGGTGGTGCTCTAATAACTGCACCTTTCTGCTGGTGGTTGGGCTTTGGTTTGCGATGTAACACACTACACAGCAGGAAGTTTTCTAAAACTTAGTTAGTCATTGATTACTGGCCTGATGAGACACAGCAGTTGATCTATGTACCACGTCAATAGATGTCTTGTTTTGTCCTCTGTTTATGATGTGCGCGGCTGATGACTCCCTGACTAACTTACTCTGCCGAGTTTTTCCATCAGATTTCACTCCTTACAGCACATCACTGTGTCCCAATGTTATAAAGTCAGCTGTTTCACAAATATCCCACACTGACTAGACTCCCACTTAAAGAATATACTGCCATATACAACCAGGCTGTGCACCTGCACACATTAAACATTACACACTTAATCAATATTACACTATATACTAGGGGTTCATTTACTGGTGCCCAATTCGCGTTTTTCCCGGCGTGTTACCTGAATATTTCCATTTGCGTCATTTTCCAGGAATTTCCGGCCGGTTTTTGTCGCAGCGATCGAGTGGTTGCGCATGTCGGCCGTGGCATGCACGCGAGGGAAAGCGTGGGGTGGCGCAAACGAACACCTGAGCGATTCGGAAAAAAACCGCCACTTTTAAAACAAAAAATTGGTCGCACGACATACTCACATGCACCAGGAAGGATACAGTGAACTCCGACGCAACTCGGCGGACCTCGGCGCAGCAGCGACACCTGTGTTCTCGTCGGTCATACCTTCAGAATGACGGAATACCGCGCGAGGTCTCCGGAGAAACCGCCGCTGGAACGCGAATGGACCGGTAAGTAAATGTGCCCTATAGTCTCTAATTAAAGAAACCCTATTGCATTATACCAGTGCTGCCAAATCAAAATGTCCAATGTGTCCCAATTAATTATACATATAATCCAGATCAATTATTAATTTTCATTCATAACCACTAAGGGTGATCACCAAATGGCGTTTTGGTCCGTTTTTAAAATATCCGTTTTCATCCGTTTTTGGCAGTTTACCATGCATGGCTGCTTACAACCTGTTTATCTATTAAGAATATTACGAAAAACGGACTAAAAACGGACCAAAAACGCCCGAACGCTGCACACGGGACTGAACTGACATGCTGAGTTCAGTCCCGGTGTGCAGCGTTCGGGCCATGCGATCCGACAGCATACGTTGTGAGTGTGATGCGAGTTCTCCATCACACTCGCAAGTGTTGGAACTATGGGTCTATGTGAGTGCATGTCTTGCGACACAATTTGAATTTTAAATACTGCGCTTAGTCCAAATCAGTCGTTGTCCGACAGCCACGCCCCCTTTATGTCGCATGAAAGTCGGTGCGATTGCGCCAAAATCCGATCGTGTGCGCCAAACCCCCTGTTAAATGCGGTGAAAATCGGAAAAAGTCGGGAAATGCGGTGTGCGGACCCTTATAATGTGCCCAATAGGCATCCTGCGTCTCAAAATACCCGATCTATCAATATTAAAACGTTTATTGCCAGGGTGAACCACATAATGGAAAATAGCACCAAATATCTGAAAAAGCGACTTTACACCATTTTACATCACATAAAAAATTTAATAAAAAGTGACCCAAATGCCGCACAGACCTCAAAATGGTAGCATGAAATGCTGGCTCATTTGCAAAAATGACACCTAACACAGCTCCATAACCCACAGTATGAAAAAGTTAGCAGTGACATTTTTTTCTTTTTCGTACACAAATCCTTTAACTTTGAAAATGTTTTACGCATTGAAACCTGTATACTATTGGGTATCACCATGATCGTACAAAACCAGAATAAAGTCCGTTGTTTTTTGGAGAGCACAAGTGAAAGCTTTTTTTCCATTTTTTCCATTTGAATTTTTTTCACAGCTTCCAGACACGGCATGGAATAATAAATAATGTGACGGAGAAGTAAAATTTACTACGCACAAAATAATCCCGACACAGCTGAAAAAACACACACACTGAAAAAAGTTATGGATTTTTGAAGGTGGGGAGCAAGAAATGAGCAAAAAAAAACGGCTTCCTAAGGGCTAAGCAGGTTGGGTTCATGCTCAACAGCAAGAGATAGATCCAGATTGCATAAAGCCTTCTAAAAATGACAAACATTGAGCCTGTGCTCGGTTTGTGATGAGAATGTGCAATTTGTGAAATATAGACAATATGCATTCCGTATTCTCGGACTGAAAACTATGCAATGCTTTGAGTCTCTGCCTCCCTATGGTCCTGCATTATATAATGCAGGATCAGTGGTATAGGACCCTCTGTCCACTGCACAGGGTTGAACTGGGGTACCTAGGGCCCACCAGTAAAGTTGTTTCTGGGGGCCCACCCTACTGCTGCATAAAATTTTACCCTATATCTTCCGCTGGGTTCCCGGGAATTTTCTAGACAATTGATCTTCAGCTCCATACAGCACATCACTGTGTTCCCTAAATGTTATAAATCAGCTGTTTCCAATATCCCACACTGACTGACTCCCACATTAAAGAATATACTCTCCGTCCCATAATAACACCAGGCTGTGCACCTGCACACATTAAAATTACATCACTTAATACATATTTACACTATATACATAGGGGGTCATTTACTATGGCCCAATTCGCGTTTTCCTCGGCGTGTTATACCCGAATTTTCCGATTTCGCCGATTTTCCATGAATTTCCTCGGGGTTTTTGGCGCACCGATCGGATTGTGGCGCATCGCGCGTGGCATGCACGCAACGAAATCGGGGGGCGTGGCCGAACGAAAACCGACGGATTCAGAAAAACCGCCACATTTAAAACAAAAATTGGTCGCACGAGCCATACTCACATGCACCAGGAAGAGATCAGTGAACTCCGACGCAACTCGGCGGACCTCGGCGCAGCAGCGACATCTGTGGTCATCGGGCGCAGGACCTTCATGAATCCGCCCGGAAGACCCGAGCTCTCGTCGCCGCTGACGCGAATGGACCGGGTAAGTAATGTGCCCCATAGTCTCTATTTAAGAAACCCTTATTGCATTATACAAATGCTGCAGCTCCAAATCAAATGTCCCAAATTTTTCCCATTATTATACATATAATATCAGCCAAACTTCATTATTTCATTCGTTAGACCTAAGGGTGATGCCACACCTGCTTTTTGGTCCGTTTTAAATATCCGTTTTCAGTCGTTTTTGGACAGTTTACCATGCCTTTGGCTGCTTACACCTGTTTTCTATAAGATTAAAATTGGAAAACACGGACTAAAAACGGACCAAAATCGGTGTGGCATCACCTGTAAATTGTAAAGGTGCGTCACACAGGAGCGTCCGGCGTGAGGCTCAGCCTTGATCACATATGTGTTTCCATAACAAATACATGTGACTCGGTAATGAGCACCAGGTTTGTTGCACACAACGCAAAGCCACCAGGTGACTTTAGTGACTGCGCGCTTTCAATGAAATGCATATATGTCATCAGGTTGAGCCCCGCCGCAGGCGTCTGGCATTGCGTTTTCTAAGTCCATGACAGAGTGTATGTTAACTGCATCCTGAATGTATTAATGCCTCCCAATGATTAAAACTTCAAATACCAGTCACCTTTCATTTTATATACATACACCCCCGTATCCTTTCATTTTATACTATAAGCTCACTCCTTATATTCCATAATACAGCCCTCTAATCTAAATTTCAGATATATGTGCTCATTTAATTTTATATACACAGCCTGAAATTCACATATTCCCCTCCCCCACACTTTTATTTCTACCCTATAACAACCCCCCTTTCTTTCATTTTATATATTCACACTCCTTCTCTTTCATTTATATACAAGCCCCCTCCTATTTATTTCATTACTTCCCCATTAATCATGTAATACGCCCCCCTCCTTATTATTTCCATATATAAGCTCCGCCCTCCTCATCTAATTTCATAATATAGACCCTCCTCATTTAATATATACACGCTCCTACCTCATTTAGTTCAAATCTTCAAACCCCTCCTACATAAATATGGAGACCCCCTACTCATTGAATGTTGACAGGCCCCATCCTCAAATTAATATATTATGCGACCCCCTACTCATTTAATATATGCCAGCCCCTACTCTTTTAATATATGCAACCCCCTACTCAATTAATCATATTCAGCACCTTGTCACGGGTGACCCTGGCATTCCCATTGCTGATATCGGAGGCACCACTGAATCGCTGTGCCACGCAGCTCCCCTGCCAGATCATGTCACGGTTCCCCCCGACCCATGTCGCGATCCGTAAACTCGGATACACCCGTGACCTCCGCTTGTGTGGGCTTACCTAACCCCACCCTACCCCGTCCCCACTCGACCCCCCTGTCCACAATCCTGCTTTCCAGCAAGCGCGCGTACCCCTTCTCTAGGGTGCGCACTTGTCTCTTTCTCTGGACTTAAAGGGCCCGCGTCCGCCTAATTGCCGCTGGCATTTCCGGCTCTTCTAATAATCTGGCAGCGTCCCACCATCGCCCTGCTGTAACTCTTCAAGTTATTTCCCTGAATTTCAAGCCCTCCTGTGTTTTCCAAGTGTGTCCGTTGTTCCACCAGCCGTTTCTTCTAGGATTCCTCTGTGTGTCTGTACTCTAGTGGTCACTCCGTGTTCCTGGTTTCCTGGTTTTCCGGTATTCATGTGGCCGGTTCCTGTATCCTGTGTCATTCCTGTATCCCTGTGGCAGTCCTGTATCCTGTAAGCGGTCCTGTAATCCCTGAGGCTACCCTGTATTCCTGTGGCAGTCCTGTATTCCTTGTGGCGGTACTGTATCCCCGGTGGGTCAATCCTGAGGTCCTGCCATCCTGCCGATGTCCTTCCATCCTGCCAGATCATCCATCCTGCGTCTGTTCCTTGGTCCAGCTCGTGGTCTGTGTGATTCCTACTATGGTGATCTGTCCCTGTGGTTCCTGTGCGATCCTGTGGTTCCTGTTTTCTTCTGCTTCCCTACCTGCTGCCACCGCGGGCCTAGTCGCACCCGGGGAATGACCTTGTGGCACACCGCTGCAACAAACCATCCCGCTCTTGCTTGTTGGCTCTGGCGAAGACCAGGGGCCACTTAGACTTCCGGTCCAGGTTTCGGTTATGCCATCATCCCACCGTAGTGGTCCAGAAGGTCCACAGACTCTTCTTCCCTCTTCCCATAGAGACTTTTCCCTACACTGTGAAAGTGTGACAGTAAGATCGACCATGGACTCCACCAATGTCATGGTATCCTGGCAAACCCTGGACTGTGCCAAGGACCCTTCAGCTACTGGCTGCTTTCCCAGCATTTTTGTGCCCTCATGTCTCAGGAGAGGTGGCTGCCGAGAGAACTTCTAGAACAAACTCGCTGCCACTGCTCCTAGACGGGATGATTGACTACCAGCTTCATGAGCTTCCTTTCGACTCCTCCGCTCCAGTCCTCCGCCGCCATGTTTTCCCGGCAGTAAAGTCTAGACCAAATTTGTCTAAAACTATGGCAACCCAAATTGGTGCGGAGCTTTTGTTTTCCCCCCAGTGCTCGCTGCACCTTAAACTAATGTTGTCCCGTTCGTCCACCGAATGCTCTAAGGTGGCTCTGTCTCTTCTCGGCGCGGCCTGCCTGGGCTACTCCTCTGTAGTGGTGGACCCAGTCTGCTACCATTACCACGTTCCTAGCAGAATCCCGGTCCGTGTTCAACCTTGGCCTTTACGCCTTCCCTGCTTGCCTCCCGGTATGGCCCAAGAGCCGCTCCATACTCCGGTGTTCCAAGAGCCCGCTTCCAGTGTACCAAGAGCCGCTCCAGTCTCCAGTGTGCCAAGGGCCCCTGGGTCTTCGGTGTGCCAAGAGCCGCTCCAGCCTTCGGTGTGCCAAAATGCCGCTCCAGTCTCTGGTGTTCCAAAGCCCCCCCCCGCCCGCCTGTCTCCGTGTGCCAGGAGCCATGCCTTCTCTGTTGTGCCAAAAGCCGCTCCAGTGCCCGTGTGCCAAGAGTCCCCGCTCCAAGAGTCTCTCCATGCCTGCGGCTTTCCTGGAGTCTCTCTCCAGACCTCGGCTTTCCATGAGTCTCTCCAGCCGGGCGCATTCCTGATCGCTCCAGTCCTGCGGCTTTCCACCAAGATCCCTCCAGCCTGCGCATTCTAAATTCCTGCCTCCAGCCTGCGGCTTTCCCAATAGTCTCTCCAGCCCCACCTGCGGCATTCCAAGATCACTCCAGACTGCGGCTTTCCAAGAGTCGCATCCCAGCCTGGCTTTTCCAAGAGTCGCTTCAGCCTGCGGCTTTCCAATGGCTTGCTTCAAGCCTGGCGGCTTACCAGAGGTCGTCTCAAGAGCCTGTAGCTTTCCAGAGTCGCTCCAGCCTGCGGCTTTCCAAGACCTCTCCCCGCCTCCACAGCCTTCCCCGCCTGTTCATGCTTTCCAGAGTCAGCCGCCTCCGCGCTTCCCGCGCTGCTCCGGTTTCCCCAATATCCACCCAACCTCAGCATGCCGGTCCCGTGCTGCTCTGGGTTTCCAATAGTCACTTCACACAGCCTCCATCCGGGCGTACTGCTTGCAGAGAGTCCGTGCCAGTTCTAGGCCAGAGGACGCCTCCCGACTCTCCAGGATAGCCCTCTTGTCCCTGCCAGGTCCGAGCACCTCTTGGGGTTTGTCCTTCTGTCACTGTTCCTGCTCTCCCTCCTCCGTCAGATGTCTGAAGGTCAGGTCAACCGATAAGAAATTGGAGGAGACGGAGAAAGAAGAAGAGGGGCCCTTAAAGGGTGTGGGGTATGTCAAACGGGTATCCCCAGCGTCTAAGTCTCGGATCGCGGTTGCAACCCCGGTTCCTCGGTTGCTGCTGCGTGGTTCCCCCAGCCCGGACCTAGTTCATGGGGGACCCTGCGATCCATGTTGTGGCTACCCCGTCCCCATACTCGACTCACCTGTCCACGAGCTGCTTCCCTGTGCTTCCAGCCGTGGCACGTCCCCGCTGTATATGGCCGTTGCACGCAACCGTCTCTCTCGCTTTCTGGACTTAAGGGCCAGCATCCTCCCTATTGGCCGCTGGCATTTCCGTCTCTGTATATAATCCGGCAGCTTTCCCCAGCTCCCTGCCGGATTTCTTCAAGTCATTATCCCCTGAAGTTAAAGCCCTTAGGTGTTTTCCAGTTTTCCTCCGTGTGTCCAGCGTTTCCTGTCTTCTGTGGCGTGTCCTGTATCCCGGGTCCTCCTGAGGTCCTGCTTTCCTGCCGAGGCCCTGCCATCCTTCCTGAGGGTCCCTGTCTCTGGTGCGGTCTGTCTGTTGTCCAGCTCCGGTGCTTTCCTCGTGTGGTTCCTGGTGGCCTCCTTGGTTTCCTGCTTCCCTACCTTGGCTGCCACCAGCGGCCTTTCGCACCCTGGAACGACCTTGTTGGCAACCCTGCCGCGAAGACCATCCCACTTTGGTGGGGGGCGGGCTCTGACGAAGACCGGGGGCCCCTAACCCATTCCTGGGTTGCGGCTAGTGTGCCATTCATCCCACGCAGTGCTGCTCCAGAGGCCACAAGACTCTTCCCATAGAGAATTTTTTTTCCCATACACTTGGTTCCCCACAAGTGTGCACACCCGCCCTATTCATTTAATATATGCAGCCCCCCCTTTTTCATTTAATGATGTTGCAGCCCCCTCCTCAATTAACATATGCGCCCCCCTAATCATTTAATATAGCAGCCACCATCTCCTATAGTTATATATTTACAGTCCCTCCTCCATTGTTAATATATACCCTCCAATTTTTTATTTTTATGTATACAGACTAAACCCCCTCATTCCTTGAAAAATATATCCCGGCACGTTTTTATTTAAGTCAGTGACCTAAACCGGGATCAAATGGGATTCACCAAACAATCATTGAGCATAGGGAAAGCTTTTCACTAAAGACACAGGCAAAGATCCTGAGTGGCACTAAGGAAGAGGGCTGGCTATTTGGTAATTGCAGGGGGCCAGGCCCCAATTAACGCAACCCTGGCTCCTAAATCTCGAGAATCCTGCACATGTCCACCCCTAGGAGACAGGGAACTGAGTGCTTGGATCGTGGAACAACACACAGCGTTGTATCGCGAACAGGTGACTGAATCCGCAACGCTGAGGGGGCACAGGAAAGGGCCATGGGTGCATCTGCGACCCGAGAAGGTGTCGCAGGAGCACCTGTGCCAAGGGGCGGCGCTATGGGTAGGCCAAAGGTGCAATTGCCCGGGCCCCCCGAGAAGAGGGAGAATCTCTTCTTCAAATGAATCTTGAATTTTGTTTCTAGGTGCTATGGATCCGAGATATTCAGGTTTAATTGAGAATATCAGGTGCCATTTTTATATATAAATATCACTTCCGACGCAGTTTAACCTTTAACTTATCTCCATTTTTCTCTACCTTTTAGAAACACCTAATTTAGATTCATGCTAAAAAGGAGACCTCTTCTTTCATATGAAAAAAAAGTGAGGTTCTATGAGTCACAGACCAGAGATCGCCCCCTGAAGTGTCTCTCTCCCCCATCTCCAGAAATTCTTAGCCATCAGGCTCGGGAGAATTAGCTGCACACAGAGCTGCTGCACCTCACAGATAATGGAAATATTCCTTGATATGTTACTAGTCCTGACATTTTTGGAGAATGGATAATATACTAATATTCATTTTTTAACCTTCTCTATGCACATCTAAGAACACAAACACACTATCAATCGTTTTTTTTCTTGTTTTTGCGGGCGTCAAAAACACTCCAGCCCGAAGGTGGCGTTAACTGAAAAAAGCACTGGCCCCTTTGCAGAACAGCTCATTTTTCTAGCAAGCAAAGCTCAGCCAGCAACTAAACAGATCATACAGACATTAGATACCTCTGCCGACACTATAAACAAGATACAGACATTAGATACTCTGCAGACACTAGAACATATCATACAGACATGAGAATACTCTGCAGACACTAGTACAGGATTAATACAGTCATTAGATACGCTGCAGACAGGAGCTGCAGACTCTATTTACACTTCTAACCTCTATTTACAAAACATACTGCGAAACCCTGACTCAAGCAGAGAGAAGAGAATGTTCCAAGAAGGTTGCAGCATAGTACTGACCATGTGTCCCTCATGTCCAGTTCTGGCCCGTATTCACCAGTGTTTGCTGAGGGGGATACCTGTTGCAGAATTACAGGGTGCAGCGTTATTCAGCAATGGGGATCCCCTCCGGAGAAGCCCACTGCTGGAGGAGGTCACTGGGTGCGGGTGTCACACACCTGGGTGCTGCTGAGGAGGTCACTGGGTCGGGTGTCACACAACCTGGGTGCTGCTGTTATTTCATCTTCATGCTGGATTTGGGAGAAGCAGAGAGGAGCTTGTAGCACAGGATCACATGTAACTGCTGAATCTAACATTGTTGCGCCTTAAACTGCAAGCCAAAAATTTGCGCCTAAACTTGTTACAGTAAGTGATTAATAAGAGGCAACGAAATTAACCTTACACAGATGGTTGTAGCTTTGATAATTCTGGAAAAACATTGCGAACAGAATGTAGGCCGCAAACTACTCCATTTAGGCGCACAAAGTATAATGTGGCCCATTCTCGGCTTATATTCCCTTTTTGTTTGTGATAGTTTTTTTGTTGGGAAAATTGACTTATACGATGAACCATTCAATCCAATCCTCTCTCTTCGCTAATGTGACTACACACGACCAGAACATGTCCGAAAAGTTTTATATGTACACAAAACACCAAAACACCACATGTCCTGGACTAAAGTTTTTTAGTTCCATCATCCGCATTAATTAACACCCGATGTTTTATGACATTCTCACTTCATCTTATGAAGCGCGGAGGGTCTGCTATTGTGGATAATACATGGTGCACTCTAAAGTGACTTTTTATTATCTCATTAGAGGGTTTGGATATTAGTTATTATTTGGTTACCATTGTGTACGTCATACAAGGATACATCTGTGGGAATTTTCTCTGCAGTTCCACTTGCATGCATATTTTGGTGAATATACCAGTGGGTCTGTATGATCCTCCTCACATCTTACTGGTTTTAGGAAAGTAATTTTCTTTATATAAGTTTCTGGATTTAAACAATGTCTGAGCTGTAAATCAGATATCTAGTTATTACAGTTTTAAGTTATATTATGTGGATTTATCTCATGTGAACAGAGCAATAGGGCACATTAAACATTAAATAACATTTCAATTTGAATCAAAATTGCATAAGGCTCCCTATGTCCTATCAACTGCACTTTTGAAATGGGCAAGTTGTCTGCTTCAGAAATATCGGTCCCCCTCCCAATGGGCCTCACAGTCTATCAAACCTAACATTAATTGTTTGAGTGTGAGAGGAAACCGAGGACCCGGAGTAAAACCCCCGCATACACAGAGAGACATACAAAATCCTTTGGCAGATGTTGACCGCGCTGCAAGTCTGTAGTGCTTCACGGAGCCACCTCTGCCCATAAATCTCCCTATCATCTATCTATCACTCCACTTACAGTTGGTTTAAACCATACTAAAGGAGCCTCTTGCTCTGACTGTGACTGTCATCCAAATTGTTTTTTTGGGGCCACCCGACTTTTAAGTTTTGCCCCAGGGCCCCACTTTGTCTAGAACCCCGCCGCCCTGCCTTGACAATGGTTTTGGCAGGAACTAGCACCTCATACAACATTGTTTTGATGTAAAATGTGGTGAATTTTGATGGACAAACACTGAAAGTCCTTTTCCAATTTAAATGATAGCTCCTATGGCAACGGTTTTATCTTCCTCATGATCTACAAAATCCTTTATCTCTCTGTCTCCTAATTTCTCACAATCATAAATCTTTTATAGACCCCATGTGCAAACCCCTGCAGATGCAAAGGTTAGTAGTTAGGTGTTGGCGAAAGTGGTCCCCTCTTCATGGCAGACACTTACCCTGGGAAACTTATTAATTGCCGCTTGCAGCCCACTGCCTGGTAGGCACGAGTTAACACTGTGAAATGTTTAAAATAGCCAATCTATCTTCTGAAAACAAGCTGCCATCTGACCACCTGACCATGTGGGCGGGAACACATTGGAAGATACTCCATCTTGGAGCACATGTCGCTACACCGAGCAGCACATGTGAGTGCTCAAATCCAGTAGTTCCCTAATAATACCAGGAACCACAGGTGCCTCAGTCCTGTGCAAAATCAGGAGACTGTCAGCCCCAAGCATAGATCCACACCCGGACTCAGCTTTCCATTTCTACCAGCTACTACCAGGCTGCGTGTAACTTCCTGTGGATCAGCTACTTCCACCAGCTCACCAGCTTGCTGAATCTACTGCTACAACTACCGTTTGTCCATTGCCTTCTGTGAATAAAAAGAAACTGGATCCCAGGCTGCTGACCATACCACCGGACGGGCTTTCCCCGTGGCCATACCCGGGATTCCTCCTACAGACACCTCAAGGTTGTCCCCAGGGAATAAAACCATTTCCTTCACACAACACCTGCTGGAGACCTGCCAGGCTTTAGTCATCCCTTTGGTCCCCATACCAAGCCCGTGACCACAGCGTGCCCAAGCCGCACTAAGCCAGCCACTTCCTTTTTCTTTCCCCCGTCTAACCCCTGTGTGCACATGTGTATGGCCAGATTAAATTATCTTATGTGACAAGCTGCAGTACCAATAACTGCCCTCAGAAGTATCCTTTAATAAACCGTTCCGGATTACAATATTTTTCAAAAATCAAAGACACTTTTCCATATCACTTTTCGTGTATGGTATTGCATCTCATCACATCCATTCAGTAGAATCTAACTCCTACTGGCACAACCATGGAAGGTGGGTAGTGTTGCGGTAAGGAGAATAGTCCTGGATAAACCCTATAAACTATTTTCAGAACTCCTGTGTCTTCCATTCACCAGAGAACAGGGATTGTGTTAGGCCCCTTCCACCTGTTGTTGCAGATCAACGTCAAGTTTGATCAGATGCGATCAGGGTTTGGTCAGTGAACAACGCACATTTGCATCAGAGTGCAATCAGTTTTCAGTTAGATTATTGTTCAGTGTCCCTCAGTTGGACTCAGGGCGAGTCTCTATCGTTTCTAGGGCAATTGATGCCTTGCAAGTGTCTCAGTGCAATGCCGTTTTTGATGCATCTTCCATAGCCTGTATGGTGCGTTTTTCACGCGCGGTGACTTGCAAAAGTAGAGCTATGTCGAGATTTAAAAAACCGCGCGTTAAAAACAAAAAACCGCGTTGTGCCGTGAAAAAAATGCCAGCTGACAAGACCCATTGATTCATGGGTCAGAGTGCAATGCAAGTTCGGCACGTCAAAAGCAATTGTGAAAGAGGCCTGAGTGCACAACAAAACTGTTAGGAAAGGTCCTGGATTAGAGATGAGCGAACAGGCGCTTCCGAGCCCTTGATGCTCGTTCGATCATGTAGCTACTCGGAAACTAATGGCTCCGGCCGTTTTGCTTTTTGGCGGCCAAAACAGAGCCAATCACAAGCCAAGAGACTCTGCACTCCACCCAGCATGACGTGGTAACCCTTACCGTCGATAGCAAGTGGTTGTCTGGCCAGATCAGGTGACCCTGGGTGACTAGCCGGCTGCCCGCGCTGCTCGGATCATCTGTGTCTGGGATTGCCGCAGGGATAGAGCTGCTGCTGGTCAGGGAAAGCGTTAGGGGGTGTTCTATTAGCTTACTGTTTGCAGGAGGGTTTCTCCAAGAACCCCAACAGCCCTTCTTAGGCTACAATACCGTTCTTACTTGTTTTTTTTTTGTTATTTGCATCTAGTACCATTTTTGTGATGAATTAGCAGGGGGACTGCTCACCGTTTGTGTTTAGCTCTTAGTGGCACACTAATCCACCTCAACACCAACGTGGGAAAATTTAGTAGGGGTTGATTTCAATTAGCACGTCTGCCATTTTTCCTTTTTTATTTTACGTTTAATTTTGTTTAATAACTCAGTGTCATCTCATCTGGCATAGTATGTGTGCTTTCATACTTGGCTTGAAAATAGCCATAGGAGAATCCAAACGGCTTCCGCCTACAGTACGTTATATATTGATTTCTGGTTGATCTGCTGGTGGCTGTAACTTCTCAAGTGCATCTACTAGACAACTTGTGAGCAATTTGTATGAGACTTGCGACCGACCGCTGTTTTGCGCTATTGACGCACATAACCATTTTTTTCAAAGACCGAAGTGGAAATTTAGTAGGGGTTGGATTTCAATTGCACGTCTCCATTTGTCCTTTTTTATTTTACGTTTAGTTTTGTTTAATAACTCAGCGTCATCTCATCTGGCATAGTGTGTGCTTTCAATACTTGGCTAGAAAATATCCATAGAGATCCAAACGGCTTAACGCCTACAGTAGCGTTATATAGTTGATTTCCTGGTGATATCTGGGGCTGACTTGCTGCAGGGCATCTACTAGCAATTGTGAGCAATTTTTAGGAGACTTTGCGACCAGCTGTGTGTTGCGCTTAGTGACCAATATCCATTGCAAGACCGAAGTGGGAAAATTTAGTAGGGGGTGGTATTTTCAATTTAGGCACAGTCTGCCAAATTTGTCCTTTTTATTTACGTTTATTTTGTTTAATACTCAGCGTCAATCTCATCTGGCATAGTAGTGTGCTTCACATACTTGGCAAGGAACATAGCCCCATAGGAGAATCCAAAAACGGCTTTACGCCTCAGTAGCGTTATATTTTGCTTTCTGGTTGATCTGCTGGTGGTGTACTTGCTGCAGTGCATCTACTACCCATTGTGAGCAATTTGTAGTGAGAACTTGCGACCGCTGTGTTTTGCGCTTAGTGACGCACATATCCATTGCAAAGACCGAAGTGGGAAAATTTAGTAGGGGTTGGATTTCATAGGCACCGTCTGGCCATTTTCCTTTTTTATTTTACGTTTATTTTGTTTACTAACCTCAGCGTCATCTCAATCTGGCGCTAGTGTGTGCTTTCATACTTGGCCTAGAAAATACCATAGGAGATCCAAACGGCCTTACCTCCTACCGTAGCGTTATATATTGATTTCTGGTTGATCTGCCTGGTGGCTGTACTGCCTGGTCGTGGCATCTACTAGCCAATTGTGAGCAATTTGTAGTGAGACTTGCGACCTCGTGTGTTTTGCGCTTAGTGACGCACATATCCTTGCAAGACCGAAGTGGAAATTAGTCGGGGTTGGATTTCAATTGGCACGTCTGCCATTTGTCCTTTTTTTTACTTTAATTTTGTTATACTCAGCGTCATCTCATCTGGCATAGTAGTGTGGCTTTTACAATATTTCTACTTGGCTAAAAATAGCCATATAGGAAATCCAAAACGGCTTACGCCTACAGTATCGTTTATATATTTGATTTCTGTTTGGATCTTGTGGTGGCTGTACTTGCTTCAGTGCTCTACTGCCAATTTGCCGCATTTGTAGTGATACTTGCGACCGCAGCTGTGTTTTGCGCTTAGTGACGCACATATCCATTGCAAAGACGAAGTGGGAAAATTTAATTAGGGTTGGATTCGAATAGGCCACAGTCTGCCATTTGTACTTTTTTTATTTTAAACGTTTCTTTTGTTTAATAACCTCCGGTGTCCTCTCATCTGGCATAGTAGTGTGCTTCATTTCATTCATACTTGGCTAGAAACAGCCATAGCAATAGGAGAAGAATTGTTTGGTTTTTAAAACTCAAAAACACAAAAAAAAAAAAAAACACAAAAAAAGGAAAACAAAATTTAAAACTATACTCAACTCTCAGTTTCAAATGTTAAAACACAACCTAAACAAAAACCGCGAGGTCTAGGGGTAGAGCAGGGCTGGGTACCGTGGGCGTCCAACTACTTGCGGGGTCAGAGGCCTGGTCTCTGGCCGTGGTGAGAACACCACCTGCTTTATGAGGGAGTCAGTGGAACGCCGCAGAGCTACACTTCCCTAGGTTCATGTCTGAATTTACGGGACTCACTCGTGGTAGAGCACTGTTGAGCCAGAACAGTGCGAACAGGTTGATGTCGTGGATTGCTGCACTGCTTCGAGCATTTGTCCACAGTCAGTCTTTTTTCCAACGCAGTCCACCATGTCACCGAAATCGCCACTCCGCACTCCTGCACCTCAGCCTCCCTCCCCCCCAGTCTGTGCCCCCTCCCAGGAAAATTTGGCATTTGCAACCGGCATACTCTTAGAGACTGTTTTCTTCTGACCCTTCCAACAGTCCAAACCACTTGTCCGGTTGCTGCTGAGCAATTTTCCGATGCCATTTTTTCCATTCCACCAGTCACGTCTGTGGGTGTGATGACTTCTTTGACGTATGTAAGTGTGTACGAGGTGGTCCGACGATGAGAGACACGTGTCAGACAGTGGGGAAGTGTTGTCAGGGCAGGAAGTCGAGGGTTGAGAGACTGAGGGATCTGAGGATTAATGAGGTGACAGAACCCAAGCGTGGGTTGAAGAGGCCCTGGTGAACACGTGCTTTTTCCCCCCCCCCTGAGACGGAGGAAAGTCCTCGAAAAAACCAGAACAGGTTGGAAGAGGCGTGGTGGGCCCAGAGCGGAGAGGCAGGTGCCAGAGCTGGTGCCTCATCAGCGTCACGCCAATGTTCACCTAGTGAAGCTCCCGTGGCGAGGTCCTTGCGTCGAGGGCTAGATCTTCAGAATCTGGAGGTTCTTTAAGAAACACCGGAATACCGACGGACTGTGGTGTGCAACATGTTGCCAAACCAGGCTAGCGGGTTCCACCACCCTTAGCTTAACTGCCTAACTACCACCAGTAATGCGCAGCATATGAATGCTAAACACCCCACTCTTGGCAACAAGCCCGTTTCACCTCCGCCGTGCACACCACTGCCCTTCCCCTTTGTCATCTGATATTCAGCCCCCGCCCAGGACCCTGCCACAAAAACCCCATCGTCGCCTCCACGATCCTCCACAGCATCCCACCCAGCGTTCGCGCTCCATACCCCAGACGGCTGGAGCGTAACGCAAATTAGTGCAACCCATCCCCGCACGCCCAGCCCTTAAGTGCACATCTCCAGATTGCTTGAGCCGGAGATGCTGCCCCTATATGCCTATTAGCGCCGAGGCCTTTCGCAACCTCATGGCGGCGGGCCGCCCCTCGGTATTCGGTCCCCCAGCCGGCACTACTTTTCCGAGTGCCCGTCCCAGCCCTGCCCAGCACGTGTCGACAACATCACCCGTGCCCTGACCAACGCCGTTTCTTTCTGACAAGGTCCACCTTCACCACGACACGTGGACGAGTGCTAGCCGGCAGGGCCATATATATCGGCTGACGCACATTGGTTTACTTGGTGGAGCTGGGACCGATTCTTTGACCCTGTGGCTGGTCATATAACTGCCGACGCGCCCCCCCCCCCCGATATTGCCGGGGGCCTACCTCGTTCCATGTGTTTCAGGCCTACTATGCCTCCTCCTTCCTCCCACCCACCCCCCTCCTCCCCCTCC
Source organism: Engystomops pustulosus (assembly GCA_019512145.1). NCBI lineage: Eukaryota > Metazoa > Chordata > Amphibia > Anura > Leptodactylidae > Engystomops > Engystomops pustulosus. The sequence goes on from CM033644.1 coordinate 75,764,109, forward strand.
TCCTCCTAACTACCATCCGTGGGGCAAGGCGCCACTCGGTAGCTCTAGGCACAGCAGCATTGCCTTTGCTAAGCGACAGCAGGCGGTTGCTCAAACTGCTGAGCCTAGGCGATAAAAGGCACACCGCCCAAGATGCTACTTACAGGGCCTCACTGCGCAGACTGATCTGTGGCTGGCACCGCTGAAACCTGAAGCCATCAATGGTTGTGTGGTGACAACGTCCTAACCTGTGGCGGCTCTGCAACTCGGCAGACTGAACATGTGGCCATGCTGCCCATGTGTTAATCTGATAGTTTCAGCGTTGCCTCCCTCAATACATCCCCTAACCCCAATCTGTCAGATTTGCTCACGAATGTGCGCCGCATCTGTCGCATTTCAGGAAGTCCGCAAGATGCGCACTCTCAGGCAGCGCAGCGCCCCTCCAACTGCCCGCTCACCGACTGTTGTGCGACGTCCCACGAGGATGGAATTCCACTGAACATGTGTCTCAGATTTACCAGCAGCGCCGAGCCTTGTAGACTGCCAGATGTCAACTCCACCAGAACTGTAGTCAGGTCCGTCAGCTCTTTCCTCAATCTAACATGAGGATTGGACGTGGATGTCTGATAGCTGTCAGGTGCTGAGTAACCTTGAGGAGTCAACACCGATGGTCAGGGCTATGATGGGCCAGCCTATCAGCCGTCACCATCCCGCTCTTGGCCTTTTGGACAAACTCTCTGTCAGCATGAAGTCGAAGCTTTGCGCTCGCACAGACCGGTGGAAAGAAGATTCCCTTGTTGATCGCCAAAGCACCCTAGGTCTGTTTTCTCTTCTCAAGCGCATATCGAGGGTGTAGGTGGAGAGGATAGGAGGAAGAGGAGGAGAATGTTGGCGAGACACAAGAGGGGACCAATTGTTGAGGTCCTTTACTGTTCATGTGTATGGGCAGAAGAAAGAGGATTGGAGGAGTTGAGGAGAGGAATTGACAGTCAGGCAGTGAGGGGAGTGATTCGTACAGCGTTGTACTCTGTCGCATATTGCAGATTTTCATGCTAGGCTGCCTTCCGTGACCCTTCGCTTCAAAAATTTATTCCAGCACCGATTACTGGGTGTTCATCTCCTGGACCCACGTGTACAAGCAAAATCTTTCCACTCTCATCCCCGGCAGAGTACAGGAGTGTGGATGCAATGAATACCAGCGCCCTGGTGTCACACGCTGAACGTATTTCCCTTCTGACAGCGCTAGCGGTCGAGTGCGTAGTATCTGTCGGGAACACGTAGCGAGGGATAGTAAGGCGAGCAGGCAGGCTTGTCCAGCCTGCAAGGGTACGCTTTAAACAAAGGCTTTGCCAGCTTTTGTCACCCCAGCAATACACGCACCATTCCCAGTCTCGCGAGTAGGCTGATCTTTTATCAGAAAGATTGGTGAGGGGAGTACGTATCTGACCATACCTTTCCCTAAATGAGCACCCAGCTCCCTACAACTACTGGGTTTTCAAAGCTGGATCAATTGCACGAACTGGCGCTGTAACGCCTTGGAGGTTCTTGCCGCCCTTCCGCTAGCTCTGTCCGCATCGGTTTTCAGTGCAGCTGTGGCATCACCCGTAATCGTACCTCCCTGTCGACTACAGCGCTTACAGCCCCTTGACGCTTATTAAGATGAATAAGCCTGATTTCGCATATTTTCCAATCTCCACCAGGTGAAGAAGTCTCAACCTGATATTGATCCACTCCTCCTCCTCCCATTTTCGCCTTCTCCTCCTCTTTGTACAGTAAAAGAGAGGAACCTGGCTATTTTTTGACGGGCCCACTTCGCTACTTGCTCATTAGTCTTTATGCATTTAATTTTTCTGAGGCCCCCTACCCGGTCCTCTGTTTTAAAAACATTTTTTGGGAGTGCCACATACAGGCACTCAATCTATTCATTTTTTTCTGGAGGGCCACCGACCCTTCCCTCTTTTTTTAAACAATTTTTGGGAGTGCCCACATACTGCACTCAATCTTTCTATTTTTCTGGAGGGCCACCTACCTGCTCCTCTGGTTTGAAAACTTTTTGGGGACTTCACATACATGCACTCAAATCGTTCCATTTTTCCTGGAGGGCTCACCGACCTGCTCCTCTGGTTTGAAACTTTTTTGGGACTGACCACAGAAGGCACTCATCTATTCAATTTTCTGAGGGCCCCCTACTGCTCCTCTGGTTGAAACCTTTTTTTGGACTTGGGCCCACAAATACAGGCATCATCTATTCAATTTTCTGGAGGGCCCCCCACCTACCTGCTCCTCTGGTTTGAAACTTTTTGGGACTGCCCATACAGGCACTCAATCTATTTCAATTTTTCACTGGAGGGCCACCTACATGCTCCTCGGTTGAAATTTTGGGACTGTGCCACATCCAGGCACTCATCTATTTCAATTTTTTCTGGAGGTGCCACCTACCTACCTGCTCCTCTGGTTTTTAAACTTTTTGGGACTGCCACAATACAGGCACTCAATCTATTCTATTTTTTCTGGAGGCCACCTACCCTGCTCCTCTGTTGAAACTTTTTTTGGGACTGCCACATACAGGCACGCAATCTATTCAGAATTTTTCTTTCTGGAAGGGGGCCACCTCTGCTCCTTGGTTTGAAAACTTTTGGGACTTTTGCCACATACGCCACTCAATCTATTCTATTTTTCTGGAGGGCCACTACCTCTCCTCTGGTTTGAACACTTTTTGGGACGGCCACATCCAGGCACTCAATCTTTCAACTTTTTCTGGAGGGCCACCTACCTGCTCCTCTGGTTTTGAAAACTTTTTTACTTATCCACTACGGCCACTCAAGCATTCAATTTTTCTGGAGGGCCACTACCCGCTCCTCTGGTTGGGGGAAAAAACTTTGGACTAGCCACATACAATGCACTCAATCTATTCAATTTTCTGGAGGGCCACCTACTTCCCTGCTTGCTGCTGCTCCTCTGTTTGAAAACTTTTTGGGACTGGCCACCAATACAGGCACTCAAATCTATTCAATTTTTTCTGAGGGCCACCTCTCCTGCTCCTCTGGTTTGAAACTTTTTGGTACTGCCACATCAGGCACTCAGACTCTCATTTCTATGTTGTTCTGGAGGGGGGCCACCTACCCTACCCTGCTTCCTCTGGTTTGAAAACTTTTTTGGGACTCGCCAGCTACAGGCACGCAATCTATTCAATTTTTCTGGAGGGCCACCTACCTGCCTCCTCTGGTTTGAAAACTTTTTGGAATTGCCACAAATACATGCACTCAATCTATTCTATTTTTCTGGAGGGCCACCGAACCTGCTCCTCTGGTTTGAAAACTTTTTGGGACTTGCCACTACATGCACTCAATCTATTCTGTTTCTGAGGGTCACCTACCTCTTCCTCTGGTTTGAAAACTTTTTGGACTGTGCCACATACAGGCACGCAATCTATTCAATTTTCTGGAGGGCCACCTACCTCTCCTCGGTTTGAAAACTTTTTGGGACTCGCCACATCGGCACTCAATCTATCCATTTTTTCTGGAGGGCCACTACCTGCTCCTCTGTTTGAAAAACGTTTTTTGGGACTTGCCACATACATGCACCAATCTATTCTATTTTTCTGGATGGCCCCCTACCTGCTCCTCTGGTTTGAAAAATTTTTGGGACTGTGCCACATACAGGCACTATCCAAATTAAATTGTCTCGCTCGCAGCCTTCCACACTGTTGTCTCCATTGCTACCTTACCCTTCCCAAAGTCGTCCGAATAGCTGCCTCCATACATCGTCCCTTTAAACGAGGTGTGTCAGGCAGAACTTTGGGTTGTTTTCATGGATTCCAAACATTAAAGTTGTTAACTGTGTCGCCACCCATCTTGTGTTATCCACAACATTATCTAATAAACTTTTATCATTTACCATTTAGTTCGCGTCTTCTTGCGCATGTCTGTTTCTTCCCCCTCACCGCCCGCCATATCCTAACTTATAAGAACGCTACTTACTACAGCTTGATCTATACAATGGTTCTTAGAAGTGCTGTTTGGGGCTTAGCTAGACACCCGACAGGGGCTTTGGATTGGCGAAAGCCGCCTGGCAGGCGGAGCGCCAACTCCATGCCAAGATCCAACTACATAGTTTTTTAAACTGCAGAACCCTTTCATCCTACTACAGTTCAAATCTCACGGCCTCCATACATGTCCCCTTATCAACGAGCTGTTCAGGCAGAATTTTGGGTTGTTTTCATGTCTTCCATGTTAACTTTGTAGCCACCCCCTGCTGTGTAATCCACAAACTATACTGGCAAACTTTACATGTACCGATATTATTTGAGCGCTTCTGCTCACCTCCTTGGTTCCTCTCGCCACATTGGTTTGAAGCCTGATTCCATTTTTTATGGGGGGGGTTTATGTCCCATTCCACTCTCTTATAGAGCCTTCTGGCCGCTTGCCCGTGTTGTGATCTGCATGCCGTCCCCATTAGTGTCAGGGTCCAATTATTGCATGTTTTAGATGCTATCTAGCTTCATTTCCTGTCACTCTGTCATGGCCATGCTGTTGCCCCTAAGTTTGGCATAAGGGGCGATTCAGCAGCCTCAGAGGCAAGCATGCATGCTGCCCCTGCTGTTTTTCCTGTCCATTTCCGTGGTGTTCCATCCTTTTCTGAGGTTCCCAGGGTTTGCCAAGCTTCCCTGTGCAAGCCTTGGGTCCCCTTGAAATGCTCGAGTCTCCCCATTGACTTCAAGGGGTCGTTTTCGAGACGAGCACTCGAGCATCGGGAAAAGTTCGTCTCGATCACGAGTACCCGGCTTTTTTCGTGCTCGCTCATCTCTATTCTGGATTATTAGCCTGCCTGCTGAATCCTATGCAGGCAGAAGAAGGACGCACGATAAATGATGCAAGGGAAACGTGAACAAGTTTGGAAAACACCACAATTGTTTGCTGACAGTTAGTACTTAACTCACCACATAGACTGGTAGACTCATCAGATTTATCCCTTGTGTTCAGTGCTCAATATAAAAAGTTCAGCACAATCAGAAGCTCTGTGTAATCACCAGCTTGGGCAGATTACTTATCCGGTCCATTCCGATCCCGCGGCGTGTGTCTCTTCGGTGGTTCGGTTTCTTCGGCGATTCACTAAGGTAGTTCCTCCGACGTCCACCAGGTGTATGCGCTGCGCTGAAGTCATCTGAATGCACTGATCTTAACAAAGACTGGGGCGATGTGTCAGTAAGACGCGAGTCCAGCAACACTTTTTTTTTTAAGTGCGCATTTTTCCGAACTCCGTCGGGTTTTCTTACGGGCCACGGCCCCCGATTTCTCGGCGTGAATCCGGCGATGTCGCCACAATCGATCGCGTGCGCCGAACATCCCGGGGCAATACAGGCAAACATCACGCAAAACGGAAATATTCGGTTAAACCAACGTCGGCAACAAAAAATCGAATCGGGCCCTTAGTAAATGACCCCCGATGTGGTTGTATAGTACTCATGTTGCTGAAACACAAAAGCGGTGCCACCTGGATCCAAATCTGGCATGACAATCTCTAGCTGGGATCTACATATGAATCCTAGGTATAATTTCTATGAAATTTAATCGCTGAATCTACTATCGTCCCCTCTCATATTGGCATGTTTGTTCTCATCTGTACTGAACTTCTGTAAAAGCGAAGTCTGAGAGTCATTTTATCCTATATGTTGTCTGGGGGATGGTTACACACCTGCCTTTTTGCTTGCCTCTTTGGTGTTTTTGAGAGGTTGTTTTATTCTTGTATGTATGTTATGGTGTTTAATAAAAATCTAAATTTGATGAAAAAAAAATTTGGTGAACCACAAGAGAAATGATTGTGGCAAAGATTTCAGATACAATTTTAGTCTGATATTCTGCATATGCTACATTTCCATTGGTTAAAACTCTTCTGCCTGATCCAATGGAAGTTTTCATTAATATGGTTATTTCCAGAAATAGATCATCCCCTCACACCATTACTTATTGATAAACGCATCTGGACAGGCACTCTTTTTTTTCCACCAAGACTGATCACAATGCATGTGGACAGCAATTCTTCTTGCTTCACTTCAGAAATTTCTGTCCTTCACAATGGGAAGTCCAGGTTCAGCGACAAGGAATTCCTAGCTTCCACAATAATTTTGCCCCAATTTGCTTTAAATTATTGGCAGCTCCTCCTAACAAATATCCATAAAGTAGATCATATTTTTAGATCAAGCTGCTATATTAACATTTTTTTGTAATAATTTTGACATACATAAAAGCAAGTTGCGCTTGTAAATTTTTCGTACAATTAACTACAGTCATTTTGTTAAAAAATAATGTTGTTCAAGAGGGTCTCATAGACTGAGTACAGATGATTCTTCTATTAATACATCACGGGTCTTGTTTCTTCTCAACATAGTTTGTATTGATGTGCTTTCTCTCAAGGATAGTAGAAGTAACATAGGCAAGTTTATGTCCTCCTTCTTTACGTATAACAGGAGATGTGATCAGTTTAGGGGGTGAATATAGAAACATAACTCATACGAGAGGAATATCAAAAAATGGCCAAAAAACAAGAAGATTTAAGTGGAAAAGTCAACCATGGGCAGTGCCAGTGATGCAAGGTTCAGATGATTGGTCTTCTGGCTGGTTTTCATGGAAATTATGTCAAGGATGTGAGTACAACAATGAGAAAGGAATATTAGATCTATCGAAATGGCCTATACAAACCAAAAAGACGGAATAATTTGGCAAAACAAGAAATGAAAACGTTTTGTTTACCGTATATACTCGTGTTTAAGCCAGTTTTTCGCAGCAAAAAAATGTGCTGAAAAACCTCCCTCGGCTTAATACACGAGTCAATAAAAGAAAAAAAACATTTCATATCACCCGTCACGGTGGTTCTCCGATCCCGAAGTTCAGCACATTAAAAATAAACTTAGCTCGTCACCTTCGGCGATACCTCACCCCGCCGCATTGTCGCTTCGTCTCGGTGGTGCTTGATCCCCGGCGGTTGCTGTCTTACTTTCTCTTTTCACTATGAGCGGCGGTTACGTGGAGAGTGTTTTGCTTTTGTTTGTCGTAGGTGTTTTGTGAGCGGCGACACTGCCGATATGTGAACGCCGGCGGGGATATCGCAATGGACGCGACTCTCCGGCCAGCAAGAGAGAAAGAAGACAGAGCCCTGCCGGGCCAAGTCAGGCCCGACGGTCGCTAGAGCAACCGTTGAGGATCGGGGGTGGAGTTATCGCCGGAAGGTGGAATATAAGTTTATTTTTTTGTTATGTGCACTCACTATCTGCTGTCATAGAGGCGGCGGCTGTATCAGGTGGGCCGGCTGGCTGCATATACATGAGGGGCAGGCTGTTACTACACCCGCAGCTTATACTCGGTCAATGGTTTTCCCCAGTTTTTGGTGGTAAAATTAGGGGGTCTCGGCTTTACTACCGTGTCGGCTTATATAAGTATATATGGTATTTATTATTGCACATATAGTTTTTCCCATTACTACACAGATAAGCGAATACAATGCTTGGTTAGAGCCCTACTGCTAGTGTCTATTCATATAGAAATAGGCTCCTGCAAAGCTATGTGAATGGAGCAGTGGGGTGTGCCATACTTTCCAATGTTCATTTCACTGATATAATCCAATAAGAAAGGAAGTGGGTTAAAAAGAAAAGCTGGCCATAGTGGTAGCTTTTTTATATTTAATAATATAAGTGTATAAAAAAGTGTATATTATGAGACAACCCCTTACAAATGTAATGTCTGTATGCTGTAGATCTGTATACTTTGCCACTTACGTAGTCTCGCGGTACATACAGCTATAGGGTCTGTAGGTTGGTTCTTAAGTTGATTTGTATGTAGGCTGGAAACGTATAATTTAAATTGGTACCCCAGCCAAAATTTTGGTGGGTCTGTCACAATTGTATTTTATAAAGTGCGGTTGTAATAAGAAGCCAGAATTAAACACTAAAGCTTCCACTGTAGAACCAATTTTATAACTGTTAAGACGTTTATTGTATCTAGGACTAAAGTACGTAAGTACCAAATCCGAGCCGTTTGTAACTATGGGTCGTCTGTAAGTGGTGGTGTTTTCTTAAGTAAGGGGACCGCCTGATTACGTACTGTATATGTCAAAGTTAACAACACATACTGCTGTATAATTGTCAATACACTATAATTTTGAAGGAAATTGATTCCACGTGTGCAGAATGCAGACTCAGAAACAAATAACCACAAATATGTAAGGTTTCATTTTGGTTTTTATAAGAAATCAAGAAAAACAAGAAAAAAGTTATTAAGCAGTATAAACTTCGTAGACTATGTGAATTTAACAGAATGATAATATACTAATAATCATAAATAACTCTATTGTTGCACTATCAGATTCTGCGCAGTTTTTACTGATTATGGGTACATATACAAATAAACATAAGACAGAGCTAATATTGGAAGCTGAAATAAGATGAGGCCCTCTCCCAAGCGTGTTAGAGAATGAGATGACAGTTGTCATAGAAGGTGAATTCTTATGGTAGGGAACGTTGTGGAAAAGGACACTGAGGACAATAATAAAGGATTATGCAGGATCTTTTTTTTATGTCATCATAAATTTAATGTATATGACATAGGTAATATCGTAATAGCACTTGCCACAGCCAGAATGTCTGCACCAGTTTTTGCAACTACATAAAAAGAATGTGCCAAGTCAGATCGTGCACCAATTATTATCTAGAGACTTGTCATGGGAGCGTAACTGCAACCAATGGTCATACCGTGCCCCTCTGGTGCCCCTGCTCCTCACAACTACTTACCATCCTCAGCCTGCACGCTTAGAAAAGGCTTGTTTCCAAGACCTTTTGCGATAAGTGTAATTTCCCTTGTGACCCACAGACCTGTTACACGTTTAAGCTCCTCCGCTGCCAGCCGGAACCTTTCCTAACCGCGAATCCTTGCCTTTGACCTCCTGCCTGCACCGACCACGACTGCCTTCCGTTTTCTGGACCCGTCACTTGGCGGCCACCGGCGGACAAAGTTGGCCTGCGGACGACCTGGTGGTACCACGCTGCAGCCAGTCCAGCCCCTCTTTGCGGCGAGTTCTGGTGAAAAAACCACTTGTAACTTCCGGGCCCAATGGTCCTGCTTACGCCATCGTCTGCGGTGGTCCAGTGGGTCGCACTACCCCCTGGAGCCTGCCACGATTCAACAGAATTGTGGGGGGTTGCACATTGTTTTGTTAAAGTTGCACATTTCCCGAACAGGCAGGTGACATAGATTCACCGAAGACCGTCTCAACAGTATTCAATCTCTGTGCCGCACTCATACATAGTACAATTTTGCTTTGCTTTTGATAAAATCTGGACCATTATCTGCATTCCTTACAGAGACTGTTGAAGAACTTTTTGAAAAACAAGAAATAGTACACTTCATTATCCGACTGAGCGCAAGAACTTTTGGCTACTCTGTCGTACAAGTAAGTGGTAATTTTTATTATCTGTTTTGGAGACGCCAAAGCGTGGGTGCTCAGATTACTCTGCCTTGTGTGTAAAATGGATCACAATAAACCATAGCTGTCTCTGTTGGTTTTTAATAAAACTTTTTTCATTAGTACAATCTAATGGATACTTAAAGTCAGTGCTGGCTACCCTATGGCACTGGTTGCAAGGTGGCACTCGGAGCCCTTTCTGGGGGCCCTGAGACCACTACAGAGAGGCCCAGGTTCTTCCTGCTTCCAGACACACGGACTTACTGTGCACAAGAGGTAAATTTTAAAGTGACGCTCTACCTGGGACTATTTTCTGCTATAAATTGGTGCTGAGGGTGCCTGGTATCAATGAAAACCTGTGACAGGAAGGGATATAAAATCCCAATTAAATTTCTGTGCTGGACCTGTGGGGGGGCCCGGAATTAAAATAAGCGGGTCTTTGTTGTAGTTTGGGCACTCGCCTCTAAAAGGTTTTGCCATCACTGCTTTAGAGGGGTATTCCTTTAAAGCATATAATGTTATTGTTTGTATTATACAAGTTAAAAAACCAAAAAATTTTCCCCAAATCTACTTCTGTATCAATTCCTCCCAGTTTTCTAGTCTCTGCTTGCTGTCCTTCTATAGAAAGCTTCTATGTTTAGGGCTTTAGAGGGGACGGAGAAATCTGTCTTTGTCAGCACAGTGCACGCTCGTTTTATAGGGATCACACGGGTCATAACTGTCTGTGATATAACGAGCCGCGCACCTGTGTACCATGGTTCCGGCCACTGAAGTAAAAAACCCAAAAATTTTTTGGAAAAGCTTTTCTAGAGAATAGCAGCAAGCATAGATCTAGAAAACTGTGAGGAATTGATACAGAAAGTTATTGGAAAATTTGTAAATACCTTTTTATAATACAAACAATAACATTGAATTGCTGAAATGGGATTACCCCTTTAAGTGTATTGTGATGATTCTTTGCCCAAACCCATTTCACCACCATCTATCACGAATTGCGAAGGAGTGTTGCCCCCTGCAGCTAAAGAAGCAGTGTCATCACTAGTTCACAGATGTCTAGGGATTATGATTCAACTTCCACACTCCCCACTATTTTTCTTATTTTGACCCATTTTAGAGGGTGGGAGCAGAACTTACCTCAAACACAATCTAAGCAGCCTATCTTAGGCAACTATAATTTTATTATATCAATTGTAATAGGGTCATAAGATCTTAGTTACTTTTTATCAGGGTTAACTCTTTGTATCAAGTCTCTTATATAGATCGCACCAATTTCCTTTGTTAAATCCTTGGAAAGCCTATTCAGTAAATGCTCTTGTTTAACACATTGGGAAAATGTTTTAATGAAATTTAACGCCATTTCCGTTTTGTTTTTTTCTTACGCTCTCTCAGGGTTACTCTAATATAATTCTCTTCTCAGTTTCTAATGGTTTGGACATTACATATGAGACAACCAGGCTGCACAGGCCAAACTATCCTATGCAATAATAACCCGATTCCCGAGAAAACTAGGGAACACTTATTATACATATAATCCAGTCCAAATTATTAATTTTCATTCAGTACTACTAAGGGTGATGCCACACATGGCGTTTTTGGTCCGTTTTTAAATATCCGTTTTCAGTCCGTTTTTGGCAGTTTACCATGCATTTGGCTGCTTACAACCTGTTTATCTATTAAGATAAAATTGGAAAAACGGACTAAAAACGGACCAAAAATGCCATGTGTGGCATCACCTGTAAATGGTAAAGGTGCAGTCACACAGGGCGTCCGGCAGTGAGGCTCAGCCTGATCACATATGTGTTTCCATAAAAATACATGTGATCGGTAATGAGCACCCAGTGTTTTGTATGCAAACAACGCAAAGCACCAGGTGCTTGTTAGTGACTGCGTGCGCTTCAATGAAAATGCATATATGTCATCAGGTTGAGCACCGCCGCAGGGCGTCTGCATTGCGTTTCTAAGCTCAATGCAAGAGCTGTATGTAACTGCATCCTGAATGTATATAATGTGCCTCCAAATGATTAAAAATTCAAATACAGTCCCCCTTTCATTTTATATACACCCCCTTATCCTTTCATTTTATATATACAGCTCCCTCCTTATTTAGTTCCATATATACAGCCCCCCTCCTCATCTAATTTCATATATATAGACCCCTCCTCATTTAATATATACAGCTCCTACTCATTTAGTTTCAAATATACAACCCCTCCTCAATTCATATATGGAGCCCCCTACTCATTTAATGTATGCAGCCCCCTCCTCAATTAATATATGCAGCCCCCTACTCATTTAATATATGCAGCCCCCTACTCTTTTAATATATGCAACCCCCTACTCAATTAATATATGCAGCCACCTTGTCACGGGTGACCCTGCATTCCATTTCTCGGATCGCGGATGCACCCATGTTCCGCTGTGCCACGCAGCTCCCCCGGCCCAGATCTATGTCACGGGTGTCCCCACGACCCATGTCGCGGATCGTGGATACACCCGTGCTCCGCTGTGTGGCGTACCTACCCCGTCCCCGGACTCAGACTCACCTGTCCACAAGCCTGCTTCCAGCAGCGCGCGTACCCCTTCTCTAGGGTGCGCACTGTCTCTTCTGGACTTAAAGGGCCAGCGTCCTCCTAATTGCCGCTGGCATTTCCGGCTCTGCTATATAATCTGGCAGCTCCCACCATCCCCTGCTGGATCTTCAAGTTATTATCCCTGAAGTTAAAGCCCTCCTGTGTTTCCAAGTGTTCCTTTGTGTTCCAGCGTTTCTAGGATTCCTCTGTGTGTCTGTACTCTAGTGTCACTCCGTGTTCCTGGGTTTCCTGTGTTTCCGGTATTCATGTGGCGTTCCTGTATCCTTGTGGCATTCCTGTATCCCTGTGGCAGTCCTGTATCCCTGTAGCGGTCCTGTATCCCTGAGGCGACCCTGTATTCCTGTGGCAGTCCTGTATTCCTGTGGCGGTACTGTATCCCAGTGGTCATCCTGAGGTCCTGCCATCCTGCCGAGGTCCTGCCATCCTGCCGAGGTCATGCCATCCTGCTGTCTGTTCCTGTGTCCAGCTCTAGTGGTCTGTGTGATTCCTACTATGGTGATCTGTCCCTGTGGTTCCTGTGCGATCCTGTGGTTCCTGTTTTCTGCTTCCCTACCTTGGCTGCCACCGCGGGCCTAGTCGCACCCGTGGAATGACCTTGTGGCACCCCGCTGCAACAAGACCATCCCGCTTTGCTGTGGGCTCTGGCGAAGACCAGGGGCCACTTAGACTCCGGTCCCAGGTTGCGGTTAATGCCATCATCCCCCGTAGTGGTCCAGAGGGTCCACAGACTCTTCCCATAGAGACTTTTCCCTACACTGTGACAGTGTGACAGTAAGATCCGACCATGGACTCCACCAAGGTCATGTATCCTGCTAAAGCCCTGGACTGTGCCAAGGACCCTTCAGCTACTGGCTGATTTTCCCAGCATTTTTGCCCAGCAGTCTCAGGAGAGTGCTGCCCGAGGAGAACTTCTAGACAAACTCGCTGCCACTCCTAGACGGATGATTGACTACCAGCTTCAGGCTCCTGCGACTCCTCCTGCTCCAGTCTCCCCGCCATGTTTCCCGGCAGTAAAGTCTAGACCAAATTTTCTAAAACTATGGCAAACCCAAATTGTGCAGGAGCTTTGTTTCCCAGTGCTCGCTGCACCTTAAACTAATGTTGTCCCAGTTCGCCACCGAATGCTCTAAGGTGGCATCTGTCTCTCTGGAGCGGCCCTGGCCTGGGCTACTCCTCTGTAGTGGTGACCCAGTCATGGCTACCCTTACCACGTTCCTAGCAGAAATCCGGTCCGTGTTCAACCTTGGCCTTTACGCCTTCCCTGCTTGCCTCCGGTATGCCAAGAGCCGCTCCATACTCCGGTGTTCCAAGAGCCGCTCCAGTGTACCAAGAGCCGCTCCAGTCTCCAGTGTGCCAAGGGCCCCTGGTCTTCGGTGTGCCAAGAGCCGCTCCAGCCTTCGGTGTGCCAAATGCCGCTCCAGTCTCTGGTGTGCCAAGAGCCGCGCCTGTCTCCGGTGTGCCAGGAGCCATGCCTTCCTCCGGTGTGCCAAGAGCCGCTCCAGTGTCCCGTGTGCCAAGATCCGCTCCAAGAGTCTCTCCAGCCTGCGGCTTTCCTGGAGTCTCTCCAGACCTCGGCTTTCCAGGAGTCTCTCCAGCCGGGCGCATTCCATGAGTCGCTCCAGTCTGCGGCTTTCCAAGAGTCGCTCCAGCCTGCGGCATTCTAAGAGTCGCTCCAGCCTGCGGCTTTCCAAGAGTCGCTCCAACCTGCGGCATTCCAAGAGTCACTCCAGACTGCGGCTTTCCAAGAGTCGCTCCAGCCTGCGGCTTTCCAAGAGTCGCTTCAGCCTGCGGCTTTCCAAGGGCTGCTTCAGCCTGCGGCTTACCAAGAGTCGCTCCAGCCTGTAGCTTTCCAAGAGTCGCTCCAGCCTGCGGCTTTCCAAGAGCCTCTCCAGCCTCCACAGCTTCCCGGCGCTGTTCATGCTTTCCAGGAGTCAGCCCAGCCTCCGCAGCTTCCCGGCGCTGCTCCGGTTTCCCAAGAGCCAACCCAACCTCAGCAGCTTCCCAGTGCTGCTCTGGCTTTCCAAGAGTCACTTCAGCCTCCGAGCGTACTGCTTGCAGAGGAGTCAGTGCAAGTATCTAGGCCAGAGGACGCTCCAGACGTCTCCAGGATATCCTCTGCTTGTTCCCTGCCAGGTCCGAGCACCTCATTGGGGTTTGTCCTGTCTTCACTGTTCCTGCTCTCCTCCTCAGATGTCATGTCACCGAGAAGAATTGGAGGAGACGGAGAAAGAAGAAGAGGGGCCCTAAAGGGGGGGGGGGGTAATGTCACGGGTGACCCCGCGATCTATGTCTCGGATCGCGGGTGCACCCGTGTTCCGCTGTGCTGCGTGGTTCCCCCAGCCCGGACCTATTTCATGGGGGACCCTGCGATCCATGTTGTGGCCTACCCCGTCCCCAGACTCAGACTCACCTGTCCACGAGCCTGTTCCTGGTGCTTCCAGCCGTGCACGTCCCCGCTGTATAGGGCGTGCACGCACCGTCTCTTCTGGACTTAAAGGGCCAGCATCCTCCTAATTGGCGCTGGCATTTCCGTCTCTGCTATATAATCTCCCAGCATCCCCTGCCGGATCTTCAAGTCATTATCCCTGAAGTTAAAGCCCTTAGGTGTTTCCAAGTTTTCCTCCGTGTTCCAGCGTTTCCTGTATTCCTGTGGCGGTCCTGTATCCCAGTGGTCATCCTGAGGTCCTGCTGTCCTGCCGAGGCCCTGCCATCCTGCCGAGGTCCTGTCATCCTGCGGTCTGTTCCTGTGTCCAGCTCCGGTGCTCCGTGTGGTTCCTGTGCCATCCTGTGGTTCCTGCTTCCCTACCTTGGCTGCCACCGCGGGCCTAGTCGCACCCGTGGAACGACCTTGTGGCACCCTGCCGCAGCAAGACCATCCCACTTTGGGGCGGGCTCTGACGAAGACCGGGGGCCACTTATACTCCAGTCCTGGGTTGCGGCTAGTGCCATCATCCCACGCAAAGCTCCAGAGGGTCCACAGACTCTTCCCATAGAGAATTTTCCCTACACTTGTCCCCACAAGTGTGACACCCCTATTCATTTAATATATGCAGCCCCCTTTTCATTTAATGTATGCAGCCCCCTCCTCAATTAACATATGCAGCCCCCTAATCATTTAATATAAGCAGCCACCATCTCATATAGTTATATATTTACAGCCCTCCTCCATTTTATATATACCCTCTCAATTTATTTATTTTATGTATACAGACTAAACCCCCTTCATTCATTGAAAAATATATCCCCGGCACTTTTTATTTAGTCAGGGACATAACCGGGATCAAAATGGGAATTCACCAAACAATCATTGAGCATAGGGACAAGCTTTTCACTAAGACACAAGGCACAAAGATCCGGAGTGGCATAAGGGAAGAGGGCTGGCTATTTGTTAGATTGCAGGGGGCCAGCCCCAATTAACGCAACCCTGGCTCCTAAATCTCGAGAAGCCTGCACATGTCCACCCTAGGAGACAGGGACGTGAGTGCTGGATCGTGGAACACAGCGTTGGATCGCGAACAGGTGACTGATCCTGCAACGCTGAGGGGGCACAGGAAGGCACATGGGTGCATCTGCGACCCGAGAAGGGGGTCGCAGGAGCACTGACCTGTGACAATGGTTTTGGCAGGAAAATAGCACTCCATACAACAGTGTTTGATGTGTAAAATGTGGGTGAATTTTGATGGACAACCTGAAAGTCTTCCAATTTAAATGATAGCTCCTCTGGCAACGGTTTATCTTCTCTGATCTAAAAATCCTTATCTCTCTGTCTCCTAATTTCTCACATCATAAAATAGTTTAGAGACACCATGTGCAACACCCCTGCAGATGCAAAAGGTTAGGTAGGTGTTGCGAAAGTGTCCCTCTTCATGGCAGAAGCTGTAACATGGGAAACTTAGTAATTGCAGCTTGCAGCCACTGCCTGGTAAGGCAAGAGTTAACAATGTGAAATGTTAATAGCCAATCATATCTTCTGAAAAGCAAGCTGGAAGCTGACCACCTGACCAAGGTGGGCGGGAACACATGGGAGAGAGACTCCATCTTGGAGCACATGTCAGCTCCACCGAGCAGCACATGTGAGTGCTGCAACAGCCAGTAGTTCCTAATACCAGGAACAACAGGTGCCTCAGGCCTGTGCCAAATCAGGAGACTTCAGCCCCAGAGCAGAGATCCACCACCCGGACTCAGCTCCATTTCTACCAGCTACTACCAGGCTGCGTGTAACTTTCCTGTGGATCAGCTATCTCCCACCAGCTCACCAGCTTGCTGAATCTACTGCTACCGTTTGTCCATTGCCTTCTGTTGAATAAAGAACTGGATCCAGGCTGCTTACCACCACGGGCTTCCCCGTCCATCACCCAGGGATTCCTCCTACAGACACCTCAGGGGTTGCCCCAGGGATAAACCATTTCCTGCACACAACACCTGCTGGAGACCTGCCAGGCTGTAGGTCAGCCCTTTGGTCCCCATACCAAGCACCGTGACCACAGCGTGCCCAAGGCCGCACTAGCCAGCCACTCCGGTATTCTGGCCCCCGGCTAGACCCCGTTGGGGCACATGTGTATGGCCAGATTAACATTATCTTATGTGACAGCTGCAGCCAATACTGACCTCAGAAGTATCTTTAATAAACCGTTCCGGATTACAAATAATTTTTTCAAAAATAAAGACACTTTTCCATACACTTTTCGTGTATGGTATTGCAGCTCAGTCACATCCATTGCAGTAGAATCTAACTCCAATACTGGACACAACCATGGATAGGTGTGGTAGTGTTGCTGGTAGAGAGAATAGTCCTGGATAAACCCTATAAACTATTTTCAGAATTCCTGTGGCTTCCATTCACCAGAGAACAGTGAATTGTGTTAGGCCCCTTCCACACTTGTGTTGCAGATCACGTCAGAGTTTGATCAGAGTGCGATCAGGGTTTGGTCAGTGAAAAACGCACATTTTGCATCAGAGTGCAATCAGTTTTCAGTTAGAGTTTGTTCAGTGTCTCAGTTGGACTCAGGGCTGAGCTCTATCTTTTCTATGGCAATTGATGCACTTGCAAGTGTCTCAGAGTGCAATGCGTTTTTGATGCATCTCCATAGACTTGTATGGTGCGTTTTTCACGCGCGTGACTTGCAAAAGTAGAGCATGTCGAGATTTAAACGCGCGTTAAAAAAAAACACGCGTGTGTGTGTGAAAAAAAATGCAAGTCTGAAAAGACCCATTGATTACAATGGGTCAGAGTGCAATGCAAGTTCTGCACGTCAAAAGCAAGTGTGAAAGAGGCCTGAGTCACAACTAAACTGTTAGGAATAGGTCTGGATATTAGCTGCTGGCTGAATCCTATGGCAGGCAGAAGAAAGGACGCACGATAAATGAATGCAAGGGAAAACTTGAACAAAGTTTGGAAACACCACAAATTGTTTGCTGACAGTTAGTACTTAAACGCACCACATAGACTAGCTCAATCAGATTTATCCCTCTTGTGATTCAAGTGCTCAATATAAAAAAGTGTCAGCAACATCCAGGAACGCTCTGTGTAATACACAGCTATGGGGCAGATTTACTTATCCGGTCCATTCGCGATCCCGCGGCGTGTTCTCTGCGGTGGATTCGGGTCTTCCGGCGATTCACTAAGGTAGTTCCTCCGACGTCCACCAGGTGTCGCTGCTGCGCTGAAGTTCATCGGAATGCACTGATCTTAACCAAGCTGGGCCGAGTGCAGGTAAGCGCGAGTCCAGCAACACTTTTTTTTTTTAATGCGGCAGTTTTTCCGAATCCGTCGGGTTTTCTTACGGGCACGGCCCCCGATTTCCGTCGCGTGCATGCCGGCGCTGATGCGCCACAATCTGATCGCGTGCGCCGAAATCCCGGGGCAATACAGGCAAAATCATCGCAAAACGGAAATATTCGGTTAACCCGTCGCAACAAAAATCGAATCGGGCCCTTAGTAAATGACCCCCTATGTGATGTGTAGTCCATGGTGCTGAACACAGAGCTGGTGCCACTGGATCCAAATCTGCATGAAAATCTCTATGCTGGGATCTACATATGAATCCTAGGTATAGAATTTCTATGATTTATCGCTGATACTACTATCGTCCCTCCTCTCATTTTGCATGTTTGTTCTCATGTGTACTGAACTTCTGTAAAAAGAGTCTGTAAGATGCATTATTATCCTATATGTTGTCTGGGGGATGGTTACCACCTGCCTTTTGCTTGCTTCTTTGGGGTTTTGAGAGGTTGTTTTATTCTTTGTATGTATTGTTACTGTTTTAATAAAAATTATTTGATTAAAAAAAAAATTATGTTGAACCACAAGAGAAATGATTGTGGCAATAGATTTCAGAGACAATTTTGGTCTTGATATTCTGCATTACTACATTTCCATTGGTAAAACTTCTGCCTGATCCAATATGGAAGTTTTCATTAATATGGTTATGTTCCAGAAATAGATCATCCCCTCACCCATTACTTATTGATAAACAGCACTGGATCAGGCACCTTTTTTTCCACCAAGCCTATCACAATGAACAATGTGGACAGCAATTATTCTTTGCTTACTTCAGAAATTTCTCCTTCACAATGGAAAAGGTTCAGCCGACAAGGAAATTCCTAGCTCCACAATAATTTGCCCCAATTTGCTTTTAAATTATTGCAGCTCTCCTAAAATATCCATAAAGTAGATCATATTTTTCTAGCTAAGGCTATATTACATTTTTTTGTAAATATTTGCATACATGAAAAGCAATTTGCGCTTGTAAATTTCGTACAATGAACTACAGTACATTTTTTAAATAAATAATGTTGTCAAAGAGGTCTCAATAGACTGAGTACAGATGATTCTTCTATTAATACATTCACGTCTTGTTTCTCAAACAATAGTTGTATTGATGGCTTTCTCTCACAGGATAGAGAAGTAAAATAGGCAAATGGTATGTCCTCCTTCTTTATATAAACAGGAGATGTGATCAGTTTAGGGGTAATATAGAACCAGGAACTCATCAAGGAATATCAGAAAATGGCAAAAACAGAAGATTAAGTGAAAGTCAAATGGAGCTGCCAGTGATGCAAGGTTCAGATGATGGTCTTCCTGACTGGTTTCATGGAATTATGTCAAGGAGGTGAGTACACAAATGAGAAAGGAATATTAGATCTTATGAAAATGGCCCTAACCCCAAAAAGAGGAATAATTTGGCAAAAAAGAAAGAAAACGTGTACCGTATATACTCGTGTTTAAGCCGAGTTTTTCAGCACAAAAAATGTGCTGAAAAACCTCCCCTCGGCTTATACACGAGTCAATTTAAAAGAAAAAAAACATTTAATACTCACCCTCCAGCGGTGGTTCCCGATCCCGAAGTTCAGCACATTAAATAAATAAACTTAGCTCTCACCTTCCGGCGATACTCACCCCCGATCCTCGGTGTCAGCTTCCGATCCTCGGTGGTGGCTCTTGATCCCCGGCGGTTGCTGTCTTCTTTCTTCTTTTCACTATGATGCGGCGGTGTGACGTCATTAGCGGCGACACTGCCGCATCATTGTGAACGCCGGCGGGGAGATCGCATGGACGCGACTCCGCCGGCAAGAGAAGAAAGAAGACAGAAGCCGCTGCCGGGCATCAAGAGCACCGCCGGGGATCGAGAGCACCGCTGAGGATCGGGGGTGAGTATCGCCGGAAGGTGAGAATTAAGTTTATTTTTTTTTATGTGCTCAACATACAGGGCTAGTCTGGCTTGCTGTATACATGAGGGGCAGGCTGGCTGGCTGTATACATGAGGGGCAGGCTGGCTGGCTATATACATGAGGGGCAGGCTGTATACTACACCCTCAGCTTATACTCGAGTCAATAGGTTTTCCCAGTTTTTGGTGGTAAAATTAGGGGTCTCGGCCTATACTCGGGTCGGCTTATACTTAAGTATATATGGTATGTTATTATTGCATCATATATGTTTTCCCATTATACACAGGATAAGGGAATACAATGGCATTGGTTAGAGCCCTACTGCTAGTGTCTATTCATAAGAATAGGCTCCTGCAAATGCCTTATGTGAATGGAGCAGTGGTGTGCATACTTTCCCAATGTTCTATTCACTGATATAAGTCCAATAGAAAGGAAGTGGGCTAAAGAAAAGCTGGCATAGTGGTAGCTTTTTATCTTTAATCATATAAGTGTACAAAAGTGTATATTATGAGGACAACCCCTTTACAAATGTAATGTCTGTATGCTGTAAGATGCTGTATTACTATGCCACTACAGGTAGTCTCCGGGTTACATACAAGATAGGGTCTGTAGGTTTGTTCTTAAGTTGAATTTGTATGTAAGCTGGAACTGTATACTTTATAATTGTAACCCCAGCCAAAATTTTTTGGGTGTCTGTCACAATTGTATTTTATAAATGTTGGGTTGTCATAAGAAGCAGAATTAACACTAAAGCTTCACTGTAGACATCATTTATAACTGTTATATCTGTTTATTGTAGTCTAGGACTAAAGTACAGTAAGTTACCAAAATCCAGATGTCCGTTTGTAACTAGGGGTCGTCTGTAAGTCGGGTGTTCTTAAGTAGGGGACCGCCTGTATTACTACTGTATATGTACAAAGTTACACAGTACTGCTGTAATAATTGTCAATACAAATATTGCGGAAATTGCATTCCACGTGTGCAGATGCAGACTCAGAATACAAATAAACACAAATATGTAAGGTTTCATTTTGTGTTTTTATAGAAATCAAGAAACAAGAAAAAATGTTATTAAGCAGTATAAACTTCTCTAGAATATGTGATGTTAACAATGATAATAATAATCATCATCATAATAAATCTATATGTTGCACTATCATATTCTGCAGCAGTTTACTGATTATGGGGTACATATACAAATAAAATAAGACAGAGCAATTACATTGTCAGGTGAAACAATAGGAATGAGGCCCCTGCTCCCAAGAGCTTACAGTCTATGAGAATGAAGATGACAGTTGTCATAGAAGGTGACATTCTTTGGTAGGTAACTTGTGGAAAGGACAATGAAGGACAATAAATAAATGAATTATTGCAGGATCTTTATTTTATGTCATCATAAATTAGTATTAAATGGTGAGTGACATTTTATGTCATTACATGAATGCATATTTCCTTTTATGTAATCATTTAGCACATTGGCCCACAGACCCCATGAAAGTGTTTGCACCAGTTTTCTGTCTAACTTTACACTAAAAAGAATGTGCCAATTCAGATCGTGCACCAAATTTATTCTAGCGACTTGTCATGGGAGGTCCTGCAACCCATGTCATCCGTGCCCCTCTGTGTGCCCCTGCTCCACAACTACTTACCCATCCTCAGCCATGCACGCTTAGAAAAAGCTTGTTTCCCATGACCTTTGCGATAAGTGTAATTTCCCATTGTGACCCCCAGACCTGTACCCGTTTAAGCTCCTCCGCTGCCAGCCCGGACCTTCTGCTATGACCCTGAACCTTTGCCTTTGACCTCCTGCCTGTCCCCGACCACGAACCTGCCTTCCGTTTCTGTACCTCACCTTGGCTGCCACCGCGGACAAAGTTGCGCCTGCGGAACGACCTGGTGGTACCACGCTGCAGCAAGTCCACCCCGCTTTGCGGCGAGTTCTGGTGAAAACCACTTGTAGACTCCGGGCCCAGATGTCGGCTTATGCCATCGTCTGCGGTGGTCCAGTGGGTCCACTACCCCTGCTACCCCTGGAGCCTGACACGATTCAACAGAATTGTGTTGCACATTGTTTGTTAAAGGTGCACATTTCCCGAACAGTGCAGGTGACATCAGATTCACGAAGACCGTGCAACAGTATTCAATAATCTGCCGCACTCAGTACATAGTACAGTTTGCATTGCTTTTGATAAATCTGGACCATTATCTGCATTCCATTACAGAGACTGTGAAGAACTTTTGAAAAACAAGGAAATAGGACACTTCATTATCCGACTGAGCGCAAGAACTTTTGGCTACATTCTGTCTTACAAGTAAGTGTAAATTTTTATTTATACTGTTTTGGAGACGCCAAAGCGTTGGGTGCTCAGATTGACTCTGCCTTGTTGTAAAATGATGATCACAATAAACATAGCTGTCTCTGTTGGTTTTATTAAAATCTTGTTCATTTAGTAAAATCTAATGAGATACTTTAAGGCAGTGATGGCTAACCTATGGCACTGGTACCAGTGGTGGCACTCGGAGCCCTTTCTGGGGGCACTGAGACCACCACCAGAGAGGACTCCAGGTATCTTCCTGCAGTCCCAGACAGCACAGGACTTACTGTGCACAGAGGTATTTTAAAGTGACAGCTCTACCTGGGACTATTTTCTGCTATATTGGTGCCTGAGGGTGCTGGTATCAATGAAAACTGTGACAGAGAAGGGAGTATAAATCACAAATTAAATTTCTGTGCTGGCACTTTGCGATAAATAAGCGGGTCTTTGTTGTAGTTTGGGCACTCGCCTCTAAAAGGTTTGCCATCACTGCTTTAAGGGGTATTCCCATTTAAGCAATATAATGTTATTGTTTGTATTATACAAAGTTAAACAATTTTCCAATATACTTTCTGTATCAATTCCTCACAGTTTTCTAGATCTCTGCTTGCTGTCCTTCTATAGAAAGCTTCTATGTTTACTTTAAGTGGACAGAAATCTGTCTATGGTCACACAGGTGCACGGCTCGTTATATCACACGGGTCTGATAACTGTCTGTGATATAACGAGCCGCGCACCTGTGTAGCCATGGTTTCCGTCCACTAGAAGTAAACAATGAAGCTTTCTATAGAATAGCAGCAAGCAGAGATCTAGAAAACTGTGAGGAATTGATACAGAAAGTATATTGGAAAATTGTATAACTTTTTATAATACAAACAATAACATTGAATTGCTGAAATGGGATTACCCCTTTAAGTGTATTGTGATGATTCTATTGCACCAAGACCAATTTCAACACTCATCTATCACAGACATTGCGAAGAGTGTTGCTGCAGCTAAAGAAGCAGTGTACATCACTAGTTCACAGATGTCTATGGGAGTTATGATTCAACTGCCACACCACTATTTTTCTTTATTTTGACCCTATTTAGAGGGTGGGAGCAGAACTTACCTAAAACACATATCTAAGCACCTATCTTAGCAACTATAATTTTCAGTAAGATCAATTGTAATAGGGTCATAAGATCTGATTTATCTTTTTATCTATGGGGTTAACTCTTTGTCTCAGTCTCTATATATAGATAGCACCAATTTCTTTGTTATATCCTTGGAAAGCATTTCAGTAAATGCTCCTTGTTTAACACATTGGAAAATGTTTTAATGAAATTTAACTGCAATTTTCCTTTTTGTTTTTCTTACTGCTCTCTCAGGGTTACTCTAATATAATTCTCTTCTCAGTTGCTAATGGTTTGGACAATGACATAGGAGACACTCAGGCTGACAGGCCAAACTATCCTAATGCAATAATAACCACTATTCCCTAGAAACACTAGGGACACAAACAATTTCAAAGTAAGGAACTACAGGCAACATTTTAACATAAAAGTGTGTTATTGAATGGACATTTCATACCCTACCTGGCATGCTGTAAGTTTAATGGTGTTTAAGGTGGTGACAGTGTCCCTTTAAAGGAAATCTAACATTTGATTTCATGCATTATGAACCAAACATACCTTGAGAATGCTGTAGCTACAATGATGCAGAAGCATATCTTGTTTAAACCCTGAGATGAGTGGTTTTGCTGAAAAAACAATTATAACACTCAGGATCTTGGGAAAGCTGAATTGTCTTCAGCCTACATGTTACACAGAGCCAGACAGTCCAGACAAGACTAATCAACCTGAGCTGGATCACTTATACACAGCAACTGGGGGATAGTGCAGTGATTGATTACTTCTGCCTGTCAGGCACAACACAGTGATTACATAATTCTCAGGAGCATTGCATAAGTAATGTAAGTGGAGAAGCGCTGAGCCAAGCACAGAAGCGACAGAGCTTCATTATCATAATTTTATTATTGTTTTTTTCAGAAAAGTCACTCAGATCAGAGATTAAACAAGATATGATTCTGCATCAGTGTAGCTACAGCATTCTCAAGGTATGTTTTTGTCATAATGCATGAAATATAAGTAAGCAGTATATTACATTAAAACAGATTTGGACAGGAGTTGGATGGTAAAACAACTCAGATTTTCATTGCAAATATTAAAAAAAATTAAAACACATATGTTAGAAAAAAATGGTGTACCTGTTCTACATCAGATGCAGTTCATATTCATATTTTAAGAAGAGAATACATCATTCTTATTTTCTTTTTATAGGGGTAAAGACAGATGCCGACATTTTGTTATTAACCAGTTGTCAAATGGAGAATTGGTAGTATCAGGGGATTCTTATTCACATGAAAGCTTGCCTGCTCTGATATTCTACTACCAAAATACACCCATTGAGCCATTTGGAGAGAAGCTGTCACAATATTATATAAAGGTATGCTATGACTTTAAGGAGAACTAACAGTATTCTTGCCTATTCTTGGCACATTGTAATAGCAAATCATATCTTGGAAAAGTGTGTTTGTGTGTATATATATATATATATACTTTTTTTTTTAATTATTATGAGTGTAATAAATTATCTATTTTTAGTTCACTGAAAATAACAAGTACGACAACATTCAGAGACCCAATTCAAAGACTGAAAAGTTGGTATCTCATCATAAAGGAGGACTTCTTAAAAGCAAAGATGGTGTTAAACCAAATGCACAAAAGAAACCAATTGTGCCCACCGTAAAGGTACATTTCATATATACTAAAGAGGTAATCACTTCAATTAACAACATCTATGAACACTGGTGTTTGTATTTTCCTAGTAGCATTGATTGATTTGCACCACACCCATCTGTCTCCTGCAAACTCTGCTCTTGTTAACCTGTTGTCAGACAGCATCTCTTCCCACTTTCATTGCCACCTTGTCTGATATCAAAGAACTAATCCAATCAACGGGGCTATAATTCTCATATCAGGTTTTTTGGATCAGTGCTCTTTCCATGCTTTAGCTTTGCACTTGGATCATGCAACATTTTTGGACTCAAAAACTCTCCACAGATTTGTGGTAAAAAAAAATAGGTGCAATTGGTTTGTTGCATAAACATATCATGTTATGAAAAATGTATAATAAATTAACCCCTTTTGTTGATCAAACTAACTATTTTAATCGTAATGATTATTCATTCAGTGACAGTTAAAAATGAATAATCGCTTCACTTTATTAACTATTTAGGCAGTTTAAATTACTGCAAGGCCTCATGGACACAAACTTGTTCGTTGGCCGTGAGCTAGCTGCACAAACAGTGGCAGAAGGAACGTCCTTGCATAATGTTTCTATACAATTCAGGGACTCCCATCCTCTTCTCTGTGGGATCATGCCACCATATGGCACATTTACAGGGGCTGCACACGTTCATGTGAAACAGTCCTTAGTTAAACTATTGTCCTGGTACAGAGTGAGCGAGGAACCGAAGGTGAAATCAATTTGACAGCGCAACCGATTGCTGTGGCCTGTAAGGGCGCTTTCACACATCCTGCTAGCGTCGCATTCATAACGTGACACGAGCGCACAGGGGGCTGGGCTCGGGCCGATTGCATATATCCGGAAACGCATATGAGATAGGCCCGAGCCCCGCCCCCTGTGCGCTAGAGTCGCGTTACGAACGTGGCGCTAGCGGAACGTGTGGACGTACCCTAATAGGCTGTAGCGGATGCGTTCTTTTGATGCAGGGTAACGACATAGACTCTGTATACCAACTCTCTCTATACCACACTACCTAGGGCCAGTAGTAGAAAAATTTATAAAACTGGACAACCTCCGTTTGTAAGTATGGGGAAAGATAGAGCATATTTTATCTTTTTCCTGTGCACCGTACAGTACAGTGCCACACGCGTGCCATTGGGCGCCTATAGCCGTTTATGGGCATATTAGTTATAGAAAGTGTAAATCTGCCTAATGCATTTCTATAATTAACATATACAGTAAACATTAAAACATAATATTGAAGATTCTATCATAAGCAGAAATAAAGCACTAAGAACAAATATATATTATAATTTTTCTAGGACATTGCACCACCATTGCCCGAAAGAAATAGTTATCCAAGTGAAGACAAAGATAATGATGAAGAGGAGCAAATCTATGCAAAGCCTATTAAAGAGGCAACTGGAAATTCATATTCTCATAGTAAAGATGTTCATTATTCTCTTGTTAAAGAAACACAAATCAATAAGGAGAATAACATGAACACCAATCCTCAAAATGTTCTGTATTCTGAAGTTAAATTAGATCAAAGTTTGCCCTCAGCCTTGGGGCACTTACAGGCCTCATTACAAGGACCCAATAGAAAACCCAGGGTGATTTCAAGTTCAAATGAACTATCAGAATGTGAGGTTCTGGAGATGAGGTTTGCAACATCAATTCAAACAGTTAACACTAAAACATTCTTACATGCTGGGGCTGAATGTTCTGGCAATTCTTTGATGTTTCCTACTGCTTTATCCCACTCTGAGGTTGAAGACACCTATGCACAAATACCCTTTAGAGAACCCCACTGCGCAAATGAATACCATACAGTGGACAAGATATCTAACTATTCTATGTGCACTAAAAATACGTATGATCACATTTCCACAAGGACATCCAAAGAGGTGACTTCTAGAGAAATTAACAGGAAAGTGGCCCATGCAACCTCTGCACAAGACAATACTTATGAAGCTATCTCAAGAGATTTCACAAACTTAGGGTTGAAAAAAAAGAATGTTGCTAAGGTATGTTTATTCTTCATTGTTGTACTTAAAAATTGTGTGTTCTTCCAACGTGTGTGTGTTCAGAATTCTGAAAGTCTTCAAACCTTTTTTACATCTTGTTATGTTGGGGTTGGAGTAAAAGGGTTGTCCTCAATCTAAACTCCATGCATCATAATAACATTTTTAAAAGCAAAATACAAGACTAAAATGTGGACATGGGAATTTAGACCATTTCTAAAACAAACTACCCATTCTATGACACTTTTGCACTTAAAGTTTTCCAAGAACAAAATGCCTCTTGGGAATAAAATGCAAGAAGTTTGGAACAGCCATGGCTTTTCAAGAAAGGCCTTGATAAGATGACCAACCCCTACAGTGGTGACATCTTCATGCTGTGTCACCAGTTGAGGGGAAGCTACATGGAGATATTCATAATTAAAAAATATCCAGACTGCTCCTCTAACTAGGCTGCATGTCTGCTCTTCCAATAAGACAATGACCCAAAGCAAAGTCAAACCAGGAGAGGCTTAGAAACTATGTAAATACCCTTGAGCGGCCCAGCCAAAGCCCTGACTTGAATTCAATCAATCATCTCAAACTTTACACTTGTATATCATACACTGCAATGTTTCTGACTTCTATTCAGGTGATGTCCACTCATAACTCCTCAGTGTCTACAGCAGCAGCAAAGTGGATTAAATTTAAACATCTACAAACTTCAGGGAAAATCCAATCAGAATGTACACAGTAATTTACCAGCATTGCCGACTTTACTGTGATACCCAGATTGGATATCAGAATGGAGTACCCAAAACCATTAGTGAAATTGGTTTTGGGAACCCACCTAACTGCATTACACATTCAAAAATATGTGTACCAAAAAAAACCATCTGGGAGTCTAGGATCAGTGAACTTCTAGGCACTGGTGGGGGAGGCATTGAAGTAAAAAATAGAGAAATCCCTTTCTTCTTCCCTCTCTACCAGCACACTAAGCTCGTGGTTTGTATACTGAGGCTTTAGAGATGTTATTTGAGGGCATTAATGTTCAGACGTTTATAAGGTTTCCTAGGTTTTCACCTGGGGGTTCGCCTGTCAACATCAATGTTACCAATTGATAACTGATGACAAAATTTACAATGACTGATGACAACAACCACCCCTACCTAGGATTACCACACCATATACAGAAGGTAGACTCTTCTCACTGATTGTGGAAAAAACACAAAATATGCTGAAAGCTGTCAGTGACTGCAGTACTGATCAGACAAAGGAAAAAGTGGGATCTAGTACCTCATAAGTGACTTGTCATCCAGAAGCATAAGATGTCTTCTCCTTGTCAAGACCTATTGTTGTCTTCAGTTCCATGCAGCTCATCTCCACACTGTACCCCTAAATACAGCACAGTCACTTTTTAAATAGTGTCACCTGAATCACAGTGTCCCAAACTGTGATCATAAATATTATATACCCCACCACGACACAACTGACCACACTGTGCACCCCACATATATATTAAATATGTCCCCCAACAACAAAACAACAAACTATATATCAAATTATGCTGCGACCCCTCAATATATTTCAATTTATAATATAGTCTCTGAACAAATAATACTATACTGATGTATATATTAATTCACATATCAGCCCCTCCAATGAATTACTTTACCTGTATAGCATACTCCTCTAATTATTTTATACTGTACCCTTACTTATTAAGTGTTTTATATAAAGCCAGCTCTAATGAAGTATTTTACTAATGACTCTACTAATGAATTATGTTATAAATAATATTTGCCTTATTTTTTTAAATGTCTTCCCTCTATTTAATACATAGTGCCGCTCTAATCAATTATTTTACATAAAATGTTCCAATTTTTATAGAGTACCCTAATTAATTATATATAATTTCCCCCAAATTAATTAATTAACACATAATGGCCCTTAAAGTATGAATTTGCATAAAAACATCTGGTTTATAAATTTACATATACTGTACTGCCTTAATTGTATTTGGTTAATTATCCACATCCCTCCAAATGACACATAAAGTCAAATAATTTTTTCACATACAGGGGCATATTTTAAGGCACTATATGTAAGGAAACACTGTTGGGAGGCTCTATATACAAATCAATACTTTTGGGGGGCATTTAATGTAATTGAGGACTATTAAGGCACTATGTTAATAGACACTTTTATGAGGGCTCTATATGTTAATACAAGTTCTGCCCAAAACTACTAATAAACATATGGAGCCCCCGAAGGTATTTATTAACATTTACAGGCCCCAAAAAGTATTTATGTACTTATGTATTTATGCTCAGTAAATAATTTATTTACATATGTGCCCCAACTTTTTTTTTATTTTTTTTACATGCATTGGCCCCCACCTTTCTCTATTACTGAACTGGGGCTATTAATAAAAAAATATTTACTTATCTCTGCTGGCTCCTGAATCTTCTTCTTGTCTTCTTGCTGCTGCAGTAAGAGTCGGGCCAGAAGAGGACAAGATGTGCAGAAAGTGATGTCAACGAGAGTCAGTGTGCGCCATGAGCTGAGTGAAGGCTCCCAGCTGCACCACACTCTTTGTCTATGGCAGTGATGGCTAACCTATGGCACTGGTGCCAGAGGCGGCACTCAGAGCCCTTTCTGTGGGCACTCAGGCCATCACCAGAGATGACTCCAGGTATCTTCCTGCAGTCCCAGACAGCCCAGGACTTGCTGTGCACAGAGCTATTTTAAAGTGACAGCTCTACCTGGGACTATTTTCTGCTTTATTGGTCCCTCAGGTGCTGGTATCAATGAAAACTGTGACAGAGAAGGGAGTATAAATCACACATTACATTTCTGTGTTGGCACTTTGCAATAAATAAGTGGGACTTGGTTGTAGTTTCGGCACTCGGCCTCTAAAAGGTTTGCCATCACTGGTCTATGGCATCTGCAGTAATGGTACCCAAGTGGCCAATTGCAGCCCCATTGATTACTATTACTGGTAGGGAACTCCTATAGGGACCTGTTAGCCATAGCAACAGGTGTCCGGTCCCAAGGGGGAAGGGGGGGATCAATCCGACCCTGATCCCCAGCATGTTTATCAATATTGCATATTTTCCACATACATTTAACGCCTTGTATTGCATATAATAAAACCTAAGAGTATACTTCATTTTTGGGGGATATGATTCCATTTCCCATTGTATCACTCAAAGATGAACATTTATTCCGCATTGACTGTCCATGAGAAGAGCAACTGACCAAACAGGTTTTTATGCCTGGAAAATTTTTATACCTTTAAAATTCAGGGATGAACAGATGATGATGTAATTACTATAAAATAATGATATTTAGTAGAGAAGTTTCAAAATGTCAAAAATAATAATGTATAACAAAAATAGCCATACTAATAATATTTTTCTTTATTTTTGCACAGGTTGAAAAACAAAAAAAATTCTTTTTTGGAGACAAGAAAAAATAAAACTTTGTTCTGAAGTTGAAATAATACTTTTAGAGAAAAGAAATGCTGACATGTCTGCATTCTATATTTGTCATTTTAAGTTTCTTGAGCGCCCATACGAATGCCTTCTATGATAGGATTAGTGTGGAGTAGATTACTTTTTTTTTTATACTTTTGCTTTATGAACGCCAAGATCAGGAAAGCAAAATAAGGACATTGGGGGAGATTTATCAAGCTGCCTAAGAATAAGAATGTGCTTAGTTGCCCAAGGCAACCAATTACAGCTCTGGTACTGGTAAAATGAAAGCTAAGCTGTAATTGGTTGCCATGGGAAGCACATTCTTACTCTTAGGCAGCTTGATACATTTCCCCCATTGTACAATATAAACAGTATCAAATAAAATGCATAAACATACTATGAATGGAAATAAAGGACTTACACCCACCCCACCCCCAAATTTCCTTTCTTGCTCTCGCCTTTTCCCCAACCCCTCTATGGTTCTCTTCATCTCTAGTTTACTCTTCTTCTTAGTTTATGTCTTAATATGTTTTGCCGCTCTAAGTGCCATGTGTGTTAAAATATCTTGAAACAGTTAAAAAAAAAGTAATCCCACCCCACACCCGCTGGATGGATTAGGAGGCTTTCGCCATGTGACAAATCCTGACAGCAGAGGGATTTAAACTCGTCTGAACAATTTAGTCATTGTTTTAAAATAAATAAAAGACCCCTTTATCTTCTAAGGAGGTGTTTTTATTATATATTTTTAAAATTATTTACTCACTAATTATGGTCCTGTGCTGCAATATTAGAGCTTCTTCTGTCCACTGAAGCCATAATATAGGAAGCACAACAGGCACATGCAGGTACATGCACTTATTGGTGCGTCTTGTCTAGTGGCTTCATAAAATCCCCCTAGTGTTGTGAGCTATTCTCTTTCCTACAGTCTGGAAAGTCCAATGCTCAGTTAGAAACTAATAGTGCTACTCGAGATCTAGCTACTGCTAGATTACACATAGATTCAATTGCATGAAATGTTGCATTCTGACTGTGGGAGTGGGAGAGGACAAGAGACAGAAGATATTGGGATTGTACCGTTCCCTAGCCAATTTTACCTATCCTGACCCTAAAAAGTCTAAATCCAGGCCATAATCGGCCACATGCACTGAAACGTGACCCTAACTTACTCACACTAACAAAATACCCATCACAACATGTTTATGTTCCTGGTCTGAGCTGTTCAGGGAGCCAAGTAACCCATCTCTGGTACTGCCATCCACAATAGATAAGATGCTGAATGATGAGTATAAAGTTGCTCATAAACAATATCAGATATTGGTCGTTCATTTAGGACACCTCTAAATTAGCTCAATCCATCAGCCTCCATCAGTGTCTGAAAATAAAACCAAGATCAAAGCCGCAAGTCAAGCTCCATTCTTTGCGTTGTGACTAGTCCTGGGAATTACAACTGACTTCCAGCTCCATTCTCTGCTCTGATTTTAGCACCAGAGGCTGTAAGAATCAGCTGGTCAGTGGAGGCCTGCATATTACACCACCAATGATCTGAAACTGATGACATGACCTATGGAAAGGTCATCGAGATCAATCCCCTGAAAACCTATTTGGAAATTAAGCTTAGGGAAGAGTGTTTATAGGATGATATGTTTGGGATACAACATACAGCTTTCAGCACTAAATTAAAAAGCAACAACCATGAAGTGTGCAATAGATTTTTCTTTACTTATAAGTCATATTTCATTTATTTAAGTGAATAACATTCTTTTCCTAATAAAGAAACATATGTATCCATTGCTTAAAATGCACGGAAATGCTCAATTATTATAAAAGGCACCATGTTTACTCTGGGAGAATCTGCAATACCTCTATACACACATCTCCTGCATCCAGCAATACCCATTAGAGGTCCATTGTCTCGTCACTGTAGAGGCCTCATTGTTTTGAGGCTTCCATTTTTCTACACTGCGCGGATAGTAATAATTGTCCTTGCTTTTAAGCTAGCCCTTATAATTATCCTTTCTTTTGCCACAGTCGCTCCATGGAGAATGCTACTACATCTAAGAGCAAGTTCACTGAAAGTGATGAGGACCGCTAGTGTTCTTTGTTTGACACAGTATCTGGAATTGCTGAAAACAAAACTAAGGTGTTTATGGTATTAAACAATGGTTAGCAATGGATGTAAGTGACTGCAAAGGCCACTTATGTCCATGAGTTCCAAATTCACAAAGTGAATATTTGCATGTTTAGCCACAGTATATCTGAATAATGGTATTAGTTCTTCTAAAGCTTTCTCTTTAACATTCTTTAAAAAATGTACCTCTATCCAATTGTTCCTGAGACATCTTGAATGCCAGTCAATCACAGTTCAGAGTGGCATCTTGTTCTAAGCTAAAGCAAAGTTCTTTCCTCCAGCAGGTATAAGCCCTTTGTATTCCATGTTATTCAGAGTGAATATATTGAGGCTAACCAAAGTAATAAACAGAAAAGTAAAAATTGTAATAAAAATAAAGTTGAACAGTTGGATGGTTTAAGCATAAAATTGTGCAGTTCTTTATGTGCATCCATCTGTTAAGGCCCCACAAAGTCAGCTTCAGTCCTTTTTCTGGAAAGACAATCCAAGCAGAATCCATTTTTTCTCCTTTTTTTTTGCTTGAAGAATAACATTGTTTCAACAAAAATACAGGCAAATGCATCATTCACTTTCAGACTAAACATCCTATTTGTTATTGTGGGCTTCTGTGAAAAGACAGCCGTCATATTTTTTGCACTTTGGAGAGGCTGGGTCCTGTGGATGCCTGAGATCCAATTGTTGTGAACTGGTGGTTTGATTTTATACCAACATTTTCAAATTCTAATATGAAAGGTACTGGAAAAGAAAAAAAAAATCAATAAGCCGGTAGCTGTGAATTATAAGAGCAACAAAAATAACACATTTAAGGGTACAGAACAGCCTAAAGTGGATAAACCTGTCACCAGGAGACCCATTTTTAGCACTTCCCTAGTCCCTACAGAGCATATTACATACACTGCCAAAGGGTTTTTGTATAAAAAATTGGTTTTACAGAAAAAAAAAATGTTATATGGTACCTTTCAATGCCATGCGCTCTGTGACTAGGCAGTCGTCACCTGGGAGTGGCTATAGACGAGCAGTCCCCGCCCCACCCTTGGGAAACCACTCCTCCATGTGTCCTTTTCAAATATATGAAAACGCCCATCACTTGGCTTAGCAACGCCCCATGCTCCTCTAGAGCCAATCCCGTGTGAGGGGAGTTATTCATATATTTGAAAAGGGCACAAGGAGGAGCAGTTTCCGAAGGGTGATCTCTTGTAATCCTATTGCATAATATTACACCCATTACATTATATGGTGCCATATTTCACCTAAATTACCTCTTATTTTATTTGGAGGGGCATTGTTTCTTATAGTGAAATATTGGATTTAAAACATAACTAAAATGTTAACAAAATTGTAATAATCAACAGGGCAGATGATAAAAAAATACACAGACATTGGGGCTCATTCACCAAGGGTCATCCTGCGCACTTTAGTTGGACCTGTCGGGGCTAAAACGGCTTGCACAGGTATTTAACCCCTTATCACCGACACTAGTTTTCAGCTCAATGACCAGACTCGATTTTTCAAATCTGACAAGTCTCACGATAATTGGTTATAACTTCGGAACGCTTTAACATATCCCGGTGATTTTGAGAATGTTTTCTCGTGACACATTGTACTTCATGTTAGTTATAAAATTTAAGTGATAAGTTTTGCATTTCGTTCTGAAAAAAAGTGAAAATTTGGCAAAAGTTTATAAAAATTCTTCATTTTCCAAGTTTGAAATGTTCTGCTTTCCAGACAAGATGTAAAACTACCCAAAAAGTTTGATAATTAACATTTACAGAATATCTGCTTTATGTTGGGATGATATTTTATGCTTCCGGTCATTTTTCTAGGATGTTATGAGGTGCAGAACTTTAGGTGCGATTTTTCTTATTTTCATGAAAATTGCCAAAACTCACATTTTGAGGGACAACTCAGCTTTCAAGTGACTTTGAGAGGCCTAAATAATAGTAACACCCCATAAATTACCTCACTATAGAAACTTCACCCCTCAACGTATGTAAAACAACTTCTATTAAGTCTATTAACCCTTTAAGTGTTTCACATGGGTTAAAAAATATGGACCTGCGATTTAGAAACTATTGAATTTTTTTGGAAAATACATTCATTTAGGCCAAAACTGAAATTTTCAGAATAAATTAAATGATGAAACGCACTGCAACGCTTGATGCCCAATTCCTCCCGAGTGTACTGATACCACATATGTGGTGGTAAACTGCTGTACGGGCGCACGGCCGGGCATAGAATGAATGGTGGCGCCATTCACAGAAGATTTGTATTGTCACATTGTACGACCTATAAATTTTTATTTTTTTTGGTAATACAAACATATGAGGGCTTATTTTTTATGGGATGAGATACAATGTATAGATAATTTATTTTGGGAGTCTAAAGCTTATTCTTGAGATTTTATTAACTATTTCAAGGGGGACCAAACAAAATCATCAATTTTTATTTTGGATTGTTAGCATTTTTTTTTTCCCCGCTCACCGTAATGTAAAAATTATATTTTATCTTTATTCTCTGGTTCACTACGATTGCGGTGATACCTCATTTATATAGTTTTTCTTATTTTTGCTTAATTTTCCTGAGCAAAACCAATATTGGAGAAAATCGCATTGTTTTTACTATTGACAACTTTTCAGGGCCATAACATCTTTATTTTCTGTGTCAGATCTGGTTGAGGGCTTTTTTTTGCGAAAACACGTTGTTCTTTCAGTCGTATCATATTAGGAACGTAACTTTTTTTGATCACTTTTTAGAACTTTTTTGTGATGATGTGTTTGATGAAAAATTATATATATGGGAAGTTTTCCGAGTTTTTTTTTTACGTAGTTAACCGAGCGGGTTCAATATTGATTTAGATTTATTGTACAGTATTAATGATGGACGCGGTGATACCAAATATTATGTTTTTTGGTGTTTATTTACGTATATGCATTATGTGTAACTGGGGAGAGGTTATGTGGACTTTTATTTTATTTATTTAATTATATTATAAAAAGATTTTATTTTTTATTTTTTTTAACTTTTTTACATTTTCTACTTCTTGGCTTGAATAAGCGATCATCCGATCGCTTATTCAAGCCTTTACACTGCAATACACTTGTATTGCAGTGTATAGTGTAAGTAACTGAGCATGCTGCGCATGCTCAGTTACTTACAGCCGGGTCCTGCCAGGAAGGCAGGACCCGGCGAGAAGAGGAGCCGACAGCCTCGGGTCACTCGTCGGGACCCGGGGCAGCGGCAGGAGGGATCGGATCCCCCGGTAAGCACACCGGGGGGGTCCGATCCACGGGGGACACACTTGCATGCCGCGGTCATGCTTGACCGCGGCGTGTAAGGGGTTAAACACCCGGGATCGGAGTTTTTCCGATCCCGGGTGTTAGTGCCGGGTCTGGGCTGTGATATCACAGCCCGACACCGGCACTATACTGACCCGATGTCCCGAAATCTTCTTCTGACGCGGCGCCGTAGAAAGGCGTCGCATCAGAAGAAGTACCCTTAATGACCGCCGTAGAATCCCGATAGGGCGGTCATTAAGGGGTTAAGTAGAGGGTGTGTTGCGATTGCTATTGCACGTGACCCTTTTTTGGCGCAGCTGCACTGGCTTCCATCAGACACAAATTAAGGGGCGTGCCGTCGGACAGTCCGACACATTCGGACTAAGCGCTGTATTAAACTTTTAAAGCCCTATGTTTCAGATGCACCACAAAAAAGATGGTGAACTCTGTCCTGACCTGAGTGGGGGGAAGCAACACATACATGATTTCTGGTGCACGATCTTAGTGAATTGCCGCACGCAGCATTATAGACAGACAATGCACTTTCAGTGAACTCCAGCGACCCGGTAAGTAAATGTGCCCCATTGTGTTTTTTTAATGAAGTATATGACAAAGTTTATTGCTTTAACAGTAACATAATATATTTTTGTTCTTCTAATCACCTGAGAAAATCTGGTGCCTTAGAGATCATATTCTCAAAGTCTGCAAACGCAAGTTTTCCATCACCGTCCATATCTGCCTCCTCAATAACCTTCTCACAAACCAATGTCACCTCTTCTTCCTCAAGTTCTTCTCGTGTCAGCTTATTGAGAGTTTTCTCAAGGTCAGATTTACAAATAAAGTTATCCGTGTTGAAGTCTAAAAAGGACAGGATGAAGAAAATCCCAACTTTAGCATTTTAGGCAACAATGCAGAGAAGATTGATGCAAACATGTAACAGAAAACAGAACTAGTTGTAATTAATACTATATGGACACTTTATTAGTTGAATATTTGCCCTACCCTGGTCATGTAAATCACAGCTATTTGTCATGGCATCCAAAGTATATCATCCAAAAACATTTCACTAAAATACATGACCCCTCCAGTCTGAAATATCAACATCTGACAAGGAAACATTTATAGAGGACCTGTCACCCATAAAAAAAAAGCACTAGGAGCTGCTTACTTTATCACTATCTCCGATGCAGCAGTGTTACACTGCTAGTGTTATCGGAACAGAACCAAAAAAGGGGGAGCCAAATTAATTCTATAGTATATCGCTACAACTCTCAAACAAATGTCCAATCAACAACTG
This sequence comes from Engystomops pustulosus, assembly GCA_019512145.1. Lineage (NCBI taxonomy): Eukaryota > Metazoa > Chordata > Amphibia > Anura > Leptodactylidae > Engystomops > Engystomops pustulosus. The sequence continues at coordinate 75,801,085 of CM033644.1, forward strand.
TAACAAAGAGAGCCGTAAAAAAACATCAGAAAATAAATAAAATTCATAGTATATTCTATACACACAATACAATACAAAATATATATGCCACGTAATAGGGAAAGAAATAGGGGGAAACAAGTGGCCCCTGATGGAAATTGGAGCAACCATGAAAACCACAAGCACCCTCAGAAAACCCCAGGACCTAAAAAATTATTGAGTAACAATACAGACTCAAAAGTCTGATAAATAATGGCTGATGCAGACGGGAATGTAAACAAAAGAATATATCCTCAATCGGTCCTATGTGGAGTGGGGACCGGAGGTACCTTCCGGCTCCCACTATACAAATAAACTATTAGTGCTTCCCCAAAAGCATGATGGTATATTCAATGGGGGATCCTAAGGGGCCAATAAACTTAGGATCCCCCATCGAATCTACCACCATGCTGAGACCATGGCAGACCTGGGAAAATTGGGTCTGTCTGATTAAGTTTAATTAGCAGCAAGCCTGCAACCAATCACAGCTCCCCTTTAAAATATTCACGAGCAATGGTAAAATGAAATATGAGCTGTAATTGGTTGCTATAGGCAACTAGGAATATTCTGACTTTCAGACAGCTTGATAAATCTGCCCCAACCGCTCCATCCTGGGGAAGAGACTGGCTGCGTCAAAGGCCTGTGGAGCTCTGGCAGTGAGCTGATATTGTGAGTTTTTTGGGTGCCTGGCAGCTAGTTAGTGCCAGAAAGGCTTAGGCTTTATTTTTGCTATTTTGTTTTACTGCCGAATAAAACTGGCGGAGGTCAGTTGTACCCAAATTGCACAGTGTGGACAGTGAATTTACTGGTGTGCTGGAGATTGTGCCCGTCTACCCCAGGAGACGACGATCCCAGATATATCATAATCCCTTACAATATATAAATATATATTTGTATTTTATGTATAAGCATGTACATGTTTTTTAACTTTAACTTTTTAACTTTCACATAAAGAGTTGATGTCATGTAGAGATCATACATGGAACATATGACATACACACATGACTTAAAGGAAACCTACCACTTGAAGTGGCAGGTTTCTGATGGAAATACCGGGCACCAGCTCAGGGTGAGCTGGTGCGGAGCTTATTTCGTTAGTGTTTTAAACCGCGTATCGCGGTTTTAAAACACTTTTTAAACTTATAGCCGGCGCAGGAGGTACGCGCTCGGCGCTTACCATGCGCGCGGCTACATAGGAAGTGAGGAGAGCCGCGCGCATGGTACGCCGAGCGGTACCTCCCTGCGCCGGCTATAAAGTGTAAAAAGTGTTAAACCCGATACCGCGGTTTAAAACACTAATGAAAATAAGCTCAGGGTGAGCTGGTGCCCGGTATTTCCATCAGAAACCTGCCACTTCAAGTGGTAGGTTTCCTTTAAGAGGCACATGGTATATGGTTTTTATTGAATGTAATGTTGCTTTTATTTAGTTGTACTAGAGGTGCAATACCTAGTTTGTTAGTATTCCGAATATAATATAGGCTTTCGGTACATTATACAACTGTATTATTGCATAATATATAAAGGTTTATTCATGCAATTTAATTAAATCCATTTTGTAGAAAAAGTTTCAGTGCCTAGTTTCACACAGCTTTATCAGAGCACATCTCTTCCTAGTGGTAGGTAGTCTCAAGTGCCACCCCATTTCTCTATGTATGTTCTACTTCTGGACACACATTTACATGGAAATAAAATCTAAAGGTGCATAAAAGTTACCATAGATTTTAAAGGCATAGATTGCTTTTAGCTCACGAGGAGCCATCTCGCTCATCACGGAAAACATATCCACAAAGTCATTGAAACTCAGGTTCCCTTCTCCATCTTCGGAAAAAGATTGCACAATTCTCTCCTTGAAAGGGTTTTCCTAGAATGAAAAGAAAAATAATAATTTAGGTTTCACTCGGATGTATAGCCAATTCAGCACCAATAATGTTATGTCCACATATATGTCCCCCATAGACGGCAATGGGCGCACGGTGCCCTACAGGAGGTGTGCTGTGCAGCACCCATGCGGCACCGTACTCCGTGAAAACATAGGACATGTCCTATCTTTTCTAAGCATACGGCTCCATGAGCCATATTCCTCTATCCGAGAGGGGTAGGGGTGAGCAGCGCTCATGATAAACAGGAGCCCTTTGGTTACAGTCAGTTCCCATTGACTTACATGTATGCAAATTTATCTTCCAATATGCATCTGTTATTTATGAATGAAAAAATAGGTAACAGATAACTAGAGACAGGCGCCACCAACAGTGGTGTCAACTTATACAGGCAAATAACGGACACAGCAAGCGTCTTTACTTAAAAATTATACATTTAATTTATATTTTTAAATTCATATTATAAAGTAGCTGTATTTAGTCTTATTTGGCACTTAAAATCATAAAGTCTCAATAAAGCTTATAAAAGTGAAAATGCTGCAGTTCACCATTTACTTTGCAGTAGTCCATGGAGCATTTCCAGGAACCACTATTGGTTTTACAGTTAAGGACAATCAGAATATTATTGGTAATTGTTTATATTTCTATGTGCTGCTTTCCAGCAGAGTGCTCTCAATTCATATTTATATATATATCAATGTGTGACATTTATTTTTCCATCACTTGCATTACTGATAAAACAAAGGATACAAATCTTCTGTCAATACCTCATGACATTTATTTTTCTTTGCTTTCCCTAAGTTTTCTGCTTGATTAAACATAGACTCTTGGGCTGATCTTTGTTAGCTAGATGTCCACAGGATATATGGTATTATATGGTACGGCCTTCCTTTAGGAGTCAATATTATTTACCCAAGCGGAACCACCAATTATCCATACATAATAAAATGTATATAGCAAACTATTAGAAGACCCTTTGTGGTACTGGTATGTAAAACATGTTGACAAAATCTGTGACAAGCCCCAATACATGTTACTGATTTAATGGGTAGTTTAAGCTTCTTACTGGTATGCTTCATGAGTAAAATATTTATATCCCAAAAAAATACATTGGGGCAGATTTATCAGGCTGTCTGAAAGTCAGGATATTTCTAGTTGCCCTTGGCAATCAATCACAGCTCAGCTTTCATTTTACCAGTGCTGATGAATATTTTAAAGGGGAGCTGTGATTGGTTGCCATGGGCAACTAGAAATATTCTGACTTTCAGACAGCTTGATAAATCTGCCCCATTAACTTCTGTGTATGACATTCATGCATGGTGAAATCTTACCATCAGTTCAGGCATATTAATAATAAGCTGCATGGGTAGTTTGACATCAGGGTCATCTGTATAATCCATTGGAACTATGTTAGGAGCCAATTCATAGAACCTTCCGTGTAACCTGCAAGAAATCATAACATCTGCTCTGAAATGTGAAAACATATACATTAAGCAAATCTAGACTTTTGCAGCATTTGCAACATTTTGTCATTTGCAACATTTCTATAACCTAAAGAGCATTACATAGACCCAGAAAGCTTGTTATGTGTCATAAACTATGTATCATCTGAACAGGACTATTTATCTTATATAATGGAACCTATGTCACAAGTATTCTTAACCTGCCTCCAATTCATTGTTGCCAAGTAATCTTACTGTCATCCACCAGAAGATTTAAGAGTGAGCAGGAGCTCCAATGACAATCCATCTCTATCCACACCTTCTCGCTTCTCGTGTAGTCCTGACAGCCAAGGAGGTGTCGCTTTAAAATAGCACTGAGCATTGCTTGTCCATGGCTGTGTTGGACCGCAGGAGAAAGCCTTGAGTCACATCTAGCAAATTCTGTGCTGGGGTGAAGGCCTGGGTGCCCATAGAAAGGGCTCTGAGTGCCACCTCTGGCACCCGTGCCATAGGTTCGCCACCACTGGGCTAGAGCAATTTCTGGTAGCACGAATCCATTTTATTACACCTTACATACTGCACACATATGTTAAACCAAACAATAGAAATATATTCAAACATAAAATACATTATAACCATAACTGAGTGTGCTCAAATTGTGATAGAAATGGCAAAATGCTATGAAAAAAAATGAAATACTAATTCTTGTTTACTCCCGTTTTATACCGTCTAATCAACATAATTTATTTTACAACATTACAGCACCCACAGAAAAGTAGAATCTCTAGCCATTGAGAGTCAGGTGGTAGCAGACCTTTGCTAGGACTCCATTTCTAGAACAGCTGTCTGGTCTGCTTCTAGTTTGCAAACTACTCGCCAAATTTATGTAAGCTGTGAACCTTAGAATTGTTAGAAGGGTTACTCAGCTTAGATACAAAGCTTCAAACAGATTTCTGAGAATTGGAAATACCCCACAGCTCCAAGGCCCAGTGGGGCCTCTCAGTCCTCAGTGTTTCCAGTTCTGCATGGCCAGTCCCTACCCCAGGGGTCACATGCTGTTCATGTCCCATGGAAATGAAAGCACTGGATACCAACAACTGCCACTGAAGCATTGGAGTCTTTTCTTATAAATAGTTTTTTACATTTAAATGGTAATCTTAATCTTGACCATTAAACGTTGCAGACCCTGTGCAAAGTGTGGGAAAGTGTGTGCAGCAGCAGGACTTTTAAAAATGTATAATCCAGAATTTTACTGGATTTGGAGCACTCTGGTCTCTTCAATTTACTGCTGCAGAGCCCCATCCCCCTGCCATGAGTCACTGCTGTAGCAGGCTTCTGTTTGACTACTATAGCAGTTTCTCAGGGGGGATGATGGGTTTAGTGACAAGATCTCACACACTAGTGCACTGGAGTGCTCTGAATCCAGCTTCAATCCTGAAATTTAATTAATTTTTTAATAGTCCGGATGCTTCAAACAGCACAGACAAAGTTATGATTACCCTAGATTTCTATGACCAATATCTAAACTGTCTGAAGCATTGTATGGTTAAAGCTACTGACAAATTCCCTTTAATGCAAACTAAACGTACCTGCCCTCTTGGTTCAAGAGCTACTTGCTTAGTGCCATCCCCTGCAGCCCTCTTCTGTGGTACTACCACTGTAGCCAAACACTAACCTGATCACGAACACTAACCACTGCACCTGGCATGTCACTGGTGAGACAATCGATGACTTGTGGGTGCAGCGATAGATTCATTCCAAGTTTGTCTTAGTTATTTAACACAAAGATACACTACTATACATATTATGAAATTAAAGAGTACAACATTTCAACACTTAAAATATTGTGGAAATGCATTTTAATTAAGTTGGTGGAAGTGGTGGAACATTAAAGGAGCTCACATAGGTTAGTGCACCCTATTCCTGTTTTTTTTACAGAGTTAAGTATTCTATTCATAAACATGTCTAGTAATTACTTACCGAAGAATCTCTTTTCGTGTAAAAAAAGTGCAGTCCTAAAAGAAAATAGCAAGTTTTGCATTAATTTTCAAGTTAAAACAATTGAAGCAGATTATATCATGCTGTTATTCTGAAATGGTAATCCCCTACTTACACCCGACTTACAGACAACCCCTTGTTAAAGACAAACCCTCTGCCCACTGTGACCGCTGGTGAAGCTCTCTGGATGCTGTTACTTTAGTCCCAGGCTGCAATGATCAGCTGTAAGGTGTCTGTAATGAAGCTTTATAGATAATTCTTGTTCCCATTACAGCAAAAAATTTTTAAACTCCAATTGTCACTGGGGAAAACATTTTTTTTTGTCTGGATCTACAATTATAAAATATAAAGTTTCAACCTACATACAAATTCAACTTAAGAACAAACCTATGGAACCTATCCTGTACGTAATCCAAGGACCGCCTGTATTATAGTTCTATTATAGATGAATTATGACATTTCATGTTAAAGGGGTATTCTTATCTGGGCACTGACATCTAATTTTAATTACCTGCTATTTTGATACATTTCTTCAACTGGATGTTATTAAAAAAAATCTTCCTTTGTGAAGATAATTTCCCATAAATGTAGCCATGTTGTTCCTTAGTAAAGAAATGTCCTTTGATACAACCACCACTGCTGGAGTGATTGCACAAAGAAGCAAATCGTTTTTGCATATGAAATGTCCAGGAGTTCATACATGCCCACAGCCGTCCTGTGGTAATGAACGCTGAATCCATGTGGTCAGGCAAGGCTCAATAGTATATGTCTGACAACTGCTATCAAGTTGCTACGATGGTTGTATCCAGGACAGCTATTAAGTTTGTCACATCATTAAAAAATCAGGTATTCCATTACATGTAGAAAAACAGTTGCAGAACACTTCAATATGCAAACGTGGCTTAGTGAACTGCAGTAGCCAAATATTGTCTTTAAATTACATCTACCACCAAGATGAAGAGTGGCTGAAAAGGACAAATATTGTGGTAGCGACAGGCAGGAAAAAAAAACGTTTGAAAAACTGTTGGATGGTCAGTAATAAATTCCCCCACGGTGTTATGCGAAGACCCATAGAGGGAATTCATTAATGTGTCAATGATGAATGTGTTGCAGTATGCGAATGGGCCAAAAAGCCTTGATAAATGTGGGGCATGGCATTTTTGACGGTTTTTTTTGGGTGCAAATCTTCTAGAATTCTGCCGCAAGTGCGTTATTAAATTCCCACCATGGTGTCTCGTATTTTCCTTCTGTAGTAAGTATAGGAACTAGCAAGAGAAGGCTGCAAAGTATCCCACTGTATAAGGTGGGATTCATCTTCTTGCTTCCCCCTTTTAACCCTATCAAGAAGAAATGAAAAGAAATCTGCTGCTGCCAGTTTTCAGAGTAACATAACTGACAATATGAGGACAGTTGTGTTACTGGAGCACACCTAGGATCTCCATTTACAGAGGCTGAAGGAAGATGCCATACAGTGGCACAGTCTGCCTTAGCCTACTATGATCCCTGTTAAATTTATAAAATTTTTAATTAAATATAATCTTTGCTTTCCTTTTACAAACATAAGAGTTATCACATTGCTATTATTACTATTATTGTTCACTTAGCTCACATTATGTCATAAGTTTAGCTTGTTAGGCACCACTATGCCACAGTTATCAATGTCTTAGTTTTAAAGAATACAGAGGACAAGTTTTAAGCAGTTTAAAAACAATCACTAGTATTAGAGACATTTCTAAAGGAAATCTACTAGCAGCTGTAAAGAAATTACACTGAAAATACTCACCTATGGTCTTATTTATCTTGATCCAGGTGGTGGTCTTTGCTAATCTTGGCTGGTATCACCTAAAAAAGAGACTTATAAAAAGCAGCCCGGAGAGTGAGGACGAGAGATCCAGAGCTCTGGGCTGCTAATTATCTCCACCTCTTGCACCTCCCTCTCCTATGCTAGTCAGCATAACAGATGCCTCCCATGTTTGGAGAAGGAGGTGACGTAACACATCACATCCCAGCGCTCCAGGCTACTTTTTATTAGTCTCCTTTATAGGTGATCCCAGCGTGTCAAGATTAGCAAAGACCTCTGCCGGGATAAAGATGAAGAGGAAAGTAGGTGAATATTTTCAGTGTAATTTGCCTTACCGCTAGTGGAAGTTTTACTTCAATGACCTGATTATAGCCATGATTATGTATATGGATGTCTCTATACTGTAGACTAATACAGTGCTCTGAAAGCTCCTCCAATGACTATGCTTATTCCTCATATTAGATCTTATGACTTATCAATGGAACCCCTGGGCAAAGGCTGGGGATGGTATTCTAGAGATGAGGAATGCCAAAAACAAAGAGCTTATGTTTAGCAAGTGTGGAATTATGGAATGTTATGAAAAATATCTATTTGTTTGTGCAACACATTTAGGTTTCTAATCATAAGGAGGTTTATCACACATGCATAGAGAGTTAAGTGCATTTGGGGACAACAGCTATGACTTACTGCACTGTATCTGAGTCACACAGGAAGAAGGGATTTGTGAATGATGAAAATATAGATTTATTGCCAATTTCCTTCCAAATTCTCTTCTCTTTGTAATGACCCTTTCCAAAATCCAAGAAATAAATGCATGCAATGCAACAAGAACTCCCAGTGACCTTAGAAGCAGCAGTGCGTTAATCACAGCACAATCCTACAGAGAGTCCATCACTTCCATCTCGAATTGTGCTGCAGCCGCAAAACCAGAGTTAAATGAGTGGGTTAAAAAAGTCATCATATTCGAGCAGAATGTTTTACATCGCTGGTACATGGTTCACTGGAAAATACCCACGGTCTCAAAGTCAAATAAAATGTTGGCATCCAAACCATTTTACTTGCATAAGACCTTTATCTATAAAGAAGGGGATATTTATAAATTCTGATGTTTCACAAGCCATAATTCCTACAGTGGGAAAGGCAAGCGCACCTCATTATAAGTTAGTACAGTGCGTGCAACTTTTTTTTAAATCTATGCCAACACGTAGTTGTTATAAATTTCAATTTTCATTGAAGCCAAAGACCTACCGGCATTAGGATCAATGTGGTAGAGGTCTATCTCCTAAAAAGGGGAGCTAGCTTGTGTGTGATGAGTGGCACTGAATACATTTTTGGCAGTTCCATTTTTATTAAAAACTTGGATGACACTGGCTGGCATACAAAACTTTTTCATTGTGTTGTTCAATATCTGCTATATGTCAGATGGGCCCAGACTTCATCCCATTAAATGCACAATTGTTTGAAGGAGCTAAGTCCCAGATTTGGCTAAGTAAAGTTATCTTTATCGTTTGCTCCCTACAGCTGATGTCGTGTGGATGCTGAAGCATGCTAGTATGATGTGGGTCAGAATTCTGCTACCCATAGGTTTCCCCAAACTGTTGTGCTTCTGGTCTGGTAGATTCAGTTGCCACTGATCTCCAGGCTACAAGCAATAGCATGGAATCCTTTATCACCAAAACTGTGTCTCTTTTCTGCATTGGTCCTTCTGTAGAGCTACATCCATAGAGAGTGCAAAACAAATAAGAAGAAACGGCATGAAATATGTATATAGGTTTCATAGGCCTTCGGTTCATCTGTGCTCATAGGCAGGGATTTATTTTGCTAACTTGCTTGTAAAAAAAAGTCCTGTGTTTCCTTAAGGGGACATTCACACGGCATATTAACACAACCGTGTTCTGGAGAGGAGGAGAGGTGACGCCTGCTCACCCCTCCCTTCTCCATAGAAAAGCGAGCAGCTGGCACTGTTACATGGCAAAAAATAGAACATGTCTTATATTTCCCATGATGGGTGAGACAACGTGTGCTCACCGCCCAGTGACAAGGTGCCATAGACCACCATGACCATTTACCGCCCTGAATAAATGTGAATTGCCACCATACCAAGAGTTTGAAAATATCCGTTAAAATACCATGATGTGACCACTATAAGCATGAGATGTGATCTACTGTGACAAACATATAACATATGTACACATAAAGGAATTCTGCTTGGGACATGCACAAGACAAATAGCTTGCCTAGGTCACATGGCATGGTTTTAATCTCCAATAGAGGTCAATTAGTCTTCTCAATGACTTTTTCACAATGAGGCCCAACTCCAAGAGTAGATGAAAAGGCAGAGTAATGAATATTAGATCAGGCAGATTATCAATAACTATTTCTAGAACAACAGCACCAAGTCCCTTTAAGTCTGATCCCGTATGCATGGCCCATTCAATCCATTTGACGTCTGTCTACTTCCACATCTAGCTGAGACAGATGGCCATGTCGCTGTGTCTGCATAATGCTGCTAGAAATATTCATAGGTGCTACTAAAACTTGCAGTCTGTTTGGCTAGACCACACACTACAGTCTAAATATCACTGCAGAATGCAGATTCCTCTTAAAGGTGAACAGTATTGGTATGCTAAGTATTTTCTGTCAACACAGCCTTTATTAAATGTGCAGCTAGATGTTGTATAGAGTAATTTGAAGAAAAAAAGAAAAATCAGCACAAGCCTGTGCACCATGGCCCCCAAATATATTTAGATTCCAGGATTGTAGTTGGACTTCACTTTTAGAAATTTTTGGGATTTGTGCTGGTGTGAGAGCTATCTAGAAGGGGATTGTGTCGCACGCGATCGGATTTTGGTACAATCGCGCCGACTTTCATGTGGAAGAAATCGGGGGGCAGGCCGTCGATCCGACGGATTCGGACTGACCACTGGATTTAACTTTAAAATTGTGTCGAAAGACATGCGCTTACATGCACCAGGAAGAAGAAGGTGAACTCCGGAGTTACTCCTAATGTGCTGGATGATACACCACCAAAAATACAGATGTATGCTAGATTCCAATGGCGGGGATGGGACTCCAGACATCAAAGTGATATATGATGCAATGAATCCCAATGAATCCCTGCTTCCCCACAAAATAGTAGCACCAAACTGTTATCATGATTATACTTAAGCACTGCTGTTCTGTGGGGAAAAAGGGACTTCTTGCATAATATATCACTATGATGCTATGTCCTATGTACCATGGTCGATCTGTGAATTCTGTCCAGCAAACAGTCATGTTTTTTCTAGCCTTAGAGTCAGATCTAATATTTAAATATATATACTCCTCACTATACATGCATATATACATATCACTTAAATATATATATACACACATGAATAAATAAACATACTGGGGCACAATTACTAAAGTCCTGTTTTCTGGTGGAATTTCTCCATATACTTTTAGGTGCAAACTGCTTGCATAGGTATTTAACCCCTTACCAACATGTGGCGTATTAGTACGTCACATGCCGGGTCCTGGTGCATGGAGAGGGCTCGCGGTGCTGGCACCGGTCACGGGTGTTTTCCTGCTGATCGCTGCCAGCGGCTTCAAAAAGATGGCGGCGCATGGACTGATAGAACTGATATTAATATAAATAAACAGTAAAAATCATAAACACATTAGGTATCGCCGCGTCCAAAAATGCCCGATCTATCAAAATATGATAACTTTTTTCACTGCGTTTACCCCCGTAACGGAAAATCGCGCCCAAAGTCGAAAATGGCACTTTTATGCCATTTAAAAAAAATTACAATTCTATAAAAAGTGATCAAAAGGTCGCACAGTCCTAAAAATGATAACATTGTAAAAGTCATCAAAATCCGCAAAAACCGACACCACCCACAGCTCCATACACCAAAGTATAAAAAAGTTATTAGCCCCAGAAGATGGCAAAATCCCCCCAAAAATGTTTTGTACTGGAGGTTTTAATTTTTTTAAATGTATGAAAACATTATAAAACCTATATAAATTTGTTATCCCCGTAATCGTACCCACCCAAAGAATAAAGTAGACATGTCATTTGGGGCGTACAGTGAAATCTGTAAAATCCAAGCCCACAAGAATACGGCACAAATGTGTTTTTTTTACCAATTTCACTGCATTTGGATTTTTTTTCCCGCTTCCGAGTACACGGCATGGAATATTAATTACATGGAATTACCACCATTTTGAAGTGTAATTTGTTACACAGAAAATAAGCCATCACAAAGCTCTGTAAATAAAAAAGTTACAGATTTTTGAATGTGGGGAGTGAAAAATAAAAACGTAAAAACGAAAAACGGCTGCGGCGGGGAGGGGTATCCACATAATTAAGTATTAAGTATCCACACCACATTTGTGTTGCACGCGATCGTTTTGTGGCACAGCTGCACTAGTCTTCATACAACACATAATTCTGCACTGAAATGGGTGTTTTGGTGCTCGGATCGTGCACCACATTTATCATGCAAAGTCCAACAGAAATGTAATGTACACCCTATGTTAAAGGTGCACCAAAAAAAAAAAAAAGTTGTGCACTCCATCGGGGCAGTGCAGAGGGCGCCGGATTCATGAAGAACGGCCGCCAGAAATCCTGAATCTGGTGCCCCCTGCACACTACAGAGGCAAACCGCACATAGTGCAATTTGCAGTTTTTGGTAAATGTGGGCCAATGTGCTTACACCTATCAATATACACACATACATTAACAACTCACTATATACACATATATATATTTATATGCCTCACTATACACATATGTCTGTAAAGACATAATTAACACTTACCTGCTGCTGGCCTGCTGCAAAATTTCTGTGTAATGAGCTCCCTTCGACACATGAAGCTCCAGATGTAATGTGGAGGAGAGGAGAGGTCACAGTGTAATTCCTCACACTACCATTCTACACACTACCATTCCTCCGTTTATGTACTGAGCTTGTGCAACATCCCCCACCAGGGCCTAGCCTTTCTTTGGTGGCTGTGGGCAACCGGGGGCCCAGAATAACGGAGTGGCTGGCTTATGCGGCCTTGGGCACGCTATGCTCACAGTGCTTGGTATTGGGACCGGAGGACGGGTGTGCAAGAAAAGTGGAGGGAGAGGCTGATGAAGGAGGTTTCTCTCTGGGGCAACCCCTAAGGTGTATATAGAGATTCCTGGGTGACGGAGGATGGGGAGCCCGTGACGGTGAAGCAGCCTGATCCAGGGATCACATGAAGGCACGTGGTGCAAATCAACTCTTTATTGGAACTTCAACAGCAGGCAACAGGCAAACATCAGCAGCAGGTTGGGAAGGCTGGAAAGCTGGTTTTATACTCTCCTAGTGAGGTGGCAGCACCACTTTGGAGACCGCCTAGCGAGGTGAGCAGTCTCCCTAGGCAGCTCTTATCATGGTGAGGGTGTTATTAGCAAAAACTACCTACCCTATGCATCCGCAGGGTTGTTGCACTTGGATAAACTAAACCACCTAATAGGAGGTGCAAATTGTGACTAGACAGGCTTATACTACATTCGATTTAACCATCCAGCATCAGAGACTTTGATCCAGCATTTACACTGTCTAATATTTGAAGCTATTGATAAATATGCCCCATCATGCAACATTATTTGTGTGTTTACACTTCAGTTATAAGTATTCAAAGGATGGATGGAAGTATGAGAATGCGAAGCATTTACACACTTCAGTTATGAGTAGTCTAAGGATGGATGGAAGTATGCGAATGTGAATGCCAAGCATTTACAAACTTTACAAGATACTCTTTTGTTCTGCCAATAGTTGGTACTTATAAAAGTAAATGCGTGTATAGCAATAATAACAGTGCATAACATCCACAAAAAACCACAAACTTGCAAAATTCTGAATTAGGTCTCCTTCAGATAGCCGTAACATGGATGAAAGTGGCCTTAAACTCCATTACAGCAGCACATGCTTACATGGTGTCATTACTAGCACAGATGATACTGTACCATGTGTATTGTTATTTAATGCACATCACTAGCAGTCGCAGGGTTAATGACTGGAGGGGGATGGGGAGAGATGCTGTCAGAATGTTCTGGAGGATATGCTATCATTGTCTAGAGTTCCAGGTTTGTCCTGGGATGAATAATTCAAGCCTGTGTTAAGGATAAAATGGCACTCTGTATATATTGCGAAGTATAGTGGCCCTCTAAAATATTACATCCTCTTATCTGTAATTATGCGTCGCCTCTCTTTATAAAGTACCCTTTACACATCGTTCAAAGACTCCTCCTAAAATCATATGGTACTGCTGTAACTTAAGCTACAATAATATTATACAAAAGAACATGGTATTACATATACCCGATCAGCAATAAATTAGATTATGGTGAATGTAACAATATAGCAGAAACCTTGATTTTGACAAATAACAAATATTCTTTCTTGGATGCAGCTGTGTTAACCATTTTCTCCTCAAATGCCCTCAATAGATTATGAACCCTTGACTTGTCCTTATTTTCAGATATATTGCCTGTTACAGTGTTGTAGCCAATTATAATTTTAGATTCACTTACTGAATCGTGGATATTTAACCAAACCTGACCACAGTTATCAAGCCCCTACCTGTTATAAACACTAGGTGAAAGATGCTAAGGATCATAAAATTCCATAATAACAAAAAGACAGACTATATAAATAATTTGGTGTTTTCTGCCACCATGATCTTGTTTTTCACACAGAACTAATATACATGTCCTATGGCAGTGATGGTGAACCTTTTACAGACCGAGTGCCCAAGCTACAACTAAAATCCACTTATTTACCGTGAAGTGCCAACATAGCATTTTAAGCAGTAACTTATTGCTCCCTGTTCTTCCACATCTTTTAATCGGATCAGTCCCTGAGGACACCAATACAGTTGAAAGAAGAAATGGCAAATTCAGACTCTCATTGTAGCTTCTCTAAAGGGTCTCTATGTAGAGGAAGAATGGTGGGTCCAGCAGGAAGACCTCCAAAGATATTGCCGTTCTGTCCACACCTTCTCACTTTTCCCGCAGTTCCAAACAGCCAATGAAATGTCGCTTGAAAATAGAGCTGAGAGCAGCATCTCTTAAGTTGCCTGGGACTGCAGGAAGTTTTGGTGGATTTGTTCCTGTCTGGTGAGATCTGTCCTGGTTCTGACTGCCACCTCTGGCACTTGTGCCATAGGTTCGCCACTACTGTCCTACGGCCTCTCAAACTCCACTCGGATGGAGCGTTACGCCACAAACCACACTTAAGAGAGTGTAATTTTTCCAACTCCTCTAAGAAACTGCATCCTCAGTGACCCACAACCACTAAAAACACAATGTAAATGTTTAATGTCATAATAATCTATTAGTAAACTATGTGGTGTCCACCCCCAGGGTAGAGAGGTGCAAGAAATCTCAGCTTTGGGCAGTGGAGGGTTTTCCTGTTTGGATTATATCCTCTTTGGGGACACATAAGTTTTCAATGCCCTAATAGGACACTTAAAAGGGGTTGTTCATATCATAGATATTATATGAAGTAAACCATTATATAATGAATTCATCAATGTTTAATTACAAATAAATCACATTCCCCCAGCACAATGCCCACATGAGTGAATTTATATCCACCTTATCCAAACTGGTGGCCTAACCTAATTCATTCACTGGGAGCTTGGGGGAAATGTCTTCATTTACACCACAAAGCACCACGATGGCCTGCCTAGAATTTCACTGGACACTGCCTCTCTGATGTTATTCTGCCATCTCCTTAGTGATCAGTCTATGTGAGTCACACTACAGAAGATATCATTTCCTGTATACGCTGTGTTTGCGCATCACAACAACTTAATAGACTTTAGGCATAGTTCATATACAATATTAAAAATAATATATATTTATACATACAAATAGTGATGAAATAATCCATAAAATAAAGAACAATAGGTTAATGAACATATACATGAGACATTATATATATATATATATATATATGATAGATATAATGTAGAATATATTATGTACATTCCGACATATGACATGGCATAGTGCAGATCCTTACCTGGTAGGCATCTAGCTGTTCATCAGTAAATATAGTTTGCTTGTTTCCCATGATAGATGAGGGATCCTGGGTCTCCTGAAATGCATCACACAGGGAGGAGAAGGAGGGCTACCTAATGTAGGCATTGGCATTTACACTAAGGCAATAAGGGGCATCGGCTGCATAAGGGAGCCTCTTCAATGATGTAAAGCAAGGCCTTAGGAAACATCCATTAGCTACAGAAGGTGTCCTCAGTCTGCTGTTCAAGGGTTAATGTGGGTTTCATTGAATGCTGGCAGCTCCTTGCCTCCAGATCATCTGTGCATGTTTTATGTGCTTCTGTGTGCATCAATAAGAACAAGACACTCCCTCTGAATTGACACATCTCAGCAAATCTGCTAGCAGTCACAAGGGGGCGCTAAGAAAGCAGATGCTACAAACAGAATTGCAATCTAATCAAAAGCTTGGGATGTTATTGGCAACAAACAGCAATAACCACAGGCATATGTGGCATTATAGGAGTGCCATTGTACATGTTTTGTTAAGCATTTTATGTTACAATCAATAATGTGAGGAATAGAGAGAGCCAATACACAACATTTCAGCTCAATTAAGCAACACATTTTAGGAATGACTCCAATTCATTAGTTCCTTTACCCAAAAATCAATAATGTGTTACAAAAGAGGGTCTATTGTTATGTACACAGAAGTATTTAACATATGTTTAATTTTACTGGACTCTTCCATAGCAATATATAATTGGAAGAAGAGAGTCACTGTATCACATGTGATAACCTATGTACACACACACATATATATTTAATCAAGCGTATTATAGGTTGTAGGAAAGGAATGGTTACTCTATAAACCAGATCATCTTTCCCCTGGGAATAGAGGAAAACAGAAAAAAACAGAAATAGTGTATGAACAACTGTTAATTATAGGGGGTTATGTTTATCAGGAAATATACATATCATGAGGGGTGTCCTGTTTAGGGATCCCCTTTATAAACAGAATATGGCTGGGAGTTACAGAACCTGAACCACCTCTTCCCTTGCCCCTATTAACACTTACTCCTAGTTCCTGCCCCTCAATTTATTCTTTTTCCTTCCCCACTTTTTCACTCTCCTTATTTCACTTCTATTGTTTCTCCTTTAACTTTATTATCATTTCATTTTAGTGTCATAGACTTTTTTTTTTTTACTGTGGTTGGCCACTAGATAGAGCATTATCTGTGTAGTGTTAACAATGCAAGACACAGAACACGAACCCTTCATGACGTCATGGTTCGATAGGGGTTAAAATCCTGCTCTTGTCCTAAAAACAAAAGAACAAGTTTCTTTAAAGGAAAAAAAAGGAACAAATACAAGCTGTGTTTTCTAAAAAAAGAAGCTTTAAGTAAAATCTGCAACATTTTTAACAGCTAATGACCAGCTCCCGAGCATATAGCAAGCTCTTGCCAAATTACATGGATAGATTACAGAAACATTCATTATATTATAAACTGGGTGAATAACTTGATCACATGGGCTATGTATATGGAGAAAGTTCATAATAGTCATTAATGTTATGCCTGTTATTTGTTATTCCCTCCCTGGCCTCTGCTATATCCTATGTAAAGTAGGCTCTTATATCACACCAGCCTTGTAGCGGCTGGACTCATGAATAAATGAATACAATACCTAAGAAGTGTAACAGAAGAGCTGGCTTTCCAGGGTTATCATCAATGCAATAAAATCCTATAGGTATACTTTGCTAGCAGCTTGTTACTATAGCTGGAAATATTATCCGTCAGTGGAAAAGATTGGGGAGCAATAATTATATTACAAAGTATATGTGTCCTTAGACTTCTGATGTCAGGACAGAGGAGTTGTTTGTCACTAGGGAATAGTGAACTCTAATATTCGTTATTGTGGATGACACCTCAATAGGACCTTAGTGATTCTGGAACCTGCATTATTTTAGAGCAGAATTCATTATACATTAACAACATACATTATGCCATTATGTTTTAAAGGGGAGGCAGCCTATAGAAGGCTCATGCAGCCGATGCAAAGTCACCACTGTATATCAACAGAGACCAGCAGTGACGGGAAGAGCCATGATAGACTGGAAAGTAGGAGAAACATAAGGATTAGTTCTTTAGTTTTTTTTACAGGCCTCTATAAGTAAAATTATCCTTGACAAGCCCTTTAGGTGTAGTCACAGAACACCCATTCTACAAATTTCTAATAAACTGTAAGCCAGACCTCAGAGCAGTTTGAGGCCTTGGCCATTGTTCTGAATGGGAGATTAACTCTTGTATGGATTGTGCTCATAGAGAATTTTATGCTTTTTAAAAAAAAAAAAAAAAAGAAATTCTCTACATAGAAACACAAGTAGAGACAAGCGAATCTATTTGTTTTTTTTTTGTAATTTGGTATGAATCTGGCATTTTTCAGGCACCGAATCAAATATTTTCTTGGATGGGGAATGGACAGGGGAAAATTTAAAAAAAAATATAAGAGGACTACAGATGGTTATATAACAGTTTCCAGGACAATTGGAACGATTCAATTCAGACCCAAACCTTTTGAGAATCTAATGAATCAAATCTTCGATGAGTCACTCATTGTAGGTTCAAGCAGGGGGGTCCAATATGGTCTGCGTTCTTATATACTGTACCTCATTTATGGCCCCCTTTTTCAAAAATACTATTTTCAAAAATATGCTAATTAGCAAGAAGTACTTCTGGGGCATCATCAGAGCCCCTCCAGATTCAAGTTTCACAGGTTATTACAGGCCCCAACGGAGAACTTCTTGTCCACCACTTTATCCAAACTGCCTCCTCCTGCTTCCATATCTGGCGATGTAACCCCATGGAAAGCAGTTACAACTAGAGATGAGCGAGCACTAAAATGCTCGGGTACTCGTTATTCGAGACAAACTTTTCCCGATGCTCGAGTGCTCGTCTCGAATAACGAGCCACCATATGAAGTCAATGGGAGACTCGAGCATTTTCAAGGGGACCAAGGCTCTGCACAGGGAACTTGGCAAACACCTGGGACCTCAGAAAAGGATGGAAAACCACGGAAATTGACAGGAAACAGCAGGGTAGCATGCATGGATGCCTCTGGGGCGTAATCGCACCATTTGCCAAAATTATGGGCAACAGCATGGCCATGACAGAGTGCCCGAATGAGGCTAGATAGCATCTAAAACATGCAAAATGACCCTGACACTATAGGGGACGGCATGCAGAGGCAGCGGCAAGCAGCAGGCTATAGAATGTCATGGCGACATACCCTAAATGGACTCAGGCTTCACCAAAGGAGGTGGCAAGAAGCGCTGAAATATTTCCTATGTGAACAAAAGGTTGAGACGGTGTTTATATTTAGTCGATAACACAGCATGGTGGCGACATAGTGACCAGTTCCCAAACGTATTGGTGAAACACCCGAAAAATGAGCCTGACACAGCTTTTTGATAAGGGGACGACATGGGAGGCAGCCATGGAGACGACTTCCATGATAAGGCGACAGTATGGGGCATTTCATATTGCGCTGCTATGATGTAATTCAGGTCTACCGCACTGGCGAGAAAGATGGCCGCAGTTCCATTATGTATCTGGTGAAACACCTGCTGAAATTCTGCCTGACACAGCTCGTTTGATAAGGGGATGAGTGCTGCAATCCTCTCGTGCTCCGCGTCTGGGGTACTAGAGAGTTGACGCATGGAAATTGGTGGACGCTGTGGAGGATCGTGGAGGCAAAATGGACAGGAAACAGAGGGAGCATGACAGGATGCCTCGAGGTTGCTATCTTGGGATGGAGCTGGCGGTCCACTGCAGGCGAGCTTTCGGCCCTGTCCAAGCCCCTGCTCTGGCTCCTCCCACCCCAAATGGCCTGGGGGCCGAAGCGTTTACTTTGAAAAAAATATAATTTTAAAGGCAGGCCGGGTGTTTGAATATTCACCTAGGAATAATGGAATAGCATAGTGGTTCTAGTTTTAATTGTTTTCGGAAATGGTTCCATGATTAAGAGCGACAGTATGGGCATCCATATGCGCTGCTATGATTGCAACTTCAGGTCTCCAGCATGGCGGCGACAGATGGGCCGACGTTCCACTATGTATCTGTGTGAAACACCTGAAAATTCTGACTGACACAGCTGGTTTGATAAGGGGACGATGTATGAAGGAAGTGAACTAGTAGAGATTAAAGGTGCTGCAGTTTAAAACTATGTTAGTTGGATCGTGAGATGGAGCTGGCGCTCCGCTGCCAGACGAGCTTTCGCCAATCCAAGCCCCGTTCTAGGTACTCCCCAAACAGCATTCTAAGAACCTTTGTATAAGATCAAGTGAGTCGCGTTCTTATAAGTTTGGATATGGCGGGTGAGGGGAATGTAAACAGATGCGCAGAAGCGCTGAAATAATATTGGTAAATGATAAAAGTTTTGCCAGTATATTTTGTGGATCTCACAGCAGGGTGGCGACAAAGTTAAAAAGTTTGTGTGGAAGCCATGAAAACAACCCAAAATTCTGCCGACACAGCTGTTTGTAGGGGATGATGTAGGAGGCAGTGAACTAGTAGTAGGATTAAAGGTGCTGCAGTTAAAATGTGTAGTTGGATCTTGAGATGGAGCTGGCGCTCCCCGTGCCAGGCGAGCTTTCGCCAATCAAAGCCCCTGTCCTCTAGGCTACTCCCCAAACGCACTTCTGAGAACCTTTGTATAAGATCAAGTGTAGTAGCGTTTCTTATAAGTTTGGGATATGGCGGGTGGGCGGGGAGGAATGATAAACAGATGCGCAGAAGCGCTGAAATAAATCGGTAATGATAAAAGTTTGCCAGTGTATTTTGGGATTACACAGCAGTGGTGGCGACCAAAGTTTAACAAGTTTGATGTGGAATCCATGAAACACCAAAAATCGCCGACAGTTCGTTTGATAAGGAGACCTGTATGGAGGCAGCTATATGACGACTTTTGGAGGCAGCTATGGCGTGAAGTGTGGAGGTAGCAGCAATGGAGACAACGTGTGGAGGCAGCTAAAAAGACGACATGTGGAGGCTGCTATGGAGACAATTTAAATTGGATAGTGCCTGTATGTGGCCAGTCACAAAAAAAGTTTTCAAACCAGAGGAGCAGTAGGTGGTCCTCAGAAAAATATAAATAAATTGAGTGCCTGTATGTGGCAGTCCAAAAAGTTTCAAACCAGAGAGAAGGTAGGTGGTCTCCAGAAAAATTAAATAGATTGAGTCCTGTATGTGGCACCACTCCCAAAAAAATGCGTTAAAACAGAGACCGGGTAGGTGGCTCTCCAGAAAAATTAAAACATAGAGTACTATAGATAGAGCCGTTGGCCCTGGCAAAAAATAGCCAGTTTCCTTGCTTTAGTGTACAAGAGGAGGAGAAGGAGGACAATGTGGAGGAGGAGTGCATACATTATTCAGGTGAGCGTCTTTCACTGTTGAGAATGAAAATCACGGAGAAATCCGGCTTTATTCATCCTTGATAAGCGTAGCCTGTCAGTCACAGGCGTGTACGCTATGGTGATGATGCCACAGCCTGCCACTGAAAACCCGCTCGGACAACACGCCAGGCAGGGCAGGCAAGAACCTCCAAGGCGTACACGCCAGTTGTGCCCACATGTCAGCTTTGAAACCCAGTAGTGTAGGGAGCTGTGTGATCATTTTAGGACTGTGTATGGTCAGCTAAATCTCCCTCACCATCTTTCGTAAAGATCAGCCCTACTCTGCCGAGGACGGGGACAGGTGACAGTGGCTTGCTGGGGTGACATAAAACTGGCAAAGGCTTGTAAGTGCCCTGCCAGTGCTGGACAAGCTGCCGGCTCGCCTACTCTCCCTTGCTACTTGTCCCGCAGAAGTACGCCCTCTGCCGCATAGCGCTGTCAGAAGGGAAATACTGTTTCAGCTGTGCACCAGGCCCTGCTGGTATTCATGAATCTCACCACTTCTTTCCCTCTCAGGGATGAGAGTGGAAAGATTTGCTTGTACAGTGGGTCAGGAGAGTGAATATACCCAGTAATCGGTGAGGGAATAAATTCTTTGAACGCCAGGGTACGGGATAGGCACCCTAGCATGAAATCTGCCATATGTGCCAGCGTCCCAACGAGCAAGAATTAACTCCCCTCACTGCCTGACTGCCATTTCCTCCTCCTCTCTTCTTCTGCCCTTACACGCTGAACAGTGAAGGACTGAACAATGGTCCCTCTTCTGTCTCGCCAACCTTCTCCTCCTCTTCTCTCATCCACCTCCACCTCCTCCGATATGCGCTGAGAAGAAAAACAAACCTAGGGTGGCTTTGGCTATCAACAAGGGAATCTCTTCCCCCGTCTTGTGACGGCGCAAAGCTTCCGACTCATGCTGACAGAGAGTTTTCAACGGCCAAGCAGGGGATGGTGGGCTGATGATGGCGGCATCACCACTGACCTCTGTGTTGACTCCTCACAAGTTACAGCACCTGACAGATATCAGACATCCACGTCCCTCCTCATTGTAGACTTGAGGAAGCTGACTGAACCTGACTACCATTTGTGGTGAAGTTGAATCTGGCAGTCTACAATCGCTCTGCGCTGCTGGTAAACCTGGATAACATGGTTAATGTTGAATCCCTCGTGGGCACGTCGCACAATAGTCGGTGAGCGGGCAGTTGGAGGCGGCGCTGCGCGGCTGAGAGTGTGGCAGCATCTCTGGCTGGACTCCTGAAATGCGAACAGATGCGGCGCACTTGTGAGCAAATCAGAAGATTGGGGATGTATGGGAGGAAACGCTGAACTATGAGATTTAAACACATGGGCCGGCATGGCACATGTGTCAGTCTGCAGAGTGCAGAGAGCGCACCAGGTTAAGGCCGTTGTCACCACACAACCATGCCTGGCTTCAGGTTCAGCGGTGCCAGCCACAGATCAGTCTGCGCTGTGATGCCGTATAGCTCTTGAGCGGTGTGCCTTTATTGCCTAGGCTCAGCAGTTTGAGCACCGCGCTGCTGTCGCTTAGCGATGGCACGTGCGGGCCAGAGCTACTGATATGATGGCGCCATGCCCACGGATGGTATTCGGAGAGGAGGAGGTGGAGGAGGGGTGGGAGGAGGAGGGGCATAGTAGGCCTTGAGACCTGGACCGAGGTAGGCCCCGCATCATTCGGCGTCGGCAAGTTATGAGCAGCCCAGGGTCAGACTCGGTCCCAGCCTCCCAAGTTAACCCAATGTGCCATCAGCGATACATAGGGCCGCTGCCTGGCAGCCCTCTCCACTGTCCGTGGTCAGGTTGACCTGTCAGAAACGGCGTTGGTCAGGGCACGGATGATGTTCTCTGACACGTGTTGTGCAGGGGTGGGACGGCACATCGGGAAAAGTTAGTGGGCGGAGGGGGACCGAATACCGAGGGGCGGGCCGGCCGCCATGAGGTTTCAAAAGGCCTCGGTCTCTACCAGCCATAGGGCAGCATCTCCAGGCGAAGCAAATTGGAGATGTGGACGTTGGGGCTGGGCGTGTGGGTGGTTGCGCTATACTGCTTTTGCGTCAGCGTCTGGGGTTGGAGAGCTGACACGCGGGTGGATGATGTGGAGGATCGTGGAGGCGAAGATGGGGTTTTCGAACGGGAGAGGTGTTTGGGTCATGGTCTGGGCAGGGGTGACTAGCAGATGACAACCAGAGGAAGGAGCAGTGGTGTGCGGCGGAGGTGAACGGCTTGGTGCCATTGAGTGGGGTTTGTTACCTTCATATGCCTGCGCATACTGGTGGTAGTTAAGCTAGCAGTGGTGGAACCCCTGCTGATCCTGGTTTGGCAAGGTTGCACGCCACAGTCCGTCGTCGGTCATTCGGTGTTTCTTTAAAGAACCTCAGACTTCTGAAAACTAGCCCTCGACCACGGGTGCGACTACGGGCAACATTTGCGCTGATGCACCAGCTCTGGCCCTGCCTCTCCGTTGGCCCACCACTGCTTTTAACGTCCTGTTATGCTTTAGGACTCGCCTCCGTCTCAGAAGCACTGTGTTCACCGGCCTACAACCAGTGGGTCTGTCACCTCATCATCCTCCGATCCCTCAGTCGGCTCGCCCTCGGACTTCCTGCCCTGACAACAACTTCACCACTGTCTGACAACCGGTGTCTCCTCATCGTCCGACACCTCTTTACCCACTCTTCACTACGTCAATAATGTCATCATCACCACACAGACTGCGATGGTGGAAAAAACCTGGGCATCGGAAAATTGCTCAGACAGCAACCGGACAGTGGTTTGTGACTGTGTGGAAGGGTTCCAGAAAACAGTTCCTCAGAGTATGCCGGCTAAATGCCAAATTTTTGCGGGAGGGGGAGAGGGGGGAAGGAGGGCCGAGGTGGACGGAGCTGGAGGAGTGGGATTTCGGTGGCAGGGGGACTGCGTGGAAGACTGACTGGTGGACAAATGGCTAGAAGCATTGCTCGCAATCCACGACATCACCTCTCGCAATGTTCTGGCCTCAACAGTGCTCTACCAGCGTCCCAGAGTACAATGAGATATGATACCTAGGGAGTGTAGCTCTGCGGGCGTTACCCTGCTCCCTCTCAGCAGGTGGTGTCTCACCACGCCCAGGACCACGGCCTCGGACCCCTGCAGTAGGGGACGCTCATGTCCACGCCCTCGTCCTCTACCCTAGCCCTCGGGTTAAACATTTTCAAAATTAAAGTGTAAACTTCAAATTTTTTGTGTGTTTGTTTTTGTGTTTTTTTTTTAAACAAAACGATGCTATCCTATTGCATGGGCTAGTTTCTAACCTAAACTTACAGCAACCAACTGGATTCTGGCTGTGCCGATGATTATGAGTTATAAGAGAAATAAACGATAAAAAAACACAACGGTCGCAAGTCTCCCTGCAATTCCCACAATATAGTATAGCTGCACTACTAATGCCAGCAAGCCCAGCCACAGCAAACTAAAAAAAAAGGAAAATATAACGCTATTGTAGGCCTAAATAAGCCGTTGTGTTTCTATGGCTATTTTCTAGCCCACACAAGCCACAGCTGTTTGGCAGATTAGTGTGTTCTAAAGAAATAATAAACGTATAAAAAAAAAAAAATCATCAGACTCGGCGTAATTCAAATCAAACCCTAATAAATTTGTCCCACTTCGGTGTTGTTGAGGTGGATATGTGTGTCACGAAGAGCTAAACACAATGGTCGCAAGCTCCCCTGCAAATTCCTCAACAATATGGTACTAGCTGCAATACTTATGCCAGCAGCCCCGCCACAAGCCAAACCAAAAAAAAAAGGAAAAATATAAGCTTTTGTATAGGCCTAAATAAGCCGTTGGGTTCTCCTATGGCTATTTTCTAGCCACACTCAAAGCACACTGCTTTGGAAGATTAACCCCTTAACGACTGGCCTTCTTAGTTTTTCACTTCCATTTTTCAACACCCCACCTTCAAAATCTATAACTTTTTTATTTTTGCACATAAAGAGCTCTGTTATGGCTTATTTTCTGCGTAAC
The DNA here is from genome assembly GCA_019512145.1 of Engystomops pustulosus. Lineage (NCBI taxonomy): Eukaryota > Metazoa > Chordata > Amphibia > Anura > Leptodactylidae > Engystomops > Engystomops pustulosus. Next base: position 75,825,713 of record CM033644.1, read on the forward strand.
AAATGCACTTCGTAGTGACGGTATTTACTGTTCCATGGCGCGGAATGGGAAGCGGGAAAAAAATTCCAAAGCCAGTGAAAATGTGTGAAAAAAACACATTTGCGACGTTTTTTGTGGGCTGGATTTTACAGCTTTCACTGAGGCCCCAAATGACATGTCTACTTTATTCTTTGGGTTGCTACCGTACAGGGATACCACATTGTACAGGTTTTATAATGTTTTCATTACATTAAAAAAAATTAAACCTCCTGTACAAAAATTTTTTTTTGATTTTGTCATCTTCTGCGGCTAATAACTTTTTCATACTTTGGTGTACGAAGCTGTGGGTGGTGTCATTTTTTGCGACTTTTGATGGCGTTCACTATGCTATCACGGGAAGGGTTTATGTGAGTTCTAAAGAAATAAACGTAAAAAAAAATAAATCGCAGACGTCGGCGTAATCAATCAAACCCTAATAATTGTCCCACTTCGGTGTTTGAGGTGGATATGTGTGTCACAAGAAACTCAAACACAACGTCGCAGGTCTCCCTGCCAATTCCTCACAATATGGGTACTAGCTGCACTACTAATTGCCAGCAAGCCCAGCCACAAGAAACCAAAAAAAAAAGGAAATATAACGTATTGTATGTATTGAGGGGATATGTGTGTCACTAAGAAGCTAAACACAAGTCTCCCTGCAAATTACTCACAATATGGTACTAGCTGCTCTACATAAGCAGCAAGCCAGCACAAGCAACGCAAAAAAAAAAGGAAAATAACACGTTATTGTAGCCTAAGAAGGACTGTTGGTTCTTTGAGAATCACTCCTGTCCTGACACTATTTCTAATAGAACACCCCTACGCTTTCCCTGACCAGCAGCACTCTCTCCCTAGCGGCATCCAGACAGAGAAGACGCGAGAGCGCGGGCAGGGACTAGTCTATTCCAGGGTCACCTGATTGGCAGCCAACCATGCTATCGACGTGTAGGGTACCACGTCTGCTGGGTGGAGGGCAGAGGTCTCCTGGTTGTGATGGCTGTTTCTGGCCGCCAAAAGCAAACGGCGGAGAGAGCCATTTTTCGAGCGGCGAAGAGTATCGTCCGGCAACGAGCAGTTTGAAGTACGCTAATGCTCGAACGAGCCTCAAGCTCGGACGAGTATGTTCGCTCATATCTAGGTTCAACTAAAGGCAACAGAGAGAAGAAGAAGTATTACAAGACGAAAGAGGAGAGGAACTCCTGCACAGACTCTGACGTTGTAGGAGGAGGCAGTGCGGAGATGCTTATCTCAGGATTGAGGATAAGTTACTAGGGGTCCAAAACGCAGTGCACATGCTGATTGCTACTTGTAGCACTAGCTGTACTACTCTTTGCCTTACAGGCTATTGAGTACGTGCAATGGGGGAGATTCATATGTATTCTTCGACAGTTTTCTGGCAGAGAACGTACTGAATTTCACCATCCCCTCCGTTTTTTGGATTCTCCAACCTCACACCACTTTGGGTTTGACAGGGCAGGGAGAGAGGTGGAAAGGGGACGTGAACACCTGGCCCTACACATTACCATGCTCTCCGCCGGTTAGAGACAATAGAGAAAGAGCTCCGCCATTTCAAACTGGTCTACAGGACGGAAATGGAGAGTCAGAGTTTGAGCCTGTATCCACTAGAGAGCAGAGATCTTAATGGATACGAGCGCGGACATTCAAAATGCCACCTTAATGAATTCCCCAGTGGATCACAAAAGATTTATTCCTAGTACCTTTCCTTATTTAATCGGAGTTATTTTATTGATATGTAATACTAGAGCAACAAAAAGTATTAAGTATTTGTGAATCGCTAAAAAAAAAAAATACATAAAGTATAAAATTATTAAAGTGTGGTGTGCATTATGTATTCTATAGGCCACCTATAGCCAAAATGTCACTACATGTCTGTTGGGGTTTGTCTCTACCGCTTTGCTCTAGATCTCAGATTGGTTGGGGAGGTTTGAAAACATTTTCAAGTCAAGCCACAGATCCTCAATTGGATTATATATATAAGTATAACTGGCTACTGTGTTTACAGGTTATGCTCTGCAATTTCCATGACATATCAGGTCAGAAGTATTGAGATCAGGACTTTGACTATTAACATCAATAAGGTCAGATAACGCATTGCATAATAATATGTGTGCCAATTTTACCCAGCGCCAGCTTTTTAACTTTGTACTTTCAAGGTAACATTAACTCTATGGTGCAGTTTTGGTCATAATTTGAAGTCGTTCCTCCAACTCTGAGGAGAGGTTAAATAATTCAAAAATAATTAAAACTAATGGCTTCTGGGAATATGGAGAATATGGAGGCTTGGAAACAAAAAATACACATTTTTTTGGAAAACGAAAAAATACAACACTTGCCAGTTCTGCATCGCTCTGTACTCCAGGACCGGCAATGGTGTAAGTTATGGCATTTTTTTTTTAATTCTAAGCCCAATGCCCCTAAAAAAAGGGGTTTGCGGTGTGGAGTGGGTTCACATTTGTGAAAAACCCTTTTAAGGCTACATTCACATGAATGTATGCCGCCGCCATAGGCGGGTGGACATACATCGCCGAGATGGAGAGGGGGAGTTGGGTCCCCCTCCTCTCCATAGCGATGCATGGCGCAGGACGCTGTAAACAGGGAAAGAAGACCATGTCCTATCTTTTCCCCTGTGCGGAGCAGCACCGTACCGCTTGAGCGCCATTGCTGGCTATGGGGACGTATGTATGCCGCAAAATTGCAGTCGTATATACATCCCCTACAGTCGTGTGAATACTGTTTTTTCAGTGTGGTATTATTTCATTTTGTACTTTTTTGCACATGTGACGCAGTGTCTTTTTCTGTATGTCCTGGGAGAGGTCTGAAATTATGCTTGTGGCATATGTATACAGTGGCGTCCATCCCCTATAGGGGTCCATGTTACAAATATACAATAGACCACATAAATAAATGATAAACCTGGTGTACACTGCTGATGGAGAGACAGAACACAGTGTTGGTATAATAGGGGGCTGCTGGGACATTCAACTATTGTTTCCAACACACGTTAAAGAACAGGCCGGTGAAGGAGCAGCTGGCGTGATGTTCAACTGTTTATAAGACTCTGCATGTGCGTCGATCTGCTGAGCAGTGAAATTAGGAGGCTGCAGATACATTACAGGTGTCCTCCCTCATATACTGGATGTCATGGCTGATACCGCCCTTCCAACAGCGGAACCCTCTACCTAGTAACTAAGCAAAAACCACTTCCGGCGCGCTAAAAGCTGCTTCCGAATAGCGGGGCGTGTTTTAAAGACGTCACTTTGTAGCCCCTCCCCTCACGATCCCGCATGAACATGTGCTGGCAGCGCCTGGAGGTCACTGGTAAGAAATAGTTAGAGGAGACGTACGGAGCTGGAGGGGGAGGGCCTTGCTGGCGCGGATGAGGGTAGGTGACAGGTGCCGATAGGGGGCAGGATGGAGGTGCGAGCACTGGCAGGGGGTCCTGAGATCTGATACAAGGTTAAGGTGTGTAGAGGGGGCTGATGTGATTGGGCGCTGTGGGCGGCGACGGGCAGTGTGTGCCCGGGGGCAGTCACACACAGCAGGAGAACTCTAGAGCAGTGGTCTCCAACTTTGTGTATCAAGGACTGGCTACACCCAATTTTTTTTCCAGGGACAAGGACCATGGTCCCCCCTTTTATACCACCTATCCCGGTGTAAGGCGGCCTGAGTATAAGCCAAGGCACCTAATTTTACCACAAAAAAATGTGTAAAGGTATTGACTTGAGTATAAGCCGAAGTGTGGGTTATGCAGCTGCTACTCATTAACGAAATGGCCAAAGCAGAGCCCCCAATAGTAATACCCCTGCCCAGCCCAAAGTAACCCCCCTCCACCCCCTAGAATGCCTGCCACCCCCAATTAATGCCCCTGCCCACCCCTCCGTGGTAAACGTCCCCAATACAGCCCCCGCCCCCGTGGAACGTCCCCAATTACAGCCCCCCCCTCGTGGTAACGTCCCAATTACAGCCCCCCCCACGTGCGGTAACGTCCCAATTACAGGCTAGCCCCCCCCGTGGTGGTAAGTCCCAGTTACAGCACCCTTAGAAATAAAAAACTGTATACTACCTCAGGCGCTCCTCTCTCCCTCGACTCCAGGTCTTCCTCCGGCAGACATCCAGATGCAGGTCAGTGGGACACTGTGATGTAATCAGCCGCTTCATCGTATTGGCGCACTGACAGCGCATTGACGTGCCTCTGGCCATCTGCAGGACAGTGTGGGCGGAAAAGGAGCACAGGAGGTGGGTAATGCAGTTCTTTATTTCTTCTGGCGCGCCCCAGTGGTTGGGGACACCGCTCTAGAGTGTGCCTAGAGAAGGAGCTTTTCCCTGAACACTAGTTTATTTGCTAGTGTTCAGTTCCTCTGTCCATACTTTCTCTAAGTCATTCTAATTCTCTGGCATCTGCTATGCCAGCCCGGGCATAAGGTGCTTCAGACGCTGTATCTAGGTTTGTGTATGGTGTCCTGTTCCTTTCCATTAAGGGTCTGCTCTGGGACGTCCCATGGAGCTGCGCCGCCCAATGTTAGAACAAACAAATTTTGTACTTATGTTAAAATACTTTTCTCGTTACTACATTGGGGTAAGGATCTTGCCCTTTGCTTTATGCCTTTCCCATATTTACGCTAAGTACAAAAGTCCCAATTAGAAAGTTTAATAGCGAAAGCTATCCAGGGAAAGGCAAGCTGAAGGTGAGGCTTGAAGTGTATTGTGTAAGTGGTATAAAGGGCAGACTTACTATATCAATTGTTTTATCAATGTTTATAATCTTCTCAACTCCTCTTCACCCAGGCCATCCTAGTGATCCTCAGTCTTGGTCCTCCATACAATTTACTATTTGCTTGCTTGGGCATTTTCTAGTTGTTCGTATAAAGGAAGCAAGCCGTAACTTGCATCTGCTACATCTGAAGAACGCTTGTTCACATTGTTATCTATTTTACAGGTCAGTCGCTTGGCTGCAGCTATAATACTCCCCAGAATGGAGCCAGGGCATTCTAGTCTGTGAGTGTATCATCTGCTATATATACGGTGTTCCAAATTTGTTTAAAAATAGCATAATGATAAAAACGTATAGACTCTTTCCTGAGAGGGTGAAATGTCTAGCCTGCCACTGGTTTTTTAAATGAAATAATTTACCATATAATATAAAAATCTGATACAATTATTCTGTAGGTTATATGATTAAGGAGACACCTTCTTTTTTCATTTATTGTATACAGCCTTCCATACATGAAGTTTAAAGTTCCGTACTCTTGTAGAGCTAAATCACAAAGCTTCCTTGAATGAGTACATGCTTAATAGTTATATAGCACAGAGTACTTCTTCCCCACGGATCAGCACTGCTGGAACTGAGATTTTGATTACACAGGACACTAATATTCATTAATGTGCCATTAAACATCAATATTTAACCTGCGGTTTGTGTTATTCTAAATTATGGTTGTATATACAAGTTATGGCTTAGAAATGTAATCCAGATTTCTGGATCTTTATGATCTTTACAGATCCGACTGCACCAATATACCAGGCGATGGGATAGGAACTGAGATTTCTTATGCGTAATGAAAATTTTTGAAGCAGCCAAAGTGAGTATGCTAAAGTAATAAAACCACCTTCCGATGTTGTGTAAGTAGTGTGCAAGCAGTAGTAAAATCGGTGTATTTACTGTATTTTTTTGATTATAACATTCACATCAAAATAAGGAAATGCTATATTTGCACCAATTTCATGGTGGTTAGTGCATAATATCGTACAATATACCCAGCTCGCTACATATGCACACACATACTCAAGTTAAAACAAACATCCTCGTATAAGTGCACAGTATCCCTCAGTATCTAGCGACCTTCTCTCCTCCGGCACAGCTTCCTCATCCCCTCAGTATCAGCAGCATTCTATCTCCCCTGCACAGCTCCTCATCCTCTCAGTATCAGCAGCCTTCTCCTCCGGCACAGCTCCTTACTTCCTCGTAATCAAGCAGCCTTCTCTCCTCCGCACACTCCTCATCCCTCAGTATAGCAGCCTTCTCTCCCTCCTGCACAGCTCCTCATCCCCTCAGTATCAACAGGCCTTCTCTCCTCCTGCACAGCTCCTCATCCCTCAGTAGTCAGCAGCCTTCTCTCCTCCTGCACCCGCTCTCATCCCCTCAGTATCAGCAGCCTTCTCTCCTCCTGCACAGCCCTCATCCTCAGTATAGCAGCCTTCTCTCTCGCACAGCTCCCATCCCCTCAGTAGTGCAGCCTTCCTCTCTCCTGCCAGCTCCTCTCCCCTGGTAGATCAGCAGCCTCTCTATCCTCGGCACAGCTCCCATCCCCTCCAGTACAGCACTTCTCTCTCCCTCCCACCAGTTTCATCCCCTCAGTAGTAGCAGCCTTCTCTCCTCCTGCACAGCTCTCATCCCTCATTAGGAGCCTTCTCTCCTCCTGCACAGCTCCTATCCCTCAGTAGTGGCAGCCTTCTCTCTCCCGCACAGCTCCTCATCCCCTCAGTATAGCAGCCTTTTCCTCCTGCACAGCTATCCCCTCAGTATCCAGTAGCAGCCTTCTCCTCTTGCAACAGCTCCTATCCCCTCGTATCAGAGCGATTCTCTCCTCCTGCACAGCTCCTTCATACCCTCAGTAGTAAAGCCTTCTCTCCCTCCTGCCCAAGCTCCTCATCCCCTCAGTTGGAAGCCTTCTCTCCTCCTGCACAGCTATCATCCCCTCAGTATAGCAGCCTTCTCTCCTCTGCCAGTCCTATACATCCTCCGTATGAGTAGCATCTCTCCTCCTGGCACGCAGCTCTCATCCCCTCAGTAGTAGCAGCCTTCTCTCCCCTGCACAGTCCTCATACCCTCAGTGCGTAGCCTTCTCCTCCTGCACAGTCCTCACCCCTCAGTAGTAGCAGCCTTCTCTCCTCCTGCACAGCTCCTCATCCCCTCAGTAGTAGCAGCCTTCTCTCCTCCTGCACAGCTCCTCATCCCCTCAGTAGTAGCAGCCTTCTCTCTCCCTGCACAGCTCTCATTCCCTCAGTATCAGCAGCCTTCTCTCTCCTCACAGTCCTCATCCCCAAGAGTAGCAGCCTTCACTCCTCCTGCACAGCTGTCATCCCCTCAGTAGTAGCAGCCTTCTCTCTCCTGACACAGCTCCTCATCCCCTCAGTAGTAGCAGCCTTCTCTCTCTCCTGCACAGCTCCTCATCCCCTCAGTAGTAGCAGCCTTCTCTCTCCCTGCACAGCTCCTCATCCCCTCAGTAGTAGCAGCCTTCTCTCTCCCTTCACAGCTCCTCATCCCCTCAGTAGTAGCAGCCTTCTCTCCTCCTGCGCAGCTAATCATCCCCTCAGTAGTAGCAGCCTTCTCTCTCCCTGCGCAGCTCCTCATTCCCTCAGTAGTAGCAGCCTTCTCTCCTCCTGCGCAGCTAATCATCCCCTCAGTAGTAGCAGCCTTTTCTCTCCCTGCACAGCTCCTCATCCCCTTGGTATCAGCAGCCTCCTCTCCTCCTGCACAGCTCCTTATCGCCTTAGTATCAGTGACCACTCCTCCTCCTCCACGGCTCTTAATCCCTTCAGTACAGATTCCACCGGCTTCTCATCCCCTCAGTATTGGCAGCATCCACATCGCCTAAAGCTATTAACTTTCCCTGTAGCTGCAGAGCACATCCTGTGTATCCAGAGCCTATGCTTCTGGGTCATGTGACTTAAAACTTTCACGTGACTTGATGATTTCACATTATGTTCGGCATAGGCTTTCAATGTTTGTCAGTCGGGCAGTGAGAGGGAGGAAGCAGTGCAAAGGTCATGCTCTGAGACATCCAGGACAGCAGTCATAAGGTAGAATATGTATTCGTCACAACCTCCCCTCAGTAGCTGTGAGCAGCCCCAAAGCAGATACTTGCCCGACTCTACCAGTGTTGCACTTGAATGTGTGAATCTCGTGGAATCGAGCCGTCTCTTGGCCCGAAAAATATATAATACACAGACATTCTGTCTGCTGAACAGAACTGTATTATTTATTTTATTTATTGCTATATAACTTGGGGACTCCCATCCACTATATTTTGTGCCGAACATGGGATCATGCCAAGATGGGGCCTGATTCCATGGGATTCACGTTTGCTTGAGCAGGAAACCACAGGAAGAAGAGAAGCTGCAGGGACCACAGTATATAAGTTTAATTTTTTCATATAGTCATGTAAAAGCAAGGGGGCAATTTTGGCACAAAAATTAAGCTGAAAAACTCTGCTTATAATTGATAATGCTTTCGTATTAGGAGCATTTCATTATACTAGATCAAAGCAACTATTATGGAAAATGGAGAAGTGCAAATATAGATCTAACACTCAGGGAATTAATATGCTAGCAATACTTTTATTTCATTGTATAAAACTGGAACAAAGGTGGTGACAACCACAGACCTTAGTTGTTTATGTCGTCACCTTTGTTCTAGTTTAATATGATAAAAGTGAAGAAAGTTTTATCATCATAGGAATTACCTAAGTGTTGAACCAATTTTTGCACTACTACACGTTCTGATGTCCTTCACACCGTGCACTGGGAAAACCATAAGCGGTGAGCTGACTTGCGTTTTTTTATTATAATGGAAAATGGTGATTTATAAAGCCTTGAAAACCATTCATAAGATATAATCAAGGCTCTGATTGTACAAAATAAAGCGGCGATGGTGAACTCGAGGATCTTGCATCTCTGCTTCCTGCAATACTGCGTGTGCTTACGTTGATGAGATAAATAACAAGAAAGTTATGGACTGTCATGACCCAGGACCCATTAACGCCCCAACCTCAGGAATTTTACTGCCATGGCTGACCTCCGCATAGAGGCAGCTTGTGGCCTGAGTCTGTACCTGAGATGACCCTTAGAAAAGCCTGTTAGGGCAAACAAGTACCAGATTCTCCAGAACAAGAGCTGCTCTTTTTGTTGACTCTTGTAACCATATTTTGTCCATATAAGCCAAAACAGGGTTTGTATGTGTAAGCGCATGTATTTCTACTGAAAACAACTATACTGCTATGTGTGTTTACGCGGCGGTTCTCCAAATCCGCATCTACGGTATGAATACTTTTCACATAAATGAGATGCATGGCTATATTTTTTTTTCTCTGTATCTTCACTTATGTTCATATAGTATGACACATGTAGCACTCATATTATTACAAGCTCTACTATTGGTAAGAAAATTGCCATGAATCTTCCTTTTATTGTACTTTTGCCTAGAGCCTCATTATTCATATATTTTTATAAATTTTTTTTAATAAAATCCCTTTACTCTGGTCTCTCCATTAGCAAGGCGATCCCACATGTGTTTGAGGTGCTGCCTAGCACTTGGTAAGAGATCATTCATTAGGTAGATCTCATCTTTCTGAAATTACCCATATCTTGGTGTCTTCTTTGCAACTGATGAATTCTGGGTAAATCCAGAATCATAAATAAAAATTAAATAACCTGAGTTTTCTCCATTTCAATAACATTTGTTTTAGAGAATTTGTGTATATAGAACTACTTCTCATTGTTTGCTAAGCATTATACTTTTGTAGTTTACTACCACAAGTAACGGGAGTATATATGTATATATATTTATATATAAATTGAGTGTCGCTATAATAGATTTCCCCATAACTTGGCTGCTGTTATTCCAGGCACCTGTGCAGTGGGAAGAGAGAAATGTTACTGCTATTCAGGGACCTGGTGGCAAGTGGATGATCCCTCCGGAAGCCAAAGAATCCATGGATAAGAATAAGATGGGGCTTAAAGGTAGCTCTGAATTCCTACAGTTCAATAATAAATGGTTACTGTGCTAAATTTCAAAACGTGATGTAATGACTCTCTCCATGTGTTTATCAGGGCCTTTGAAGACGCCAATTGCTGCTGGACATCCATCAATGAACCTTCTACTTCGGAAAACGTTTGACCTTTATGCCAATGTTCGCCCATGTGTCTCCATTGAGGGGTTTAAAACTCCTTACACGGATGTAGACTTGGTTACTATACGAGAGAACACTGAAGGAGAATATAGTGGGATTGAACATGTGGTGAGTGTATTGTAATCTCTGGGAAATTCTTATCAGTGAAATGGAGGAAGATTGCTCTTTATTGCATAAGTCATGTTGTAAAAGAATGCTTCCCGGGCTTAAATCTATGTTGTGGGGCTTTTACTCTTTCTGGGGTGCATCCGTGTTTCAAGCATCAGTGTGGCCATCAAATATACTTTAAAGGAAATTTTTCCACCACTGCCAAGTCGTGACCTTTCTTGTAGGGCCTCTCTCTAAGCTTTCTGTTTGGTCAACTTATGAGCGTTTAAAACAAACCAGTCACCAGAAATGTCATTTTTAGATGGTGACAGATTTCAATAGTCTTATATGCTGATTTTAGTAAGTGCCATTTCCAGTATTCCAAATCATCTCAGTACTTTTGTAAAGCTTAAAGTGTTTTTGTATTAAAAATAGGTTTTACAGAGAAAAAGAGATGTTATATTGTACCTTTCATTAGCATGTGCTGTGTGACTAGGCAGTTGCCTATTGGGAGTGGCTGGAAAAGAGCAGTCCCCCCCCCCCCCACCCTTGGGAAACAGCTTCTCCATGTGACCTTTTCAAATATATGAAAACACCTATCACTGGGCTTAGCGCCGCCCTCTGCTCCTCTACAGCCAATCCCGAGTGTTGGGAGTTATTCATATATTTGAAAAGGTCACATGTTTCCCAAGGGTGGGGGGGGGGGGACTGCTCCTTTCCAGCCACTCTCAATTAGCAACTGCCTAGTCACACAGCAGATGCTAATGAAAGGTACAATATAACATATATTTTTTTCTGTAAAACCAATTTTTCTATACAAAAACACTTTGGCAGTGTATGTACTATGCTCTGTGGGGACTGGGGGAGTGCTAAATATGGGTCTCCTGGTGACAGGTTCCCTTTAATTCACATTATCTGGCTCAGATCCAGATAAGGTAACAAGCATTGAGTTGGTGACAGTCTACCATTAAAATGGTGTTAGATGTCCTCTAACTGATGTTTGTGCTTGCGCTGCATGTGTAGGGAGAAGGTGGGTGTTGGCTGCATATCGAAGCAAGCAACCACTGATAACACCCATGGTTGGTGCAAAAGGCATTTAAAACCCGGCGGCGCGTGGGTGCTGCCATATTAGTTTCGATCAGCTACTATGACATCCTCGGGTCATACCAAGATCCAAGACTGTCTTGTTTTATCCCATCTATTACAATATGCGATTTGGACATTGTAATAGATATGTAAAATCCCCATATACTGCTATACCGTAGTATGGCAGTATATTGTTGGATCAGTTAGGCAACCTAGGGTTAAAGTACCTAGGGGGTCTGAAAAAATAGTAACAAATAAAAAGGTTAAATTAAAAATACTCTAAAAATTCTAATCATCTTTCCCTACAATTGATATAAATATAAATAAACGGTAAAATTCATAAACATGTTGGGTATCATAACGTCCCAAAATCTATCAATATGGAATAACATTTTTTAGCGGCATTTAACCTCTTAACAGAAAATGACAGTCGAAAATGCCTTTTTTGCCATTTTGAATAATATAAAAATTCAATAAAAAGTGATCAAAAGGCCTTACAGTCCTCAAAATGATAGCATTTAAAACCGCATCAAAAGTCTCAAAAAATGACAACACTCACAGCTCTGTACACTGAAGTATGAAAAAGTTATTATCGCAAGATGTCAAAATTTAAAAAATTTGTACAGGAGGTTTTAATTTCTGTAAATGTGTGAAAACACAATAAAACCTATACAAATGTGGTATCCCTGTGATCGCACCAACCCAAAGAATAAAGTAGACATGTCATTTGGGGAGCACAGTGAAAGCTGTAAAATCCAAGCCTACAAGAAAATGGTGCAAATTCACTGTTTCACCATTTTCACTGCGTTTTAATTTTTTTCCTGCTTCCTAGTACACGGCATGGAATATTTAAATACCATCACTATGAAGTGCAAATTGTTAAGCAGGAAACAAGCCTCAAAGTTTTTTACAGGGACAAAGGTGGGGAGTAAAAAATGGAAACGCAAAAACGAAAAAGGGCCTCGGCGTAAAGGGGTTAACATACAAACTGGATACGTCTTGAAGGGGTTACGAATAGACCACTGTTATTGTATAAGTATTCCATGAGCTGGACTGCCGTTTTTTAAATTAATTCTTTCACTCTAGTTTGAGTTTATTTTCTAGCTGATGCATTTGTTGTCTTTTAGATTGTGGATGGAGTAGTACAGAGCATTAAGCTGATCACTGAAGAAGCCAGCCACAGAATTGCAGAGTTTGCCTTTGAATATGCCCGGAACAACCAAAGAAGTACTGTCACAGCAGTGCACAAGGCCAATATCATGTGAGGAAAAGCAATATATTAAGAAATGTATAATTTGATATATGGATGTATATGGGAATGGATGTACTCTTTCAACAATGCATAGATCCGATCCTTAATTTCAGATCAGATCGGCTCTTCTCCGCAGCTGATAAACAGTGTATGGAACAAATGCATACAGGATTTTCTTCAGTGTTCTTGATATGTTCACTATCTTTGTTTTCAGGAGGATGTCTGATGGGCTTTTCTTGAAAAAGTGCAGGGAAGTTGCAGAAAATTACAAAGACATTAAGTTTAATGAAATGTACCTGGATACAGTGTGCCTCAATGTAAGTTGTGGAGCTGTAATGCACAGTACTCATTTACTTATGATGCCGAGTTCTCAACTGTATATATTATCTCTCACTTTAGATGGTCCAGGATCCAACACAGTTTGATGTTCTGGTTATGCCAAACTTGTATGGAGACATCTTGAGGTTAGTCTTCAATATCTTTTAGTTTAGTGTCTTAGCTGGAGTGTATTTGAAAGCTATGATAAATATAAACTTAGAATTTTAGATGCATTTCTAGCTTTGACCTTGAAGTGAAATTTTTCTCTCACTGCTGCTGTGAAACCATAGCTAGAATTGAAAGTTGACATTTTTACTTGCTTTCCTGGATGATTTTAATGGGGTAAAAAATTTTCATTCATATTGTAGAAAAGGGTTTTGGTTAATAAATGATACTGCAAACTTTCTTTTAGGCTTTTACCTGTAACACAGATTCTTTTTTCAATTCTAATAATATGCTGTACAGCTAACACTCCTCCTTTGCCCTTTTTAACTACAAAACATTCATTCATATGTAAGTTAAGCGTGAAGGCACAAAGTTACCAATCTTTTTTTTCCCTCCCATTTACAGTGATCTGTGTGCTGGACTGATCGGGGGTCTTGGGGTTACACCAAGTGGAAACATTGGTGCGAATGGTGTGGCAATCTTTGAGTCGGTAAGGAAACCTTACACATTGACATTTTGATTCAAATGCATTGTCCCTAATCCATCTGGAGTTGACTTTTTGTTTTACTCTAAAAGAGGATGCTGCATGTAAAGGAACCGGACAGAATTCTGTTGCGAATATGCACCAAAATAAATGTGCCAAATTTATTAAGGGATTTTACCACTTGTACAAAAAAAAAAGTCAGTGTACCAAAAGATGTTCTAGTGCTCAAGCACTTTGGTGCAGTATTCTGGCGTACACAAAGCCACTAAAAGGCCATCAGAGCACATCCCGTGTTAAACGATGCCAGATTTATTGGCCTGCATCAGACACTTTAAAGTGTACTGGATTTATCAAAGGGCATCTACCACCAGGATGAAAGACTGTATGCAAATGAGCCTGAGGGGTTCCAGGCTCCATTAACACCTATGGATCCTAGAGCCCCTCAGGCTCATTTGCATACAGTCCTTCAACCTGCTGGTAGATGCCCTTTAAAGGAAATCTACCATTTTGATTTCATGCATTATGAACCAAACATACCTTGAGAATACTGTAGCTACAATGGTGCAGGCACCAATCTTGTTTAATCCTTGTTCTGAGTAGTTTTGCTGAAAAACAATTAACATTCAGGACCTTGGGAAACCTGGATTGCTTCAACCTGCCATTGATAAACACATTACACTGAACTTTCTGAACAGTCCAGACATGACTAATCAACCTGAGCTGGATAACTCCTACACAGCAGCTGGGGGATGGTGCAGTGATTGATTATTTCTGCCTCTCAGAGAACACCGCGATTACATCATCCTCTGGTGCAGTAAATAACTAATGTAAGAGGAAAAGCGCTGACCCAGGCACAGAAGCGACAGAACTTTATAATTGTTTTCTCAGCAATAAGATCCACTCAGATCAGGGATTAAACAAGATATGTGCCTGCATCAGCTTAGCTACAGCATTCTCAAGGTATGTTTGGTTCATAATGCAGGAAAACAAATGGTAGATTTTATTTTAGACTGTAAATACAACTGGACAATGTCGTACTTTGAGACACTTTTGGTAAATCTGCCCTATGTATCTTTGTGGTTCTGTCTGTCATGCTGTCTGTCTTCATATATCTTATACGTGCTGTATAAATGCTATAATTTAAGGGCTTTCAAGTCAAATTAGAGCTAAAAAGTGTTGCTAGGGCTAGCAAGTCAATTTTTTTTGTTACAGGTTCTCAGGTGGGTTTAACTAACTGAAAACCTCTCTAGTAGTGCACATAGTGTTTTTTGTTATATTAATAAAATCTGTAATGTTTGTTACCTTTTATATCTGTAATGTTCAAAATTTGATTTTTCATGGAAACTACAGACCTGAATCTAATATATATATATATATTTTTTTTTAATGTTTAGGTCCATGGTACTGCCCCAGATATTGCAGGTAAAGACCTGGCAAACCCTACTGCTCTGTTGTTAAGTGCGGTCATGATGCTACGGCACATGGGGCTGCAGGAGCATGCACGCAAGATAGAGAATGCCTGCTTCGAGACTATTAAAGCTGGCAAGGTAAGAGTTGATGATGGCTCATATACATTTATGAAATATCACAAGACTATCAATATATTTTTCTCAGAAAACCCATTTAAAAGTTTGATTTAGAGTATCATATGAATATTTCAAATGCGAAGATTCACCCTTTCCTTCATGCTTCTTGTATTTTTATTTTTCAGACTCGAACTAAAGACTTGGGTGGGAATTCAAAGTGCTCGGATTTTACAGAAGAAATCTGTCGCAGAATACAGGACAGCGACTAAGTCTCCGCTGGCTCCTGTACCCAGCTTGGCCTGCTGATATCACACGCACATCCTGTTCTGCTGTTCCTGAATTTCTTTATCAACCCCTTATCCCTTCACTAATAGTGCGCAATGGAGCAATCTCCAAATGTGGGTCAATGTGCTGAAGATCTGATGGTGAAGGGAAGAATATACTTAACCCACAAATTTGAATGAACTGCAGCAAGTGATATTTAAATCTACAAACAAGAGGAGGTTAAGAGTTTAGACTTGTATCTGACACTGTGATGCTCTGATTGTCTTCTTGAGTATACGCTGGGCCCTGTACATCATATCAGATATTCATCTCTAATCAACTCCACCTATTTCAATCACTCCAATGTTGTATGCACTACTGTATGCATACCCTCCCTCCCCAGCTCTGTTAAAGGAGTTGTTCAGGTAAAGGTTTTTGAAAATGCTCAAAATGGGTTAAAATAAATTACTAACCACCCAAGGCCTATTGCCCTTTACCGATGGCAGTCAGCGAAAATCACTATGTGCTGAGGGGATCTCCTAACCCAAAGCTCTGATCACCGGAATCCAGGTAGTTCATTGCAGTGATCAGAGGTTCATGTCGGCAGTTCCCTTCAGCACCCGATGCGATTTTGTGGGCAAGAGGCCTAAAGCTAGTGTTCAGGTGCTGCCAGTCCCTCAGAGACTTTTCGACTGTTACAGTGACACCACGATACGTACATGTCACTGGTGCAGCCAAACACAGGTTGGTATGGCTTGTAAAGCAGTTTTTATTATTCTAACAGATTTTGAGCAATTTTCAAAATTCGAATTATTTTTTTCCATGGACGGCCTCTTTTTGTTTGATCTGCCTTTTGTATCTTGTTCCAGGTAAATTTTATATGCAGGCTTGCAAAAGTAGTCAGGTATTCCAGCAAGACAAGTTGTTGGTTTTGCATATCTGCATATGAAAGCAACTGGATTGCTTTGGTCTATATAGCTCTTAATAAAGGTGATCTTTTTATTTTTAAGAAACCCATATCAAATTGCACACCTTGCTCCATAATGGTGGTTCGTTCAACCACTAGAGGGCGCTGCAGAACATTAGTCAGTTGTGGGATAAAGCACAGTCCAAATCAGAACCCGCATTTATGAATGTCTTGTCTTGCCTTAATCTTTTTTATTTTTTGCAGCTCTATTTATTAAACCGTTTTGGGGAGCCCGCCCTGTATCTGTGAACTGTTCGCTGCTCTGTTATTGAAGTTTTTTTTATGCAATTTCATTAAATGTGCAAGGTGTTCTAAAAAAAAAAAGAAAATTGCTGAAGTTTTGCCTCTTATTTTAAGACTTCAGGTATAACACTTTCAATATCACAGCTTTATGAACATTCAGCACTTTATTAGAAACTACCCCAAATGTGTAATCCACTTTGTTCATTTATTGAAACAATGTAATTTTCCCATCCAAAGTCACAGAATAAGGCACTGATTGGCAGAAGGAGTAGGAAGTATTTCTTGTATAACAGATATTGAAGATTATATTACAGGCAGTCCCCGGGTTATGTACAAGATAGGTTCTTTAGGTTTGCACTTAAGTTGGAACTGGTATGTTTTATGATTGTAACTACAGAAAAATTGTCCCTGTGACAATTGGATTTTCAAAATTTTGTACTGTCATTGGAACAGGGATTATCAATAACTTCAAACTTCATTACAGACACATTACTGTTTATCATTGCAGCCTGGGGCTGAAGTAAATCATCCAGAGAGCTTCACCAGAGGTCACAGTGGGCAGAGGGGCCCGTCTGTAAGTTGAGTGTTCTAAAGTCAGGGACCACCTGTATTGTAGCTGGAATATTAATTACATACTACCAATCTAGTACTTCATTCCACCTGAAGAAGGTCAATTCATTGTGTTCTTCTTGGGAAGATTCAGAGATGGCACAGCATTTGGCCTTCACATTGAAGCTACATGTCTAGTGTCCTGTTGAATAGAAGGCTTCTACTTCTTTACTGTACTTGTCTAAGATGGCATGGCGTTTTATCTTCATTGTTGGCCCTACAGAGTTAGAAAATGTAAGCATAGCATAAAATTATCCATAGAGATTTAAAAGCTTTTCGTAGGACAACCCCTTCAAAATGTGATCCACAGGATGGGAAAGCTATATTTTCTAGGTGCTGCACACTGTCACCTATATGAATACTAAGCCCTTTGGAAATTTCTCTTTGTTATACCACATCACTTAATGTTGATGGGGGGGGGGGGGAGTCTACAGAAACAGTCACATAAACATTAATTAGAGTCCAGGGATAATAAATTACACGCATGCATTAAATGGGTTGTCCAATCACATCAAGTTTTTCCCTTGATACCTGCTAAACTCCCATGTATCATGAGAATGGGGGGTCTCAAATGATGGGAGCTGCAGGTTGGACATGCATGCTGCCCTTTCCCAGCCAGCATCATAGAGATGAATAGAGCAGCAGCGGGATGTTCATTTGGGGGTACAATGGACCTCTGTGGTGGTCTCACTACTGGAACCCCCACTGCTTGTAAGTGTTTTCCTCTATCCTCTAGGGACACTTGATGTGGCTGGACAGAGGGATTAGGCACCTTTTAGTCCATAGCAAGCCCTTGCTGATTATGATTGTCAGCTCAGAGAATTGCAGGATAATAGAACAGTAAACTACTACTGTAGTCTTACCCATTTCACCACCTGCTATTGAGAAGTCCTTGGAGAGGATTGTCCATTTCTGGATACGCTGAGCGTTTGACACGGCTTCAAGGTTGACCTTGTCTATGCCTTCTTGAATAGCTTTGTAGACAGATGTATCTTTTTGGCCCACAACCTCGCATACTGTCATTGCCTTGCTGCCAACGTCGTGACAAAAGTGAATTGCTTCTGGAGTCAGTTTATCCAGTGGTTCCAGCGTATCTGGGTCCACAGTGCTCTGATAAGAAATTCATTAAGTTGTATTGTATTCTGTGAGATCAATACCTAGCTGTCACCTAGTGAACACATTACCTTGAGGGTAAGAAGAATGGACAGAAACTTCCTTCGATCTCCAATAAGCACTGCATTGCTCACAATTGGTAAATGTCTCTTTACAGCATCTTCAATGGGGATGGGAGGAATGTTCTCTCCACCAGCAGTGATGATCATCTCTGATTATATAAAACATTACAATGGAACTACTGTATATGAATTTCTGATGGCTGCCTGAACACGTGCCATACTTGATGTTAAAACCAACTAAACCTGAACAAAACCCACTAAAAAGAAAATCTGTAGGTTTACAATTTGCTACTCAGATTTTCTCCACAAATGTCAAAATTACCTTTGATTCTGCCTGTTACTTGCAGAAAACCTTCAGAATCCATCCTCCCAATGTCTCCTGAATGTAACCAACCATCCTCGTCAAAGACCTCTCTAGTCTTCTCCTCCATATTCAAGTAGCCCATGAAGACTGTCCGCCCCCAGAAACAGATTTCTCCATCTCCATGCGTGTCCTTGTTTTCAAGCTTCATTTGGCATCCAGGGACAGCCTTTCCACAACTGTAATGAGAGCATTTTTACATACTAAACCATCGGCCTTCATTTATTAATAGTGAGGAAGACTGCACTGCGTGCTGCTTTGAGTTACTTCTCATAGCAGATGTGTTTAGGCTTAAATGCTTGCGATTGCACACCACATGTTTTGCTGGTTAAATTATTCAAAACATATGTTGCTCCTTCCTGCTATAAAGGTTTAGGAGAAGCTCCTCTCCACTGCGTTTTACTTTAAGCGCAGTTCTCTTTGGATTCAAATTACAGGTCTCTTGGCCGTTTTTGAGGGCAGTTTATCGAGCCTATTTTACTTGATTCTGACCTGTATGGCCACAAAAATTATCTCTGCGTCACCTTTATGCAAAAGGCTGACAAATGTCAGTAGCTTGTCCCAACCCGATGAAGTGTTACATAATTGTCTTACCTATTAACTGATCCACAAATATGGATGGCGCTCATATGACACATATGTTATCTCTATTTTTCACAACCCCATAGACAGGAGAAATAATTATTTTTTTATTATATATATATATATATTTAATAAAGGGGCACTACGAAATTACAGCTGTGTGTATGAGCCCATAGAAATATGTGGGGATGTTAGCTTTCATGCAGGTGTGGGCAGCAGCAGGTCGGCACGGGGCATTCATTCCTCTGCCTGCATACTTTCTAAAAGTATAGAAAACTACATCTGGTCGGACCAGGCCTTGTTTTGTTCACCAGCACAACACGCACGGCAGATACATAATCGGTTCTAAGTCGTGGCGGCGGGGCTTTATCATAAGCCGGCACATGGAGCGACAGCTTATTATAAATCTACCACAATGTGCATGAGGGCTAAATGAGTGGAGGGAGTGGTTGGAAGCTGATAAGTGACAAAAAAAAAAAAAAAAATTAAAAAAACCACTACAAATATAAAAAAAAAAAAGTTTCTTATGTTTACTAGTTATGTTAAATTACAAAATAAAAAGATGATTGTAGGTACACTTAAAGCTCTTAAAAGTTAAAAAGTTTATATATAATATAAAAATCATTCTTACCACTGGAAGCGATGGGTATTAGGGCTAGACATGACATGTGGCCCTGATGTCTCACTCATGCCGTAGGCTTCATATAAAATAATGTTAAGTCCCAGGAAAAATTTCAGTGTTTCTGGCGAGATTGGAGCTGCTCCTGAGAAATGCTTCTGGCAGCGAGAGAAACCCAGCATCTTGCGGATTTTGGACAGGACCAAGAAATCTGCTATTGTTTGGAAAAATGGCTTCAGTTCACCACTGAAGAAAACACAATAAAACACACATTCTTATGTTTATTTCCACTAAATACAAAAATTTCAAGATTTCTGCTTGAGTGTATATTTATGTTTTGCTTTTTTTTATACTGTAGAAGCTGGCAGAAAACATAACCCAGCGAGCTCACAGCCAAGCATAGGGGTGAGCACTGCTCACTCCACAACTCTCTGTAGAAAGCCGAGCGGCCACCGACGCAAAGCTGCTAAATATAAGTCATTCTCCATATTTTACCGACGGCCACCCCGGCCATGTTGCACTGTGATCCGGCACCATAACGGTTGTGTGCATGAGGCCTTAGACCATGTTCACATCTTCCACTGACTAAACTCTCACACCTCCAATCTATCCTTAATGCAGCAGCCAGCCTTGTCTTTCAAACCAAACGCTGCACAGATGACTCCAAACTGTGCTCATCACTGCACTGGCTGCCAGTTTCCTTCCAAATACAGTTTAAAGTAATCACCCTCATCCACACAGCTCTGCCTCCTTCTACCTGTCATCTCTGTCTACTGTCCTACCCGTGCTCTTCAATCTGCCAGTGATCTTCGATTATTCTCTACCTTAAAAGCAAATGTTAAACTTCCTATAAATTGTACAATCAGTGTTGATAGTTGCTGATTGTTAAGGGACATGCCTCTCTTCCACATGAGTGGAAACACCCAGCTGTCACTTTACCTACATTATTTGAAAAAATGACCAAAGACTGCCACAAGGCATTATGCTCCAGAAAGACAGATTAAGGAGCATATGTATTATTATGCCATTTATCTAACGTCCAAAAGTTGACAGATAAAAGATTTATCACAACAGCTCCCCCTCATTAAAAAAATAATAGTTTTTTTCATTCATTTCGTACTTTGTTGATGGGTTTATGTGTTTTTCCAAGCAGACAGACATGGCCCAGGACAGCATCTTTCTCCTGACTATTCCTGCTTGTGATGACATCTCTTTAATACGTTCCATGATTTTCTCCCAGATTCTTGGGACTCCCATGTGAGCTGTGGGTTGCGTCTCTTGCAGTGTTTCCACCAGGGTCCCCTGTCATGAGAACACATCAGAAATATAAAGGCCTACAGGCAGATGACATAAAAAGCATGGAGCAATGATCCCTTCATTTTCTCTTGACCATTATCCAGAAGGTTTAGACCTAATGATAATTCTGGAACTCTTTAGTTAAGCCCCCTGATTCCTGAAGATGTGCTACCAACACACAATCACTTTTTTGTCTACCCATGAGAGAAGGTTAGCTGACAATTGGTCTTTTGCTTATTTGTCAGCTGAATCCAGTCAATGCATAGTGACTACATAATACCTTTAAGGCATCTGGCTTTGCAAAGTAGACATGTTCTCCCCACTTGATTCCTGTCCACAGGTCATATATTTGAGCAGCAATATGGCTAAGAGGGAGGTAACTGACAATGGACTCTTGTTGGATTTCAGCAGGCTGCATGTCTCCAGCACGACTGGCATGAGCAGCTGTCCATGTGATCTGTGTGTGAGAGTAATGCAACTTAAACCAAAGGTCAATACATTGATAAATTGAATGATTAAATACTGGTGTGAACCCATCAATATTCTACACCCTGAAGTTACGTACTGGCACCATACATCAAGAACATTGGGCCTAAGCCTAAAACAGTACAGGAATTCCATTTATCTTTCAAAAGTATTAAGACTTATATACTTGTTCAGCTCAACCAATATCTAAAAATAAAGGACAGGCTGTCTGAGATTCCATGAGCAGGTCTTCAAGATTAAAATATAAGATGTCTATAACCAACAAATACAGAAGTATGCCTCATAGATACATGTAGAGTCTGATAGAAAAGTTATCTCACTGTACAGTAATGTATGGTATCTCTGAATGCAAACTCTATTTGGGCTGAAAAGATCAAACTGTGTGTAGTGAGTAATGATTCATATACTACATACATTATCATGGCTTAGCATCACTCCTTTGGGGTTTCCAGTGGTCCCAGAGGTGTAGATAAGGACACAGCATTGGTTAGGCATCTGGGACTGTATGATGTCATCTAGGTGATAATCGCTGATTTCGTTTCCCAGTTCCATGAACTCATTCCACTAGAATTTTATTAAAAAAACCAAACAGAAGTACTGAGACTTGTTTCTGTGTAAGATAGCATATCTTAATAATATGTTGTATGTTTCATGTACTACACTGTAGATTTTAGGCTGGGTTTACAAGCTCGCCTATCTGATGTAAAACATGTGTAACTTAGTGAAGGTACTTAGAAAAGTACTTGATCTGTTTTGTCAAATAGCAGTCCTAAAATGCTGAATGAAATAATCACTACATGTCCTGATATATGTGAAGGAGATCTTAAGTGGTTTGTACAAGATGTAATATCAGTCCCCATCCTCCAGATAATGGATTACAGTACAATCAGAGGAGATCTGTCCACTGGGACCCCCACTGATAACAAGAACATGGGTCATGTTCCACACAATGAATGCAGGTCAAACAAGTAAACTGATGCTTCTTTCATTATGTATGGCACTCCTGGAGGTAGCCGTACTTTAATCATAAAAACAACTTTTATAATGTGTCTATTATGACCCCACTAAAGTAAATATCATCTATTATACCTACCACACATACACAGTGATACAATTCTAACCTCACACATAAGTTTTAGAATAATTATTTATAAAAACAGAGTATATTTTCAACCTACCGTGTATAGATCTGCACGCTTGACTTGTAAACTGCCTTCATATTGAACAACAGCTTTGAGATGTTGCAACTTTTCCCATATCTGTGAATAAATAAATTATATTTTTAGAATCTAATGATTTGATTATGCACTTGTCAATTATTAAGTGTGGTTGGGATAAACAGGGCGATGTCATATAAAGTCCTTTACCCACTTACATTTGCAAAATCTACCTAATGTATCTGATCTCATGAAATCACAGCATGGGGAGTATTGAGGCATCAGGAGGAGTAGAATTCCATGGATTTCATGTGATCAGATACATACATTTTAGATTTTGCAAATGTCAGTGGGTAAAGGACCCTAGATTACATCACCCTAAACAAAGAAATAACAAAAACATATAATAATTAATAGAAAAATGCTAGAAGACAGTATGGTAAGCCTCTACCACTGCCTCCTGAGTGACAAGGCCTGTCTCCCTGCAAAGGGAGGATGTAGGGTAGGGTTCAGCTTTATATCCCCCAAACAATGGAGAGAAAGCAGAAGTTTGACTGATCTCACCAACAAGCCCTGGTCTCGACTGAACAGTTGCAAAATTGTTGGCCTTTGATAAAGCTACCATTCCAGACAGATTTAAAAATGGCTGTCCCACAATATGTCATCCCCAGCTGACACTTCTTTTCTGGACAGGCCTTCCCTGCCCAGCACCAACAGGTTTTGGAGAAAATAAGGTTTGCACTATTCATTTTTTTAGTCACAAGTTCACATCACAACTGATATGTGGAGAAGTACTGCCCTCTGGGTTAATGCACTTTTATTGCTGTTATAGCTCCTATCACTCTGTGATAGTCTGTTTAAAATTCCAGAGTGTGGACAGGGACTCTCTTAGCAGCCAAATTGACCCTGTGTGCTGATAATCTGGTTCCATCAGTGTCCTGGTTTATCTACACTTTTATTTACCTTCTAAACATTCACTAGTATCTGCCACGGAGAAAAAGAGAGATAAAACAGATGAGAGATGATGAGATCCATGAGATGTGTATAACACATAATGATACTCTCCAGCTCTGCAACATCAGAGCTATAACAAACACTGTCAGCTCTGCAAACTCCTACATTACGTAGCTCAGCTGTACCACATGCCCTGATATAAAGATGTTATCTTGCCTGTAGTTTGTAGATTTACTCTCCTCACACTGCTGTTTTTCAGCAGGAAGTGTGAGAGTCAGTGTGTGTGTGTGAGCTTGTCTTGAAATGCAGGGGAAGGGGCCGATGCCGAGACACTGCAGTGTGAGACAGGAGAATCTATTCATGGGAAAAAACTGTCCCACCAACCCTAAAGTCAGAAGATTTATAGTCCGATCCCGGGGCAATGGAAATTGTGTACACCGGGACTGATAGAGAGAGGTTGGAATTATATCTGTAAAATGCTATATTTTTGTTAATAACAGTAAATTAGAAAATGTATTATCTTGTTACCCTGAGTATATTTAAGAATCTTGTTTTTGTGGGAATACCCCTTTAATGAATATTAATCAGCAACACTAGCTAGTTGTCTTCACACTAATCACCTGACAGCAATATTCAAGAATTGGCTTGGAGTTGGAATGGAACCTACCTTACAGCTCCCCTTAGTGTAGGAGGCATATATGACCAGATTTGTGCAATCTGTAACATCATTCCTAATCAAATCTAGGTGTTTTCAACACTGCTGAGGTAAAAAATAAAACTAGTTTTTAGCTCAGAATTGGGGGGGAGGGCAGCATTTTTATATTTTATCTTTGCAGTGTAAAACACCTAGATTTAATTATGAATGATTTAACAGTGTTAAAAATCCACTGTTTAGTGAGCCAGTCAGTTTTACACAAATTTAATACACTAGTCTCACTCCTGCTTGTACACTAAAGTAGGTTCCATTCGACCATCAAGCCAATTCTTGAATATTGCCGTCAGGTGATTAGTGTAAAACCAACTAGCTAGTGTTGCTATACAGCTTAGCACAGTGATATGTGGCTAATAGAGTATATATTCTGTAGGTAAAGGAGTTGGGGTTTGATAAAGAGATATTTATCCCCCCATTCAGTACAAGTTTAAGAACATAGTTCTCACTCCTGAAAAAGGAATTTTGACACAACAATATAAAACTTACACTTGCACTGACAACTAATGTGTAATAATTGATGGGAGTATTTAAAAACACCGGAGGATTAATAATATCTATTTTATACTGATTAAAAGTTATATTTAAGTGACTAATGGATGTAGATGTCCCAATTGGACAACTTTCTCTTTTTCACACAATTTTGTATTCACAAAACCCAGTCACAGATTCCATTCACTAACAGCAACACTTTTATGATGCACATAAAAGTGTGCTGTTTAATGACAGGAGCACTTTTATCTTTTATGATCCACATAATTCTGCGCACTATTCACTGCAAAGAGGACTTTTATGATCCACGTATTACTGCACACTACACACTATTAAGAGAAATTTTATGATCCACGCATTACTGCAAGCTATTCACTGTGAAGAGCGCTTGTGATTCATCTGTTACTGCATGTTATTCACTGACACAAGCAACTTTACAGTCAAGGTGTGATTGATGATGATTTATGATTTTTCTGGATACTATACACAAACATGACCTTTAAGATCTTGCTGGATGATGCAGTGAATGCTAATATTCCTGTCTGGTCTTTCCTAGTATTGCTGTATATTCCTCTACAATCAGTAAGAATATACCTGCACTATAGAAGCAGGTATAGAAGGGCAATAGTAATAATTGGCTTTCTACAACATTCAATCAACAGCTTGGTGCTTTTTCCTGAACATGGACCCGGATCCCGAACAGCAGTGCTTGTTTAATCTCTGAGTTCATGGGTGCTGAACCTGCCAAGTTTGGTATGGACTCGAATTGTGCACTTTGGGTTCACTCATCACTATTCACTAGACATTACAACCTATAAATTAATTTGGTAGACACACCAAAAGTATATGTACCTGTAAAATCTTCTCCAACTGCTTGTGATTTTCAACAACAATAATATTTGCCCTACAGTCATTTGCAACATAATGACAGGCTTCAGGGAAGTTGGTTGCATAAATTCCAGTTGTAATTCCCCTAACATGCAAAGTGAAGAAGATATAGGTTATAGCTATATGAAGCACGGTTCGTATATAATGGTTTTGTTGCCACAAAACTGAATGAAGGCTTTACTGTAACGTTAATGACAATATGATAGATTCTATAAAAAATGTTGCCATGGGCATTAGACTTGAAGACTTGTGTTAACATAATTTCTCTGTCCAATGCTTTTGCCACTGACTTTCATTGTTAAAAAAAACAAAAAAACAAAACAAGGGAGTCTGACAGATTTACTCCCCCAAGGACATATTTTGCCTTTGGATTATTAGCCCCCAGGTGCATAACCTTACATTTATCCACATTGAACCTCATATCTCCTTCTCGAAAGCAAGCAACAAGAATAGGCTTGTAACTTCTTTGTGGCGGTGTATTCGTAAAACATGTTTATGACTTGTCTTTTGTCTTTCCACCATTAAAAGGGAATATAGAAAAAAAAAAACTTGGTAGACACACCAAAAGTATATGTACCTGTAAAATCTTCTCCAACTGCTTGTGATTTTCAACAACAATAATATTTGCCCTACAGTCATTTGCAACATAATGACAGGCTTCAGGGGAGTTGGTTGCATAAATTCCAGTTGTAATTCCCCTAACATGCAAAGTGAAGAAGATATAGGTTAAAGCTATATGAAGCACGGTTCGTATATAATGGTTTTGTTACAACAAAACTGAATGAAGGCTTTACTGTAACGTTAATGACAATATGATAGATCCTATAAAAAATGTTGCCATGGGCATTAGACTTGAAGACTTGTGTTAATAAATATAAGAGAAATGGACTAGTATATACATATTTCAGAAGAAAAATCACACATTTCAGTTATTCATACTCTTCTGTTTATGTTTCAATTATAAAGGTTTTGACCTTCCTTTCCTAAAAATAATTACACTATAAAAAATATTAAAGAAGAAATTCTAAACAATAGAAAAATATACAGAGGTGGCTAAAATAGTCATCCCATTAGGCTCTGTTCACATTAGTATCATTGGGTTTAACTGCAAACAATCCTTGATCTCGACTCCAGATCTTCTTGCTGTAGCTGGCCAACATTTTTAATAACCCAACTCTTACTTTTAAGAGGTTAAAAGTCTAATTCCTTCTATGTTACAGCTGAAACTCCCTGCAATGGCACCAGCTCAGCTACCAGAAGCACAATCAAAGTCAATAGAACACAGGTGCAGTTTAGTCCTGTCTTCCATTAATCAGGGTCGGGAAGTAGGAGTTCTCCTTATGGAGACTGCCAATTAACGCTGCCTTGTAGGCGTGTAGAAACTTATAGCTATTGATGCTCCACTAGGGGATTCTGGGAAAAAAATTCCAAAACATGCCTTCTTTTAGCTACTTTGTAAGGTATCCCATCCTGGAAAACTTATTTGCATATTTTCTGACTTGACCAACTCATCGGAGGACTTGGTGCAAAAGTCGACAGAAATACAGGGCAACAAAGGGGGGACTTAAAAGAAAAAAACCTTTAAAGAATTCCAGGTTCCTGATAAGGATGACCAATCCTTAGTACAAGTCATCAATATCAGACAAGTGGGGGTCCAAATAACAACAAAGACAGAATAAAGACAGACTTCCAGCTCAGTTATCTGTCTGATGGGTAGGTCAATGAATAGAGGAGCAATATCAAGAACCTGGAAAACTTGAAACTTAAGTTACCGTAAATAAAATAGCTCATCATGTGCCTTAAGGTAAATGAACTTGATAAACATTTCTTCCAGCTGACACACCAAAAACTATTTCTTTTCTGAAAAATACCATGTCATTAACAATAACATTTCATTTTACTTTTAGTGTCATATGATTATAATGTTGATAACCACACTTACTAACACACATTTGTATGCCAAGGAGGAAATCAATGGTATTTTCAAAACTCTTTTAGTGATGTATAGTCAGGTTTATTCCTGGTTTGTTCTGTATCTAAATCAATACTTTACTTTACTTATCCTGTGTTGATTTTTACTGCCATAATTTCTCTGTCCAATGCTTTTGCCACTGACTTTCATTGTTAAACAAACAGAAATTATAAAATGGCCATACGCAGGTCATCACAGATGCCAGATTTGTGGTTCTCATTAACAGTTTGTCTGTCAAGGTTGTCAGTCTGGAGTCAAAGTTAAAGTGACTATATATTTTAAATAGTTTTGAAGCAAAAGAAGGAGATGAAGGTGTAAATTATAAATGGGAAAAGAGAAAAAGAAAAAAATAGAATGTGGCATAAAGTCCCATATGGACATGTACCCTCTGACCAACCACCTTTGTAATTGTGATTCTCACAGGATATTTAATTATTGCCAGAAAAACTGACTATAATTCAAACAGAATTTATCAAAATACCATACATCATATTCTACTATTTAGACCTTAAAGGGTTCAAAAAATATACAGGTGGCCTGAACATGGGCATGGCACAGGCTTACAGTGGTGGAGAATGACGCAAGTGCCTGAGGAATTAAGGTTTTTGTGGGTTTTTTGTTAACAACCCCCCCCAGGCCACCTTTATATTTTCTTAAACACTTGGGCAGCCCCTTTAAGTCATAGCGGTACATGAGGTGGATATCCATGGGCCTAGAACGCATGACTATTTTACAATTAGTTTTTTTTTAATGGGGAAGGCTTTCTCTGTATTATATTATGGTGGAAGCATGAATTGCAATATGTAGAAGTCTGACAAAGAGTTTGGTATTATGACCCAGAGCAGATCAACTCAAAATCATATCCCTCGGGACCAGAAAGTAAAAACAGATAAAGAGATATTTTTAAGGTCTTTGGGTCCAGTGGAGTTGGGTCTGAGAGGTTTCTGTTTAGAGGATCCTGCTCTCCTGTGACCAATACTGTATCATTACCACAACTCTCCACTTCACCACATAATGGTGAAGATCCTGATATGATCAAAGGGAGCAGGAGGAAAACACAAAAGATTGCAGTGCTGTTCAAACCTCAATACTACCACTGCTATTCACACAGCAATAGAGTTCCTAATGCTACTGCTTCTTCTCGTATTATCTCTACTCCCCCCAGTATTGTAGCTCCTGTTCTGCTGCCCCAATACACAAAGAAATGTACTTACCCAGCAAACACTGCTCCCACCGCTGAAATAAACCATTCTGGTGAATTAAAGCCAAGTATACCCACACTGTAAAATTTCTTCAATCCCAGCTGCAGATAAAGAAATACTCATTTTAATAAAGGCAGAATACTAAATATCATAAGGTCATAAAGCATGAGCTCTACAGAATGTATTGAGAAACATTCACAACTTACTTAAAGCGCTCAACTTTAGAAGAGACTTTACTATAATTCGGAAGAAGGATGTGTAATGGTACAAACCAAATTCTCAGTCGCGTCTAATATCACTAACTATAAAAAAAATGCATGTATTAACAAAATGTTAACACATGTGGCCCCTGAAAAACTTGAGTTTTTCACGTGCTTGTTCTGCGTGGGCTTTTGATGTGCAGAACTTGCATTGCACTCTGAACCATTGTAATCAATGTTTTTTTTCATGCAGACATGCACATTTTTTTTTACGCAAGTTTAAATCTCAGCATTCTCTACTTTTGCAAGTCACAAGCATGAAAAACGCACCATACAAGTCTATGGAGATGCATGAAAACGCATTGTACTCTGAGACATTGCAAGTGCAATGCGTTTCTCACTGATCAATTGCCATAGAAAACATAGAGCACAGTCCTGAGTCCTTTTCACCTGCGTTATCTGTGCGTGAAGAACACATTGAAAATGCATTGAAAACACCAAAAAAAACGTGTGAAAAACTGAGACACTGAACAAACTCTGACTGAAAACTGATGAAAAATGTAATTTTTTTCCCTGACCAAACCCTGATTGCTCCCTGATCAGACTCTGACGTGATCTGCAACGCAGGTGTGAAAGAGGCCTAACAGGTTTTTCCAGGAGTTTGCATTTCTGTTCTTTTGAGTCATATTTTTTCATTTTTTTTGTTTTGTTTCCAGAGCTGCATGACAGCTTGTTATCTGTAGGACACATTGGGACACATTTACTAAGAATGTGAAAACTGCACTAAAAGTGATCTGCCTGTGTATAATGCTTGTTCATTAAGAACATGCACCAGAAATCATTAATGTGTCGCTTCCCAGCACTGGCCCGACAGAGTTCACCAACTTTTTTGTGGTGCACCTTTAACATAGGGCGTGTGACAGACGTTGCATATTAAGTCAGGCGCGTGGTTCGACTGGGCATCGGAACGCCCCCTAAATTGTGTTGCATGAAGACTATTGTATTTGCAACACAAAATGATCACGTACAACACATTTGTGGTGCAGACACTTCTTAAAAATCGTTGCAAGCAGTTTACACTAGAAAGAATGTGCAATGTCCGAAAGAAAACTGGCGCAAGGCCCTTAGGAAAGGGGCCCCATTGTACTCTCTACTGACTGTGCCATATACTGGGGATCTGGAAAAAAAATCTAGAATTAGGCCCCTTCCACACTTCCATTACGTCAGAGTTTGACATTTTGCATCAGAGTTCAATCAGTTTTCAGTCAGAGTTTGTTCAGTGTCTCAGGACCCTTCCACACTCGCATTTTTCATGCGCGTGTTCTGCGCGTGCTTTTCACATGCAGAACCTGCATTGCACTCTGATCCATTGTAATCAATGGGCTTTTTCACACTTGCATTTTTTTTACGCACACACGCGCGGTTTTTTAACGCATGTTTAAATCTTGACATGGTCTACTTTGCAAGTCACACGCACGAAAAATGCACCATACAAGTCTATAGAGACGCATCAAAAACACATTACACTCTGAGACACTTGCAAGTGCAATGCGTTTTTCACGTATCAATTGCCATAGAAAAGATAGAGCTCAGTCCTGAGTCCATTTCACGTGCATTATCTGCACATGAAAAACGCATTGAAATTGCATTGAAAACGCATGTGAAAACTGATTGAAAAATGTCAGTTTTTCACTGACCAAACTCTGAACGCTCTCTGATCAGACTCTGACGTGATCTGCAACGCAAGTGTGGAAGGTGCCTAAGGAGTAGTTTTCACTTTACGATCCAGATGACACTTCCCTTTCATTCCTTGACACAATCACAGAGATATATAGTTTTGTTAAGACTTTGGCTCCGACATCCGACAGAGGAAAAATGGTGAAAACTTTTTTGTTACAGTGCTCATATCATGTGAAAATTATTTTTATATTTTGATAGATCTGGTCTTTTGGGAACTTTTACTTGAACTTGGAACTTTTACTATTTCAAAAAAATAAGATTTTTTAAACCTTTTTTTAAACTGTAGACTGTATACAGAACTGTGTAGTTTTAAAAATTGGATGATTTGTGGGGAATTTCTGATAGAACTATGAAAACCCTCACAAATTTACTTAAATTAAAATTTTACCTAAATTACTCCAAATTTCATTTGGAAATATGCTGTTGGTACTGTAAACCTCCTAAAGTCTGTATAATGAGCCTAACATTTAGAACGTTTTCACCAAATTTCCATTTTTTTATAAATAATTGAAAAACATTTCAACTAAAATATAGCATTAATGTCAAGTACAACATATCATGAATAAACAGTTTGAAAATAAACTTGCAAATTTGAAAAATGATGCTGTGTTCTAAAGGTGAAAATGAGCTGTATCCTTACGGGATTAATAGTGAGGCAACACATAAGGGCACATTTACTGACCCGTCCCTGCGCGTTCCCCAATCCGGAGTGTCCGGCGAGAATGCACATCTGCCACGAATCAAGAAGATTGTGCGCCCTATTTAATGCATGTGTCGCTCCCAGCTCAGGTCCGCCGGAGTTCACCATCTTCCTCCCGGTGCATGTAAATGCATTGTCTTGCGACACAATTTAAAAGTTAAATCCCGCGCTCAGTGGGAATCAATCAGATCGTCTGACAGCCCACCCCCGATTTCTGTTGCATGAAAGTCAGCGCTGATGCGCCAAAATCCGATCACGTGCAACACAATCCTCTTTTAAATGCGTTGCAAAACAGAAATCGTTGGAATATCGGACAAAAGTGCGGTCCGCGGACCCTTAGTAAATGAGCCCCATAGTGTAGTTGTCTCACTAATGTGCAGAGTGCACCAGATTATTTAAGACCGGCACACAGACTTCAATAACCTGGCACACCCTGCACGCGCCGATTAAGCTTAAACTCAGTTTAATTGGCGTGTACCAGGATTATGTCTTAACTTCCGACATAAATGTGGGGGCTGGTGCGAATCTGCATTGGAACACACACCGCCGTGCCACAAAACTGGTGCAAATTCTACATAAATACATGTGCAAGCAGTTTGCACATGTATTTATGTGCAAAGTGCACCTGAAAACTGGAGCAGCCAGTTTTATAAATATGGACCAATGTGTTAAATTGGAGCGGGCACCACTACTGACATGCCAATTCTAGTGCATAATTGTATTCCCTATTCCCCAATAATTCTGATTCATCTTAATGATGCTCCTTTGTGAATTGACAATTAGGTGACGTTAGTTGGTGTCAAATCTACACACAAAGGAAAATCTAAAATCGCAAAGTCAGATGCAAGTAAATTTATCAAAAGCAATCCAAGACTACACTTGTTATTTTGATGGTTATCAAAACTTTTCAGGATTGCTGTATATAGAACATATAGCAAGAAAACATGTATCTAGCAGCTGCTCCACTCGGTGCTGATGTGCAGTCACAGTTGTTCCTTTCCATATACAGGCGGCCCTCTACTTAAGAACACCCGACTTACAGACGACCCCTAGTTAAAGACGGACCTCTCTGCCCACTGTGACCTCTGGTGAAGCTCTCCGAATGCCTTACTTTAGTCCCTGGCTGCAATGATCAGCTGTAAGGTGTCTGTAATGAAGCTTTATTGATCATCCTTGGTCCCATTACAACAAAAAATTTTTAAACTCAAATTGTTACAGGGGCAAAATTTTTTTTGTCTGGATCTACAATTATAAAATATACAGTTTCGATTTAAGTACAAATTAAACTAAAGAACAAACCTATGGAACCTATCTTGTATGTAACCCGGTACTGTATTTGTAAGGGTTAGGACTCTAGGAAAAGGGAAAGTAACACCCAGATGTTAATATGTTCATAACGTTCTAGAAGGCACAGCATGACGTTTAAGGCCGTCTCCAGAGTTTTGATTCATGGTGAATGGAAGTAAAATCAGAAATATGTTTAATAATCACCTTCAGGAAAGCCTTGGCAGATTGACGACACAGCTGATAATACTCCTTGAAAGTAATATGTTCCCATACACCATCTTTCTTACTTGAAAGTGCATTTAGAGAGCCATATTTATCCACACATTCCAAAAACATTTTGTGCACAGTTATTGGAGTCTGAGGACAGGAAGAGTCAATCCGCAATCGGACTGACCCATCTACCAAGGTAGTCCATAGTTTCTCTTCTGCAAAATGAAAGGCTATACTGTAATTTGCAAAAAAAACTATTAAAAACATGTAACACAAAAAATATAATTTTTTTCCAGCATAAAAACAAACTTAAAAATGCAGGTGCAGTGTAGGAGTGATGTTCATGAGCCTATTCATCTTATGGATGGAAGTGCTGTCCGGATGAGAGGGGGCCTGCATATTGAGTGCCAACACAGCAATTTAAGGGGTTATCCTGGGTTCCCTGGGACTGCAGGAGGAAACTTTGAGTTCTGACTGGCAAACTCTGTGGTGGGGAAACGGCCCACAGAGGTGGCTCTGAATGCCACCTTTGGAACTCGTGCCATAGTTTCACCACCACTGACTATTGTAATCATTATTAATATTAATATCTGTGTAGTATTTAACTCATTTAATACTGAAACTTCTAGGCTCAGCAATACTCTATACCAGTGATGGCGAACCTTTTAGATACAGAGTGCCCAAACTACAACCAAAACCCACTTTAATGTCGCAAGGTGCCAACATGCCAATTTGAGCAGTAACCTATTGATCACTGCTGTATCACAAGTTTCAATCGTATTGGCGTCCTGAGGACACCAATACAATAGAAAGTAGGAGACATTTGGATTGTAGCTTCCCTCCGGGGTCCCCTGAAGAAGAAAAATAAGGGGACCCAAAGCAGGAGCTCCTACGATAATCTATCTCTGTCCACACCTTCTCGCTCCTCCTGTAGTCCTGGCAGACAAGTAGGTGTCACTTTAAAATAGCACTGAGAGTGGCGCGTCCCGGGCTGTCTTGGACTGCAGGAGGAAGCCTTGAGTCCTATATGATAAATTATGTGCTGATTGCCCACAGAAAGGGCTCCGAGTGCCACCTCTGGAACCCGTGCCATAGGTTCACCACCACTGCCCTATACAGGCATTTTAAGCACCACGCAAAAACATATTGAAATAAAGTTTTTACATTTTAAGTTATATCTTAAGTTATATCTTAAGTTAAGTTATATTAACTCATAGTTAACTTCATAACTTCCTAGTATATGTACACGATAACATTATTTCTCACCATTACACGACTTGTATTCTGCATATTTTAGTATTTTTGCTTTCTGCAAACTGTATAATGTCTCCCTAACACAAAATTGAAAATCTCCTTAAAGCAGGTCCACCTCTCCCACCATGCCAATGCAATCAATTAGAATTACTTGAGTATAAGCTGATTCGAGTATAAGCCGAGGTACCTAAGTTTAACACAAAAAAACGGGCAGACCTATTGACTCGAGTATAAGCCTAGGTTTGGAAATACATTGCCACCCAGTACATGCCCCCCAGTATATAGGCAGCCCCCTGACCCCCAGTATATAGCCATCCAGCCCCTGTCCCGAGTATTCCAAACTGTATAATGTCTCCCTAACACAAAATTGAAAATCTCCTTAAAGCAGGTCCACCTCTGCCACCATACCAATGCAATCAATTAGAATTACTTGAGTATAAGCTGATTCGAGTATAAGCCGAGGTACCTAAGTTTAACACAAAAAAACGGGCAGACCTATTGACTCGAGTATAAGCCTAGGTTTGGAAATACATTGCCACCCAGTACATGCCCCCCAGTATATAGCCATCCAGCCCCTGTCCCGAGTATTCCAAGCCTTTAAAAAAAATTAACACTTTACTTACATGCCCCTCGCAGGTGCTCTTCTTGCTTTGGGTTCTCCAGCTCCTCTTTGGACACTCCGGCTCCGTCTTTGGGTTCCCATGCGTGGCCGGCACACACAATGATATCAGTCGCTTGTCTTCATTGTTTATGCGCCACCGACATTGCGCTGTTACACGGAGTGCAGCTGGAGCACCTGAAGCAAGAATAGGACCTGCGGGGGCTGTCGGAAGGTGAGTACAGTGTTCAATTATTTATGGACTTCAGTATAAGCCGGTTGGCCCAAGTAATTTTCTACAAATACACAAACACTGTAGACATAATTAACAGATGCATTTCTATTCCACTACTAGTATCTACTGTTATTCACCTTTAGCATCAGTGCTAGTAACTTCTAGAAATGGTTCTTCAATGGAAGAGTCCATGGCCTCTCAAATTCAATCTGCAACAATAAGAAATAGATTTTAATAATGACTTGTCCAACAGCAGGGGGATACTATCTTTACCCTGGCTCCAGAAAAGATCACTTTGTCCTTTCACCCAAAAGCTCTTGGGAATTGTGCTAGAAGTCTAAAAGTCTATTAATTAACCAAATTAATTATATCACATATTATAGGGTATGTGCAAATTCTATGGAGGACATTTACAATGGGGTTTACACCTCTTTTGTAGTACTCCCCCCTCCTGTTCTCCTTTCCAACCCATTCATTAGTGGTCTCTGTCAGAAAAAATGAGATTTTTCACCTACTCCAAAAATGCTTTGAAAAAGGGGTGTGGTTTTCATGATGTGGAAACTCCATCATAACTAATATGTGTCTCTTTCATTTTTTTCGGCACTGGAAAGTGGCTTAAAGTAGACCAAAGGAAAATTGGTCTGGCAGAATAGAAACCTCCACTTGGAAGTCTGCCGAGTCACAGCTCTCTGCCTGGGAAAGTTCAGGTGCTGATAATGTTGCACAAAGTTGGCGCTGTCCTCTGGCTGTTATTACAGTGGCCATTGCTGCGGCTCCTCGGCAGCATGCTCAGCAAATTCTCCGACTGCTGCACACATTGGTGGCGATCGGGGCAGAAAATGGTCACGGGGACAGAAATATTATCTGCTGAGTGCCACAAAATTTAATATATACCTCATTACTGACAGTTAGTTCAAACCAAACCGGGTGAGGCAACAACACTTTATAAAAATGTTCCCCTATATCTATGCTTACTGTCAATCACTGGTTGCCTTCCATGGGTACAAATCTGTCATGTGATGTCACACAGATGCATAGTTCGTTACAGTAATCAGAGCTGTGTCTACCACATAACCTCAGATTTTTATCCATGGGGGAACAACATCCAATTACCAGGGAAGGAGTGAGGATGATAAAACCTAAAGAAAGTGGACCAGAAGGCACTTACACTCACCGGCCACTTTATTAGGTACACCATGCTAGTAACGGGTTAACTTTGTTTTCTATTTTAACATTTCCTTCATAATAGAAGTTTCTGAGGACAATTTTTATTTTTAATGAGATTTGAAATATATTAGAAACCCTCTGTACATGTGGACGTTACTTGTTGTATGGCCGTACAGTGAAGCCCAGAAGGGAAGGAGGGCCATACAGCAGCCAGTTTTGCCCAGAAAGTTTCAGCATGAATTGGTATCTTCAATGCCGAACTTTTGCAAGGTATAAAATATTTTTTTTTTTGTTAATGTCACCATGTGAGCCTTATATTTTGTGGGAGGATATGCATTTTCAGTGATACTGCTTAAGGGTGGCTATACCTTATTGATAAAAATGCATTAACCACATTATTCAGCGTCCTTTCCTTGGTGGCAATGCCACATTTCCACAGATGTTACACTACATGTTATCGCTTCACCCATGGCAATCTGGTGAGTAGATTAGTCAGTTTGTTTCATTTGTTTCATTCTTCTGTGACATAGGGCTAGCTGCAAGTCCTGTCTCTACCTAGTAACAATACCGTATGTATAGAAACACAATGCATTTATAAACCGTCATGCGTGTTCAATAATGATTTGATTTTACGTTACGGGTTGTTATGGATGTTTCTTTTAATGCTATATGTCATTTTTTGGGGTATTTTTATTGATTTATTAATATATTTTTTATTTAAAATTCTTTTTATTTTTACTTTTTTATTTATCCCACTATGGTAGATGAACAAGTAATTGTTTGATTGCTTGTTCATTATAATACCCTGCAATACTGATGTAATGATGGTTCTGTGACTCCCCAAAATTTCCGGTCAGGTGCAGGTCCAAAACTGGAAGTGCATGAACTGAGATTTGAAGTGGGTTACGTATGTGTTGTTTTGTTTTGTTTTTTATCTTTCTTACTCTGGGTCAGGTCCTGGTCCATAAATATGGAAAAGCCCTTTAATAAGCAATTATGAGGGTTGTATTTATCTGAATGATTTTTGGTGAGGTCATTCTGGCCTATGTAGTTCCATTACAGTCAGCAGCACATCATGTTTATACTGGACAATGTGCTGCAGCCAACTAAACATTTCAAAGGTCTTGTGGAAACTACATTATTACTACACCCCTACCAAGACATATGTTAGCTGGAGTCTTATCTATGTCTTATAAAATGCTGATATTTCATCAGCTCCTATCTAGTCAGTCTGTCTATGAGTTTGCTGTTCTCTTAAAGCTTCTGGCAGTAGACTTTACTCCTAAAACTAAATGTTACCCTCACCCCACTGCATACAGCTTCTATATAATTGATGCATCATTGCACTTTTATCTATTTTACTAGAAAGATGGAATTCATTGAAATTACTGGACATAAAGCAGATGAAAGGGAACCTGTCACCAGGAGACCCATTTTTAGCACTCCCCAAGTCCCCACAGAGCATAGTACATACACTGCCAAAGTGTTTTTGTATTAAAAATTGGTTTTACAGAAAAAAAGATATGTTATATTGTACCTTTCATTAGCATCTGCTGTGTGACTAGGCAGTTGCCAAATGGGAGGGGCTGGAAAGGAGCAGTTTCCCCTCCACCCTTGGGGAACAGCTCCTCCATGTGTCCTTTTCAAATATATGAAAACACCCATCACGGGGCTTAGCGACGCCCCTTGCTCCTCTACAGCCAATCCTGAGTGTGGGGAGTTATTCATATATTTGAAAAGGTTACATGTTTCCCAAGGGTGGGGGGGGGACTGCTCCTTTTCCAGCCCCTCCCATTTGGCAACTGCCTTAGCAGATGCTAATGAAAGGTAAAATATAACATATCTTTTTTTCTTTAAAACCTATTTTTTATGCAAAAACACTTTGGTAGTGTATGTACTATGCTCTGTGGGGACCGGGGGAGTGCTAAAAATGGGTATCCTGGTGACAGGTTCCCTTTAAGAGGGAAGGAGTGAGGATGATAAAACCTAAAGAAAGTGGACCAGAAGGCACTTACACTCACCAGCCACTTTATTAGGTACACCATGCTAGTAACGGGTTGGACCCCCTTTCGTGGCATAGATTCAACAAGGTGCTGGAAGCATTGGGCGAAGTATTCGTCCGAGCAACGAGCAGTTTCGAGTACGCTAATGTTCGAACGAGCATCAAGCTCGGACGAGTATGTTCGCTCATCTCTAGTGATGTTGCATGCAGAATAATTTGGAGGAACAACTGGGAATTGAAGAAGAGGATGAGAAGAACTTGGTGATTTACTTTATATAGCATTTCCTGTACATAAATGTCCTTCATGGACCTGGCATAAGAGGGATACACGTAGGTGTACAGAATTTGACATTGTGGATAGTTGGATACAATTAG
This sequence comes from Engystomops pustulosus, assembly GCA_019512145.1. NCBI lineage: Eukaryota > Metazoa > Chordata > Amphibia > Anura > Leptodactylidae > Engystomops > Engystomops pustulosus. Next base: position 75,864,322 of record CM033644.1, read on the forward strand.
ATGTTCCCAGGAAGACTCGGTATATGAATTAGTCACAGCCATATTTATCATTCAGAAAGAAATGACTCTTCAGCCTACCATTATTCATTATTATCCTTGCATACATTCCAAGAGTGCCTGGCAACAGAAAGATTTGCTTTATTAGTCATGTAATGTTCCATTTTCTTTTTTAGTTGTGGTGCTTGTCCACAAAACATCTGGAAAATGTCACAAAATATATTTAGATATTTCATACAGACTCAAAGTCAACAACATCCAGTCATTTGTGCATGTAGTGCTTTCTTGAGGCGTTCATGCAACAATCCTGACGTAATAAAGTTAAAAGCCTGCCCCAAGCGTCATTGTGACAGCAGCGTAACAATACCTAGAAGTGCCTACATGCAGGGACAACCCCTAAAATTTATTTTGCATAAAGTGAAACTTTTAAATTTAAATAACTGTGTGATATCTAAAATCAACAAACTGTTAACTATATGCACTATATATCATAATAAATCTATATATGTGAAAGAAGACCTGTCACTAGGATTTTACCACCCTGACTAACAATGTCTGCTGCCAGAGTGACATCATCAAGTCCTTTAGCCTCCTAACATTAGCAAACTGTAGCCATACTGTACTGTATGTATGTGATCACATGAAATCACAGAAGCCTTCATGGAGAATGGAGAGGAGTAGAAGTCTATGGAAACTTTGGTGATATCATGTCATCAGATACATACATAGAATACATTTTGCAAATGTAAAGGACCTTGACCTCGTTGCGTGACATGAACTGCTAAGTAGTAAAGAGACATATGGCATAGGGAAGAGTAGATGGGAGGGGACAGCCGAGCAAGACACGCTCCCTCTGATACCAGGTAATATAAGATAAAATTGATTTATGGGATGTGAAGGAAACAATTTTTAGCTAAAAGAAGGGTGTTAGTTAGTTAATAGGGCTCTGTAGGAACCCGTCACTAGCTGTATTTGTGTAATGTGGTGACAGGTTCTCTTTAAATGTACTTTTCTACTGATACAGGCAAATATATCAAACAGCCAAAGGAAGCAAATATTATTTTTCAGCCATTCATATATACATCGTGGAACTTAGAACACATTAACCTCTTAATGCTCTGCGTCCTCTCCCCGACGATCGCCTCCCCTCCCCAACCCTGTCTTTGGGGGGCGCTGATTGCTCTCATGGCAGCCCTGAGGTCCGATCAGTTTCCCAGGGCTGTCCTCAGACAGTGGATGTAAGATCCCATCTGTCACGGGATCTTAAAGGCTTAGCATCATCCTATGCATGTGCATAGGTTGACACAGCTAATACCCTGCATACCCTGAGTATTATCATGAACAATCAATCAGATGATTGCTTGTTAATGTCCCATATTAGAAGTAATAACAAAAAAATTTCTTAAATAAAAAAGATCATTATTGAACCTGCTTGATGAACAGCATAAAAAAATGAAAGATTTTTTCCCCACATTAGGTTTTAGTTGCCAAATTTAGTAAATGGCCCCAATAACGAAAAAGCTAAAATTTTATAGCCTACAAAAGGGGCCCATGAGAGAACTAAAATCCTGGCAGCTGCAGGGCTCTCCTTCCCTTATGCGTCTTGTTGTGCGCCCCTACTACAAGTAACGCCCCCATGTGGGTTGTCTCTGTACTCGGGAGAAATTGCATAACAAATTTTAAGATGAATTTTCTCTTTTTATCTATTGGAGATGTGTAAATTTTAGGGCTTTATGAACGTATTAGCAACAAAATTTGACCAGTCTAAATTTAATCTCCATTTTGATTTAATTACTATAAAGGGGTTAATCTCAAGGGATTGACCATCTTCTAAAAGCTGTTTCCGATAGCTTGATGGGGGCAGATTTGAAAATGGGTTGATATATAGGGTTTTTAAAAGTTATATATATTTAAAATTTCATTATGAACAGTAATAATCCCAAAATAGTCAATTCTGAAAATACAGAAAACCGATTTGATTTGTAAGCCGTGTGACATCAAAATAGCAGACCTATTGGAAATGTTATTCAGCAACGTATTTAGGTGGTAAAACTATCTACCTGAAAACGCAATGATTTTGAATTTTGAAAATGGCAAATTTTTCAAAAACTTTCTCAATTTTTATCTTTTTTTAATAAATAAATGCAAAATTTAGCAGCCAAAATTAACGTCTACAATGAAGTGCAACATGTGAGGAAAAAACAGTCTCATAATGCTCAGCCCGCAGGCTGTATAAGCGGGGGGGCTGCAGGACTGTCCGTGCTCTTTTCCTTTAAGGGGCACGGTCCCTCCTGCTCTCCCCCTCCCGTTTCCTCCTCTGTTTAAGCTCCCATTGGTGGCCAGTGAGTTCCACTGGCCACTGGGGGGCAGCGGGCCAGGATATTTATTCTTGAGCGCGGAGCTAGCCCAGCCTCTTTGACTGCTCCGCGCTCAAGAGATACCACCCACCCTCCCTATGTTACTATTGTATATTTTTGGCTTGTTAATATTTTATGTTTTGCTGTTTATTACTGCATTGTTCATGTTGTTGTTGGTAGTCACAGCTTGGCCTGTGGTGGAATCTTGACCCTCTCGGCTGGTAGTTAAATCACCTGACGGAACAACTAGGACATGCCCCCGCGGAGGCGGGGCCAGGCATGCAAGGTGAAATTAGGGTAAGGGTCAGGGTTCTCCCCACAGGTCGCTTATTTGGTTATTGTAAATAATAAAGCTGTGGCCGACCCCCAGTTTTTTATCCCAAAAGTTGTATTTTGTGTTGGTTTTTTGGAAAGGGGAACGGGGTACATTTTGGTGGGTAAAACATTAATACGGTCAGTCTTGTTTTGATAAGTAACAGTGTTCAAAAGTTATAACCATATAGAGCGACGCAAGTCTGACTACGAATATTGGGCTGAGCCATAAGCTGAGCCATGGCTACATCCTGAAGGGGTTAATATAGTCACAGAAACACAGATGTTGTATAAACATAAAAATTACAAAATTACATCTAAACCAAAATGACCCATGGTCAACAGTTTTGATTCTTCTTGCAAAATAAGTTTATGCCCATCACAATCTCTGCCTTTCTATCCCTGGAAAGTGTAAAACACAAGTTTCTCGGGTATGATCCTCATATATGTGCAGAGTAAGATAAGCTTAGCATACAGTTGTATAATAGTTTTATTCTATATACATTTTAAAAAAGGATGTAAATTGTATTGTGGGATTTAGTTCCTCTTACAATTATCCAATAGGGGGGCGTGGCTTAGCGGAGGATGTGAGCGGTCGCATGCTGGCTGAGCTCCCGCTACACATCCTTACATTATCCGGCACCCTGCTAATTATATTGCCCGGTAGTGAGGAACTCACGTCCGGAGAGCCCCACGATCCTCCATGGCCGGCGGGGGGAACAAAAAGAAGGCGCAGGAGGCGCCGGGAGAACAGACCGGCAGCGATCAGCATGCAGGTCGCGCGGCCATCGATCCTGCAGAGGTGGCGGCCCGTCTGCAGAAGTTTGCCCACGTGCTGCCTGCGGGCAGTGCGCTGGATCCGGAGCCGGAATCCACGGGGGGAGATCAGAGCCGTCTCTGCCGACCCCGCAATCCAACATGGCGGCCGCAACGAGGTCCAGGGCACCAGACACCCCAAGACCACCACGTGGACAATAGCTTTTTACGTGTAAAAATAAAAAAGTTATAGATTTTTGAAGGTGGGGAGTGAAAAATGGAAATGAAAAAACGGGAAAGGGCCCGGTCCTTAACCGGTTAATACTATTTACCCCACCTCATCACCACTCTGCTGGAGAGGCTGCAACAATAGAGGAACCTTGTTACACACGCTATGGGACTGTCCTAAAATCGCTCCCCTATGGGAATCAATAAACCACCTGATATCATCTCTAACCAACCAGCAAATAAAACTTCAGCCACACCAAGCTTTATTACTTCTAAACCTGAAAGAGCTCACCGAACAGAAAAGCCGCACAGTAATAGCACACTTAGTCATGTCAACCAAGTCAAAGATCCCATATGTCCCAATATTAACGAGGTAATCTAACAAATAAACACCACCTATGCTTATGAAAAAGCTATTGTGATACAAAACAATAAATTATCACACTTTGAAACTCAATGGGAAAGCTGGACCAAAAGCCCTGGAATAACCAACAACATAACAGCTTTAACCTCAACTGGACCTGCGGGAATATAGCAACACTATTACAAACCAAGTTAGACGTTTCATTTTTACATTCTTTCTTTTTTAATTGGCTTACTCACCATCCCCTAGTAGTTTCGGGACTCGGCAAACGAATGGGGGAATGGTTTTGAGTCACATCAATAGACATGCGTACAATAACGGACACCGGCAAGAGATACTGTTATTGCTATTTGACAATAACCAACTGTAACAAACTAAAAGACTAACCAACAACTAACTCACAATATACTAATAAAATGAAAGCAATGAGTTTACTAACACCAGCTCTAGCAGAAGCAGATTGGTTAAGTGGCAATTCTGTAAATTCTCTTCTCTTGACTGTATGTACTGCATAATTATTTGTGAATAAAAGTTTAAAATAAAAAAAAAAAATAAAAAATAAAAAAAATAAAAGTATACAATGCAAAAAACACAGTACCCACAGAACCACCCCACAACAATGCATACAAACACACACCCACACACATATAATACTACTTACACCTACAATAACTATCATTATTATTACTGAGAATGAAGGGGAACAGGGAAGAGGGAGATTAACAGGGAAACGGAAATAGATTAACAGGGAAAAGGGAAAAGATACAGGTACTCAGGCTCAGAGAAGGTGGTATTGTGTCTTCTGTGTGTCAATCCTCCTAGATGGTCTTGAGGGGAGATTCCTTGCCTCCCCTTCTCAACTGCTATCCCTATAATAGGTCTCTCCTTTGTATTTTACCCCAAGATGGGGGATGACAGATGTATTGCCCATGCTATCCTGTATATCCAGTACAGGATGTGTACTTAGTCACCCATTCAGCCCCCCACTGGTGGGAGAAACAAAAGAACCTGGACTCCCATCCTGACATAGAGGTGTGAAGTGTCTCTGAATAACTGGCCTTGGGAAGTTGGAGTTCAATCATCCAGGCAGAGAGTAATTAATTAAATAAATGCATCGGCTGATAACATATGTTGTTGTATCCATGGAGATCTTATCTGGAACCTTTTGTGTTTCTTTATTTTATACCCTATCAATCTAGAAGGGTTCACAGTTTGCGCATAAATGATTTTTTGTGATAACATTAATGGGAAGAAGATGTAGGACCTTTGACAGATGATCAGTGGACTGAGGCACTTTCCATCGTCCCCTCATTATCTCTATGTGAGGCTCATCGGCTCTCTCAATTATATATTTATTGCATAGGGTATACCGTACTCCTCACTGGCTATGTAGGGTTGGTTTGCGTGAAGTGGACTCGTGTCCCAGATGTGGTATGGAGGGCGCACACATACTTCATATGCTGTGGGATTGTAGAAAACTCAAAAGATTTTGGGGAGAAGTATTAAGGCTGATTACAAAAGTGTATGGAGTGACACTGACGGCATCCCCGGTAGTTTGCCTGCTAGGTCTGTTGGGACAGGATGACTTGGAAGATGGAGTAACTGTAGGTATCAGTAGAATGCTATATCAAGCAAGGAAGCTTATCGCTATGTACTGGCTTCGTCCCTGTGCACCAAGGTTGGAGACATATGTTAAAAAACTGAACAACATTATAAGGCTGGAAAAGACTGTTTATTGTAAACGTAAAGCAAATACAAAATTCGAACGCATTTGGGGCCCCTGGCTGGATTCGCCTGGACTCCCCTCGATACACTTGAGGCGTCATCCCCTATCAGCATTCATGTAGAGCATTTGTACTGTTAAAAATATGATATTTTGTAACTGCTAAATGCTGTGTATTTATTAGCTGTGTATCCATATTTTATTGAACTCCTGTAATACCACTACTACTATGCAAGTGCACCGGAAGGGTAAGGGTTGGGGGGAGGGTATATGTGTCAGAGGGTGGGAGGGGGAAATGGGAAGTTGTGGTTATGTATAAAATGTTTTAAAAAACCAATAAAAAAAGATTTGATTCAAAAAACAATTATCCAATAGATCATCAGAGAGAGGTGTCGTGCTGAATAGTATTGAGCGCTGATGTGTGTTACACCTCTCTCACCTTTTATTTATTGCTTGCTCAATACAGCAGCTGACAGACACATAAGGGCACAGTAACATTATCTGCCGTTCAGGCCAAAGAACCTTTATGGCCTATGACCTGGAACAGTTGGATAATATGACGCATTGTGCTAACTGTGCTGCAGTCACCACTGATATACTCACAGGTCTGCAGTGTCCTGCGGATGTAAATGGCAGTGCAGGCAGACATTGGCTCCTGTGCCATGCCAACATATACTGTATTATACTGTAACAATGGGGGGATCCAGATCAGAGTCCAGCTTTTCTTTGCAAATTTAGCAATCAGTTGGGGAGAACAGAATGGTTCCCACCCATTGTTGTAACCTTTTTGGGCAAGAGAAATTAAAAAAACAAAACAAAATAAATGCAAATATAAATACAAATAAAGACAATTAACAACTAAAGGGGTTCTCCCACCAAACAAGTTAGTCCCTATCCACAGGATAGGGCCTGACTTGCTGATTGGTCTCATCACTGAGACCCCCACAGATCACAAGTACCTCAGTCGGACCCCTTGTCGCTCCCCGAGATGAATGGAGCAGATGGCCACGCATGCCCTTTATACTTCATTTATCTCTATGTAGCTAACGGAGATCTGCTGAGAGCTGCTCTCCTGTGGATAGGGCCTAACTTGTTTGGTGGAAAAACTCCTTTAAGACAATGAACTGTACAAAATTACAGAAAATTTGGGATAGTTGAGATACAAATACTATATTCGATATTTATTACTTCAAAGAATGCTAAGCACATTTTGGTGTTATAATGGCCCAGCAAAGTCCAGACTTAAATCCCAATGAGAATCTATGGCTCACCAACCAATCTGATGGAGCAAGAGCAATGCTGCAAAGAAGAATGGGCAAACATTCCAGCCTCCAGATGTGCAAAGCTGGTAGGGACATACCCCAACAGGCTTGTAGCTGTCATTACAACTAACATAGCCCTTTAAAATATTGATATAAGTACATATGAATACTCCCCTTTTTAATTTTAATGTTTTTTTTTTATATTTTTCTTTATAATTCACAAATACTTGACACTTTGGGGCAGATTTATCAAGCTGCCTGAAAGTCAGAATATTTGCCAACCAATCACAGCTCAGCTTTATTTGACCAGTGCTCATGAATATTTTAAAGGGGAACTGTGATTGGACTCCTCACTTGCCATCATCCCCCTCAGTGACTTGGCGACGATCCAGAAATTTGGGCGACATTTTGACAGCCAGTCACTATATACCTCCCAAACAGAATACATTCGGTAGTCGGGGGCTAAAATGGGGGACATACACATGTGGACATTGTGCAGAGTGAAAAAACATTGTAAGATGCACTACCTTTTCCAATTCAGCACGCAATAGAGAGTACAAAATCGTGCACAACATAACATGCAATACGGTGGGTGTCATTTACTTGGCAGAATGCCCCTGTAACCAACTTTATGTTGGTATGACCACCCGAGCCCTAAAGGTGAGAGTGTTGGAGCATTTCGAGGGCATCTCAGGCTGAATGCGTAGATCTATTGGATACCATACCCCGACATTTTCGTGAACATCATTCCTGCAACCCAAAAGGTTTCAGGGTTCGGGGCATTGACAGAGCGTATTTGGGGTGGCGAGGGGGAGACCTCAAACGTGTCCTCTTACAAAAAGAGACCAAATGGATAGTAACCCTCAACACACATTCTCCTTCTGGTCTCAACGAATCCGTGAGCTTTAGATAATTTTTGTGAAGTTTCTGCCACAAACAATCTATTCTTATAGCTTCATTCCTGAACAGTGTTATGTTTTAACATGCATAATAATTTTTTTTTAAAAAAGTCTTTTGTCTTTTTTCGGAAGTATTTTTTGTCTGAAAATTTTATTTTTTCTAGGTTGTTTTTTGTTCATATTTGAGCCACACAATAATAACCACCTCCATGATGCACAAAATTACATCTGAATTCAAAATGTTCCCGAATAAGAGAAGCCTATAAATATATATACATCATCGGTGCTAACAGGAAGAGGATCAATATACTATAATGAACTATCACAGCAGTAATTATATTTACAGTTGAGCTTTTTATTATTATATGACACTTTTTTTGCACATTGTCAACAAAAAAATTTTTATTTCTTGTTTATTATATTTTTTTTTCCGCACCTTTGCACTTTAATTTTTGTACACTATGGTCTGTATATGATGAATTGTTATTCCCTATTAGCCATACATGATTCCCTTGTATTTAGCACACATGTTATGCACTTTTGCATTTAGCACTGGTCTGACCTCAATGAATTTTTATTATGTTTTATATGCAATGGTCTGTGTATAGATGCACGTTATGCACTAATTGCACTTTATTATAATGAACTATCATATACGGTTTTGGCTTTATATTAAATTGCTCCCAGTGTCTGGGCGTGTCTGTGTTCCTTTGGCAAGATGACGCAAGGTATACATAGGTTTGAATAACATGTTTGATTTTGGGATATACTCTCTTATCATGAGACCTTTCCCTCTTCCCCATTTCCAGCCCATTAGATCCTTATTTATTTTCTGTTGGTGACTATTTCTGTTATAGATGCTGGTAGTGTTGTATTATTTTGCCATTATCATCTATTCATTCTTCACCTATGAGGACATGTTATAACTGGTATTGCCCTCATAGTCCTTTGGCCCTAGTCTCTTGCCAGGTACACATTCACGCTGTGGTAGCTTCTATATCTACCCATTTTTTAGCCAGTCATTGTTAGTGTGATTTGTCTTATGGTCTCTCCTTATGATATGTGCTTTTGTGATTTCTATGCTTACATTCATGCTCTTGTACTATTATCATGCTTTAATAAAATTTTGACAGTTTTTATTGATTATATGGTTGTTGTACTCTCGCCTTTTTTTGGTATACAGTAGTGGCTTTTGAGCCGAGCGAGTGAGTGCATTTGGGTGATGACCCCCTCTTTGAGGTTTCTTTTTTTGGTCGGTTGATGAGCTGTGATTGGTTGCCATGGGCAACTAGAAATATTCTGACTTTCAGACAGCTTGATAAATCTGCCCCTTTGTGTAGCTTTATCATATAAAATAGCAATAAAATACATTTGAGTTTGTGACTGTAATGTTTGAAAATTATTAAAAGGGTTATGAAAGATGGTGTATATTTAATATTCTCATTACATAAGAAAATTACTGCAAGATCCCTTACATATCCCTATATCTTAGGTTACATTTACACGGCCGTATGCCCACCCAGCCACAGCTGTGCGCTGGAGGAGAGGAGGAGGTGATCCCTCTCCCCTCCATAGAGAAAAGCGGCACATGGCCACACACGGGGAGAGATAGAGCATGCTCTGTCTTTTCCCCATTTATGGCACGGAACGGCCTGCTCCCGGGCGGCCATTGCCGTCTATGGGGATGTATATGCAGCCGCATATTTGCGGCCGCATATACATCCCCACAGATGGCCGTCTGAATGCACCTGTCAGGTATTATGACTTTCTCATTGGCTAGTGTTCCCTTGCAATATACCCTACACATACCAGGTAACATATTAGCATTCTGGTATTTTATACATACGTCATATCCTTTAATAAACACACGTATATACACATACATACATACACTGCAGATGCTAAATTACAGTCTTATCAAATTATAACAAGAGCGGAGATTCAGAGGGTCCAGGAGCCTAAGGGGACCCATAAGGTATTTCACTACATGACATACAGCAGGACTAATACTAATAGATCAACTTTTGACATGCGACTCAATTTATATATCATGTGACACGTTTCCTATTTAAGTAAATGGGAAATGTGTCTCTTTTTTCTCCAGATTTAGTATTCCATTATATATTCCTATTACATTATTATTCTAACTCGTTAGACCTTTTTATTTTTTACTTACATTATTTTCAAGCAGCAAATTCTTCCAAATAATAGATTGGTTCCTCAACAGCAATTTGACAAACCTTCTAATGTTAGAAAGCCTTCACTAAGGATCGTATGACTTGAGCGACTGATGAAATAATCAGGTCATTTACCATATAACTGTGTGTTTTGGCAATTAAAATATCTGTGCTGCAGAATTTTGCTGATTACAGAGAGGCCCAGGCATAGGAGAAGAGTCATTGTGTGTTATCAAGTGTCCTAATAAAATACCAACATACAGTGCATCACATTGCACCATACATACACTATATGGAATTCTATATAACGTTACAGAAGCAATGAATCAATACATGAATTATGTAGCATAGACTGTAATAACCCATGCAACATTATACTAAAAATTGTAACAGTTCAGATATTATCAATGGATATACTGTATGTATATCTAAAACGTACAAGTCTCTTTTGTATTGTATTGCATGACATTTCTTCCTATTCTTATGCAGATTGCACTCAGGTTGTGACTTTACAAGTCTGATGTCATTGAATAGCTCTATATAGTTCTTCATGTCATGTGGTATTCCCACTACTGTACATGCATTACATCATTCCTGAGAAATAATGCTTCAACCACATCATGTCCAACATCTAATTTTCAGCCAGGTAGGAGACACAAAATGAAATATTTACCTTGTGAGACAAAGAAATTAAAACTTGCAAGGTGCTCCTCAGTAAGAGAAATGGTGACACATACTTAGAATTTACTCCAGAAGATACAGGACACCAGCGTAGACACCAAGTGCGTTTCTCCCATGGGAAGTTGGTTGAACTTGTCTAGCATAAGTTCTCATTCCCTCAGAGTTCTTGTTTTCTCCCTGTTTTGGACATGTGAGGAATTTCAATGAGAATTAAGCTCTTTTACATGCAAATCCGACCTTTCTCTGCACATTGGCCAATCAGTGATATTTCTCAAGTTGTGGAAATCAGTGCCTCTCTATATAAGTCATTGTGTGGCAGGATAAAAGAGACACAGTGGAATTAGGATGAGATTTAAAGCACTGAACAAGCAGATCTTTGTGAGTTGTTGAGGCTTACAATGTTTCCCCAATGCCCTTTCCCTGAAAGGCAGCCAATAGCTCTAAACCATTAATTGTGGCCATTATTAAAAGGGGAAACACTTCAATTGGGATTTCTTTTAAAGTAGAATGAGAAATCTTGTATTACTTTTCATTGCTTTTTTAAGAAAAATGGTAAAAATGTGTGCAGCAGTTTTCCACTGGACAGTAGTACCACAAAGGATACGTCACATTTTATAAACTGCTTATTGGATCATTTTAATCTACAAATGGTGTCTTCTGATATCTGGAACCAAGACATTTTCAGCAAATTCTTTAAAGGAACCTGTCACCAGGGACCTCATTTTCACTAAAGACAAATTACAGAAGCCCATCACACCTGCATTGCAAGTATGCCTTTCTCTAAGCATTCACATTACAATATAACTATGTGTTTGAACTAACCTTGCACTCTGGCAGAATTCTCTGTGTAGTCTCAGAGCTTAGGCTTTGGTTTGGATGCATTGCAAAAAACAACATGTGAATTGTGCAGACTGCTCAGCTCTTGGCCCCCACCTTTGTGCTCCTGTACAGCTCCTCCTTCCTGTTTTTCCACAGGGGTCACATGCTGGTGACCTGACATTAGTGGGGGATGGAGGAGCTGTACAGGAGGCACAAAGGTGCGGGACAAGAGCTGAACAGTCTGCACAAGTCACATGTTGTTTTTTGAAGTTCATCCAAACCAAAGCCCAACCCCTGGGACTGAAGAGATGATTCTGTCAGGATGCAAGGTAAATTATATCACACAATTATATTGTAATGCAAATGCTTAGAGAAGGCAGAAAGGCATATTTGCACTGCAGCTGTAATGGCTTCTGCGACCTGTCTTTAGTGAAAATGAGGTCTCTGGTGACAGGTTACCTTTAAATGGAGTCTAACAGTAGTTTTGACCATGCAAAGCTGCAAACCGTATTGGGTATACCACCCTGGAGATTATATATATATATATATATGTATGTTTTTAGAAGCATGACTGTAAAAAGATGGTTTTATAATCCAGAATTACAGCTACAGTAATCTTTACCTTTGTCCAGTATTTTGGCTTCCTAAATTTTTCTGAACTCATTAATTATGCACAGGATTGTATGTCTGAAGCCTAAGCATGAATATACACTGTGTTGACAGCGGTAAGCACATAATTACCACTAACTGCCTTGCTGTAACTGTTATATATACACTCACCGGCCACTTTATTAGGTACACCATGCTAGTAACGGGTTGGACCCCCTTTTGCCTTCAGAACTGCCTCAATTCTTCGGGCATAGATTCAACAAGGTGCTGGAAGCATTCCTCAGAGATTTTTTGGGGGTTTTACCATATTGAATATGGTAATCATGCAGTTGCCCGCGATTTGTCCTGGCTGTACATCCATGATGCGAATCTCCCGTTCCACCCATCCCAAAGATGCTCTACTTGGATGAGATCGGTGGACTGTGGCGGCCATTTTGAAGTACAGTGAAGTGAACTCCATTGTCATGTTCAAGAAACCAGTCGAGATGATTCCAGCTTTATACATTGGCGCATTTATCCCTGCTGAAAGTAGCATCAGATGTTTGGTACATTGTGGTCATAAAGGGATGGACATGGTCAGCAACAATACTGCAGGTAGGGGCTGTGCGTTGCAAAACGAGCTCAATTGGTACCAAGGGGCCCAAAAAGATTGGCCAAGAAAATATCCCCACACCATGACAACCACCCACCACCAGCCTGAACCGTTGATACACGGCATGATGGATCCGATGCTTTCATGTTGTTGACCACTGGGCAAATTCTGACCTACCATCCGAATTTCCGGCAGCAAAATAGAGACCATCAGACCAGGCAACGTTTTTCTTTTTTTCCAATCCCTGCCTACTATCCAATTTTGATGAGCTTGTGCAAATTGTAGCCTCAGTTTCCTGTTCTTAGCTGAAAGGAGTGGCACCCGGTGTGGTCTTCTGCTGCTGTAGCCCATCTGCCTCAAAGTTCGATGTACTGTGCGTTCAGAGATGCTCTTCTGCCTACCTTGGTTGTAACGGGTGGTGATTTGAGTCACTGTTGCCTTTCTATCAGCTCGAACAAGTCTGCCCATTCTCCTCTGACCTCTGGCATCAACAAGGCATTTCCGCCCACAGAACTGCCGCTCACTGGATGTTTTTTCTTTTTCGGACCATTCTCTGTAAACCCTAGAGATGGTTGTGCGTGAAAATCCCTGTAGATCAGCAGTTTCTGAAATACTCAGACCAGCCCTTCTGGCACCAACAACCATGCCATGTTCAAAGGCACTCAAATCACCTTTCTTCAAAATAATGGGGCACATTTACTTACCCTGTCCTGTCGCGATCCCCGATCCGGACTGTCCGACAAGGATGAAGTCCGGCGTGATTCACAAAGATAGTGCATGTAAGTGCATGTCTTGCGACACAATTTGACATGTTAAACCCCGCACGTTGTCCGAATCGGTCGCATCCTCCGTCGGCCTCCATCAAAATCCATTCGCATGTGACACAATCCCTGACGCGATCCCCGAAAACGTCGGAAAACCCGACGGAAATGCGGCTGCAGGACCTTAGTAAATAAGCCCCATTGTATGGTAACACTAAAGCATTGTTAATCTGTTAGACTAATGAAAAATGGTGCTGCAATAGAAATATACCTCATACCTTATTTTTTTCAACAATTTAAGTCAGATGCAAATGTGCACAAATGTATAAGCATATGTCTGGATGATAGAACTGGTATCACTGGTTACGCTTGTAAGAATGTTAACAGCCCATGTGATGTGAACCTAGGTTTAGTGTAAAGTCAAACGGGCACATTTACTTACCTGGTCCTGCGCGTTCCACGATCCGGAGTGTCTGACGAGAATGCCGCGATTCACTTACATCGTGTGCCCGATATCCTGCATGTGTTGCTCCCCGCTCAGGTCTGCCGGAGTTCACCATCTTCTTCCAGGTGCATGTAAGTGCATGGCTTCGACACAATTTTAAATCATATGGCAAATTTCACTACTAATTTTAGCTTTGAAAACTGCAATAACCACTTGATTCTGGGCCCTTATCCCTAGTCAACATCTAATCAAGAGTGAATATAGTGGAGAGGTGCTAATGTGCTGTTTCTGCATTGCAATGAAGCTATGAAATGCAGCAGCATGTGGCAGTGCTAAAGTGGATTTATGCCATGAATATTGGAAAACTGTTATAGTCAAGATGCCTTATTTGGATAGGTCAAAAGCTAAGAGAGTCAGCTCTCCCTTATGAGCCTATGGTCCAAAAGGTACTTAAAGGGGTATTCTCATCCGGGCATTCACATTCAGTTTCATTAATCTGCCATCTATAAACATTTCTTCAATTAGATGTTATTAAAAAAATGTACCTGTGTGAAGATTATTCCTCATAAATGTAGTAATATGGTCCCTTAGAAACAAGACTTACTTCCTGGATACGGCCACCTCTGCTGGAGAGATTGCACAAGGAAACAAAAGGTTTCTGAATATTAAATGTCCGGAAGTTACTGCATGTCCCACAGCCGTCCTGTGGTAATGATCGCTGAATAGCGCATGTCTGGCCACTGCTGCCAGAGTGCGGGGTGGTCGTATCCGAGGAAGCAATCTAATTTCTAATGGACAACATGGCTACATTTATGGGAAATTATCTTTACACAGGAACATTTTTTTTAATATCATCCAATTGAAGAAATGTTTACATATGGTAAATGAATTAAATGTAAATGCCCAGATGGGAATACCCCTTTAATATAAATAGGAAACCATTTTGTGTCTATTCCCTATAATTCATAGAAAAGTTGCCAAGCTCTAATGCCGAAGTGACTTGCAAAACATTTTATGGCAACATTTCTGAAAAGCCACTTTCATAAAAGAATGCAGTGTTATGTGCTGGTGTTCCAGTCCCAAGGCAGAGAGGAGCTACGATAAAGAGCGCTCCGCCTATTTGCAGGTTGTATTTTCAAGGACTTCCTGCTCACATTCTTTCCCCTGTAGATAAATCACAACATATCGCAGCAACCTGGAAAATGGATCTGGCTGATGTTAAGTGGACTACTACTGAATACAGTCTTAATGGATATGTGTCTACCTTCCGTAACGCTTTCCCCAACATCATCAAGATCACAGAGGGGTTCTTGGGGAAACAAGAGATAGACAGTGTCAGCAACAGCACGGTAAGAACAGTGTAGGAGTTATATACTGTGTACACTGGAGTTGTTTTTGAATTTTCTGAACATTTGTGAAACTAGTTTGTCCACAAGCTCAATTGCAGTGGATAGTTTTGTTAGAATTTATATTTTGCAATTTTGTATCATGATTGCTATATATATATATATATATATATATATATTGTGAGACACTGAAGGGGTTAACTGTGGATGGGCGGTATGTTTCCCCTAGGTTTTGCTTCTATGCAAGGCCTTAGTGCTGAGGTGGGTTTGTCCAGCACCTTGGACACAGGTGATGGGTGCAGACTAATGAGGCTGCATAAAATGACTCAGCAGAGTGGAGTGTGTTGTCTCTCTGTGGAAGGAGGCTGAGAGGACACAGCCCTGACCTCTGTGTCTGGAGCAGCCACGTGATCTCTGTATAAGTGTGAGTTAGTGGACTACTTGTATAGTTAGCACCCTGACGGGTAGGTTTTTGTTTGTCTACTCAAATACCTGAATGTAAAGGCTGGTTTATTTTGCTGCAATAAACGCAGGCAAGACCTGTTTGGACTGTATCCTGGTGTCACTGTCTTGAACTGCATCACAGCACCCCGCTACCACGGTCTCTACCGGGCCAAATCTTCCACATATGGTGGAGGATGCGGGCAGTTCAAAAGACATACACCTGAAAGGCTCGCTACATCCTACAACATTGCATGGCCTGGGTGAAAGCAGCAGGCAAAGTGCAGGATAAAGCCAAGATGGAGGACTTTATTAAATACCTGCAAGAGGAGGCCAGAGCTAATCGGCAGCAGCAGCAGGAAGAGTCCCTGGCTAATCGGCAGCTGCAGCAAGCCATGCTCCAGCAGCAGGAGGAGAGGTCCCGACAGCAGCAAGCCATGTTCCAGCAGCAGGAGGAGAGGTCCCGACAGCAGCAAGCCATGCTCCAGCAACAGCAGGAGGAGTCCCGAGCCATGTTCCAGCTGATGATGGAGAAGTTTTCTGGCATTATGGCAGCACCGCAAGCGACGACTACTGAGGGGTCCCATACTGGTCTACAAGGGTACCCGGTTGTCCAGCGTTCCGCACGGGCTGCAGTACAAAAGGCTGTACAAAAAATGGCGACGACCGACGACGTGGAGGCGTATCTCACAGTGTTCGAGCGAGTAGCTGAGCGAGAGGAGTTACCGGCTGAGCAGTGGGCAGATGTCCTGGCACCGTTCCTGACCGGCGAGTCGCAGAAGGCTTACTACGACCTGAGTGAAACGGAGGCCCGTAAGTACCCCCAGCTAAAGGCGGAGATTCTTGCTCGTCTTGGGGTCACCGTTCAAGTTCGCTCCAGCCGGGTCCACCAGTGGGCTTACTCAGAAAAATTACCCCCACGCTCCCAAATGTATGACCTGATCCATCTTGTCAAATTCACCCGTTCTCTCCCCTCTCGGCTCCAGCGGTGGGTTGGACAGGCCGGTCCCACAAAAGCTGAGGAGCTTGTGTCCCTAGTAGAGAGGTATCGGGCTACGGAGGACCTTCTACTTACCTCTCCGACACGAAGCAGTGCCAGTGACAGGGTCACCAAACCAGCTGGTAAGACCGCTACTTCGGAAAAGGGGAGACCTGTCAGGTTGGGAGGGGGTTCATTGGGGGGCGTGGATACCCAGAAACCCAGTGAGGCTCGTGACAGAGGTCATGGCCGTATCCAGTGCTGGCGGTGCCATGAAATGGGCCATATTGCTGCCAACTGTCCACTGTCAGTGGAGCCAATGGACTGCAACCAGACCCGGCGAGTGTCACTGTTTGCCCGGCCAGTTCTGGCGGCTGAGTCAGTCACGGATGCAGAACCCCAAGTATGCATGGTCACAATCGGTGGTCACACAGTGGAAGCCTTGCTAGACTCAGGGAGTCTGGTCATCCTGGTGCGGGGAACTTTGGTTGATCCTGGACTATACAGTGGGCGGAGAGTGGGAGTGTTGTGTATACATGGGGACACTCGCGAATATCCCACTGCTGTCATCAACCTACATACCCCTTGTGGTACTGTTACCCATGAAGTGGGGGTGGTGGGGACCCTTTTTCATGAGGCTATTATCGGCAGAGACTTACCGGTGTTTTGGGACCTCTGGAGACGAAGGCCCACCTCAGGTGCTGTTGCAGATAATGGACATCAGGTATGTCCGGCCTTGGCCCCTGAACCCTTTGAGGCCGATGTACCCACACCAGCAGTAGGGGTGACCCCATGTGATGAATTCTCTCCCCTAGAGGTCCTAGCTGGTGAGGTCGAGGGCCACGAAGAGGGGGCCGACATGCTGGACCTTGAGATTTCCCGTGAAAATTTTGGGGCTGCACAGCTACAGGACCCTACCTTGCTTAAGGCACGGGAGAATGTTAAGGTGATAAATGGGGTACTCCAAATACCAGGGGCTGATAAAATATACCCCCGAATGGTGATTATTGGGGAACTGTTGTACAGGGTCGACCAGATGCGGGGTGAGGAGGTTGAGCAACTGGTAGTACCCCAATCTCACCGTAGGCTGGTGCTAGAGTTGGCACACAAACATGTGCTGGGAGGGCACTTAGGTGCTGAGAAGACCCGAGAGAGGATCCTGCAGCGATTTTTCTGGCCCGGGGTGTGGGAGGAGGTAAACCGGTATTGTAGCTCCTGCCCTGAGTGTCAACTTACTGCCCGGTCTCCCACTTCAGGAGTCCTTTGGTCCCCCTACCAATCATAGAAGTGCCCTTTGAACGGATTGCAATGGATCTGGTTGGCCCCATAGTCAAATCCTCCAGGGGGCACCAATACATCCTAGTTATCCTGGACTACGCTACGCGGTATCCCGAGGCGATTCCATTGAGGAACACCTCCTCCAAAAATATTGCTAGGGAGCTGTTCCAGGTGTTCTCCCGCACAGGCCTCCCCAAGGAAATCTTGACTGACCAGGGTACCCCATTCATGTCTAGGGTAATGAAGGAGATGTGCAAGTTACTACAGGTAAAACAGCTCCGCACCTCTGTGTATCATCCTCAGACAGATGGCCTGGTCGAGAGGTTTAATAAGACCTTGAAGGGGATGCTTAAGAGGGTGGTCAGCAAAGATGGGAAGGACTGGGATTGTTTGTTGCCCTATTTGATGTTTGCCATACGGGAAGTTCCCCAGTCCTCCACGGGTTTCTCACCCTTTGAGCTGTTATATGGCCGTTCCCCACGTGGGCTTTTGGATATAGCCAAGGAGACCTGGGAACAGGAGAGGACCTCCCACCGTAGTGTGATAGAACACGTCTCCCTTATGCAGGACCGCATAGCGGCGGTAATGCCCCTTGTAAAGGAGCACATGACAAGGGCACAAGAGGCCCAGTCTAGGGTCTACAATAGGTCAGCCAGACTCAGGACCTTTAACCCAGGCGACAGAGTGCTAGTTCTGGTGCCCACCGTGGAGAGCAAGTTCTTGGCCAAATGGCATGGACCATATGAGGTCATGGAGAGAGTGGGGAAGGTAACCTACAGGGTATCTCAGCCGGGGAGGAGGAAACCCGAACAGATATACCACGTGAACCTCCTAAAGCCATGGAGGGAAAGAGAGTCCCTGATGGCCATGGGAGTAGAGAAGGCGTCTGTCTCCAAGAAGGGGACACCGGAGGTAGGTGTACCCGATGCCAAGGTGCCTGAAGTACGGATCTCGGAGTCCCTCTCCAGGGCCCAGATTCAGGAAGCGAAGGAGTTTGTGCTCCGAAATGTGGATGTGTTCTCTAAGTTACCGGGACGTACTTCAGTCATCAAGCATGACATCATAACCGAACCCCACATCCGGGTACACCAAAAACCCTACCGGGTCCCTGAAGCGCGCCGGCTTGCCATATCCGAAGAAGTCAGGCAGATGTTAGACCTGGGGGTTATCGAGGAATCTAAAAGTGACTGGTCGAGTCCTATTGTGTTGATTCCCAAACCTGATGGTTCCCTACGGTTCTGTAATGATTTTAGGAAGTTGAACGAGGTGTCCAAATTTGACTCCTATCCCATGCCCAGGGTTGACGAGTTGATAGAACGACTTGGACAGGCTAGGTTCTTCTCCACCCTTGACCTGACGAAAGGAAGGAGCCTGGGCACTTTTTCCTCTGTGACTTGCTCAAAGGAAGAGAGTGATCAAGGTACGGTACCGGAGGGAGGGGGATTAGTGGGGTGAGTGGATTGAGAAATTATATCCTGATGAATGCAATCAATTTTATCCTTAACCCCTTCACGCTCTGCGACAGATATATCCGCCACAGAGCTATGAAGGGTGTATGAAGAGGCCTCAAGGGCTGAGCCCTCTTCATACAGCGATGGGCTTTGCTGCATACTGCATCATTAACCTCTTCTCTGCCGCCGGCATGGGTGCCGCCATCTTTCTTCAGATGGGCGGCGATTGGTTGCCATGACAACCTCGGGTCTTCATCAGACCCGAGACTGCATGATTTCTGCAGATTTCTGCAGATATGAATCATATGCAAAAACGCAATATACTGCAATACAGTAGTATTGCAGTATACGGTAGTAAAGATCTGACCATCTAGGGTTAATGTACCCTTGAGGGTCTAAAAACTAGTGAAAAAAAAGAAAAAAAAGTTTAAAAAATTAATAAAATATTAAAAATTTTAAAAAATTAATAAAATATTAAAAATTCAAATCACCCCCTTTTCCCTAGAAATTATATAAAACTTAAAGGGGTATTCCCATCAGGGCATTTACATTTAATTACATTCATTTGCCTTATGTAAACATTTCTTCAATTGGATGTTAATTAAAAAAATGTTCCTGTGTGAAGATAATTTCTCATAAATGTAGTCATGTTGTCCCTTAAAAACGAGATGGCTTCCTCGGGTACGACCACGTCACACTCTGGCAGCGGTGGCCAGACTCGCGCTGTAGAGTCCTGCCGGACCACCAGGATTCAGCAATCATTACCACAGGGTGGCTGTAGGACATACAGTAACTCCCAGACATTTCATATACAAGAACAATTTGTTTATTTGTGCAATCCCCCCAGCAGAGGTGGCCGTATCTGAGGAAGCTATCTCGTTTCTAAGGGACAAAATCACTACATTTATGAGAAATTATCTTCACACAGGAACATTTTTTTTTAATAACATCTAATTGAAGAAATGTTTACATATGGCAGATTAATGAAACTGAATGTGAGTGCCCAGATGAGAATACCCCTTTAATAAACAGTAAAAATCACAGACACATTAGGTATCGCCGCGTCCCAAAATACCCGATGTATCAAAATATAAAAACGGTTATTGCCGGTGGTGATCTCCAAATGGCCCCCAAATGTCTGAAAACGCTACTTTTACTCCTTTTTTACATGACAAAAAAAATGTAATAAAAAGTGATCAAAATGTGGCTCAGTCCTCAAAATGGAAGCAATGAAACCGTCAGCTCATTTCACAAAAAATGACACATCACACAGCTCAGTACACCAAAGTATGAAAAAGTTATAAGCGTCAAAAAATGGCAAAAAAAAATTTCTTTTTTGTACACATTCGTTTAATTTTTGAAAAAATGATTAAAAAAAACAATAAAACCTGCATAAATTTGGTATCAGTGTGATCGTACCAAACCAAAGAATAAAGTAGAGGTGTTATTTGGAGCGACAGACAGGGGTAAAAGTCCTAAAAACTGAGCCCACAAGAATGTGACCCACATGCGTTTTTTTTTTTCAATTTTTCCACATTTGGATTATTTTTTCCTGCTTCCCAGTACATGGCATGGAATAATAAATAACATCACAGGAAAGTAAAAATTGGTATGCACAAAATAAGCCCTCACAGAGCTCTTTACATGGAAAAATAAAAGAGTTAAGTTATGGATTTTGAGGGGTGGAGAGCGAGAAATGAGCGAAAAAATCCTTAAGGCGTTAAAGTAGGTGGCCAGATCTCCAGGGCCAAGGTCTGCGACAGATGGCTGCACCTTTGGTGTTAGTAAGGAGTTCAAAGAGCCTTTTGGGGCTATTAGAGAGAGACAATAATTAGCAGTGGCCCCTTAGGGTGCGGTCACACGTTGCATTTAAAACGACATCGCAATCAGTTTTGAAGTGGTTTTAAGTGCAGTTTTGTTAATTTAAAAGGTAAAAGACATGAACTAAATGATTTAATTTGATTTTGAAGGGGAAACCTGTTCCACAAATGCCTTTCACTTGTTAAATTAAAAAAACTGCACATAAAACCACCTCAAAACTGATTGCGATGCCGTTTTTTTTAATGCAACGTGTGACCGACACCTGAAAAATATTCATACATATAACACAGTACCGTTCGTAGCCCGTAGAAAAATAGGACATGTCCTCTTTTAGGGAATACGGGGCGCGACGTGATATCCTAGGAATGTCCCTTACGCAGCGCCGAGATGCATGCCTACTACGTACAGCGAGCATACATCTGTGAATGTAGTCTCATACAGTATATACTACAGTATATATGCATGCTAGATACTATTTAGACCCATAAGCATACATACATCATATTCTTTTACATATGGTATACACTAATGTGTATAACAGTACATGCCAGTATAAAAACACCATATCCACATATACTGAATCTTATTTAGCCTATTCACACATAATAACAGTATAGACAGGTATCCACAAATAAGCCTATATTACATACAGCATACACACATACATACAGTATATACAGCAGATACACACATACACCATATGCATATCTGGTGTATGCTGTATGTCTACATACAGCATATAAGCACACATACAGTGTATATATAACATATAGAAAACGAAAGAGGGAAAATAAGTACAGCTCACCATCATTCGGCAAAAACGCTACTGCATCTGGTGTGAACGGTGCCGGGATCCGAGGGGGTAGGCCTTGTCGGCTCAGGTAAAATGGAAGTACAGGTGAGGAGATCCAGCACCTCATTCATGAGAGTTAAAAAATCCATTTTCTTTATTGAGCATTATTAAAAAATTTAGAGAAAAATACAAACATCGGGAAAAGTGGATGTAAGCTTACATTCAATAAAAATACACAGATGGACCTACGCGTTCGGACGTTGTATATTTCGTCCTTAGTCATGGTCTGGGTGTGCTGTGTATAGGGGATTTTTATAATGAATGTTAGCGTGGGTAAGCTGGTATGCGCTTGCGTGTGGTTTGTAATGGATTGGTTGGGTCATGGATGGACGGAGACAAAATAAAGTAGACAGCATTAAGAGCTATTAGCGTAATAGTGCCCTAGTATAAATACATGGTGTCCGACCTATTGTTCAGTCCCGCAGGTGCTCGTGTATCCAATTTTAGTATCCAGAATATCTCCCTATTGCGGAGCTTACGAATCTTGTCTCCTCCTCGCTTGGGGGTGGAGACCCTTTCTATAGCTGTCACTCGCAAAGTGGTAGTGTTGCCTTGATGAAAATTTAGAAAATGTTTAGATAGGCAGGACATGCCTCTATTTAAGGTAAGATCTTTTTTGGTGGCATCTCGTACATGCTCTGATATTCGGATTTTTAATGGTCGTATAGTGGAGCCCACATATTGAATTTTACAAGCAATACAAGTAGCCAGGTATATAACATAACGGGTATTGCAATTATTCATTGATAAAATGTTATATATGTGGTCCGAACCAACTGGAGAAAATGTTTTAGTAGGTGAAATATATGGACATGCATTACATCTGGTTCCTCCACAAGGGTAGGAGCCTTTTACATTTAACCATGTTTCAGACTGCGTGTCTTTCTGGCTAAGATACACCGAAGGTGAGAGAATATCGCCTATAGAGGTGGCTTTCCGAGCTACAAACCGGCACCCATTTTTAAGGATGTCATACAGTTTGTGATCTCCTGTTAAGATCGGCAGGTAGGTTTTTATGATGTTTACTATTTTGTAATATTCATTGCTGTATGGGGTGGAAAATACTACCTGTTGTAATTCATTGTTAGGAGTTTTCCTAGTTTCTGTTAGAAGAGATGATCTTTCCTTATTTGTGGCTTTTTTCTCTGCAATATTGATAGTATGGCTATTATAGCCTCTGTGTAGGAGGCGTTGTCTCATAACTGCACATTCTGCTTTATACATGTGATCGTCACTACAGCTCCTACGGGCTCTAGTGAATTCTCCCACTGGTAAATTTTGGGTGACATGTTTAGGATGACTGCTCTCTGCATGTAGCAGAGAGTTGCCAGTCGTAGGTTTCCTATATAAGCATGATACAATAGTTTTTTTGTCTGGGTGGCCCGTTAGGAGGAGATCAAGAAAGGGTATGGCGTTATTTTCTTGAGTATATGTAAATTGTAAGTTATAGGTATTGCAGTTGATGTATTTGATAAAATTAGACACCTCGTCTGGGGGGCCCCTCCATATGATGAGCACGTCGTCTATGTATCTACCATACCAGGAGATAAACTCCTGGTATGGGTTGTTGGCATTGTAGATAAATTGGTCTTCCCACATAGATACATAGACGTTGGCCAGGGATGGAGAAAAAGAGGATCCCATAGGGCATCCCAGGGTCTGCAGAAAGAAACAGCCATCAAATGAAAAATAGTTATTCTTAAGGAGAAAAAGGGTGGTATTCAGAATATAATTTTTTAAATCTGAGGTGTATGTGGTATATTTATTCATAGAATACCTGAGTGCTTCTAGTGACTTCTCATGGGGGATACACGTATAGAGGGCAGAAATATCGCATGCTAGCCATATGTGTTGTTCAGACCAATTTTGTTTGGACATGGCATTTAGGACTGATTTAGAGTCCTGTAAGTAAGCCGGGGTCTGTTTGACAATAGGCTGTAGAAATCTATCTACCCATGTGCTGAGTCTTTCTGTAATAGATCCCACTCCCGATATGTTCGTACTTTGTCCCTCTTTGGGTTTGTAGGACCAGTCTATCCCGGTGTTCCATCCTACATCCGACCAATAACGACAATACTCATTACCAGGCCTCGTTACACATAAGTAGAATTGTCCCCTACCCAAGGTGTGATGCCAATTGACGCACACTGTTTTCAATGCATTTCTGGCTAAAAGAGCTAAGATCGTGATTGTCTCTGTTGCTGAATGAGCTAGGACGCTATTCAACTCTAATCTAAGAACGACTCACTAACTTCATGTAGGAACACCGTTACTTTGATTAATAAAATATTAAAAATTCAAATCACCCCCCTTTCCCTAGAAATTATATAAAACTTAAAGGGGTATTCCCATCAGGGCATTTACATTTAATTACATTCATTTGCCTTATGTAAACATTTCTTCAATTGGATGTTAATTAAAAAAAATGTTCCTGTGTGAAGATAATTTCTCATAAATGTAGTCATGTTGTCTCTTAGAAACGAGATGGCTTCCTCGGATACGACCACGTCATACTATGGCAGCGGTGGCCAGACTTGCGCTATAGAGTCCTGCCAGACCACCAGGATTCAGCAATCATTACCACAGGGTGGCTGTAGGACATACAGTAAGTCCCAGACATTTCATATACAAGAACAATTTGTTTCTTTGTGCAATCCCTCCAGCAGAGGTGGCCGTATCTGAGGAAGCTATCTCGTTTCTAAGGGCCAGCATGACTACATTTATGAGAAATTATCTTCACACAGGAACATTTTTTTTTAATAACATCTAATTGAAGAAATGTTTACATATGGCAGATTAATGAAACTGAATGTGAGTGCCCAGATGAGAATACCCCTTTAATAAACAGTAAAAATCACAGACACATTAGGTATCGCCGCGTCCCAAAATACCCGATAGGTCGGACACCATGTATTTATACTAGGGCACTATTACGCTAATAGCTTCTATATATGTTTTCTACTTATTTTGTGTCCGTGTCCATCACATGACCAACAACCAATCCACTTACAAACCACACGCAAGCGCATTACCAGCTTACTCACGCCTAACATTCATTATAAAAATCCCCTATACACAGCACACGCCAGACCATGACTAAGGACGAAATATACAACGTCCGAAACGCGTAGGTCCATCTGTGTATTTTTATTGATATGTAAGCTTACATCCACTTTTCCCGATGTTCGTATTTTTCTCTAAATTTTTTTAATAATGCTCAATAAAGAAAATGGATTTTTTAACTCTT
Source organism: Engystomops pustulosus (assembly GCA_019512145.1). Lineage (NCBI taxonomy): Eukaryota > Metazoa > Chordata > Amphibia > Anura > Leptodactylidae > Engystomops > Engystomops pustulosus. Next base: position 75,889,720 of record CM033644.1, read on the forward strand.
CATGAATGAGTGCTGGATCTCCTCACCTGTGACTTCCATATATAACATATACACATAGTATATACAGCGTTTACACACATACTGCGTATACATGCAGTATATACACACATACATACGGTATATACAGCACATACACACACATACATACAGCAAATACACACACATACAGCATATACATACAGCATATACACACACACATACAGCATATACACACACATACAGCATATACATATAGCATATACACACACATACAGCATATACATACAGCATATACATACAGCATATACACACATACAGCATATACACACACATACGGCATATACATATAGCATATACACACACATACAGCATATACATACAGCATATACACACACATACGGCAAATGCACACATACAGAATATACACACACACATACAGCATATACATACAGCATATACACACATACAGCATATACATACACCATATACACACGTACATACAGCACATACATATAGGGACTTACATTTTTAGCTGACCGGCTGCTGTGGCATCATGCCAGGGGGTGGCTGTTTCTTCAGGCTGGTAGGAAGTAGAAGGTGGACGCGGACGGAGTGAGCAGGTCGGGCAGCCGGGAATGGTGTGGGCCGGCCGTGCACATACTGGGCCGGCGAGTGGTCGCAGATGTAGTGAGCTGATTGGACGTGGACGGAGTGGGTCATCACCGCGGCCGCGTATGTACTGGGCTGGGCGGGTTGGAGTAGGACGGGCGGACCGAGTAGGCGGGCCAAGGTTGCCTGCGTCTGTGTTGAAAATTTTGGATAGCAAGTGGTGCCATCTCATCTAACACGTTTCTGACAGTATGATTATAGTGGTTAGTAATAGGGTTTCAGACCTATTAAGCAAACTACACTTCTGATAGCTAAAAGGAGTATCCTAAACTGATGGCTAGAGAACACACTTCCATCACTAACAGAGGTTGACCAGCAAGTTTCTCATTACTTACATGTGGATTGGCTGGAAGCAAGTAAAACAGGAGAAATAAAAATAAAATTGTTCTTTCGGAAGTGGAGAATGTTTATAGAGAAGCAGCTGACCAGGGGGGAAATTAGGGTATTGATGTCCCATTTCCAATATACAACCTGGTACCTGACTGAAGATTTAAAAGGCACTCGCAGAACACTTAGGATCACATGACCACAGTCAATCTCTGCAGGACATGACTGAGAAAGGCATATGGAGACATGCACTGGATTTGTTGTTAAAGCGGTTTTCCCATGAAAGAAAATTCTCAGAATTCAATCCCCTAGTTATAATAATAATAAATAAAGATAATTTTTAACCCTTTACTTTACAATTTTACTTAGTGTAAGATGTGGTCATAAATGTACCATTTATGCTATTCCACAACACACAGCTCTGCGGTGCCTTACTTCCCCTCCCCAGATAAAGAACTTATCTGTCTGTAGCTTTACACTCCTCGCGCTGCTCCCGGCATGAATTCACAGTCTGTGTATCAGTATCAGTCCATACTAGACTGTAAGGGGGTGGGGTAGAGTGCTGGGAGACAGAAATCTCAGCTCCATAGACATCAGAGAGAAAAGCAAGATGGCAACTGAAATTGTGTACAGCAGGACTAATAGAGACAGGTTTGACTTATATCTGGGAAATACTGTATTGTTAATAACAGTGAATTAGAGAATGTGTTATTTTGTTATTCTGAGTACATTTAAGAAACTCGTCTTTGTGGGAATACCCCTTTAAGAGTTTTATTGTAAGTTTTATTGTTCAATGGACATAATGTTCACGTCCAGCAGGTTTATCTTGTGTCTACTGAATAGTAAAAGTAACCGAGGGGAAACAAAAGACGTTCTAAATCTTAAGGTAATACTTAAGTTATACACATGTGTAAAAAGTATTAACTATAATTTGCTTACTGAGTTGTAATGTGGTATCCTATTACTCTATTCCCAATAAAGCTACCATATATATATATTTAAAAAAAAAAAAACAGAAAAGGGGTGCCAAAGCAAGTATGTATTTTCTAAATAAATAGTTTTTTCTACAAATGTAGGTAATTTACCACTGTAAGATGCTATCAGATGCTTAATGGTGAGTAACAGACAGGGCACCCATGATCCTTGGGCTATATGCACATACCCTTTGTTGTTGGACGTGTGCTATCCATTGTTTCAACAGCTAACACACATCCCCATACTTTTCTCTGGGCTCACACACAGCCCTAGTTTATAAGGTCCTGCTTCTTAGCTGACTGCTCATGCCCCAATTTATGTCCATGTTTGTGGCAAAAGGTAGAAGATGTTTTCCTGACCAGGGATGCTCTGTCTACCTCTACCTCTGGCTGGATATTCTTAAGGAGTTAAGAAACATACCGCATTGCAGTTCCCTCTTGGAGTTGAATATGCCTTATTAGGAAGTATAGTTGGTGTGTCAGGGACAAGATGTCAGAGAAATATAGTTCTCTGGTAGGATATTGATTACAAGGAATGGGACTCCAGGCAAAGCCCCTATGGTCCAGTAGTGATAAGCTATATTAGAGAGTATGAGGTTCTATGAAAAACATTGGTTCTCTAGCAATAGTGGGGGTTACTATGGATGAATTTACTACGAAATATATATTTGTCTTTTTTTATCCTTCTCCCCTTCAGCCAGGGTGGGGGGGGGTGGGGGGGGGGGGGGGGGGGGGGGTGTTGTAGGTGACTGAATTGAATTTTGAATTTTTTTGTGTTATATACAGTATACAGTAAGAGAATGCCTATGAAGAAGTAAAAGCTTATAATGGATAATGACATTTTTCTAATATTGTTATATGTGATTTTTTTTTTTAAATCAAGGAACATGATTTATAAATGACTGTTATAAAAGGATTGTTTACGCTTAACAATATCTGAAAGGAGTGCCGCATGAAGTTGTGCAGAAATAGCTAATGACAAGAAGAAAAGAACACAATGGGGGTCATTTACTAAGGGCCCGATTCGCGTTTTCCCATCGTGTTACCCGAATATTTCCGATTTGCGCCCATTTTCCCTGTATTGCCCCAGGATTTTGGGGCACGCGATCGGATTGTGGCGCTTCGGCGCTGGCATGCACGCGACGGAAATCGAGGGGCGTGGCCGAACGAAAACCCGACGCATTTTTGCATGTATTTGAGAATTTTTGCAGGGACGAATTAAGACTGCCATGGGCCCTGGGTTGTATGAAAATTGTGGGTCCTCCATTAGTCCATTTTTTAAATTGTTTGACATTTACTGCGGTACCAGGACCAAGCTTCTTGGGAAATGAGCGTCTTCCTTTATGTCTACTTTTTAGTTCTGCAGTTTTAGAACCTTTTCTGTGGTCCTGGAAGGGCTCATGTTTACATACATGTCAAGAGTTGGCACACATGCATTCCAGGGCTTGAGGTCTGTCTCTTCATAATCTCTACAATATCAAACTACAGTATCTGCAGTATCAAAGTTGGTGTGTGTGGCTATGGGGCACTTGAAGCCTTGGGTGTTGGTTGGTTCATCAATACTAACAGGATTTGCCTGACATCAGTGGATGGTATTTATAATCAAACTGGGGTGCGTCCTTTAGGAAGAAGCGTCTGATAGTCCCAAAAATTGCTTGTATTGACTGTGGATTTGCGAGATCGGGAGGTGACTGGCTTTTGTGCCCTGACATAGTTTGCCATACATTGTGAAACACACACTGATATATTTTTTGTCCAAATGACTTCTCTCCTTTATTGTTTGGGTTGGTACAATCACAGGATACCAAAACTATGAAGTTTTTGTTAAGTTTTATACCTTTAAAAAATGTTATTCTTTTGAGAAAAAAAACATTTAGCCATATCACCATATTGTGACACAAATAAGCTGAGATTTTTATTGATACAATTTTGGGGACTGTAAGACCTTTTGATCACTTTTCATTAAAACTTTTATGTGTGGGGGCAGAGCTGTATATACATAGGGGTAGTAGTAGTATTAGTGGGCAGAGCTGTATACTCCCTCCCGCAGGCTTGCAGATGTCACAGCCCGCACAGTGTGAAGGTGACTCCTGCAGCCGCCGCTTGTGTCCCCACCAGGACGGTGACTGGAGATCACTACACGTCACCCACCTGCCCGGACACTACAGCACTGCAGCATCCGCCCGGCACCGGCTCCGCGTCCTGCTAGCGAGGCTAGGGCAGCCCTGCGGGTCACCGCTGCCAGTAACCCGGCCCTGAGCGCCGCCATGATGTCACTGTCTGCAGGAACCCACAACGCAGGCGCGAACTGTACGGCATCCGCGATAGGAAGCGTTCTGTTTTTTCAACGGAAGCTGGGATCGGCCAAACTAATAAACGCGATTATCAAGAAAGTAAATTTTGTTCTTTTTATTTCGGTTTTATATGTGCAATTTGTTTTCTGTGCTGGCAATAAAAAGAATAAGCCATATATTTATAGGCGCTACAGCTAATATTCAGATGTTTTGGTTACAATAATCAAAGCTTCATTTTAAAGTTAAAACCAACACAGGACCCAAATTTCAAACTATAATAATTATAATATTTAATAATACAGATCAGCATGCTGTATCATAAAATGACCAACGTCTATTATATTTAAACTCCCCTATATACCAAAAACTAGTGATCATACACAGTATGATACCCAGATGAATGGTCTCTACACTGCTGCCCCTTTCATCGGGCTCCCCTCTCATTGTTGCCCCCTTCTTTTCTACCCCTCGCTTTGTGTCCTCTTTACATTGCGGCCACACTCTCATTGTTCAGTATAATAAACGAAGTACTCACCTCTCCTTGATCCCCGCAGCAGTCTTGTTCCCTCCTCTACATGTGCTTTGTTCAGATTTGACGCCTGTAGACGCAGTGACATCATCACATTGTAGGTCTCTGTTGCATACAGACACGCCAGAGGCTCAGTGGTGTTGTGGGAAGCTGATGGGTTCCTGCATCACAACTTTATACATCCCTGTTTGCATCGAGAGATGCGTGACGCTATTTTATCCCTCTTTCCATTCCAGAAATGTTGGGAGGTATGTATAACATATATGTGATGTATATATGCTGCATCTGTGATGTGTATATGTTGTATGTGTATACGGTGTATGGCATCTACATATACTGTATGTGTGTATATATGCTGTGTTTTTGTAAATGTCACTGTATGTGTGTATATGTTCTATATGTGCATAAGTGTACAAATGTGTGATTGTAACTTGCATGTGTGAGTATACAAATATGTATCATTTTCAAGTCCTAGTTACACCACTGGGACATGCTGACTAGAGCAGCCCGCGGGGAAGGCAGCGGAGCACAGGAGCCCCCAAATTCCGGTTCTTGCTGTAAATCACACAGACTTTGGCTTGCGTTCTGTGTAAGTGTAGTTGCAGCACAGGTGACATGTGACAGGTGACAGGTGGCCTTTGAAGCGGTGTAAGCAGCATCATTTGTCGCCTGCACTGTAGATGTATAGTAAGACGCCGGGAGGAGCATGTAAGTATGTTTTTTTATTAGCTACTGGGGGCAACACTTACTATTTTTGGGGCAGGGCAGCACTGGCTAATAGGGCATGGGGGCAGTAATGTGACTACCTGGGGGCAGCAATGGCTACTGGAGCATGGGGACAGCTCTGTGACTACCTGAGGGGCAGCACTGGCTACTGGTACATGGAGGCAGCTCTGTGACTACTTGGGTGCAGCACTGGAGCATGGGACCAACTCTGTTCTCAGTTCTCTGACTAACTGGGGCAGCACTGACTACTGTGGCTTGGGGGCAGCATTGTTACTACTTGGGTGCAGCACTGGATACTGGAATGTGGGGGCAGCACTGTGACTACCTGGGGGCAGGACAGGCTACTGTTACATGGGGTAGAACTGTGACTACCTGGGGGCAGCACTGGCTACTATGAGAACTATCAATCTGTGGAACAGCTGAGCTCAAGAGCTGGTCACAGCAGGGACAGCAGAGAGATTCTAGAAGGGTCTAGATGCCTTTTTACATCTAAATAACAATGACAGTTATGTTACATAGAATTTTTGCACTTCAAATCCCTTCTCATCCAATCCCTTTCCCTTCCTTGATTTACCTAGATAGACATTGGGGCTCATTTACTAAGGGTCGAAGCGCACGCTCTTGTCGGACTGTGCACTGTTTTCATGGCTAAAATGGCTTGCACAAGTATTTAAGAAGTGTGTGCACTGGGATTGTGGCGCATGCGACCCTTTTTGTGGCCCAGCTGCGCTGGCTTCCATGAAACACAAATTAGGGGGCATGCCGTCGGCCAGTCCCACTAATTCAGACTGAGCGCGGGATTTAACTATCTAATTGGGGCAGATTTATCAAGCTGTCTGAAAGTCAGAATATTTCTAGTTGCCCATGACAACCAATCACAGCTCAGCTTTCATTTTACCAGTGCTCATGAATATTTTAAAGGGTAGTTGTGATTGGTTGCCATGGGCAACTAGAAATATTCTGACAGCTTGATAAATCTACCCCATTGTGTCACAAGCTAGTGCACTTACATGCACCACTTAAAATAACTCTTTCGGACCTGAGCGGGGAAGCGACACATGCAGGATATCGGAGGTACAGACTTAGTGAATTGCGGCGCTGTGCATTATTGTCAGACAATGCACTTTCTGTTAACTCCAGTGACCGGGTGAGTAAATGTGCCCCACTGTGTTTATTTCTCAGTATGGTGACATCACTATGTGTATTATCCCTGCGCTTTGACATCACAGTGTGCATTATGTCTGTACTGTGACATTATTGTATTTTTTATCCCTGTACTGTGACATCCCTGTGTGAATTATCCTTGTACTGTGACATCATTGGGTCAGATTTATCAAGATGTCTAAAAGTGAGAATATTATCAGCTCAGCTTTCATTTTACCAGTGTTTGAAGATAATACACGTCACTCTTAGAATGTCGTTACTTGGGTGCTCGAGTAGGTTACCGAACCATCGATAATTTTCAAGAAAACTTGGCACTCCTTATTTGTTTCATTTGAAAATAGTGTATTTTATTTATAAACGAAAATCAGCGCCTTCCTCTGGAGCGTATGCATCTGCTGCTTCTCTACTCAAGCGCTATAGCGGTCACAGCACCGCATACCTACCTCTACTCCTTCATATACCATGCAATCCGTGCCTGATGAAGGTCTGTGTATAGACCGAAACGTTGCATGTTTAATTGGATTACCATTCTGATTTTCGTTTATAAATAAAATACACTATTTTCAAATGAAACAAATAAGGAGTGCCAAGTTTTCTTGAAATTCATTTTACCAGTGCTCATGAATATTTTAAAAGGGAGATGTGATTGGTTGCCATGGGCAACTAAGAATATTCTGACTTTTAGACATCTTTATAAATCTGACCCACTGTATTTACTTTTTTAAATTCCGCGGTTGTCCGACGGCCACGCCCCCCAATTTCTGTAGCGAGCAAGCCGGCGCTGATGCGCCAAAATCCAATCATGTGTGCCAAAATCCCGGGGCAATTCGGCGCAAAATTGAAATATTTGGGAAACCTGACAAAAGAGTGGCGCTCAGACCCTTAGTAATTGAGCCCCGTTGTGTTTATTATCCTTTTACTATGCATAAATGTAGAATGTTATTCCATTATTGTAACATCACTGGGGGTCATTTACTAAGGGCCCGATTCGCGTTTTCCCAACGTGTTACCCGAATATTTCCAATTTGCGCCGATTTTCCCTGTATTGCCCCGGGATTTTGGCGCACGCAATCGGATTTTGGCGCATCGCCGCTGGCATGCACGCGAGGGAAATCGGGAGGGGCGTGGCCGAACGAAAACCCGACGGATTCGGAAAAACCGCCGCATTTAAAAAAAAAAAAAATGTTGCGGAGCTTGCACTTACCTTCACTAGGTATAGGCCGGTGAACTTGAGTGCATTCCGGGGAACTTCAGCGCAGCAGTGCCACCTGGTGGACGTCAGAGGAACTGCCTTAATGAATCCCGGCCGGACCTGAATCCACCGCAGAGAACGATCCGCTGGATCGCGAATGGACCGGGTAAATCTGCCCCACTGTGTGTATTATCCCTGTGCTGTGACATCACCGTGTGAATTATCCTTGTACTGAAAAACACAGCCTATCATTATCTGAGCTTTTTGAAGTGTATACCTGAAAATTTCATGTTGTAGTTTTTCTATTGGGGCCCAACGAATACTACTTATGACCCCATGCTTTAAGAATTGACGAAGTAATGTGCTGAGCCTGTGCCTGTGCATATGTAGGACAATAATAGTAACACAATGCAATGGCTATGCACAGGGCTGGGATGAGGCATTTTGGTGCCCAAGGCAGACACACAAAGTTGTGCCTCCCGAAAACCCAGCCCAATTAGGGCCGGTCCTAAGGGGAAAAATGAACACCCTCCCCCATTAAAAATCATAAGAAAAAAATCGAAGAGGCCAACTGCTATAGGAACATATACATCAAGGCCTCCCAGCAGAAATATAGCGTACAATAGAAAAATATGTCCCTCTAGTGAAAATACCTGCAATTCTTGTACCAAAAATATAAACCTGCAAAGAATGTAGCAAACACATAAATATATTACAGCAATTAATATACCAAACACATACATAACAATGACTAGGCCACACATATAAATATTTAACAGCAATGAATAAAAAGCACACATAAAAATATCCTGCACTTACAAATATATATCAAAAATCCATCCCGTTCTTCTTTCTTGTAGTCTCTTCATTGTTGGCAATCCTTTTCCATCATGTAGAGAACATCATGGAAACTTCTTCCAGCTGTGATTTATCACTGCATAATGTACCACCCTAGTGACTGTGGCCTCTGGAGAACACCTCCACACTCCGTCTCTAAAAAGAATCACAGTCAATATAATGTTCCCTAGGTAACAGTTAAGTGCTCCACAGTGTGCCCCCTGCACATACAGATAATACAAAGTGTATGATATATACTTCCAAATACTTTCCCCCTCATTAATTCAGTAGCTCCAGCACATGCCCCCAGTATATATGTAGCCAAGCCTCCAGTATATAGCCAGCCCATGTCCTCAGTATACAGCCCGCACATGCCCCCAGTGTATAGGTAGCCCAAGCCCCCAGTATACAGTACAGACCAAAAGTTTGAACAAACCTTCTCACTCAAAGAGTTTTCTGTATTTTCCTGACTACAAAAATTGTAGAAGGCATCAAAACTTAATTAATTAAATACTTAACAAAAAGGTGTGAAACAACTGAAAATATGTCTTATATTCCAGGTTCTTCAAAGTAGCCACCTTTTGCTTTGATTACTGCTTTCCACACATTTAGCATTCTGTTGATGAGTTTCAAAAGGTAGTCACCTGAAATCAGGGCCGGCTCCAGGTTTTAGTGGGCCCCTGTGCGACAGAGCCCTAGTGGGTCGCTTTATGGGCCGCCCTCCAGTAGTCACACAGCCCCCCCCCCCCCCCCCCGTGTACACATTCCCCCCCTCCCCCTGTACACACACTGCCCCCACCCCTCCTGTACACACACTGCCCCCTCCTGTATACACGCTGCCCACTGTATACACACTGCCCCCTCCTCCTGTATACACACTGCCCCCTGTATACACACTGCTCCCTCCTCCTGTATACACACTGCCCACTGTATACACACTGCCTCCTGTATACACACTGCCCCCCTCCTCCTGTATACACACTTCCCCCCTCGTCCTGTATACACACTGCCCCCTGTTACACACTGCCCCCTCCTCCTGTATACACACTGCCCCCCTCCTCCTGTATACACACTGCCCCCTCCTGTATACACACTTAAAGGGTCAGTAGCATTTTAATTCTTCATTATAGTCTATGTCCACTGCATTTTTCTGCTAAGGGAAGAACAATCTAAACATATTAGCTTCTATTTTAATGACCCATTACAATATTAATTATGCTTATTCCTGGAATACCTCTTTAATAAACGGATGTGCAGTGCAGGAAAAAAAGTATTCCAAATAATATGCAATAATACAGACATAAACAGTTGTAAAATAAAAGGGAAAAAATTAATAGACCTTGCTACAGAAAAGGGAGACGTATTCGGCCGGGAGGTTCAGCAGAAGAACTTTTGTACAGTGTCTGTCCAGTTGAAAAATAGTGACTTCAAAAACTGGGCATGCTACCCCTACCCTCAGTGAGTTAACTTTTGTAGAAGTTTTTTTTATATTAAACTCCATAATTCTTCATAGGGCTCCTCTGTAGCCAATAGTCACAGTGCTCCTCTGTAGCCAATAGTCTCAGGGCCACTGAGTTACAATACTGATGCAATTTACGACTCATCTTAGGCCCAAAGTGATTCTTTTCAGCTATGGGAATATGACTTTGGAGGATTTTTTTTTATAATTAAACAGATGAGATTAAACATAATTTAATAAAATACCTGAGGGGTCTATAAGTTTGCAGCTAACCAAACAGCTTACATGTCACCATAACAGTTCCACCACCGTTCACCCTCCAACCTGAGGGAACTGGAGAGGATCTGCAAGGAAGAGGCAGAGGATTCCCAAATCCAGGATTGAAAAATTTGTTGCATCTTCCCTAAGAAGACTCCTGGCTGCACCAGCTCCAAAACTGCTTCTACTCAACACTGAGCAAAGGGGCTGAATCTTTATCAACATGGGATATTTAATTTTTCCTAATAAATTAGCAAAAATATCTACATTTCTGTTGATGCATGCTAACTACCTTTGAGTCTACTATTTCACTGGCAGCAAGCAAATAACATTCTCCAAAATGGCGAGGAACTGAAACCCCAAACAATCTGTCGTACCTTAATGTATATTATGTCCCAGTCATAATTTTGTTCTGTTTCACAGGCCCGTGGATGAGAAGAATGGTAACAAGAATGTCCCCACCAGGCTCCTGTAACTCAAAGGATGAACTCACTGCCTACTCTGCAGACTTTCTGCTTACCCATGATGCCCCAGACATATCACAAGACCTGCCTCTTCTAACAAATTGTACTGTCATTTATGTAGTATAAGAATCCATAAGTAACTCTCCCCTTATGATCCGGGTTTCTGGAAGTAGCACCATACATTGGGATTTACTTTTACTAGGGACATGTAAGAGATAGAAGGGACCGTCCGCTTTATCCTTAGATTTTGTAACCATCCAGACTTTTCTTCTTGGCGAGGGCGGGTCTCATACCCTCTAATGGACACCATGACGACTCAGAGGTTGACTCAGGGGCAGTCCAACTAAAATCAACACGATCCTCCAATTTTTCCATCATGGTGACATGGGGCTTTCTGCACTCTGGAGGACCTTGTACCAACAAGCTGATCAGTGAGGGTCAGGATCATGAGAACGGGCCCCCTAGGAATGCAGGGAATGGAGGTCCCATTCTCACTAAGGTGGACTTGGCAGGACTAGTGGGAGTGTGGGAAATGGGATAGTAAATGCGAGTACCGGAGATACCCCCACACTGTTCTCTGCAATTTCCATCACTACCAAACCATTGAATGGAGTGATAAAACGCATGCGCGTCCTGCTACCCCACCTATTAGTAAGAATATGATTCTGATTTTGGTTAGTTGCTTCCAACAACTAGAACAGTTTTGCTCTTATTTATGATAAATCTCCCCTCCATATGTTTGGGTCCTTACAATTACTCTCTTCTTTGACTAAAACTGTAACCGGAAGTATATTTCAAATTATTAAAGAAGTTTACAACTTGTCCCCAAATGGATTAGTGATTGGTTGTAAACTTGATCTAACTCACTTAAAGGAAATTTACCATCAAAATCCATCATGATAAACAATGGACACTTACTCATAGATCCATGCACTGTGACTGTGTATCTTCAACTTGTGAAGCTGCAGCACGGAGGGGCTCTGGTAACACTTCCTAGAGCCCTTTACAATTATGGTAAGGTAAGGACGTGTTATTAGAGCTCCTTCATGCTGCAGATTCACAGGCTGTTACACTGTGCAGGAGTACTTCCCCATCCCCCTGTGTGCTCACTACTGCCTGAGATTACAGTGGGGAGGTTGAGAAGTGCTGCTCCACAGTATAACAACAGCATGTGAACCCAAAGCACAGAGGGGCTTCTAGAACATGCTCATTAGCATAATTTTCCAAGTTGATGTTAGAAGAAAGAAGGCCATGGATAAGAAATATAAGATCATTACCACAGTCCCGGTGCCTGGATATATGAGTAATTGTCCCTGATTGCTCATGATGGATTTTGGTGGTAGATTTCCTTTATGGGGGAAGTAACCAGTCTTATCTTGTACATATATTTTTTTCCTTTTGCATCAGTTGACATATATTCCCCCTACATCAGTGTGTATAACGGCTGCCTCCTGCTGTGGCTTGTAAATCTGTGTCATAGCTCCTGCACCTGTACATGAGAGCTGCACTGTATTCTCAGATCACTGATACATTGTATATGTTTTATATAAATCTCTTTGTAATAAACGTGAAATAAGATATTAAATAAAGTGTTTTATTCTTTTCTAGTCTAAAATCACACACACACACAATGGGGGTCATTTACTAAGGGCCCGATTCGCGTTTTCCCGACATGTTACCCGAACATTTCCGATTTGCGACGATTTTCCCTGTATTGCCCCGGGATTTTGGCGCATCGGCGCTGGCATGCACGCAACGGAAATGGGGGGGGGGGGTGTCCGAACGAAAACCCGACGAATTCGGAAAAACCGCCGCATTTAAAAAAAAGCTTGCACTTACCTTCACTAGGTATAGGCCGGTGAACTTGAGTGCATTCCGGGGAACTTCAGCGCAGCAACGCCACCTGGTGGACGTCGGAGGAACTGCCTTAATGAATCCCGGCCGGACCCGAATCCTCCACAGAGAACGCGCCGCTGGATCGTGAATGGACCGGGTAAGTAAATCTGCCCCAGTATGTAGTAGAGGCAATTCACTCTCAAGTTAGCTGAGCAGCTTCTAGATCCTGTTTCTTTCATGGCCTGATGTGGTTGCTTGAGAAAATCAACTTTAGAAGAGATGTTAATTTATTTTTATGAAGTCAAGGAAGTGGAGAGTTTAACACTGAAGTCAAGCTCTCTTTTGCTCAGAAAGTCCCCCTCGCTGTAATTGATGGTCCTGCGTCCAGGGACATCACTGATCAAATCTCCTGAAGTCCGACGCATGATGTCAATCACATAGGAGGACGTGATCATAGGAAGGGAGAGCTTGACTTCAGTGTTAAAATTTCTTTCTGGCTCATTTGCATAATGTTAAATCCTTTTGTTTCCTGAAAACAAGGGCATAAGAAGCTAAAAGAAGAGCGGATTGTGCCAGAGGGCGCACCCACCAGTATGTCAGTGTGCTTGATTTACAATCCTTGATCCTGGTGGTAAATGACCTTTAAGGTCCAGGCCATTTTCGTGTTTTTGCGATTTTTTTTACCATATTTAATATCCCATGTCATGCACTGGAAAGATGGAAAGAATGTGGTGAAATTGATGAAAAACGCATTTGCACAATTTTCTTCTGAGCTCAATTTGCACTTTGCGCTCCAGATGACACATTCCTTTATTTTTTTGGGTGTGTTCAATTGTGGAGATAACAAATTTCTAAATGTTTTAATAGATTTTTTTTTAATTTAAATTTCATACTCTACCATACTGACCTGTGTAAGGTCTCATTTTTTTCAGAATGAGCTGATGTTTTCAATGATGCCGCTTTAGTGACTGTATGAGTTTTTGGTCACTTTTTATTCAAGTTTTTATGTGCTGTGAAAAGTACTGATTTCTGTCCTACACTTTGAGAAAGGGCCCTGCTGAAACGCGTCAGTAAGCACTCTATATATACTTAATATTCATTTATGATTCTGTCCATGTATTTTAATTTATCTATAAATAAACCTTAATTATTATTTTGAGGTTTACGATCACTCCTTTTTTGAGAGTTGGTAAATATACCTGGGAAATAGCGCCACAAATTTTGCCATTACTTTTTTATATTTAAACTAATAAGTAGGTTGAAAATAGATACCAAGTTTGTGTTCAGGTGAATAAGTAGAATAACTGCCTGAAAAAGAACACTTAAAAAAGAACACTTAAAAAATTAAACTTTATTAGATATTCATAAAATACGGCCACTCTTCAGCCAATTAAATAGTCAAATCAGGCTTCCAGTGTGTATGGGGGATATGAGACCAGTAGGATCCCACTAAATCACGGTATTACCCCCTCACTGGACTAAAGTGCTGATGAGCGCTGTCCCCAGGCTCAAGAATGCAGTATCTGGTGAATGAATTGTCATCACTAGTCTGTCAAAGCGAGGGCCAGTATCGATAAAGACAGTGTCGCTTAGGTTACAACCTTGTTCATTATGTTAAATAGACACCAGTCTGTATACTGTCCTAAATTCCTCATTAGGATTACTGTTAACCAGGGGATCGTATCGCGGCTAAGCCTGTCCTATAGAACCCGATCGTGTTTAGTACAAGGCCAAGGTAAAGGCAGTATTCTGCCATAGCTAGTGACAGAAAGCCTCTGTGACAGGATTGAAAATTAAAATTGAAATGTAATACTGGTGATGGTATAAAGCAAAGGGATGTGCTAGCTCGAATGGAATGATGCAAGATGTGATTCATTAAAGGAAACATGCATAGCTGATAGCGTCGTTCAGACCTTGCGGTTTTTCCGTGGATATGTAACCTGGGAACTGCCTGTATATCTATTTCATAAGGAACAGACCTCCAACTGTAGACAGCACAGTTTCAATGTAATTGTATCTTGTCAGTTCAGTGTAGGGAACTGGTTTAGCAAAATGAAAGGCTGTGATAGTCGGATGGCCCATGTATCAAAAGTATAGCAGCTACATTTCTATTCTTTACAGCTTGATGTTGATAAAATAGAAGGAGTGTGAATACTAACACTATACAGCATTCAACTAAATATCAAGTCTTTCCATCTGCAACCATGAGGAAGGTTACAAGAGTGTCATAAATAATCCTTATCTGAAACAGTTAGCACAATAAATTCCAAAGCCACCTCACCCTTTCAGTTTATTTTAAGGAGTGAACTTTGTGTGGTTATTAATTGACAGTTAAAAGGAAACTGTAACCAGATTTTCACTAGTTAACCTAATGACAGTTTCCCATAGCATTATAGTAACCCTTGCCCACACTGTTTTTAGCTCAGTAATTCATAGTCTCTGTGCCCAGTAACTGCCCTAGTTAGTTATTAAGCCTACCTGGCACCATGCCAAAAGGATCAGCAAGTCCCAAGGGTATGTGTTATTCATGCGATTTACTGCGTCTCTCCTGGCATGTCCCTCAAGCCCCCTCCCTTCGGCTAATGTCATCTTCAGCTGAGAATTTGGGAGACACATTGTGAATTTTTTGTTGCTTTATTTATTTTTTTTTGTGTGAATTTTTGGCGCACAGAGGCCATACCCCTTTTTCACACAAGTTGGGAAAGTGTCTAAAAACTGTCTAAAACCCTTAATATATGTGACACAAGGCATTTCAGAGAGTGTTTTACTCCAGAATCCTGCTTCATATATTTTCTCAAAATATGGCATGTGGCATGGCATGGCAGAGGGGGATTCACCAGTATTAGTTTTTAAATTTTGTGTTTTACATTGTCTGCCTTTATTTTGTTTTTATTTAATGTGTCTGCTCATCTAACCATGCAGCCTTCTCACACAACCAGCTCCTCACCCTCTCATTTCTTCCACTACTTTCCTGCATTTACTGGTGAATCTACAGGACCACATGGTCCAGACATCATTGAAGGTCCTGTAGGTCCAATCGTACATTGTATCAACATCTAGATGCCATTTCCCCTGTTCCAAAGGAGTCCTTCAGCTGTATGAAGAAGCTGCTATTTGCATGCAGTACTACACATCAAGCTTTAATGACAAGAATCTTGGTGAAAACATGAAAAAACTGTGCTCCTCATGATGATAATCATGATGAGGTGTCCTTTTTTCCTAAAGTTAAAGGGGTATTTCAGGACCATTATTTTGATCTATTTATTTGATCTATCCTACGGGGTGGATTTACCCATTAAATATCAGGCTATGATGATTAGGTGGACCCTGCATTGACGTTCTGAGTTTACCAATGCAGTTTAAACTACTGAATCCACATGAAATCAATATTATCATCAATATTATTATATTTAATTGTAGCTGTAATCAGATCCATCTAATCATAGCATTTGTAGACTTTTTATCAGCCAATAATAATTTTTTCCAATTCCTCTAAAATTTTCACAAATGAGCTCTGAACACACCTGATCCTTTTTCCCGTCCATCATCCACAGTGACCCAATACACATAAGATAGTCAGCAGAAACTTTAGGAGAGTAAGTAGGAGAGTATGTCTGCCAACTATTAAAGGGCTGTTTCACACAGTCTGTGCTCAGACCGTGAGCATGGCCCGTGCAGAGTCACTGACAGGCTGACTGCACGACTGGGATACTCGATATATGATGCAAGGAGTCCCTGCTTCCCTGCTAAATAGGAGTGCTGACACTCTATTGCCCTGAGGTTTAATGGGGAAGAAGGAACATCTTGTATCTTATATTGATATGTCCCTGGCAGTGTTGTTGGTCCATGACAGAAATCTGCACGGTCCGTGATGACATGCTGATCCTGACTGTGAAAAAGCCCTAAATTCACACTAAGCTCAGCAAGTTAACTCCTCATTCTGAGCACATGCTGATGGTCTCCAAGTCTGCATGGTATTAGATAACGTGATCTCTTCTTTCTGCAGGTTATCAGAGTTCATTCTCATTACATGCAGCAAAGAGTAGCTGCTGAAACCAAGAATGGGAGACTTTTTTCCCTGCCCTGTCAACTCACCCGACCAAAATTCCATGTGGTACAAGACAAGGGTACTTTAAAACGTAAGTAACAAATCCATATGTAGACTATGAATATAAATAATGAAGGACTTATTTTACTAAACTAACTGCACACTCTGGTAGGGGATGATATATTCTCTGTAGCATTCCTTCTTTTATGTTAAACATCTTTGCCAAAGTCACATCCATGAGATCTGAGAAGAATCAATTTTTGCCTTAGATAAGTCACTTTCTAGCTGGAGGAGGTACATTAGGCACCCTTGGGCTTTATAGCACCCATGCTTTTGATTTAATATTAAAAATCAGAATCTCATCTTTCAATTTGCACCATGGATTGTGCCACAGATATACATAGGGAATTTAAGGTGCAGCAATGCAGAGATCCAGTGCAAGGTTTCCATGGTCATCTGCAAATAAGTTGAAAAGAGTTACTTTTTTCCTGAAATAATGTCATGCTCAGGGGTCATGCTCAGGGACTAAGGTTGTGTCACTTCAGATACCTATACCTGGGTTCTACAGCATCTATAACTGTGGTTCTGGTGTCAGTTTAAAGATGAAAATTGATATTTATCTCCAGTTTGCAACTGTTACAGTTCTATACAGTTCTGAGAACTGTATTTTAACCATAATGTTCACACAACATTATACGGCACATAATTTACAGACTTCAATATATTGCATTACATTACAACATATGAATTTCGCACTTAAAGCTTGGCAGTTTTTGCTGCTGATTCAAAACACACAGTATAAATCATTTTAACCGTGAGTTTCTTTTACAGTAGCTAATGTTAATTGCAGAGGCTTAGCTGCTGGTATTCCTGCTGCTCATCTCCTTGGCCTAAAGCCTACTTCCTATTAAAGAAAAGATGAAAGCTCCTTTGATTTAATTTATAACATTAATAGCCTCTTTATTTCTTGTGCTTATATAGAGCCAACATGTTCTGCACATTTTTTTATAACATTGTCTAGTCTAGGGGCTTTTTCACATTGGCTTTGGTGCTCAGCTTCAGTTGCGCATCCGTTGCATTTTGTCTCCGTGATGCATCAGTTTTGTCTCCGAGCAAAAAAAAGGAAGGTTTAACATTTGAAGAGAAAAATGGAAAAAGGTTCTACGGCACTCCAGTTGAAGTAAAAAATCTTGGATTTATTGGTCACATTAAAAACAGCATAGATACAAAAAGTGCATTTGTGGTACACAGACCAACGCTTTTTGAACATATAAAAATCTTTTTCAGTTCTTAGTCATGGTCTAACTTTTAACACGATACTCAAGGTTTAAATAGCCAAGTCCAAATCTGATGTAAACAAGCGCATGCGCATAGCATGCAGGGGCAAGACACATAGGGGCAGATTTACTTATCCGGTCGCGTCGTGGTCCCGCGGCACGTTCTCTGTGGAGGATTTGGGTCTTCCGGCAATTCACTAAGGTCGTGCGCCCGATGTCCACCAGGTGTCACTGCTGCGCTGAATTCCGTCGGAGTTCAGTGAAGTTCACCGTCCTACCCTGGGTGCAGTTAAGCGCGTGTCAAGCGACACTTTTTTTTAAATACGGCGGTTTTTCCGAATCCTTAGGGTTTTCTTACGCCACGCCCCCTGATTTCCGTCACATGCATACCGGCGCTGATGCGCCACAATCCGATTGCCAAAATCCCGGGGCAGTTCAGGGAAAATCGTCGCAAATCAGAAATATTCGGGTAACGCAGTGGAAAAATGCAATTCGGGCCCTTAGTAATTGACCCCCATAATCTGTGCAGCCGTACAAGAAAAATAATGATACAGAAGATTTAGACCGAAAAAAGGTGAGTAGGCACAGTAAAACACCAAAAACAGAATGTAATAAGGGCAGGTTTGTACTTGAGCTACACTGAATCTAGGCGTTAATGGGTAATAAAAATAACAGAGATACAGACGAGGGACAAATAAAGTCAGTAAAGATACAATATGTCCGTTCTGTTGTTCATGCCTTTAGGGTGTCATGTATCCAATAGCAGGATCCAATAAGCCTCTCTGTTACGGAGCTTGTGGGTCCAATCTCCCCCTCTGATGGGCTTAAATATATTCTCAATGATTGTAACTATAAATGATTGAAAACATCCTGTGTAAGAGAGCAAAAAATCTTTAGACACGAGATCTTATATAACCCGTGTTATAAATGAAGACATCATTTTAAAAAAAAATTTTTTTTACATTTTTTTCAACATAGTCCCCTTTTAAAAAATAGGACATGTTTCATAATTTTTTCCACGGACATCGGATCAGTGAAAATACAAGCCAATGTGAAAACACCCATAGAAATCTATGGCTTTGTTAGACATCAGTTTTCCTAACATCCATGGCTTTTCACTGAACCTATTTTGGCCTATAGACACATACAGATTGGTTTTCTCTTACTGGCTTGAGTGATTTTTTACTGATGCCTTACTAAACCATTCTTTTCAATGGGATTTTCACACTTCAGTTTTTCTCCACTGATCAGTGGTCAATTTAGAACCTGTTCTTTTTGTGTTCACTGACAACATTAGATCAGTGTAGAAACTGAAAAGTCAAAAAGCCCAATGAAAAGAATGGGTCAGTGGGGCATCAGTGAAAAATCACTGAAGCCAGGAAGAGAAAAACCAATAATTATGTGTCCATAAGCCAAAATGGGTTCAGTACAAAAAATGCGAAATGTGAAACTACCTTTAGCAGGGCCAATTCTAGCATATTTGCTGCCCCCACTCCTGTTCCATTTCCCGCTTCCTGTTCAGTAAATGCTGAAAGCTTTACTAACAATTAACATCCCCACAGGCAGCTCACTGACACTGTGTGACTGACTACAGGTTCTGGGAGTCATTAGATGACAATCTCTTCCATCTGTAGGACTTTATTCCGGGTTCTCCAATCCATGACGTATCACAGGTGAATTCACGGCCAGATGTCTTTAGCTCCTTGCAGCATGTCCACCCGGTGTCCCTAAAAAAACCACAGTCACTTACAGTATGAAGTCTCCTGGATAACAACACTGCGCTCCTGAATGATATTTACTTCTCACAACACAACTGACCGCACTCTCCCCACATATAAAACATCCCTTCATTATTTATATACAGCCCCCCAGCTTAGTAATATACTGTACACCAATAAACAGATCCCCTCCAGCTTAGTAATATACTGTACCCCATATATAGCCCCTCCAGCTTACTAATATACTGTATCCCATATACAGCCCCCCTCAGCTTAGTAATATACTGTATCCCATATACAGCCCCCAGCTGAAATCTGGCCCCATATAAATATATACCGCCCCCCCAGGAAAAAAAAGAATCTGTCCCCATATAATATATACAGCACCGCCCCTCCCACAGTATTAAACAATTCTGGCCCCATATAAAATACACAGCAACCGCCACCCCACCCCCCCTCATAAAAGGATTATGGCCACATATAAATAATATAAATATATAGCAAAACCTCCCCACCCCTACACAGTTATATTAACTATACAACCCTATATTCCCCTCTTATTGGCCACATTTAATTATTTGTTGAACTCTCCAAAATACGCCTCTGTCTCGACGATGACTTCCTCATTTGAGCAAAAATTTTTTTCCGTGAGCCATTTCTTCATGTTAGGGAACAAGAAAAAGTCACAGGGAGTATCGGGTGAATACGGGGGGTGCAATTCATAATGTAATTCATGCAGTTTGCGGCGACAACAATGGATGCCAAAATGCGGACATGTCTCATTCAATTTTTTGTTGAAGCAGTCCAATAACTCCCTGTAGTATTGTCCAATGATCGTTCTTCCGTTTTCTAAAAAATCCATGAGGATGACACCGTTCGCATCCCAAAAAAATGGTTGCCATGACCTTTCCGGCTGATCTTCACCTTCTTTGGAGCAGATTCACCGAGAGAAATCCATTGTTGCTTAGTTTCTGGTGTGTAATGATGAATCCAGATTTCATCTACGGTGACAACTCGACGCAAAAACTCTTTCGGATCTCGCTTAAATTGCTCCAAACACTGCTTCAAAGTTAAAAGCCGCATCCGCTTGTTGTCCACCGTGAGCAATCGCGGCACCCATCGGGATGACAATTTTTTAATCGCCAACTTATCATGTAAAATATTAATTGCTGTTCCGGTCCACACACCTATGGCCTCTGCTACTTTGCACAGTATCATGTCGTGGACTTTTCGAATGATTTCCTCGTTAATGTCTGCCGGCCGTCTTGGTCGCTCCTCATCAAAAACGGATGTTCACCCACATTTAAATTTGTTGAACCAATATCTAAATTGTGGTCATAGATGGCGAAGTGTCCCCATAAACAGCATCCCACTTTGTTTTTATCTCCTCACATTTTTTCCCATCCAAAAACAAAAAGCAAATTACCAAACAATACAGCTCTTTTTCCATCTATCGAAAATCATGAAACATGTCTTACTCAAATGGCTGCCAAATCCAAACTAACCTATCAATCAGTCTGCAATTTGTTTTGCCCTCATTTGATAGATACACAAATTACACCATGCTCATCCACATTTGTAGGTTTAACATTGCCTTCAAAACATCACACCTGGTTTTTCAGAGTCATAACTGAAAAAAATATTTTAAAAAATGAATGTTTCATCCGTTTTTTTGCAGACCCATAGACTTCTATTGCCTTCTGTGATCTGCATCAGTGAAAAAATAGGACATGTTTCATAATTTTTTCCACGGACATCGGATCAGTGAAAATACAAGCCAATGTGAAAACACCCATAGAAATCTATGGCTTTGTTAGACATCAGTTTTCCTAACATCCATAGCTTTTCACTGAACCTATTTTGGCCTATAGACACATACAGATTGGTTTTCTCTTACTGGCTTGAGTGATTTTTTACTGATGCCTTACTAAACCATTCTTTTCAATGGGATTTTCACACTTCAGTTTTTCTCCACTGATCAGTGGTCAATTTAGAACCTGTTCTTTTTGTGTTCACTGACAACTTTAGATCAGTGTAGAAACTGAAAAGTCAAAAAGCCCAATGAAAAGAATGGGTCAGTGGGGCATCAGTGAAAAATCACTGAAGCCAGGAAGAGAAAAACCAATAATTATGTGTCCATAAGCCAAAATGGGTTCAGTGAAAAAAATGCGAAATGTGAAACTACCTTTAGCAGGGCCAATTCTAGCATATTTGCTGCCCCCACTCCTGTTCCATTGCCCACTCCCTGTTCAGTAAATGCTGAAAGCTTTACTAACAATTAACATCCCCACAGGCAGCTCACTGACACTGTGTGACTGACTACAGGTTCTGGGAGTCATTAGATGACAATCTCTTCCATCTGTAGGACTTTATTCCGGGTTCTCCAATCCATGACGTATCACAGGTGAATTCATGGCCAGATGTCTTTAGCTCCTTGCAGCATGTCCACCCGGTGTCCCTAAAAAAACCACAGTCACTTACAGTATGAAGTATCCTGGATAACAACACTGCGCTCCTAAATGATATTTACTTCTCACAACACAACTGACCTCACTCTCCCCACATATAAAACATCCCTTCATTATATATATACAGCCCCCCAGCTTAGTAATATACTGTACCCCAATAAACAGATCCCCTCCAGCTTAGTAATATACTGTACCCCATATATAGCCCCTCCAGCTTACTAATATACTGTATCCCATATACAGCCCCCCTCAGCTCAGTAATATACTGTATCCCATATACAGCCCCCAGCTGAAATCTGGCCCCATATAAATATATACCGCCCCCCCAGGAAAAAAAAGAATCTGTCCCCATATAATATATACAGCACCGCCCCTCCCACAGTATTAAACAATTCTGGCCCCATATAATATATACAGCCCAGTATAAAATGATTATTGGCCCATATAAAACATACAGCTCACCCCCCCCACCAGTATAAAACGATTATGGCCCCATATAAAATACACAGCACCCCCCCTCCAGTATAAAACGATTATGGCCCCATATAAAATACACAGCAACCGCCACCCCCCACCCTCATAAAAGGATTATGGCCACATATAAATAATATAAATATATAGCAAAACCTCCCCACCCCTACACAGTTATATTGACTATATAACCCTATATTCCCCCCTTATTGGCCACATTTAATTAATAAGTGTACATCAAAAATAATAAAACTTATACTTACCTCGAGGCAGGTGCTCCCACGGCGCATTGCTCCGGTCTTCTTGCGGCTCTCCTGTCAGCCGCGGCTACGCTCATAGACACAGGCAGCGTGTAATCATCATCCGCCGTCTGTGTCTCTGCATAGAACAGAGCGAGGCCAGCAGTGCGTCGCTCCACATATAAATCGCACCTGTGTCTTAAAGAGACAGGCGCGATTTATTTAGCTGGTGGCTAAATAGACAGCACCCGAATCGTCCACATTAGAGTGGCGTATTTCACCACTCTTTCAAGGACTCCGCATTCTGCCGCCTGAGGTGAGATTTTCATCTTGCCTCATTGCAAATGCGGCCCTGACCCTTAGTTTTCTCCTCTTATTAGTTGGCTTAAACTATGCCAGAAATGTCATGGTTGTGCGTGATATTGCACCATCATCTTTTTCTCCAGAATGTGTAGATTCTAAGAATGTGATACCATTATAAAGAAGGGGGCTCAGCTTGGCACACAGCCCCCTTTAAACAGCTTATTGGCAAGAGTTGGACTTTTATCAATCTTCTCCATATAGTTCATCCCTGTTTTATCACTTTGTAATCTCTTTGACCAAACTGTACCCATTAAATAACAAAATTAGGGCTCCTTTACATTGGCATTGTTTTTCACCTCTGTGGTTCACTGATTTCCACGGATGTTTCACAAAGTCATTGATTTCTATGTGTTGTTTTCACATTGGATTTTATTTTCACTGATCCTTTTGTCCATGGAAAAAATTATAAAACATCCAATTTATTTTCATTGATTCGGATCACAGAAGGCAATAAAGTGTATGGGTCCACATAAAAAATGGATGAAACATTTTTTTTTTCTACTGTTTTCAAACAAAACGGATTCATCTCAGAGACAAAAAGGAAGAAAATTGGAGACACAATGGAGACAAAACGCAACAAATGCACAACTGAATCTGAGCACCAGCGCCAATGTGAAAGAGCCCTCTAACCCCTCAGTTATATGGACAAACTGAATGTTTGGTCATCCACTTGGCAAATGAGGTTCAATGTGGATAAATGTAAGGTTATGCACCTGGGGGCTAATAATCCAAAGGCAAAATATGTCCTTGGGGGAGTAAATGTGGAAGAGTCCCTTGTTGAGAAGGACCTGGGGGTCCTAGAAGATAATAAATTGAATAACAGCATGCAATGTCAATCAGCTGCGTCTAAATCCAGTAGGATCTTGTCATGTATCAAAAGTGGTATGGACTATCGTAATAGGGATGTAATATTACCACTATGCAAGGCATTGGTTCGGCCACACCTGGAATATGCTGTCCAGTTCTGGGCACCGGTCCATAAAAAGGATGCCCTGGAGCTGGAGAGGGTTCAATGTAGAGCCACAAAAATGATAACGGGTATGGAGGGTCTTAGTTATGAGCAAAGATTGAAACAACTAGATTTATTTAGTCTGGAAAAGAGAGGACTGCAAGGGGACATGATTAATTTGTATAAATATATGAAGGGTCCATACAAAAAATATGGTGGTAAGTTGTTTCAGATTAAATAAATCAAAAGATGAGGGGGCACTGTCTCCGTTTGGAGAAATCAAGGTTTAATCACCAGAGGCGTCAGGGCTTTTTTAACTATGAGAACTGTCAATCTGTGGAATAGCCTGCCTCAGGCGCTAGTCACAGCAGGGACAGCAGAGAGCTTCAGGAAGGGTCTAGATGCCTTTTTACACCTAAATAACATTGATGGTTATGTTTTATAGAATTGTTTCCCCTAAATCCCTTCCTCATGCAATCCCTTCCCTTCCTTGGTTGAACTTGATGGACAAGTGTCTTTTTCAACCGTGTAAACTATGATATACAAACTTATATTTAAAGTATATAAATCAACACAGCAGCCAGCTGGATAATATTAGGCATTGGAGCTCAAGTTTGTTGTGCAATACTGTTAGCTGCTTTGCATTCATGGAAAAGTATTGGGATGATGTAAGGAATTCACATTTACTGATTTTCAGTATATTCACTAATTCATTGTTTATTTTCATTTACAGCTGTGAGGATACCTTTGAATTTGGAAGAAATATTATCTAGATACAGTCTGCCCATTACTATACGATCATCCTCTGCTTTATCCTACAAACAAAAAGGAGATCTGAAGTCACAAGATGAATTGCTCAGTGAGCTGACACTGATAGAGATTTATGAGGAAAACTTCTTGTATGGACATCCTATTAACAGGGGTAATGAACATACAATTAGCAATGGTAGAATTAGTTTGCCAGATTTTAGGTGATTAGTGATAATGTCCTTTCTACGAAACAATATTTATATTGTTGACACAGCGTTTACATTAGGCATATTTCCCTCAATATTTATATATCCTTTACACAGGGTATGTAGGGTGAGGGTTAGTAGGTTTTAGTGCAGGTCCATGTACACAATTGCATAGTATATGCATACAGAGAAATATATGAAGCTTTGGTCAAGCCGAGCTATAAACATTAAAATAAATACTGTATATCTTGCAACGTACATATATATACACATGCAAACAAATGCAGTTGTTAAGTCTTCGGTCCCTTTCACTTTTTTGACGTTTCATATTTTTTGTTGATTTAATGTCCAGGAAAAAAAAAATCTTTAAAAGCAAAAAAGTTTTTCTGCTTAAGGTGTAATTTTATGCAGGCTGAGATTTTTTTTTCGTTGGTATAATTTTGGAATCTGTGAAACCTTTTGTTCACTTTTTATATTAGAATTTTTTGGGTGCGAAATTGTGAAAAAATGTTGACTTTTTCATTGCCGTGTTCACCGTATGGGTTAATTTTCTAATATATAAAGCTGAGTGTATGTATGTATGTCCACTTAAGAAATCTGCACCGCCATGTTTACAATCACCAAATTTTGCACAGTTGCTCTCTGTGACTCAGGGGGTCAGGGGACGTCAAAGACTAGGTTTTAAGCTGAAATTTTAACCCCACGCTTTCAAAATATACTTATTACCACCATGTACAGGAGCCTTTGTCTGCGGCTGCTGTTGGGGCAGTTAAAAGCAGAGCCGTGATTGGTTGCTGTTTTGCCACAGGTCATTAATATGCTTTCATTGGTTACTATAGGCAATTAGAATAAGAAAGCTTATGTGTAAGGTAAGATGGATAGAGGCTGAGAGACAGAGAGAGACAAAGACAGTCGGTGACAGAGACTGACAGACATTCGGTGACAGAGACTGACAGACAGTCGGTGATAGAGACTGACAGACAGTCGGTGATAGAGACAAGACAGACAGTCGGTGATAGAGACTGACAGACTGTCTGTGAAAGAGACTGACAGTGACAGTCAGTGACATAAACTGAGAGAAAGTCAGTCACAGAGGCAGTCAGTGACAGATAAAATATTTTTTGTTAACCCATAGTTATTAGCTAATAGCAGTTATTTACAAACAAAATACTGCAATACTACTGTATTGCAATATATTGACAATATAGTGAATCTTATACAGATCGGTCCTTGACAACCCGACTGTCATAGAAACAGATTGTGCCCACAAGGGCGGGGTATGATTTTATTCAATATGGCAGCAAACAGATGGCTCTTCCGTTTCAGGTTGCTTTTTTCATTTAAGCACAACGCCTCCACCAACAAATGTGAAAAAATTGAAG
This sequence comes from Engystomops pustulosus, assembly GCA_019512145.1. Taxonomy (NCBI): domain Eukaryota; kingdom Metazoa; phylum Chordata; class Amphibia; order Anura; family Leptodactylidae; genus Engystomops; species Engystomops pustulosus. Next base: position 75,916,299 of record CM033644.1, read on the forward strand.
GGGTATGAAGACGTTTTACATGCACTGCACATAGTACTGGGCACAGAAGGACAATACATCCAGCTTCCCCTATTCCTACTCTATTGACTATTTCTAAGGGCTTATTCCCTCATCATTGTTTCTCTCTTCCTGGCTTCAGTAATTTTCACAGTTACCTTAATGAACCATTGTTTTCTACATTTGTTTTTACCTGTCAAGTTTTTTCCACTGATCTGTAGCATGTGAAAAGAGCCTGTCTGTCTTTTTTCATACTCATGATTTGTGTTTCTTTTAATATTTTTGAAGGGAAATTATTTACTGATGCGCCAATAATTATTCCAATGTACATGAAGGAGCTAAAATTGGTGGTGGCTGTAGAGTTCCAAAATGGAAACAATAAAAACTGGAGAAATATGTGTGACATGTTGACTAAACAAGTGAATAACCAAGGCAACACTGCAAATGTTATGTTTGAGGGTAAGTAGAATTTATTCGATTTAAAGGGAGTCTACCAGCTTTCAAATCACCTCGCAAACAAAAATCCATAGTATAGGGTATTTTATTTATTTATTTATTTATGAATGATGGAGTAAGAAGTAATGTTAGATAGATTTGAGTTTGGAAAAGGCATAGAACAAAGTATCTCACGGTCATTAGGTTTAATCTTGAGTACCTGATGACAGGTTCCTTTTGAGGGTGGCAAATTGGGATGGTACAATCATGTTTTGCTGGTCTGTGTCTTATATGAATACATGTGTAAACTAGCCTGCAGTTCACATATCCCACATCCAGTATGCCCCATGTACAGGCAATCCCCAGGTTACATACATGATAGGTTCTTTAGGTTTGTTCTTAAGTTGAATTTGTAAGATGGATCAGGATTATTTTATAACTGTAACTCCAAACAAAATCTTTTTTGTCCAAATGACAAAAGTTCTTTAACCCCTTCCCGACGTGTGGCGTACTATGACGGGTCCTGGTGCATGGAGAGGGCTCATGGGCTGAGTACTCTCCATAGCCAGTAAGTGTTTGCTGCATATTGCAGCAAATACTTACCAGTAACACCCATGATCAGTGCTAGCACTGTTCACGGGTGTTTTCACGTCAATCGCCGCCGGCACAGCTTCCTACGGCTTCAAAAAGATGGTGGCACATCCCTGAGACATCATCAAGGAGCGGTGATCGATCGCCATGACAGCATTGGGTCTTCCAAAGAACCGAGGCTCATTTTAACCCATTCATTACAATGTGCGATTTGCACATTGTAATAATTGAGGTGGAAAATCCCCATATACTACCAGACTGTAGTATGGCAGTATATGGTAGGATCAATCAGACAACCTAGGGTTAAAGTACCCTAGGGTGTCTGAAAGTAAAAATAAAAAAAGTAAAAAAAAATTTATAATAAAAAAACATAAAAATTCAAATCACCCCCCTTTCCCTGGAACTGATGTAAATATAAATAAACAGTAAAAATGTGAAACAAATTAGGTATTTCCACGTCCAAAAATGCCCAATCTATCAAAATATAACAACATTTTTGTACTGTGTTTAACCCCGTAACCGAAAATAGTGCCCAAATTGCACTTTCTTCCAATTTGAAAAATATAAAAAAAATCAATAAAAGTGATCAAAAGGCCATGCAGTCCTAGATATGGTAGCACTAAAAATGTCATCAAAAGTTGCACAAAATGACACCACCCACAGCTCCGTACACCAAAGTATGAAAAAGAATAGGTTAAAGAAAAAGACGGATGTCTATTATATTTTTCAATACACCATTAGGCAGGATTTTGAGCAGTGTTTTGTGTTAGACGCAGGTTTCCACCAGTCAGATTATAGTCCAGTGTATGTGCAGTGTTAAATGCCTTCTGATGTGACTAGCATCTGTGTAGAATAGACTGCACCAGTCGCACGTATGTTTAACATCTCTCAATTTCTGCCTTTTTGCAATGTTTTTGCACAGGAAATTCTCATGTCTCCATAAAATTGGCAAAAACTTCCCCTTTATAGCAATGGACCCCATACCCATTTACTGTGTTGTATGTTGCTATAAATTGTGTTATTTTTGAAAATTCTCAGTTGATAAATGTTGTGTTGCACGGTGTGCAACTGTCTGTGTATTTTTTCCACCATTGCGAGACTTTAGAGTTTCGATTTTTTTCTCGCTAAAAAAAACTGCAAAAAACGTTGTTTGCGCAAAAATTTGCGACAATTACATGCCAAAAAGCTACATAGGACTAATGATAAATCTCCCCCTATGTTTCTATGTGCCAGGGTTCAGTAAATATTGCTGTTTGAAGTTGGTCACTGTCATGACGTTTATTTACATCCTTTGTGCACAGGGCAAGTGCAAATAGAATGTATATAGTCGTATGAAGGGGCAAATTGATAAAGTATATAAAGGATTATAAAGTATTTTAATAAAGTGTCTGTTTTCTGTCTTTTTCATCACACATATACAACCTAAAATGTTTCCTAATATTGTTGTCCCCTTTACTAAGAAATATTTGTATATATATTTATGCTGCAACAGAAATGCTGTATCACTTAGATGGTAGGTTAAAGCCATCATTTGCTTTTTTCGGATCATATAGGATATACAGAGAATGGCAGAGATGATATTATCTTTATAACTTATTTATTGTATATTTATTAGATTAAATCCCGCATAGTTAACAGGTTCCTTGAGTGTGAGATCCTTAGGAAAGTTGAAAGGAAAATGGCCACCAGGTAACGTTCAAACACTTTATTTCAGGGCATATGGAGCAATGCCTGACAGTCACAGAGTAACAGCCATTTGCACTACTGCACTTTCGCAAGTCTATACATCACCACAGGGGCGGTACGTCTGTTATAACACCACATGATTATTACAAATAGCAACTCACCGCATGATAAAGTAACATTAAAGTACAAAGATGTGCAGTTAAGGGTAATCACTAGAAGCACAATACTCATGCACACAGAAATGTAATAATATTCAGAGACATTAAGTCTTTCGACTCATTTAACCCAATCGACTTAAAGCGTTTGTGTGTAAAAGCCACCGATAGTTTCTTGAGTGTTGACACCTGATAATATTTTTGTCTGTCTTGCGGGTATTCCCTTTTTCACCAGCAACATTAATTATGTGTACCGGTAATTTTCATTCCCGGCTAATTATGTGCGGACCCTATTTACTTGTGTTGGCCTTGCCAGAATCCCTAAAATACAACGTGGACCCTTTTCCATTATTTCAGTTTCCAATTCATCCCAAGACTGCAATGGAAGGGATAGGTGTTTTTGGTACAGGATGTTCTACATTTTTACTGTAGGTTGCAAATTAAATTCTGAAAAATTCTGAAATTCGGTCTTATATTTTTGAGTAATCTATTTTGTATAAAGATGTAAAAAAGATCTTCAGTTTAGTCTCAAGTTTATTTGTGACCAATTGGTGATTTTCATTTTCCACATTGTGGCAGTTATCTTTAGAAAGTCAGATCACTAGTTTGCACATTGGGTCTCCATCCATCCGAAACTTAACGAACTTTAATGCGTGTGTTCGTTCATTCCCTGCAGCTCCTCATCATGTCGGGGTGAAGGTCATACACCAACTGACCATCCACTTGGCAGTTTTCAAAGGCTTCTACATACTGATTCGTTTTAGTATTAGACACTGACACACTCTGGCTGACTGTCAAGGATGCAGATCCTTGGGATATCATTGATTGAGGAGAAATTGGTGACAGCTGAGGTCTCAGTTTTCAATGCATCCAAGACTGATTCCCAATGGCTGGCTTTGGCAGCAATTTGTAAACATTATATTTTTTTGTGTTCTCCAGTGGTGTTTTGATGTCATTGTTCAATTCATGATATCAATATATATTGGTTCTATGGTGTCGTAGCCGTGCTCTGAGGGAAATATCCCTTTTATCAAGCAGTATATTTCTGTGAAAAAGAGGGGAGACATGTTTATAGGCATTTATCAAAAGTAGTGCTACACTATGGCAGTTTTGCTTCACTAATGCCAGAGTGGTCTTCATTTACTGACACACCCTGCCCTACCAGGAACTGTGCACCAACTGGATTTTTGCTGCACCTTAATATACAGCGTGTACACAATCTGTCGAATCACTGTGGCATGCGGTCCATATTGGCACCAGAATGCCCCTTAGGTGCAGAATTTTGTGGCGCGTTGGACACGACACCGAAACTTCGCTGGTTTTGATTTAAACCCTTCCTGTCTTCAATATATGAGCCTTACATACATGTAAGGCTCAGTTCACACTATCGTTCAATATTTCCGTTTCCACTTCCGCTAAAAAGTAAAAATAAATTGAACAGTCTGTTAGAAATCCCATTGAATCTCAAGCAATTTTATGTCTGTTGTCATTGTTAGACAGTCATCCTTTTCTTTCTGAGATTTTCAAGTACTGTACTTTTTTCGCTAAAAAAAAATCATAACGGATGATGCTTAACTGACCACAACGGATGAACATAAGTAACTTTACATTGAAGTCAAGGGGGACGGATAGAAAGTGTCAGGTTTTCAGTTTTTTTTTTTTAGATGTAGACAGACATAGAAAATAATGATGGGACAGATAAGATAAATGTGAGGTATAGAAAGAAAGTTAGTAGATAGAAATTAGAGTATAGGGTAGATGGATGGTAGTTAGAGATAGATGGATTTGAGTAATGGATAGATGGATGATAGATATAGATATAGAAGCTACGTATGTAGAACTATAGATTTAGTCTTGACACTATGAGGGATAATAGACAGATAGTTTTGAGGGATAGTAGATTTGAGGGGTGGTAAATATACAGATATAAAAGCTATAGATCGATGTCTGAAAAGTCAGTTACTGTAATGGACCTATCTGTTATGTTCATTTGTGTCACCTTTTATTTACCATTTACCGAGGGTAAATAAAGAAACCCCACGTTAGTGTGAACTAACCTAACAATACATAAGTACATATGTATTATACCACCTCTGCACCTCCGTTCAGAAGACTTTGTTCTGTAGGGTCGGGACACAGGTCACAGGTCAGAATGGAAAAAGAGAAGAGGATGACTGAACGGAGGTGATTGAGCCAGGCCTGGCGGGTGTAGGACTAGGGCCTAGCAGCTGTGCATCAGGGACATAGAGGAACAGGCCCTGGGGTACAGCCGAGTCATAACTTATTCTGCTGTGCCCCAGGCCTGTCGCCAATAGACCCCCATTCACAAGATCTGTGGGGGTCCCATCACTGACCCCCACAATCAGCCAGATAGCCTTTCCTGTGGCTATGGCCTAACTTTGATATGACTGGAACCCTTTAACCTCTAATGATGTGGCCCTTTTTTGTTTTTTCATTTCTATTTTGACTCCCCACCTTCAAAAATCTATAACTTGATGTGGGGTCAGTGATTTTTTACACATAAGAGCTCTGTGATGGCTTGTTTTGTGCGTAACAAATTCACTTGATAGTAATGGTATTTTTCATGCCAGTACTGGGAAGCAGGAAAAAAATTCCAAATGCAGTTCATGGTGAAAAAAAGCATTTGCGCCATTTTCTGTGGGCTTGGATTTACAGCTTCACTGGTGCGCCCCAAATGACACATCTACTTTATTCTTTGGGTTGTGTGATCAGGGGGATACCAAATGTATGGTTCATAATATTTTATACATTTACAAAAATATTTGCCATCTTCTGGGCTGAATAACTTTTTCATACTTTGGGCAATATTTTGTATAGCTGGTCTATCTTTGAAAGAAACTATGAGACACCCAAGAATCATATATGAATAGGTTAAAGAAAAAGACGGATGTCTATTATATTTTTCAATACAAATAACAATTTTATTTAATCACAAGAACAAATGTATTTTAAAAACAATTAAAAAGCACACTTATGTGCTAGGCAAGTCCCACTATCCAAAAATAGTAAGTAAATCCCAGACTCTGGGGGTGAGTACCCTATATAATTCCCGAACTCCCTACTTGCACATTACCCCCGAGGAAGCCTGCCCAGACAGGCGGAACGCATGGGGACTGCTTCTTGCCCCTTCTATCCCCAAGCTGGATGTTTGAGACATTGAGGTAATTGTGACTATTTTCAGACTATATGCTCGACTTACCTTTATTATTTCTTATATCTACTTGTGATTATCTCAGCTATAGTCTAAATGATCTATATTTTCACATACCTGTTATACCTCTAGCGGATTTACTTACTCTTTTTGGATAGTGGGACTAGCCTAGCACATAAGTGTGCTTTTTAATTGTTTTTAAAATACATTTGTTCTTGTATTAATAAATTGTTATTACATAATGTTATACTCTAGCGAATTTACTTACTATTTTTGGATAGTGGGACTGCCTAGCACATAAGTGTGCTTTTTAATTTTTTAAATACATTTGTTCTTGTGATTAATAAAATTGTATTGTAAGAAAAATAAATAGACATCCGTCTTTTCTCATTACATTCATTAGTCCAAATCAACAAAAGATAAATAGATTGTTTTTGGAGATGGGGAGAAAAAGATAAAATATAAAACTGAAAAAAAGCATTGACAACTCAGAAAAATTATTTTGTCACGCAGAAAGAAAGAAGCAGCTAATATGTCATCACTGCGAGCAAGTTTCAAGTTCCCAAGATAATAGCGGGCACTGGGAAAACCATTTTGTGGAGGGAGAATTTGTTATAAAGAAGGCCTGTCTTTCAGTTGCCAAAGAGAGTGTCCAGAGGAAGGTTTGAGTGATTCAGGAGTCTACAATTACACGAAGGATGAAGAAAAGGGAGCAATTTAATCAGCATTGCAAAATCTGTGCAAGCAAAATTTCCTATTTCTTTGCACCGCCTAAAGCAATGATGTTCGTGATTCGCGCAACTGGCATTATTCGTGGGACCAAATGACTGTTGCGAAGTCACAGGGAAAACTTGCTGCACTTCAGAATCAAAGGAAACACCTATCAGGAGAGGATATCTATGAAAAAAGTTGGACAACGGAACGATTTGAAGCGGACTGAGCTAAAAGAGCTAGTGTTACTATGCTGGGATCCTAGCATGGTGGGTCTAAAGAAAAGGAGTAATTGCTGCATAACCAAGAGATGGACAAACATAAACATTCTATTCCACAGCAAACACTGCCTCATCACCAACAAGCGGTGTGAAATCACTGAAGTGGGACTCGTTTATGAAAATTGTGGTATCTTGCGTAACTCATCAGGGCTAATGCACTAAACTACAGACAATTCAGAAAAGAATTTCTGTTGAGTAAATGTTGTCCTATGGAGCGGTCTGTACCACACAGAAGTCAGTTGGCTGAGTCGGGCGAGTTGAGAACATTTCATGACTTGCTTCACAGATTACAGCTTTCAGCTTTCAAAAGAACAAGGAAGTACCAGAACCTTAATGCAGGAGAATGAAATGGCATTTGCCTTTCTGAAGATGTAACAGAGCTTTACTCACATGTAATTTTCAATGTGCAGTACAAGGAAAGGGTAAGCTCATCTGTGATGGCATCACAGTAAAAGCATTTCAAGTAAAAATTAGGCCCTCCTTAATCAAGCAAAGTGAAGGAGGAAATTTTCGTCCCCACAACTCACAAGTGTTAGAAGAGCAACCCACTGATGAATTTCCAAAAGAAACCTGTGTGGACACTAGAAAAGTTGGAAAAGGAAGTTCCAATTAGATTTAAAGAAGCTGCAGCTCATGAACAGGACTACAAGCTTTCTGTAACCATTTTATTGATATGGGAAAAATGGGAATACAGTTTACCGGGAACTGGCTGAACGCAGGAATGGATCTTGAAAGACGTGTTCAAGTCAGCAGCTTGCACAGGTTATATGATCTTCTCCCTCTGAGGACATTTCCTCATCTCCGGAACCATGCACTCAAAATGGCGGACCATATGGAAGCACATATGCAGCACATATGCTGGACTTTTCTCGAATGAAAAATCTTAAATCGCCGAATAGATGCCAGACTAAGTGATGCACCAGCTTGATCCGTGTTAAGAATAGCAGTAACAAAAATGGAACCAGACATTGCCATTTATCAACCAAAAGAGGCTCATACTTCCCATTGGATGATGGTAAGTACTTAGCTCTTTACTTTAATATTCTATTTGTTCCTGCTGGTTATTTTACGAAAAAAAAGATATGCACGGTACCAGGGATTTATTTTTTTTTATTTTTAAACTTAGTCCGGCCCGCCACGGTCTGAGAGGGGCCGTGAGCGGCCCCCCTTGTAAAAAAGTTTGGGGACCCCCTGCTGTATCGTATTGGCCCATAAAAAATAGAGCATTCATTTTAACCTGTATATCTGTCCCGTAGCTCCTATGAGAAGTCAATGGGAAGTAAACTATGGGCTAATACGGGGCGCATACGGTTTGGGCCACCGTAAAGCTGCACGTATATATGCGGCCGGTGCCAGGGGTCGGACAGCGATCAGGGGGGTGGACCTTCCGTCAGCATTGCTCTGTCTAGTAGGGCTGTATGTCTTGACCGTTGAGCAAATGTTTTCCTTCCATGGAACGTCTTTAGCTTTAGTCCAGATAAACCATTTTGTGGATAAGAGAGATGAGAGCTTTACAGATGCGCACGACATGCCAAAAAAAGTGAGAGGAGTGACGGCTCAGGGCTTTCGGATGATTGAGTGAGGCGAGGACCAAAAAGCAGCGTTTAAAAGCACTTGGTGAGTGAGATGGGACCCCGTGTCACCTCACTTGCCAGTGAGCTAAAGCATTGTTCATGCTAGATCTGACCATGCAGCTGTAAGCATGATAGATGTGACCCTGCGCGCTCTGTGAAGATTAGATGTCACCCCTGCAGCTTTGTGCATGATAGAGTCAAACCTGCAGCTTTGTGTGTGATTGTGATAGATGTACCCTCTTTTTTTTTTGTTTCAACAGTAGAAATCATCATCAATGATAGAGATGTGACCCTATGCAAGCCTTTGTGCATGAAGATGTGACCCCCATGCAGCTTTGTGCATGATGAGATGTCACCCCTGCAGCTTGTGGCATGATAGATGTCACCCCTGAGCTTTGGGCATGATAGAGTCACCCCTGCAGCTTTGTGCCATGATAGATGTCACCCTGCAGCTTCGTGCATGATAGAGTCACCCCTGCAGCTTTGTGCGCGATAGATGTGGAGATCCTTTTTTTTTGGGTTTCACACAGTAGAATCATCATAAATACAAAAGAGAAAGAGTATGATGGCAAAAAGTAGAGTGGGAAAATTAAAGAAAACAACATACTTGTACACACAAGTACCGCGTTTCTTGACGCAAGAATGGATGTGGCGCGAGAAGTATATAAGGTTTCAAAATGTTAAACAGTTCTATATGTCCAAAGGTGCTTTTCTTCCATCATGAAGAATATATCCCTAACTGAAGAATCATTTATGATGATTGACAAAAAGCCTTGCATATACGTGTTGATTTTAATATAATTTTTTATCCTACAGTACGCTCATTAACATGGCAGAATCCCAGCCCAGAGATGGCCTACATTTCAGGGTACATGAAATAACCCTCACTCTCCACACACACACCAACAAAACACCGATTAACAATGTTTTACAAACTTCCTATAGGCCCCAAGTCCACAATTATTAAAATTGATGTAGTCGCTGCAGCCAAAGCCAAACAAGGGACCACAGAAACAGATTGTTTATCAAGTGAAGAATGGACCTGAGTGAGCCGGCTGATTTACGGGAATTTGTGCCCATACAGCACCCAATGCAATTTGGAACGTGGCTGTGCCGTGGAAGGAAACCATACGAAATCCGATCCAGTCTCAGCAGTAGGCACAGGCCTCATCAGCAGCTCTGCAGCACTCCCATATCACTTAGCAGGCGCTCGCACGATCTTGAAATGGTGGAAACACCAGCAGAAACTCACTAATGTAGTTGAAGCAAACGACGTTCCGTGGCAAGAAACCAAAATATAAAAAAAACATTTATATTTAAAACACAGTCCAACTTGAAATAATGAAATGTATGTACAAAAAAACCTTACGCTAAGGTCACAATGAGCCGTTCCCTGGTGTGATGGACCGCCTCATGTGGGATCCTGGAACGAGTAGCCCCTAGCGCCGGTCTCCAAAAGTCGGTCAAACAGGAGGTGGTGCCAGCAATGAACGAGATGTGAAAACTTGTCGGATGCTGCAGGCAGGTCAGTGTACAAAGTTCAGAAGTGACCCAGCCTCCGAGGCCGTTCAGCGACAATGGGATGGCAACTCCAAACCGCTTGATGAGTACCTCGTACAAGGGCCAAGTCCAGACGCCGATCTCATGGGGGTTGTATGACATCGCTGGAGCTAAAAACGCCATAAACCACAGCCAAAAGCAGCAATGGAGTTCAACCTGCTCTCAGAAATGCCAAACTGGAGTTGGGCCAGTGGGTGGGACCAAGTTGGGATTGGACCGTCTTTTGTCATCATTTTTCAGAATTGCTGCCACACCGTATTTTATTACTGAATGGTACGGAAAACGTGGTGACATACGTGGGCATATGGATGAAAACGATCCGTAATACGGCCACAACGGCCCGTAAATCCGGACTGGAGAGCAGACGTCGTGGAATTAGCGCTTAGAAAGCATTAGAAGACATACCCTCCAATCTCGTATTAACAAATGTATTGTGGCATCAGACCGAGTCTAAGGCCCCTCCACAATAGCGAGGGTGAGAGATGAACTCGGCATCACCATCGCCAACGATAAGCTGCCGGGAACGCACGGCCCGAAACATGCACAGCGGGAGTGACTGAAATGATTGAGTTCACTCCCGCGAGGCAGCGTTCGGGCGTGCGTTCCGGCAGCTTGAGGTTTGGCGAGGTCTAGAATCACACTCGCTAGTGGGAAGGGGCCTAATTTGGCCACTATAATAATTTCCTGAAAAGCTCACCCAGTCCAACCAAGACTGATGCCAACCTACAATGGCCGTTCAGGCACACAAAGGGTATCAAGTGCTGTACTGGTGGGCAGCACAATTCAAAAACACAATTTGGATTTCTGCTGGTAAAAGAAAAAGAATGTTTAGCAGTGGTGAAGCTGCCAAAGTACAGTTATAACGCATTAAAGAACATGAGGAGTCAAATGTACATCAGTCCCTATGTATCGTGCTTACTTGTCTGCAGAAAAAGAAAGCAGAACAAAAAAGAAATGAACACACTATCATGGGTGAAAACCTTGCAAATGAACGACAGGCGGTCCCCCATACTTAAGAACACTCGACACATAAGAACCTAGTTACAACGGACCTTTGGATATTGGTTAATTATTGTACTAGTCTAGGCCACAATTTAATCAGCTGTCAGAGTTATCATAATTGTGTCTGTAATGGAAGCTAGTGTTAATTGATTGCTTAGACAATTACAACATTTTAAAAATACAAGTTGTCCCCAGAGACAAAAAAGTTAGTCATGGGGATACAATGAAAATAGATATAGTTCCGACTACAACAAACTCAACTAGAACAAACCTACAGAACATATTGTATGTTTAACCCGGTGGGACTGCCTGTAATGCAAAATCAGCAGTAGAGTAGTTACGAGTCATTGAGATTATTATTTGTTCAGAGGGAAGACCCATTATGTGTAGCAAATGTGATCATCATTAAAAAAAGTTGATGAGGGTAATAGAAATTAAGCAAACTAAAAAAAGCAAAACACAGAAAGTAGTGTCAGATGCTATGCAATTTAGTGTTTAAAAATGGACCGCATTAAGATGTTGCCATGAACGAAACAATGCAGCATTGGCTTTTAAGATATGTAAAGTACGGAAATTTTATGAACGTCCTTTTTCTTTATACTCCCTTAACGGGCTGAAGCCACTTTCACTTCCGACACGACCATTTTAAATCTGACAGGTCTATTTAAGTGGTATAAATTGGGGAACGCTAAAATATCCGTATTTGAGATTGTTTTTCGTGACACATTGTTACTTCATGATGGTTGAGAAATTTAATAAATATTATGTTAGTTTATTTATGAATAAATGGAAATTGCAAAAAACATTTGAAAAAAAACAATGTTTTCCAAATTAAAATTTTACTTTTGGAAAGTTGGTATAGATAGCACTGAAAAATATTACTGGTAACTAAAATTTCCTATGTCTGCTTTAACTGCTGGCATCATTTTTCAAACATCTTTCCTGATTTTGGAGGTTCGGAGGCTTGTAACTTTAGTGCTAATTTTTCAGATTTGTACGCAAATCATTCAAAACTACTTTGGAGGGTCATTTCGTTTAGAAGTGACTTATAAGGCCCACATGACAGAAACCCCCCACAAAAATGAACCATTTTAGAAAACTACACCACTCAAAATATTTCAAAAAACACTTTGGGAATGTGCTTAACCTCTTGAGCGTTTCATGAGCGTTGAAAGGATGATAAATGAAAGTGAAATAGAGAAATGTAATTTATCTTACTATAGATCATTTAACACTAAAAATGTGCACCCTTAACAAGGGAGGTAAAAAGTAGTAGGAAAAATGCACTTTACAAGTTGAGGGCAATCATCTGAGTTGCCAATTACCATTTGTCAGTACCCGATGCTACGACACAGTGGGCACTTGGAATGGAAACGAGCGTTGTTTCGTTTTTTGCAGGGCAAAATGGACTATGAAAAAAAGTAAAGTGTCGATGAATTTGTGGAGAATGTGGAAATATAGATCATTTAGACTATAGCTGAGATAATCACAAGTAGATATAAGAAATAATAAAGGTAAGTCGAGCATATAGTCTGAAAATAGTCACAATTACCTCAATGTCTCAAACATCCAGCTTGGGGATAGAAGGGGCAAGAAGCAGTCCCCATGCGTTCCGCCTGTCTGGGCAGGCTTCCTCGGGGGTAATGTGCAAGTAGGGAGTTCGGAAATTATATAGGGTACTCACCCCCAGAGTCTGACACTCAGCAGCTGTGTCCAGTAAATACCTAAGTGCGGTGTGCGTTTCACCTGGCCGGATGTGACGCAGTGCGTTCCACCCAGTCAGTAATCCATATTCGAGAACCGGAAGTGGCAATAGGTCACTTCCGGGAATTGCGATCCACGATATTGGGCGCTGCTGCGCCACAAAATCAACACATTCACACAGATATAAAGCGCATGCGCCAGCAGTAAAAGGTATAACAGTATATCAAACACGCCGAAAAAATTATCAACCCTGCAGAACATTAGGGCTGAAAAAAAGTGCCTATGTGCAAAATAAATAATTAATAATTAGGAAGATAATAGTTACAAAAGATTAAAGTGCTAAGTTATAAGAAGGGCTGCCAAAAGGGGGCAGGGTCAGACTCTGAGGGTGAGTAGGAAATATGAAGTGAATACCATGTACAAATTCTATCAACACAATAAACTTACATTAACCCCTTAAGGACGGAGGGTTTTTCGGCTCATTTCTCGCTCTCCAACTTCAAAAATCCATAACTTTTTCATTTTTCTGTGTACAGACCTGTGTGAGGGCTTATTTTGTGCGTAACAAATTTTACTTTCCCGTAATGTTATTTATTTTAACATGCCGTGTACTGCGAAGCTGAAAAAAAATTCCAAATGTGGAAAAATTGAAAAAAAGACGCATGTCACGTTCTTGTGGGCTCAGTTTTTACGACTTTCACTCTTCGCTCCAAATAACACGCCTACTTTATTCTTTGGTTCGGTGCAATCGCGGTGATACCAAATTTATATACGGTAGCTTTTATTGTGTTTTAATAATACATTTTTCAAAAATTAAACAAATGTGTACAAAAAAGAAAAAAAAATTTTTGCCATCTTCTGAAGCTAATGACTTTTTCATACTTTGGCGCACGGAGCTGTGTGAGGTGTCATTTTTTCTTTAACCTATTCATTATATGATCTTGGGTGTCTCATAGTTTCTTTCAAAGATAGACCCAGCTATACAAAAATATTGCCCAAAGTATGAAAAAGTTATTAGCGCCAGTAGATGGCAAATATTTTTGTAAATGTATAAAAATATTATGAAACCTATACATTTGGTATCCCCATGATCACACCAACCCAAAGAATAAAGTAGATGTGTCATTTGGGGCGCACAGTGAAAGCTGTAAAATCCAAGCCCACAAGAAAATGGCGCAAATGCTTTTTTTCACCATTTGAACTGCATTTGGAATTTTTTTCCTGCTTCCCAGTACATGGCATGGAAAAATACCATTACTATCAAGTGCAATTTGTTACGCACAAAACAAGCCATCACAGAGCTCTTAATGTGTAAAAAATCAAAAAGTTATAGATTTTTGAAGGTGGGGAGTCAAAAATAGAAATGAAAAAACAAAAAAGGGCCACATCATTAAGAGGTTAAAGGGGTTCTCCAGTCATATCAAGTTAGGCCATAGCCACAGGAAATGGCCTATCTTGCTGATTGTGGGGGTCAGTGATGGGACCCCCACAGATCTTGTGAATGGGGGTCTATTGGCGACAGGCCTGGGGCACAGCATGAATAAGTTATGACTCGGCTGTACCCCAGGGCCTGTTCCTCTATGTCCCTGATGCACAGCTGCTGAGGCCCTAGTCACTAAACCCAGCCAGGCCTGGCTCAATCACCTCCGTTTCAGTCCATCCTCTTCTCTTTTTCCATTCTGACCTGTGACCTGTGTCCCGACCCTACAGAACAAAGTCTTCTGAACGGAGGTGCAGAGGTGGTATAATAAACATATGTACTTTATGTATTGTTAGGCTTAGTTCACACTAACGTCGGGATTTCCATTTATTTACCTCGGTAAATGGTAAATAAAAGGTGACACAACTGAACATAACAGATAAGTGTCCATTACAGTAACTGACACTTTCACTTTTCAGACATCGATCTATAGCTTTTATATCTGTATATTTAACCACCCCTCAAATCTATCTATCCCTCAAAACTATCTGTCTATCTATCCCTCATAGTTGTCAAGACATCAATCTATAGCTTCTACATACGTAGCTTCTATATCTATATATCTATCCATCCATCCATCCATTACTCAAATCCATCTATCTCTAACTACCCATCCATCTACCCATTATACTCTAATTTCTATCTACCTAACTTTCTCTCTATACCTCACATTTATCTATAATCTGTCCATCATCTATTTTTCTATGTCTATGTCTACATCTAAAAAAAAAACTGTAAAACCTGACACTTTCTATCCGTCCCCATTGACTTCAATGTAAAAGTTAACTTTATGTCATCCGTTGTGGTCAGTTAAGCATCATCCGTTATGAATTTTTTTTTTTTTAGCGGAAAAAAGTACAGTACTTGAAAATCTTCAGAAAGAAAAGGATGACTGTCTAACAAATAACAGACATTAAAATTTGCTTAGACTTCAATGGGATTTCTAACAGATCTGTTCAATTTAATTTTCTTACTTTTTTAAGCGGAAGCTGGAAACGGAAATCTTGAACGATAGTGTGAACTGAGCCTTACATGTATGTAAGGCTCATATATTGAAGACAGGAAGGGTTTAAATCAAAACCAGCGAAGTTTCGGTGTCTTACCACCTTTCTCAAGGTTTTGGATTAAACCCTTCCTGTCTTCACTTTTGAATCTGGAGTGCTGCCTCATACACATAATGTCCCATAGTGTTTATGCCACTTTTCTGTCTGACTTAGACTGGAAAGTATGGGCAAACTGCTTGCACATGTATTTACAAAGCGTTTGCGCTAGTTTTGTGTCGTGTCCAACGCGCCACAAAATTCTGCACCTAAGGGGCATTCTGGTGCCAATATGGACCGCATGGCACAGTGATTCGACAGAATTGTGTTGCACGCTGTATATTAAAGGTGCAGCAAAAATCCAGTTGGTGCACAGTTCCTGAGCAGTGCAGGGTGTGTCAGATAAATGAAGACCACTCTGCGCATTAGTGAAGCAAACTGCACATAGTGTAGCACTACTTTTGATAAATGCCTATAAACATTGTCTCCCCTTCTTTTGCACAGAAATATACATGCTTGATAAAAGGGATATTTCTCCTCAAGAGCACGGCTACGACACCATAGAACCAATATATATTGATATTACTGAATTGAACAATGACATCAAAACACCACTGGAGAACACAAAAAAATATAATGTTTACAAATTGCTGCCAAAGCCAGCCGTTGGGAATCAGTCTCGTGATGCATTGAAAACTGAGACTTCAGCTGTCACCAATTTCTCCTCAATCAATGATATCCCAAAGGATCTGCATCCTCTGACAGTCAGCCAGGTGTGTCAGTGTCTAAAATTACTAAACATGAATCAGTATGTAGAAGCCTTTGAAACTGCACAAGTGGATGGTCAGTTGGTGTATGACCTTCACCCCGACATGATGAGGAGCTGCATGGGAATGAACGAACTACACGCATTAAAGTTCGTTAAGTTTCGGGATGGATGGAGACCCAATGTGCAAATCTAGTGATCTGACTTTCTAAAGATACTGCCACAATGTGGAAAATGAAAATCACCAATTGTTCACAAATAAACTTGAGACTAAACTGAAGATCTTTTTTACATCTTTATTACAAAATAGATTACTCAAAAATATAAGACAGATATTTCAGAATTTTTCAGAATTTTAATTTGCAACCTTACAGTAAAAATGTAGAACATCCTGTACCAAAACACCTACTTCGCTTTCATTGCAGTCTTGGGATGAATTGGAAACTGAAATAATTGGAAAAGCGGCTCCATGTTGTATTTTAGGTACACGTTGGCAAGGCCAACACAAGTAAATAGGGTCCGCAAAAAATTACCGGCGAAAATTACCGGTACACATAATTAATGTTGCTGGTGAAAAAGGGGAATACCCGCAAAGACAGACAAAATATTATCAGGTGTCACACTCAAGAAACTCTCGGTGGCTTTTACACACAAAAGCTTTAAGTCGGATTGGGTTAAATGATCGCAAAGACCTACATGTCTCTGAATATTATTACATTTCTGTGTGCATGAGTATTGTGCTTCTAGTGATTAACCCTTAACTGCACATCTTTGTACTTTAATGTTACTTTATCATGTCATGTGAGTATTGCATATTTGTAATAATCATGTGGTGTTATAACAGACGTACCCGCCCCCTGTGGTGATGTCATAGACTTGCGAAAGTGCAGTAGTGCAAAATGGCTTGTTACTCTGTGACCTGTCAGGCATTGCTCCATATGCCCGCTGGCCTGAAATAAAGTGTTTGAACGTTACCTGGTGGCCATGTTTCCTTTCAACTTTCCTAAGGATCTCACACTCAAGGAACTCTGTTAACTACTGCGGATTTAAATATAATAAATATACAATAAATAAGTACTAAAGATAATATCATCTCTGCCATTTCTCTGTATATCCTATATGATCCGAAAAAAGCAAATGATGCTTTAACCTACCATCTAAGTGATACAGCATTTTCTGTTGCAGCATAAATATATATACAAATATTTCTTATGTAAAAGGGGACACAATATTAGGAAACATTTTAGGTTGTATATTGTGAAGATGAAAAAGACAGAAAACAGACACTTTATTAAAATACTTTATAATCCTTTATATACTTTATAAATTTACCCCTTCACAACTGTCATACGACTATATACATTCTCTTTGCACTTGCCCTGTGCACAACGGATGTTAATAAACGTCATGACAGTGGCCAACTTCAAACAGCAATATTTACTGAACCCTGGCACATAGAAACATAGGGGGAGATTTATCATTAGTCCTATGCAGCTTCTTGGTGTATAATTGTCGCAAATGTTTCCGCAAACATCGTTTTTGTGGTTTTTTTAGCGAGAAAAAAATTGAAACTCTAAAGTCTCACAATGGTGGAAAAAATACACCATGCAACACAACATTTATCAACTGAGAATTTTCAAAAGAACACAAATTTAATAGCGAAACTACAACACATAGTAAATGGTGTATGTGGGTCCATTGCTATAACAGGGGGAAGTTTTTGCTCAATTTTATGTTTGAGACATCTGAGAATTTCCTGTGCAAAAACATTGCAAAAAGGCAGAAATTGAGCAGATGTTAAACATACGTGCGACTGGTGCAGTCTATTCCTACACAGCTGCTAGTCACATCAGAAGGCATTTAACACTGCACATACACTGGACTATAAATCTGACTGGTGGAAACCTGTAGTCTAACACAAAGACAACTGCTCAAAATCCTGCCTAATGATAAATCTCCCCCATAATCTGGTGTCATAATCTGGTGTCACATTAAACAGGAGAAGCTACTCTTTAATATGATATCTGTGATGGAATGATGCTGTAGGTATTTATAACATATTTTGGTAAAAGTTCATTCAGTTTTACTACTTATTAAAACAATCTTTAATTGTAAAAATGACAAAAAGCCTTATTTTTTCACATTTGTAGTAATTGATAGGATAATTTTTTAGAAAAAAATATGTAATTAATAAAACGATCTATCACATCACAGTCTCACTTGTCATAAAAAACACAAAGTAAAGATTTTTTGATATGCTTTTCCCAAGGATATAATCTTTTAAAGAAGCGGATAACAGAACTGCAAAAACTGACCTGGACATTCAGGCATAAATGACCCTTAGTCACAAAGAGGTTAATTAAAAAATGACAAAAACAGCAACAAAAAGTCAGAAACAGACTTGGAATTGGAATGGCTACGATAAAAAAAGAATTAGGAGGATATGCAGAAGTATGAGAACAGAACTGTTCTAGTTTCTCATGGAAACCAATCAGAGCTCAGCTTTCATTTTCCCACAGCTGTTTATAAAATCAAAGCTAAGCTCTGATTGGTTACCATGGGAAACTAGAACAGTTCTGCTCTCAGACACTTTTGACAACCCCCCCCCCCCCCATGTATCAGTTGGAGATTAACCTTCTTTTAGTTAAATAACTAAAATAAACAAGCAATAATTAAATTAGGAAGGCATCAATGTCCAGTATATGACTATAAATTTAATGAAACTTAAGTCTACTTTCCAGACATCATTTCAAGGACCTTTAACATGGCTCAATAACCTTAGGAATACCCTTTGACAGTTGTGGCTAACTTATGGCACTCAGAGCCTTCTCCATTAGCATACTCTATGGAGGCTGTTTTCTATGGAGGGGTCACCTCCTCCTCCTCTCCAGCGCACAGCGGTTTGCCCACCCGACGGGCATACCGCCATGTGAATGCACCCTAAGATGTAGGATTTTTGGGAGCAAAGCAGCATGTAAAAAATGGCAGTTTAACACTTCATTGGGGTCTTCTGTTGTTCTACAGAATATACCCGGGCAAGTATTAAAGTGATCTGCCTCAACTGATTGTGGTAATCTTCATAAATTTGTCATTTATGGTCTTTTCCCTTCTAAAATCAACTTTTAATATTATGCTATTGAGTCTCCGGGGCTCCGGGGGTTGTTACCAGAGCTCTCCATGCTCCTGCATCACAGGTTCTTACAATGTCTCACCCTCCCCCTTCACTCCTTCAGCACAGCACTCCTCACTCTGCCAGATGTAATCTCACGGCAGCACAGGAAGTTTCAGGACACAGTGGGAGGCTCCTTGTACACTGTAATAGCCTTTGAATCTGCAGCACAAAGAGGTAGACCCGTGGCTACTTCGGGTTAACCTATTCATTACAATGTGCTATCAGCACATTGTCGAAAATGGCACTTTTTTGACATTTAAAAAAACAAAATTCTATAAAAAGTGATCAAAAGGTCGTACTACAATCCTAAAAATGACACCTCCCAAAGCTCCATACACCAAAGTATAAAAAAGTTATTAGCGCCAGAAGACGGCAAAATCCAAAAAGTTTCTTTTTGTACAGGAGGTTTTAATTTTTTGAAAATGTATGAAAACATAAAACCTATACAAATTTGGTATCCCCACAATAGAACCGACCGAAAGAATAAAAAAGACATGTCATTTGGGGCGTACTGTGAAATCCGTAAAATCCAAGCCCACAAGAATACGGCACAAATGCGTTTTTTTTTTACCATATTCGCTGCATTTGGAATTTTTTCCCGCTTCCCAGTACACGACATGGAATATTAAATTACTCCATTTTGAAGTGTAATTTGTTACGCAGAAAATAAGCCATCACACAGCTTTTTACAAAAAAAAAAAAATAAATAAAAAAGTTATAGATTTTTGAAGGTGGGGAGTGAAAAATCAAAACGCAAAAACAAAAAAGGGCTGCGGCAGGAATAAGTTAAAGTTGATTTCAGAAGGAAGGAGGTCATGGATATGAAATATATAAAAAGATTACCACAGTCATGATGCCTGGATATATGAGTAAATGCCCCTGGTCTATCATGCTTGACTTTGATGGTAGGTGTAATTTAACCCCTCCCCGACATTTGATGTAATAGTACTGCATGGCGGGAGGTGTGTTCCCCTGAACGGAGCCGGCGCCAGAAGCTGCGGGTGTCGGCTGTATATTTTAGTCGACACCCGCATCTAACACCCAGAGATTTCTCAGATCACGGGTGTTAACCCCTAACATGCCACGGTCATGCTGACCGCGGCGTGTAAGGGGCATTTAACGCAAATTGGACCCCCCCTCCGCGGAGCTTGCCGATCGCAGGTCCCGGGGCTGCACAGTATAAAAAACCATGGAGGCATAAAGTAGACATTCGGTGAATGTTAGTTATTACGTTTTTTCACGGTTATGACTATGTGTGGGTAAAGTAGAACATTTTGAATTTCAAAAACGTGGTCTGAGAGTTTCTGAGAGCCAAGGCTCTGAGCAACAAGTCAGGGGAGTCAGGGGAGAACTAGAAGTCTCCTCCCCCTCATTTCATAATCAACATGGTATATTAAAGTGTTCCAAAGTTATTACAATTTAAATTGAAATTGATTGACTTATTGATTAAAAAAATTAATTGATTTAAAAAATCTGTCTGTGTCCATAAGGTCACAATAGGCTTAGTCCTTAAGGAGTTAACTGGCCGTAGTAAAGAGAAGAGCTTTTAGCGGTATCTAGCCCTGTGTGATAGCAGGAGTCAGGCAGGGGCTCCTTTATACTCTATAGACCAGGCCACTAGGGGAAAAGGGAGGACAAATAGCGGCCACTTATTCTGCCCATGTTCATACTATGTTCAGAGCCCTCCTCCCCCTCCATGTTAATGCAGGATATTACTGCAGGTCAGAGAAGGGGGAGCAGGGTGATGGTGGCTGTGCTGCACCTCGGGTCTTGGAGTGAGCTGTATTTTGCACCTCCTGGAGAGGGAGAAAATACTGATTTCAGGAGGAAAACAATTAATAAATATGGGCATGTGTGTGAGTGATTGTCTATATACAAAGAAAGTGGAAATGAACATGTATGTGTATACAGCTTTGGAGGGGGCGCCATTTGAATTTTCACCACAGGCAGAAAAAAGGCTAGAACTGGCCCTGGTAATAATATATTACACAAACTAAAATAATTTTATACAGAGGAAAACTCCAGCCTTTTGTTTTTGGTGTAACAAAAATTCCAGCTTCCTCATTTTGGCTTTAATACATCATACAATATCAAAACCTCATGTCAGCAATTCTCAGTATTAAGTATGCTGGGATAATAATCATCTTTATTTAGAGATGTGAGGTTCTGGTTTTATATGAAGTATTGAAGCCCAAATAAAGACGTTAGAATTTTCGATAAATCAAGACCGGAGGCACTGGAGATTACCTTTGTATCTTTGGTCTTTACCCCTGCCCTGGGGCTTCTGCAGACCACTTGGTTTCATTATACAGGTGAACACGGGAAGCTGGATACAGTACTGGTATGTCAAATAATTTAATAAGTAAAAAATAAAATGTATGTAGAATGGCGAACCATTATAGTATGTGTTCTTTTTTAAGTAAAATTGTGGAAATAGTAAAACATTTTAGATCTTTTCAGTCTTGTTTTTTAAGCTATAAGTAAACCACCTGCATTATTGATTGATAAACACAAGATGGCGCTCAACACTTAAAATGGTTTTGTTGTTTACCATGGCATATATAAGGCATGGGCACAGTTCTTATTTTTGAGCACCTTAGAAGCTTATGTTAGGATGGGCTGTGGTACAAGTAGAGGATATTTTTAGATGAATTAAAAGGGCATTTCATCGGTAGGCGGGGCTGGCTGCAGGGCATTTCATAAATAGGGGGACTAGCTACAGGGCATTTCATCAGTAGGTGAGGCTGGCTGCAGGGCATTTCATCAGTAGGGGGCTGGCTGCAGGGCATTTCATCAGTAGGTGAGGCTGGCTGCAGGGCATTTCATCAGTAGGTGAGGCTGGCTGCAGGGCATTTCATCAGTAGGGGGCTGGCTGCAGGGCATTTCATCAGTAGGGGGCTGGCTGCAGGGCATTTCATCAGTAGGTGAGGCTGGCTGTAGTACGTTTCATCAGTAGGGGGCTGGCTGCAGGGGATTTCATCAGTAGGTGAGGCTGACCACAGGACATTTCATCAGTAGGAGAGGCTGGCTGCAGGGCATCTCATCAGTAGGGGAGGCTGGCTGCAGGGCATTTCATCACTAGGGGGCTAGCTGCAGGGCATTTCATAGGTAGGTGGGATGGCTTAATAGAATTCAAAAATTGATAAGAGATTTATGTTCTTGGGATATAGTATTATTCTGCCTGAATAGAACACTTTAAAATATATAGTCTTTATTTAGAAACCTTAAAAATGGGACCACTCTTCAGATACTATGCAAACACAAAATTCAGGCTTTCAGCATGTATTAAAGGGAGGTTGGATCACAATTTAGGATCCCGTTCATTTTAATGTCTCCCCCTACTGCTGACTAAGATGCTGCTTATAGTACTAGCAGCCGTGCTCGGTCTAGTTGTGGGTACAAGCACTGCCGATTAGCGTCACCACGTCCAAACTGATATGGGATTGATAACCAGTTGTGAATTCCGCCTATCCACCCACTGCCTGACGCGTTTCTGCAATATCCTATTCTGGGTATTGCATCATCAGAGGCATGTAGATGTTAACTGGGTGTGCGTAATCGCGGCTGCACACAGCATATTTTCATAAGTGCAGCCGCCGGCGTCTATCCGGCACTGTTGCGGCCGTAGGTGGGATGGCTGCAGGGCATTTCATCATTGGGGGGGCTGCAGGACATTTCATATGTGGGGGGGGGGGCTAGCTGCAGGGCATTTTCTAATTAGGCTGGCTATAGGGCATTTCATTATTTGGGGGATGCATCAGCATTTCAATAATAGGGGCTCTGCTACAGGGCATTTCATTATTGTGGGAGGCTGTGCCCAATGCATTTCTCACCCTAGACTTATACTCGAGTCAATATGTTTTTGCAGTTATTTGTGACAAAATTAGGGGTCTTAGCTTATACTCGGGTTGACTTGTACGCAAGTAAAAACGATAAGCATTTCCCATAACTAAATCACTTGGTTACAATGGGCAACTAGACCAGTTCTGCTCTCAGACACTTCTGGTAAATCTCCCCAATTTGTTTCAGTCGTTGCAGCAACACGAAAACCAAAACTGAGTCCCCATGGAGGTGCTGCTGATTTCTTGATGTAGGTTAGTAACTGCAGATTGTCACGCGGCATATGGACACATGTAGCACAGCAAGATCATACAAAGCATTCCATCATAGTGTTTCCTAATAGTTACCAAAGCACAATATTATATAGAACATACCTCAATTCTCAAAATAACAGAAATTTATGTCACATAAAAGAGGTACATTGTTAAATTAGTTACTGTACAAGCCATATATTATAGTAAAGTTTTTTTTTTACTGGAGACCAGATTCAAGTTATGCCTCTGGTGTTTAGTACCCACACAGTGGACGTGGACGACCACTGACTTCGCAACACGCTGGTCCACAGCACAGAATTGTGCTTTAAAGATGTATATGTTAAACACTAAACATCCAGCATAAGTGTGCGAGGTATTTCACTATATAGATTCCATCATATACCATTTGGGTCTGTATATGTGTGATACACTAAAAATGTTATGTTATGCACCTGTATAGTTTCTATCATACATTATTTTCATTGTATGTGAGCCTATGACACTCGCTAACTGCATGAAACGTCAACTCTCCCTTTACTAATCCATCTGGCAAATAGCAGACATATCCCAAGCTCCAGGCTTCTCTGCAGTCTTTTTCAACGTGGACCCTGTAAATAAGATTTTATATTGTTCCCTTATAAAGAATAGCTGGACCATTCTACAACCTCTTGTGTCACCCCCTCATCCTCAAAGACTGTAAGCTCTTGTGAGCAGGGCCCTCACTCCTATTGTTCCATATGCCTGTTTGTACTCTGTAATGTATTATTATATTTGTACATGTCCCCTATGATTTGTAATTTGATGGCGCTATATAAATAAAGATTATTATTATATGTATGACTTCTGTGTAGTGTTACATCAGAGATACAGTTTACAGTCCCCTTCCACATTCCCATACTTACCCTGAGCTTACCTACAAGGTGCAGAGATGGTGAGACCATTTCTTACTGGCAGCATCTGGTGAAATTAGTAATGGGTCATTAGCATTGCTAGTTGTATCTTAGTTCTGACTCTCCTCCCAGCTGTCAAAGTCATTTGGAACTCAGTGGGACATGAGAACGGACACCTGGGACACTGGACAGCATATAAATTGACCTAATACACCTCAAATGTGAGTAAGATACAGTGTAAAAAACAAGCATAGAGGCCAAATGTGTTTTACAAGAAATATCAAACAAAAATATCACATTATAAGAATAATAAACACTTATGCCACAGTAAAAATGGTACAGGAATTACATAGTTACATAGTTTATACAGTTGAAAAAAAGACACATGTCCATCAACTTCAACCAAGAAACGGAAGGGATTGGATGAGGAAGGGATTTAGGGGAAACAATTCTATGTAACATAACTGTCAATTTTATTTGGGTGTAAAAAGGCATCAAGGCCCTTCCTGAAGCTCTCTGCTGTCCCTACTGTGACCAGCGCCTGTGGTGGGCTATTTTACACAGATTGACAGTTCTCATAGTAAAAAAGCCCTGTCGCCTCTGGTGATTACACCTTGTTTTCTCCAGACGGAGACAGTGCCCCTTGTCTTTTGATTTGATTTAACCTGGAACAACTTTCCACCATATGTTTGGTAAGGACCATTCTTATGTTTATATAAATTAATCATGTCCCCTATTAGTCATCTCTTTTCGAGACTAAATAAATCTAGTTGTTTTAATCTTTTCTCATAACCGAGACCCTCCATACCCCTTATCATGTTCGGAGCTGTGGATTTTACAACAAAAAAAAGGCTTTTAATATTATGCAAATGATTCAGTGGGGCTCCAGGCTCAGTTAACACTAATGGAACCCACAGCCCAGACTCATTTGCACAACACAACATGGTTGTTTAAATGTTATATACTTATTTTTTGGACAGGCTTGAGGAGGTTCTGTGGCATGGGTACTATTTATTACCAGCCCCAGGGTTGTGAGAACAATTTCATTTTGGGGCATATTTACTTACCCGCTGGAGTTCACAGAAAGTGCATAGTCCGACTATAATGTACCATGCGGTGATTCACTAAGATTGTGCACCTGAAATCATGCATGTGTTGCTTTCCTGCTCAGGTCCGACAGAGTTCACCATCTTTTTAGTGGTGCATTTTAGGGCCAGGGCTTGAGACAAGTAAAATACCGTGCTCAGTCCGAATCAGTCAGACCATCCAACAGCACTCCCTCTAATTTGTGTTGCATGGAAGCCAGCACAGCTGCACCACAAATGGATTGCGTGTGCCACAATCCCAGCATACACATTTCTTAAATACCTGTGCAAGTTATTTTAGCCCCCAAAAAGGTGCACACTCCATTATTATTATTCCATTGTTGTGTGTCTTGTCTTTTGCATATGTGCTGAACAAACACTGATATTTTTGTATATCTTTTGGTTGTTTGATACTTTTTGGTTTTACTGATAGCATACTGTATCCACAGGGCAAGGACAGCACCTGTAAGGCATTGGCCATGTGTCCAATTTTACAACCCAGAAATTAATTGGGGAAGATCCATCCTTCAGAACCAGGATAAGTGTGGACAGATAATCCTCCACCATCTGGGTCACATTCTACCTTCTGATACATATTGATGGCATATTGGAAGCACTGCAGCACTGAACAGATGTTCCTCATGGAGGCCCAGGCATTGGTGATGAAGTGCTGTTGGTCATTAGTGCGACTCACCCAGGTGTCCTGGCACTGAAATTCCACAATTGCTTGCTGTTGCTTTTTGAACCGCAAGTGCACACACTTTAAGCAGCAGCTCTGGTATGTCTGTATAGTTGGCCAGGAAACTCTGCACCACCTAGTTGAGCACACATGCCATAAATGGGACATGTGTCAACTTGTCTCGACCCAAAGCTGCTACAAGATTCTGACTGTTGTAACACATCGCCTTGCCGGGTTTGAGATGCAGCAGCAGCAACCACTTGTCTGTCTCCTTCTTGATCCCAGTCCACAGCTCCTGGACGCTGTGTGGTCTTTCACCCAGACGGATGAGTTTTAATATGACCTGCTGCTGTTTCTCCATGCCTTTATTAAAGGAATTGGTGTGGACGCTGCACTGACTGTATAAGGAAAGAGGAGAGGGAAGGAAGCAGAGTAGGAACAGAAGGTAACTGGAGGCAATTCTGGGTGGAGGGCGGAATGTCAGCCAAAGAGCCTCCTGCCCTAGGACGAGCATCCACACATTACCTTATTGGGCAATAAAGGAGATGTAGCGAACTTTCCAATGCTTACTGGTCCACATATCAGTCGTGAGGTGGACCTTGGGAAAAATGGCATTGCGCAATGCAGAAAAGTAGTGGTGGATGGGAACTTCATACTGTGGGGCAGCCCTTGCCATCAGATCTTTAAAGCTGTCAGTTTGCACCAGCCGGAATAGAAGCATTTCAAAGGCCAGGAAATTTGAAATGCTCCTATTCAGCATCAGAGCTTTGTGTGTTCGATGGCCAAACTTATTCGTAACTACTCTCTTGCTTATACATTTGCAGGGGTATTGCACAGTCATACACAAGGTGCTCAGATTGTTAAGGCTTTGGCCACACTTTATGGACATATGAACATATGAACATGTATACAAATGACACATGTCCTGTCTTCTGCATTTTGTGAGAAAAAATACCATGCTTCAGACCCTGTGGATGACTTGTTTCCTGGGTCCCTGAATGCAGACAGTAATAGTTGACATCGTGGCTACAGGCTACCACTGTGCTTTGGCCCTCTTTTGCTTGTTCTGCTGGCTGTACAGGGCTTCCTGACCACCACCTCTTTGTTGGAAGTATCACTGCCTTCCACCCATGTCAGGTCTAGGACCTCATCATTATCCCTCGCTTCTCCAAACCCTGTGCCCTCACAGATGCCCCTCTTCTCAGTCAGTATTACTGGATACTATACACTGACAGGAGCAACTTTATGATCAAGGTATTACTGGATGCTATTCACTGACAGGAGCTACTTTATAATCAAGGTATTACTGAACGTTATTCACTGACAGGAGCAACTTTACGACCAAGGTATTACTGGATGCTATTCACTGACAGGAGCAACTTTCCAATCAAGGTATTACTGGACGCTATTTACTGATAGCAGCACCTTTATTATTTTTCTTCAAAGTCTTGCTGGCTGAATGCTAACATTCCTGTCTTGTCTTTCTAGGTATTGCTGTATAATCTTCTATAATCAGTAAGAATATCCCTGCACTATAGCAACTTGTCAGTAGCTAAATGCAATTCTTCACAGTGCCATAAAAAGGGCAATTATTTCCACCTGTCCCTAATAACAGTAGCCTCCTCTCTGACCTATGATGAGCACCAACTTCTTCCTAGTTCTTTCTCCTAAGCGTTGTGTCTTCTGGACATGTGACACTGCAAATGTCCAGCCCAGCCAATCACAGGCATGCCTACAGAGCCGATAGTTGCTAAGGGGCTGCAAGCGGCTTAGCAGTCAATCAAGCAGCTTGGCACTTTTTACCGAACATGGACTTGGATTCTGAACAGCAGTGCTTATGCAGTCTCCACATCCGGCGGTGCAAACCCACCAGAATCGGTGCAGACGCGAACTGCAAAGGTTATCACTAATAGAGGGGTAGTATTAACTTGGGAGCTCAGGTTTTTTTTTACAACAGATGGCAAGTAATTCATGATTTCCAACCAACATGATTAGAACCAGACATTGCCATTTATACATCTTTTTCCTGTCTCTCTATTTATTCTGTGCATATCCATCTCCTAGTTCTATTATATATATTATTCTAGCTAAGCAACACCTAGTCAAAGTTCTGACATACAGGTTTTGCCATGTAGTGTTGCTCATACTTATTACATACATTATTGAATTAGGTTACTAGCTCAAATATGTCAGTGACTCTTTTGAATATTAAAAAAGATTCATTAATTAATGTTGCTGCTGGATGCAATTATTTTGTTAACCTATTAAAGATGTTACTGTCATTGGGTCACTTTGGTCTGTTGTGAGACAGATAAGGATCAATGTGTTTCTGCTTCAAAGCTTCACGATCAAAGCCTGATGACTCTTGGATTCTGGCGGATGATCTGATCACGTCTGCTCTCCTATTCTCTCTGAACTGCGGGATATGCTGTCTGACCTGACAGTGCCAGCAGACACAGTGCACATTTATTTTGAGCTAGGGACAATGTCAAGTGACAGGTTCAGTCCCTGCAGACAGCAAAAGCGACAAATGGCTAGACAAAATCATAGATGTAAACATATTAACCTCCTGGTTTGTCATTTCATCTACATATTGAAATGTAGGGAAGATGAGAGGGGCCACAATATGAGGGGGAGACGTGGAAAGCACTGTTTGCTTTTAATATGAGGTCCTACCTAGTGCTGGACCTTAACCCCTTAACAACTTGGCCCTTTTATATTACGAAAAAAAATCCTCATGTTCTGACACTAATAACTTTTTCATACTTTGGCATATGGAGCTTTATAATGTGGCACTTTTTGCAGGCCTGGATTGTATTTACATTGATACCATTTGTGGGACTGTATGAACTTTTGATCACTTTTTACAGGGCACCAGCACTGGGCATACCTGGGCAAGTACCGGGGCCAAGGGATGCTGAGGGGCCCACATAAGACTGTAACTAATGAATCCATAGGGGATGAGAATGCTTTTTGGTATGATAAACTAGGGAATATTTTAGGGAACAGGAATTAGTTTCTGAATTTTTAATGCTGCCACATGAGTTCACTGCAAAGGGCCCTACTAAGGCTCTGTGACCTAGGGGCCTACTAAAACCTCCGGCCGACATTTGGGCGCTATCTTCCATTATGGGGTTCCCTGGTGGGAATAACCATTTTTATATATTGATAGATCAGGACTTTTGGGGCGTGGCGATACCTGACATCATGTTTATAATTTTTACTGCTTATTCATTTTTATATCAGTTCTATCTGCTAGGGTACTTTAAGCCTATTTTGTCTAATCAATCCAACCATATGCTACCATACTACAGTGGGTATGAAATGACAAGATCTTGGGTCTAACAAAGACCCACGGTTGTGGTGACAAATGGTAGCTCCACGATGAAGTCATGGGGAGCGACAATCACAGCCAAGATGGTGGCGACCTCGTTACATACTGCTGGCAGCGTTGCTTGAAAGAAATCTGGTCTCAAGTTTTCCCCTTGAAATTTTCTCCAACTTTACCAGTATGTAAACAAGGCCTTCATTTTTGGTAACATTACTTATATAGTATAAACTGCTCTTAAATGTTCCCTTGTGTATCCTACATCTAGCATTTAATTGTACTTTCACCTTTTATATTGAACACTCATAGACAAGTTGTATTCCACGATTATTGCTATAGGCTGTGCCATAGTTGAAATAAATATGGCACATCTGGTCAGAGGGTTGAAGCCGCTAGGGTCATTAGTTTCCATGGCAGCTGATGAAGAAGAAGGAGGGGGAGAAGGCACTATATAGAATGTGCATCAAAATACATTAACTTAATGTCTTTTTTGTAAATGGAGGAGTTCATGGAATGGATGAGCTTCATTACTTTAGTGTCATTAGAAAACCAGCACTTCCTAGTGGGTAGATCTGAAGTATTAACCATTTCTGCCAAGTTCCTTGCTCTCATATCTTGTATCTATCAGCCATGAAAGCACCTCATTTATTTAAACGGGTTTAAAATGTTTCAATGCTATGATATCTATGACTCCTAGGAAACACAACTGATGTAAAAAATGTCATAACAAATATCAATAAAATGGAGGAAAAAAAATTCTTATTCTTATACTTATTCTATATAAGTATGTGTTTCATTCATTTATAGCATACAATTATTAAACTGAATTTCTCAAAGCAGATGATATAAAAAAGAATTGTGGAGAATGTGGAATGAGAGGATTTTACTTGGTGCCTCTCTTGAGGAGCCAAAAACTTTGCCTTGTATTAGTAAACAGACATAAACTTAGTAGCTCATCTACCGCCATATAATTTTTATTTTGTTAGGGAGTGATCAATCCAATTTTTAAAAGGAAGTTAATTCAGCAATCAGTTCGCTACCACAGGTCTGACTTTTCTACACCCTATGAACTGCTGTGGTGAAAGAAGTCAAGTATCAGTACAATTTCCCTGCAGTGGATGTAGCATTAGTTACCACCAGATGTAAGGAACTTTCCAACTAGAACTTTTAAACAAGGCAGTATGTAAATAGTACTAGAACTTTTAAACAGCCAAAACAACAGGAGAATCAGGAAGGGAGAGAGAAGGGAGGTGAAGGTATCAAACCTATATACCAAGTAAGTGCATATCCATGTGGGTTGGACCGGTATGGTAAGTAACACACCAAAGAGAGGCTTCCCATGAGCATACACAAAAACAAAAGGTACCCCTTTAAGGAGGGACAGGGAAAAAGGGGTAAAAGGAAGCACTATGAAAGACCAAATTGAGTCTGAATAATTGCAGTAAAAAATACTTTATTAATGACTATTTAAGACATAATGATAAAAGCAGGATGAGAATCCTCAGACAATGCTGAGGGGGAATGACAGTGCAAGGCCGCGACAACAAATGAGAAAGTCGTCACCCCGGGCAGACATAGGAGGAATTACACATGGACAAAGCATGCACATGTAATAGGTAAGGACAGAAGGTACATATAATGAAGGCAACAGGTGTAAAGTGGCACACAGTTGCTAACATGCATAAACATAGGTAATGCGCACAAACAGGTAGAGATAATACCTTACCAATGAACAAAAGGATAGATGAAGTGGACCTCTACTGTCCGGGATGGCGATATCCCCGACTCTCGTTTCGGCTCGTAACAGAGCCTTCGTCTACCACAGGTCTGACTTTTCTACACCCTATGAACTGCTGTGGTGAAAGAAGTCAAGTATCAGTACAATTTCCCTGCAGTGAATGTAGCATTAGTTACCACCAGATGTAAGGAACTTTCCAACTAGAACTTTTAAACAAGGCAGTATGTAAATAGTACTAGAACTTTTAAACAGTATAGAACTAAGGGTCATTGGTGGATTCACAGTATACAGCCACTAACTTGCTTGTACAATTAAATATATATGTAGAATATATCTCCATTTTTTCGTATCGATGTCAATCTAGCACCAAAGCTAAATGGTAAAGTGTAAGATCGGAGTTACCAGCCCCATACAAATTTTACATTTGAAGAAAGGTCTTGTAGCTGATTCTTGACCACCTGGAATTTAGCCCATAGAGCTTGGCCAGAATATGAATCCCTAGGATTTTAATAGACCACTGCCATTTAAATGGAAAGACCTGTTTTAAATGGAACAGATTTGTTTTAGGGAATGAAAACAAATATAACTCCTCTGTCTTTGTGAAATTCACTTTAAAGTTGAGGATGTGGTAACAGTTTTGAAAGACTTGAAGAGTGGAGGGAAAGGAGTTGTGAGGTTGGTTGACATATTGGGGAACATTTACTTACAAGGTCACTTGAGTTCACTAAAAAGTGCATTGTCCTTCTATAATGCTGCATGTGTTGCTTCCCTGCACTGGTCCAACAGAGTTCACCATCTTTTTTGTGGTGCACTTTTAACATAGGGCGTGTGACACAATTTGAAAGTTAAATATGGGGCTTGGTCTGAATCAGTTGGACCATCTGAAGGTACATCTGATGTAGCATGGAAGCCAGCGCAGCTGCGCCACAATGGGGTCGCATGCAACACAATCCCAGCGCAGACACTTCTAAAATACCTGTGAAAGCCATTTTAACCATTACGAACATGTACAGTCTGACAAAAGTTCAGCATGCGACTTTTTGTAAATGAGCCCCATAGTAGCAAAATTTCTACTCTTTGTCTTTAGACAGGTTCAAGACGAGGCCTACAGTGCCAAGATGCACATATCACTGAATATTATTTAGAGCAAAGCAATTGATATTGAGCAATATTACAGCTGCCTGCACTCGCTGTGTGACACAGGAGGTGCCAACATTATTGCTTAGGTGCTGGCGTCACCTGGATCCTAGAGAAGATTTCAGAATCCGTTGCCGCTCTAGAAGGGCAGAACGCAGGAGCAGGCAGGAGCATTAATTTGCATTTTTTTTTGCAGTGCTGCATATCTAATGGGGCAGGCTATATACTGAGCTGCATGGGCTAGTTACATAATGGGGGCATGGTCTGGCTATATACTGGGGGCATAGGCTGGCATAGGTTACCTATATAGTGGGGCATGGGCTGCCATGAGCTACCTATACACTGGGGGAATGGGCTACCTATATACTGGGTGCATGGGCTGTCATGAGCTCCCGTTATACAGGGGACATGGGCTACCTATATACGAGGGGCATGGGCTGGCATTGGCTACCTATATACTAGGACATGGGCTACCTATATCTTGGGGCAAGTGTTGGTATGGGCTACCTGTATATTTGTATGTACTGGGGTGGCATGTACTGGGGTACATACATACTGGGGACATGTGCTGGCCTGGGATACCCATATATTGAGGGCATTTTCTGGGGACATTGCCCATATATTGGGGGTGTTTACATAGTGAGGGCGCTGTGCTATCTAAATTAATGAGGAATTGCTGGTGTTACTTATGAATTAATGAGGGCAAATCTATAGTAAGTATATACTGTATTATAATATAATAAAGGGTCATATTGTATTATCTGTATATGCAGGGGTACATCACATTGACACATTGACTGTGATTTTTTTTTAGGGATGGAATGCGGTAATGTTCTCCAGAGGCCACAGTCAACAGGGTGGCAAATTCTGGAGTGATAAGTTATGGCCGGGGAAAATTGCTATGATATTTTTTACCTTGTGAAGGATTGCCAAAACTGAGGAGACTGCAAGGAAGCAGACCAGGATAGACCAGGCCAACATAGACATAGAAGTAAACAGCTGAATGCAGCCCAGGTGCGCAGTACATTTAATGCCGGTATATTTTTATGTGTGGTTATTTACTGATGATATATATTTATGCTTGCAAATGTGCAGGATATTTTTTTCTGTGCTGTTTATTCATTGCTAGTAAATATTTTTATGTGTGGTATAGTAGTTGGTTATTGTTTATATTCATTGCTGGAATTTATTTATGTGTTTGCTACATTCATTGCATTCATATATTTATATTTGTTGTATATACATATTTTTCTATTTGCACTATATTTACTGCTGGCAGGCCTTATTGTAGATGGTTCCAGTTGGCCTCTTACATTTAATTCTAACTATTTTTAATGGGAGAGTCATCACACCCGCTAAATGCATGCAACTTTAACTATTTATTAACTAACCAACCAGACTCCCCCTGTCTGTTACACGGAAAAAGCTTCTCTGCAGTCTCTGCATGGACTTTGTATATAAGATGGCAGCTGATAGCTGGTTCAAGCAGCATTTTATTTATTTTAATTATATTATTTTTATTTAATTCTCTTATTTTAAAAAAATGGCTTGACCATTATACAAGCTCTTATACCTCTTTTGTCACCCCCGCCCCTCATCCTCATAGGCTGTAAGCTCTTGCGAGCAGGGTCCTCAATCCTACTGTCTCATATGACTGTTGTTACTCTGTAATGTGTTATTTTATTTGTA
This sequence comes from Engystomops pustulosus, assembly GCA_019512145.1. Taxonomy (NCBI): domain Eukaryota; kingdom Metazoa; phylum Chordata; class Amphibia; order Anura; family Leptodactylidae; genus Engystomops; species Engystomops pustulosus. The sequence continues at coordinate 75,950,265 of CM033644.1, forward strand.
TATGTTCCCCGAAATCTATAAAGCGCTATGGAATTCGATGGCGCTATATAAATAAAGATTATTATTATTATTATTATTATTATTGCTGTACAGGAAAAATAACACAATGTATGATTTTATAGGGTTATTACAACATGCATTTTGTGTAGAAAAAAACATAAATTTCTTTGAATCTGTGATTTTGTGCCTGATTTGATATCTCTGCTGTGTCCAGGATTTCTGACTTGTGTGTCTGTGTGTGTGTCTGTCTTGTGTCTACCCCTTGCATCAGGGAGAAACCCTAGGACAGTAATGGCGAACCTTTTAGCGGCCGAGTGCCCAAACTGCAACTCAAACCCCACATATTTATCGCAAGGTGCCAAGCAAAAATTAAAGCAGTAACTTATTGCTCCCTGTTGTTCAACAACTTTCAATCATATTGGCCTCCAGAGGAGAGCAACACAGTAGAAAGATTAAAATTTTTCACCATTTCATCCCTCTGTACACAGAAAATCGTGGGGCCAGCAGAAGGTCCTCCAAAGATAATTCGGCCCTGTCTACTCATTCTCCGTCTTCCTACCGTCTCTAGTAATGAAGTAAGTATCAAAATATGACTGAAAGCAGCATCTTTTAAGTTGCTTGGAACTGCAGGAAGATCCCCGGATTTTACTTGACGTTGCATCTTGGAAGTGACATATGTGTGTACCCCATGTTTCCAACAACAATTGATTGGATGTTTTTCTTCTATATCAAATATATCCTTCTGCTTTGGTATGGCATATTGAAATGTCGAAATGAAATCATATGTCAATTGAGAATACTACAAATTTTTCTCAATTTTTAGTTAAATTCCTGGATTTAGGGGTTATAGTTATTGCTTGATTGATCCTAACCTTATTGTTTTACAAAAAGACTTTAACCCCCAAAACTTAATATATTTTCATGAACTGCCATTAGAAAGCATTACCCCTATCCCTACATTGTCCCTCTACATACCTGGAAACTTAAACAATTAGGTCCTAAAGCTGTATGCAAATGACCTGAGACAGCCCAATAAATCATTATCATATTCAGCTGTCCAACTTATTCATGAATGTGAGGCACAGCCAGTGCTTGATTGACAGCCTGTATAATGATGTGACACTTCTGGTTCTGGCTCCTTCATGTGCTTCCTGGTTTTGATGGCCACACCCCCTGCAGCCTATGTGTGTATTAGAGAGATACAACAGCTGCAGGCAGCCATGTTATAGCAGAACAGGTCAGGCACTTGTGTAGCTGATGTCTGTGTCTCACACATGTGTATTAGAAGGACAGAGCATTTCAGCAGACAAAGCACAGACACTAGCAATGCTTTACTATACATTACACACAGACATGAGCAGGGCAGGAGAGGGAAGGGGTAATAGGGTTCACTGTCTTGTGTGTTGTTCCTGAGTCAGCTGTCCCTACTTTTGCAGTAGAAATAAAGACCATCGCAATGTACAGTATATAAAAAGAAATACTACGGAATTAATGGGTAATGGATGAATGCAGAATTTCAACTCAAGGTAATGCTTGTTAATGTAATGACCACTACTTTTGCTACAAAAAAAACACATATACTTATTTATACATTTCCAGGAGAATGACTCAACACCTAATACTAAGAAAATATTCTCAAGAGAAATTAAAGTAGAACTGCCAGGTCATCATTAAGTCTAGTGACTCACATATGATGTCTTTTCTAATTGGAGTCATTCTCATTATTTTCCTTCTGCCTCCATGATGACATCTCCTGACCACTACAGACTGCAGCTGAAAGATTTTTGGACCCGTGTTTCTGCAGCCACCCTCAACCTTTACAGCAAACAAATAAATTATAAATACCCATTATACATGTATTATGATTATCCTAACCCTTTTCTTAATAAGATTTCTTCTCAGTCCTCTTTAAATTGTATATCCTCATAAATGAAGACAAATAAAAGGTTGTTAAAGTGACTACACTAGTAACACACAGGTACTTGAGTTACATTTACAGAGCAGAATTATCAATTTAAATATTTTCCAGGTCTGTAAGGAGTAAAACATTTGCTTTATTACTGTAACTACAGAGTGAATGTCAGGAATCGGGATGAGTGGATCCACTGGACCACCACGGGAAGTGGGACCAGAGTCTAAGATGCAACGTCAAGTAAAATCCGGGGTCAGCAATGGGAGGTCCAGGCAGATGGGAACGGGAACACAGGCACACAGGACATGGGAACTCAGGAGCAGTGGCTAAAGCAGTGGCTAAAGCATCAGTTATTAAATCAGTTATCAGTTATTAAATCTTTGACAAATCCCCCAAGCCGACCGATTGTGGCTGGAATAGGTGGGCTCAATATACATGTTTTTACCGATATCAAATTATAATGTAGGTGTGATTCTAGGGTCCTTATTAAAAAGTTGGAAACACTTTGACACCTGAAATATGGATGGTTACTTTATCATACGCTGACGCACACTACCCCGCCGCTGCATATTCACAGCGGGATACATCAAGAGGCTCCCGCCTCTTGATGTATCAGGGCAGCTGGCTGCGCAGCGTCTATCCTACGGCCGGCAGGCAGCGAGTGCGCAGGCGCGGGGACAGTAACGCCCCGTGCCGGCCCACACCCTCTGCTCAACCGGCCGCGCCCCCCCTTCACGCCCCTCTGGCGTGAAGGTGGCGGAGAGGGCAAAATAATCGCAAGTGCTAGCATATAAGTTAGCCAATTTGCGATTATTTTGGGCCTATGCGCCACGGCGTGAACGAGGTCTGCATAAATATGCCCCATTGAGTCGCGTGCATGTGTATATTGTACCATGAGGTGAATATGTATAATAACCGTAAATTGCAAATTAGAATTATATTTTTTTATCATACTTTTAATAAACAGGTTACTAGAACAGTGATGGGTGCCATTGTGCCCTTTCATTTGCAACCTTTTTTGGGTTGGTGGAAGTGACATATGTGTGTACCCCACGTTCCAACAACAATGATTGTGACGTCTTAATCATATCAAATATATCTTTGCTGGTATGCATATTGAAATGTCCAAATGAAATCATATGTCAATTGGCAATACTACAATATTTTTTCTCAATTTTATCGTTAAATTCCTGGATAAGGGTTATAGTGTTGTTGATTGATCCTAACCTTATTGTTTTACAAAAGACTTAAACCCCTCAAAACTCTAAATAATATTTTCATGACGCCATGTAGAAAGATTACCCATCATCCTACATTGTCCCTCTACATACCTGGAAACTTAAACATTAGTCCTAAAGCTGTATGCAAATGACCTGCGACGGGCCAATAAATTATCATATCATTATTCAGATGTCCAACACACGTAATTTAAGCCAATCACGTTCTATGCCGAAGGATAGAGCCGGCCCTTGGTGAATGATGCGCAAGAGCAGATATTGGTGAGCCAATTGCTCGCCCCCCATCTCAATCTAACGCTAGCCAAAAGTACATATGGCCCCGCCCACTGGTGCCGCTTCCTAATGTGAGGCAAGCCAGTGCCTTGATTGACAGCCTGGTATGTATCATGATATGACAATTCTGGTTCTGGGGCCTCCTGATGTGCTTCCTGGTTTTGTGCCACCACCTGCGCGCCTATGTGGTATTAGAGAGATACAACAGTGCAGGCAGCCATGTTATTAGCGAACAGGCGCACTTGTGTAGCTGAGTCGTGTCTCCCCAACGGTAGTAGAAGGACAGAGCATGGTCAGCAGACCAAAGCACAGGACACGAGCAATTGCTTTACTATTAAAGTACACACAGAATGAGCAGGGCAGGAGAGGAAGGGGTTAAAAAAAAGGGTATCAATTGAAACAAAGGTTTTACAGCACTCAGATCTTCTTTAAAAAACTATTTGAATTTTTATTTTTGGAAATATTAAAATGCAAGGTCACATCCTGGAACATCCAAGAAAAGAAAAGATCTATGCGTGCGGACTAGTGTGCTTGCGTCCTTACTTCATGATCGATGAATAAAGGACGCGGACACTCGCTACAGTAAGTGTGTTGCGAGTCTGATTCTTACTTAATCATGACAGATTGATCTCCAGCCCTGTCCTCATCAACACCCACAACTGTGTCAATGGAGCAATCACTGAAACGATGTTAGCTGCTCCTTTTTAGGCAGGCCTGCAATGAAGTTGAAAGGTGTTTTGGGGCAAAAGTTCATTTTCTAGGCAAATATTGACTTTGCAATTAATTTCTGTTAAGCTGATCACTCTTTATAACATTCTGGAGTCTATGCAAATTGCCATTATAAAACCTGATGCAGTAGACTTTGTATCATTCTCAAAACTTTTGGCCATGACTGTAGATGGAAAAATAAAAAAGTTATGGATTATTAAAGACTGGGTGTGAAAAATAAAAATGCAATAAGCAAAAATGACCTGGTCCTTAACCAGTTTATGAATAATCTCTTGCATAGCCAAGATTCCATCCATGGTATCTTCTAAGTGACATAACGGTCAATTTTGGTCAATTTCTTCAACTGTAACATAGATGTAGTTTAGCGGGAATTTTCATTTCACAGGATGTTAGGAGAAGGCTAAAAAGTAAAGGTTACTGTAAGAAAGTTAAATGCAATGCCTTGTTTTGCCACTAATGAGGATTAATTTGCATCCAGTTGGAAGTCCTGCATAACTACCTGGTGTAGACTTCCCACAATGGCTCCACCGGGAAGATACCAGGCTAACTCACAAAGACCTGTAGGCTGTGGCAGTGAACTCGGATCTTTGAGTTTTTGGGGGTGCCTTGGTAGTAGGCCAGCACCTTGTGAGGTGGGTGAACCTCTATGTGTGATTTAGTGCTAGGCTTAGGCTTTATTTTTGCTGTTTGGTTTATTTTGTTTTACTGCCAAATAAAACTGGTTGAACTCAGTTGTACCCAAGTCACACAGTGTGGACAGTGAAATTACTGGTCTGCTGGTGAATAGTGCCCGTCTACCCCAGGAGACGACGATACTGGACCTAATCCCTTACAATGGTTATAACTTTGGAACACTGTTACTTATCCAAGCGATTGTAAGATAGTTTTTTCATCACATGTTGTACTTCATTTTAGTGGTAAAATTTGGTTGATAAGTTTTGCGTTTATTTACTAAAAGAAAGAAAAAATGATGAATTTTTTGAATAATTTGCCATTTTCGAAATCATCGCGTTTTCAGGCAGATAGATTTACCACCTAAATAAGTTGCTGAATAACATTTCCCATATGTCTACTTAACATTTTCATAATTTTTGAAATGTCTGGATAACTTATTTTGATGTCACGCGGCTTACAAATCGAATATCGCTTTTTCATGTTTTCAGAATTTACTATTTTGGGGATAAATACTGTTTTAAAAGAAATTTTACATATTTAGCATCAAAACCCCCTATATAATCAACCTATTTTCAAATCTGCACCGCTCAAACTATCAGAAACAGCTTTTAGGAAGATTGTTAACCCCTTGAGATCTTCATAGTAATTACATCAAAATGGAGGTGAAATTAAGAATGGTCAAATTTTGTCGGTTATACATTCATTTATTCCCAAAATGTACACATTTCTAAAAGAGAAAAAGAGAAAACCCATCTTAAAATTTGTTATGCAATTTCTCCCCCTATAGTCGGAAAAAAAGATGCAACAATAAGCTTTTGCATATATTTTTGCAAAATGAATGCTATATCTACTTTTGACAGATACCCAATGCCTCACATTGAGGATTGGATCGAAAAATTTAGAATATTTTGATAGTGACAATAACTATGTGTGCATCTATATAGTCTTATAGCCCAGTGACAATAACAGAATACTAATACTGTATTCCCATACATAGTGTAAAGTGTATACCCATAGCATATTACTGCACAGTAACAGTATCTGTGATTGTGTAAAGGTGAAGTGATCAGTAAATAAGGGACAGATATGTGGCTGTGGTGCTGATGCTGGTTGTGATGGAGCTGCATGGAGAAGATGCGGGTGCAGGGTTTGCAGAAAAAATTCTAGTAGGCAACAATGGCACTTTCACAATGGAGAGGCCAGAGAAATTTGAGGCATTGGTAGATTACATTGCAAACAGTGCCTCAAGTTCTCCAACCTGCTCTACCTCTGCTGAAAGTGCAGAGCCCTCTACCTCACCCCCATTTAAAACAGCAAGGCCGTCTTAGACACAAGACATGGAGCAGTTACAAATGCTCAATGATGACTCTCCTAGCTGAAAATCTGTGGACCATCCACCTGCCCCAACATAGAGTTCCCAGGTGCCCAACAACTTGTGTTGCTGGATAAGGAGGTGTACAATGGAGCATCATAGGAAATCTACAATGATGATGAATCCCAACAGCTGCTGCAGCGTTCTGGCCACTATCTTTCTTGGCATGCTATCCCTGCCTTGCACCAACAGGTTGTGTAGAAAATAAAGTGTGCATTGCACAATACCATTGTGCGGCATGTGGGGGAGGAAAAAACAAAAAATTGGATTGGAAAGATCCGGAATTTTAAATTCTGGTCTAGACCTATTATAAATCAATATTTAGATTCAATATTTAAATTCAATATATGTGGGGGAGGAGACACCTCCCACCGAGGACAGCTTGTAGTCACCAGTGCCAATTATTGGGTGGCCAACCTTCAGGGTCCCTGCTAAAAGGTGGTGATGGCGTCCCTGACAGTGAGGCACCAGCATCATGTCTGAAGGGAGGGTAAGCATGACCACAATGTGAAACACCTTGTTCAATTATCTGTAACATCCACCACCACTGGATAATTGGAGGCCTGTATTACCAGAAGGCAGACATTGGGGGTCATTTACTAAGGGCCCGAATCGCGTTTTCCCGACGTGTTACCCGAATATTTCCGATTTGCGCCGATTGTACCTGAATTGCCCCGGGATTGTGTCGCACGCGATCGGATTGTGGCGCATCGGCGCCGGCATGCGCGCGACGGAAATCGGGGGGCGTGGCCGAACGAAAACCCGACGTATTCGGAAAAACCGCCGAATTTAAAAACCGAAAAAGTGTCGCTTGGTGACCGCTTACCTTCACCTGGTCCGAGGTGGTGCATTCCGGCGCGTGGAGATGATTTTCAGCGCAGCAGCGCCACCTGGTGGACGGCGGAGGAACTGCCTTCATGAATCCCGGCCGGACCCGAATCCAGAGCAGAGAACGCGCCGCTGGATCGCGAATGGGCCGGGTAAGTAAATTTGCCCCATTGTCTCCTTGTCCAGAATGATAAGTCCACCATGTTCAATATCTGGGGTGTTTGATACCACCGCCACCTATTCCTCTTACACTACAACATCGACCTATCGACTTTGCACGTTCTATTAGGTGCAAACTGCTTGCACAGGTATTTAAGAAGTGTCTGCTCCACATTTGTGTTGCACGCGACCGTTTTGTGGTGCGTCTGCACTATACTTCATGCGACAGAAATTTCTGCACAGAAGGGGGCGTTCCAGAGCTCAGTCGGACCGTACACAAGATTTAACATGCAAAGTCCGACAGAAATGTGTTGGATGTCCTATGTTAAAGGTGCACCAAAAAAAGTGGTACATTCTATCGGAGCAGTGCAGGGGGCGCCAGATTCATGCAGAACCTGCACCAGAAATCCTGAATCTGGATCTGCAAACTGCATAAAGTGCAGATTGCACTATTCTTAGAAAATGTGCCCCATTGTTGCAGCAAACTGTATAAATAATGGAACACTTAACGAAGAAAGCATTACATACTTTTTTTTAAAAAGTTCATGACGTCTGTTGCTAAGTATGTAGAGGCTTCTGTGAAGCTCAGTGGGATTATCTACAGGAAAGGGTTTATAGCAGATATGGATTTAATTGGAATCATTATACATTTGAGCAGATTGATTATGGCAGAGTAACATTGTAGCCACTAAACATAAAATTCTGCTTAATTCTATTGCTCTCTATTTGATTCGGCCATCTGCCATTCACACCCATCCTACAGTACATCATATGTCTTCATCTATAACAGCTCTCTCTCCTTTTCCTTTGTTTAGTTGGAAATCCTATGCGTCAAGTAATTATCCCATAAATCTTGGCATTGATTTTACTGCAATCGGCTGGAGGGCAGATGAAATCCCATTACTGTGCAGCAGTGTACCTGCAGTCTAACAATAAAACTCATGCTAAGGCAGGGCATTACTCACACGACCATCAAGGGAGTACTGTATCCAGTCAAGTGTTATTTCTGATGTGAGCAGATTTCTGCACTGTGAACATGAGCACGAGAGGTGGAAACCATGAAATTAATAGCTGATGCTCCACCTATTCCTCTTACACTACAACATCGACCTATCGACTTTGCACGTTCTATTAGGTGCAAACTGCTTGCACAGGTATTTAAGAAGTGTCTGCTCCACATTTGTGTTGCACGCGACCGTTTTGTGGTGCGTCTGCACTATACTTCATGCGACAGAAATTTCTGCACAGAAGGGGGCGTTCCAGAGCTCAGTCGGACCGTACACAAGATTTAACATGCAGATTGCACTATTCTTAGAAAATGTGCCCCATTGTTGCAGCAAACTGTATAAATAATGGAACACTTAACGAAGAAAGCATTACATACTTTTTTTTAAAAAGTTCATGACGTCTGTTGCTAAGTATGTAGAGGCTTCTGTGAAGCTCAGTGGGATTATCTACAGGAAAGGGTTTATAGCAGATATGGATTTAATTGGAATCATTATACATTTGAGCAGATTGATTATGGCAGAGTAACATTGTAGCCACTAAACATAAAATTCTGCTTAATTCTATTGCTCTCTATTTGATTCGGCCATCTGCCATTCACACCCATCCTACAGTACATCATATGTCTTCATCTATAACAGCTCTCTCTCCTTTTCCTTTGTTTAGTTGGAAATCCTATGCGTCAAGTAATTATCCCATAAATCTTGCCATTGATTTTACTGCAATCGGCTGGAGGGCAGATGAAATCCCATTACTGTGCAGCAGTGTACCTGCAGTCTAACAATAAAACTCATGCTAAGGCAGGGCATTACTCACACGACCATCAAGGGAGTACTGTATCCAGTCAAGTGTTATTTCTGATGTGAGCAGATTTCTGCACTGTGAACATGAGCACGAGAGGTGGAAACCATGAAATTAATAGCTGATGCTAAAATGCGATGCAAATTATTAATTCAGAATGTTGTAATATAAAAACATAATGTCTTGATTTGCAGATCACAATAGATTTATAAATTAAACACTGTATAAAACCGCAATATTTTTTTGTCCTCTTAGAGGTTTAGCACTTGAAGAAAGGTTAATTTTATTCTAAACTGTTCACATCCTGAGTAGTTGCTTGTTGAACATGTCTTATATACCGTATGTTTTATTTATCATCCTATGAGGTTTTATTGAGGTTCAGAAACCCGAGATGTGTAAATGTGTATGAGTTTTTGTAACAGATATTCTCTGCCAAGTGTTAAAATTAACTTAGACCATCTATATAGACCAGCATTCCTCCCAAAAAAATCTTATAAATTACAGAGGGGTAGTGAATAAGGTTTTAAAATTTAAGTCACATGTACTGGAGTATTTTGAGATTCTAAAATTGATACGGGTTGGACCCCTTGTGCCTTCAAATCACCTGCCTCAATTCTTCTTCGTTGGCATAGATTCAACAAGGGGGTGGGAAGCATTCCTAGAGATTTTGTCCATATTGACATTGATTGCATCACAAAGTTTTGCCGCAGAGATTTTTCGCGACATCCATGTGCGAACCCGCTCCCCTTCCACCACAATCCCAAACGGCTCCTATTGGTTGAGAGATCCTGGTAGGCTGTTGAGGCCTTTAGTACAGTGGAACTCATTGTCATGTTCAAGGAAACCAGTCGAAGATGAATTCAGCTTATTACATGGCGCATTAATCCTGCTATAGATAGCCATGCAGAGTTGGGTTACATTGGTGGTCATAAGGATGGACATGGTACAGCAACAATACTCAGGTAGGGTGGGCGTTTGCAAATGATGCTCATTGGTACCATGCTGGCCCAAAGAGTGCCAAGAAAAGTACTTCCACACACCATGACAACACCACCCCACCAGCCGAACCGTTGATACAAAAGCAGGATGTGGTCCATGCCTTTCATGTTGGGTTATGCCAAACTTCTGAACCCTACCATCCGAATGTGTTTCAGCATAAAAAATCGAGACTCATCAGACCAGGGGCAACGTTTGTTCCACCATCTAAGCACTTCCAATGCTATGACTTGCAAAGTTGTAGCCTCAGGTGTCCTGTTCTTTGAAAGGAAGTGGGCAACCGCCACGTGGGTCTTATCTGCCTTAGCCCCTCTGCCCTCAAAGTCGCTGTGTACTGTGCCTTCAGAGATGGTTCTTTGACTACTTTGGTTTGTAAACAGGTGTCGATTTGCAGTCACTGTTGCCTTTCTTCACTCGAACCATCCTGGCATTTCCTCTGACCTCTGATCATCAACAAGGCGTTTCCGCCCACAGAACTGCACTCACTGGATGTTTTCTGTGTTCGGACCATCTCTGTAACCCGTATGATCGGGTGTGAGTGAAAATCCAGTAATCAGCAGTGTCTGCAATACTCAGACAGACCTTCTGCACACAAACCCAATGCCACGTTCAAAAGCACGCAAATCAATCACCTTTCTGTCCCCATACTGGAGCGTTTGAACTGCAGGAGATTGTACTGACCATGTCTACATGCCTAAAGGTCACTGATGTTGCCGCCATGGATTGGCGTGATTAGAAATTAAGTGTTAACGAGCAGTTGACAGGTTGGTACCTAATAAAGTGGCCGTGGTGACGTGTAGGATGGTCTAAGTTTAATTTTTAACACTGGCGGAGATATCTGTTCAAAAACTCATACACATTTACACATCTCGGGTTTTCTGAACCTCAATAAAACCTCATAGGTGCATAATAAACATACGGTAATATAAGACATGCTCAACAGCAACTAACAGGATGTGAAACAGTTTGATAGAATAAATTAACCTTGCTCAAGGCTAAACCTCTAAGAGGACAAAAACAATATTGCTTTTATACAGTGTTGTACTTGTTTAAATCTATTGTGATCTGAAATCAATGCATTTAGGTTTGTTATATGCAACATTCTGGAATTAATAAGTTTGATCCATTTAAGCATAAGCATTAACTTCATGGTTCCCACCTTCGGTGCTCATTGGGCACCAGTGCAGCAAACTCTGCTAATCAGAATACCACTGCGGATACAGTAACTCCCTGTGGTCGTGTGGTAATGGCCTGCCTTAGCCGAGTTTTATGTTAACTGCAGGTACACTCTGCACAGTAATGGGATTTTCATGCTGCCCTCCAGCCGATTGCATTAAATCAATGGCAAGATTTATGGGATAATTCCTTGACCATAGGATTTTCAGCAACTAAAAAAGGAAAGGAAGAGAGCTGTTATAGATTAAGCCATTGATGTACTGTAGATGGTTGGTGCAATGGCAGATATGCCGCCGAATCAAATAGGGAGAGCAATAAATTAACAGAATTTTATGTTTAAGTGGCTACAATGTTACTCTTGCCATAATCAATCTGCTCAAATGTTATGATTCCAATTTGAAATCCATATCTGCTATAACCCCTTTCCTGTAGTAATCCCAACGAGCTTCACAGAAGCTCTACATACTTAGCAACGACGTCATGACTTTTTAAAAAAAGTATGTAATGCTTCTTCGTTAGTGTTCCATTATTTATACAGTTTGCGCACAATGGGGCCACATTGTCTAAATATAGTGCAATCTGCATGGTTTTTAATCTTGTGTCCGGTCCGACTGACTCTCTGGAACCGCCCCTTCTGTGCCAGAATTTCTGGTCGCCTGAAGTATAGTGGCAGACGCATCTCACAAAACGGTCCGCGTGCAACACAAACTGTGAGAATCTTCTTACAATACGCTGTGCAAGCAGTTGCACCTGAAAAGAAGTGCAAAGTCGATAGGGGCGATGTTTGTAGTGTAAAGGAATAGGTGGAGCGGTGTATCAAACACCCAGATAATTGAACATGGGGACGTTATCATCTTGGGGAAAAAAAACCCCCCCAAGGAGAAATGGGCACATTTACTACCCGCCCATTCGCTTCCCAGCGGCGCGTGCTATATCTGGATTCGGGTTCGCGCGGGATCAATGAGGCAGTTCTCCCCGCCGTCAACAGGTGGCGTGTGCGCTGAAAACATCTACAGCGCAGAGCGAATTGCACCACCTCGGACCGGTGAAGTTAAGCGTCACCAGCGACACTTTTTCGGTTTTTAAATTACGGACGGTTTTTTCGAATAACGTCGGGGGTTTTGTTTCTCGGCCACGCGCCCCATTTCCGTCCGCGCATTGCCGGGCCCGATGCACCAATCGGGATCGTCGTTGCGACACAATCCCCGGGGCGCAATTAGGTACATCGGTCGTCAAAATCGAAATATTCGGGTAACACTCCGGGAACAAGCGATTTGGCGGCCCTTAGTAAATTACCCCAATGTCCTGCCTTTCTTGTAATCCAGGCCTCCCATTATCCAGTGGTGGTGCGGGATGTTACAGATAATTGAACAGGTGTTTACATTGGTGGTCATGCTTACCCTCCCTTCAGACATGATGCTCTGGATTGCCTCACTGTCAGGGACGCCATCACCACTTTTGCAGGGACCTGAAGGTTGGCCACCCAATAATGTGGCCATGGTGACTTACAGTCTGGTTCCTCGGTGGGAGGTTGTCCATCTCCCCCACATATATTGAATTTAAATTGAATCTAAATATTGATAAACTAGTCTCTACCGAGAATTTTAAAATTGCCGGATACTTCCATCCAATTTTGTGTTTTTTTCCCCCCCACATGCCAGCACAATGGGTATGTGCATGGCACAACTTTTTTCTACACAACCCTGTTGGTGCAGGCAGTGGATAGCATGTGCACAATAAAGATAGTGGCCAGAACGCGTGCAGCAGCTGTGGGGATTCATCATCATGTGCATTTCCTATGAATGCTCATTGTACAACCTCCTTATACCCAGCAACACAAGTTGTTGGGTCACCTGGGAATTATTGTTGGTGCAGGTGGATGGTTTCCACAGATTTTCAGACTAGTGAGAAGTCAATATTGAGGCATTTGGTAAACTGCTCCATATTCTTGTGTCTAGAGACGGGGCCTTGCTGGTTCCTTAAATGGGGTGAGTGGTAGAGGGCCTGCAGTGTGGAGTACTTGAGAGGTAAGCATAAGCAGGTTGGAGTAAACTTGAGCAACTGTTTCAATGTAATCTACCAAGGCTCAATGTTCTCATGGCCTCCTCATTGTGTAAATTTCCATTGGTTGCCTACTGAGATTTTCTGCAAACCCATGCACCCGCATACTCTCCATGAGCTCACATCACAACCAGCATCAGCACCACAGCCACATATCTGTCCCTTATTTCTGATCAACTTCACCGTTTACACAATAACAGAACTGTTTACGTGGCAGAATAGTCTATGGGTTACACTTTACAATAGGTATGGGATACAGTTTAGTATTCTCGTTAATGTCACTGGCCTATAGACATATATATCAACAATATTTGTAACTATCAAAATATATGGCTTTGAAATTATTCTTCAAATGTCGCCTTACTCTTAATTTTCCCAATCCTCAACGTTGAGGCATCATGGGTATCCGTCAAAGTTAGATATAGCATTATTTTGCCAAAAATATATGCAAACGCTATTGTGGCGGTCTTTTTTTTCTTTTTTTTACGACTATGAGGGGGAAACTTGCATTAACAATTTTTAATAGGTGTTTCCTCCTCTGTTTATCTTTAGAAATGTGTAAATTTTGGGAATATTAACCGCCAAAATTTGACCATTCTTAATTTTCAACTTTCTCCATTTTGATGAAGTCACAGATGAAAGAACGCAAGGGGTTAACGATATTCCTAAAGTGTTTCTGGATAGTTTGAGTGTTCATATTTGAAAATAGGTTTGATTTACTGGGGGTTTTGATGTAAATTTGTAAAATTTCTTTTGAAAACAGTATTCCCCAAACCATGTACATTCTAAACAATGAAAAGCGATACTTCGATTTGTAAGAGCCGCGGTGACAGCCAAAATAAGCGTTCAGCAGACATTCACAAAATTATGAAAATGTATAAGTAGACATATGGGAAAGCTTTTCAGCAGCACTTCTTTAGGGTGGTAACAATCTTCTGCCTGAAAACGCGGGGATGATTGCGAAAAATGGCAAAATTTCAAAAACATTCTCATTTTCTTTCTTTTTAAATAAAGGAAAACTTATCAACCAATTTACCACGAAAATTAAGCGTAAACATGTGATGGAAAAAAAACCTATCTTACAATCGCTTGGATAAGTAACAGTGTGTTCCAAATTATAACCAGTAAGGGATAGGTCCAGTATGTGTCGGCTTGGGGTGACGGGCCTAGTCACCACAGACAGTCATAATTTCACTGGCCACCATCGTGTGTGCCTTGGGTACAACGTGAGTTCACCCAGTTGTTATTGTGCAGTAAAACAAAAATAAACAACAGCACAAGAAAATGAAAGCCTAAGCGCTCCAGCACTAAATCACACATAAGGTTCCCACCCAGCACAGGTGCTGGCCTACTACCAAGCACCCCCAAAAACGTCAAGATCCGAGTTCACTGCCACAGCTCTACAGGTCTTTGTGACAGTTAGCCTGGCTCTTCCCCATGGTGGAGGCCATTTTGGGAAGTCTAACACCAGGGGTAGTTATGCAGGCTTCCAACTGGATGCAAATTAATAATCTCATTAGTGGCAAAACCGGCATGGCATTTAACTTGCTCTACGTAACCTTTAACTTTTTAAGCTCTCCTGAACACCTCTGTGCAAATGAAAAAGTCCCCTAACACTACATCTATTGTACATTGAAGGAAATGACCAAAATTGACCGTTTTGTTAGAAGAAACAGGATGGAATCTTCAGCTATTTGCAAGAGTTATTCTATAAACGGTGAAGACAGTCATTTGGTGCCTATTGCATTGGTTATTTTTCACACCCAGTCTTTAAGTAATCCATAACTTGTTATATCTTTTCCTCTCCAGTCATGGCAAAGTTTGAGAATGATACAAAAGGTCGACTTGCATCAGGTTTTATAATGGCAATTTGCATAGACTCCAGAAGAATGTTTATAAAGAGTGATCAGCTTAACAGAAATTAATTGCAAAGTCCAAATTGCCTAGAAAATGAACTTTTTCCCCAAAACACCCACTTCATTCAGGGCCTGCCTTAAAAGGAGCAGCTACATCGTTTCAGTGATGCGCATTAACACAGGTGTGGGTGTTGATGAGGACAGGGCTCGGAGATCAATCTGTCATGATTAGTAAGAATCCACACCCTGGACACTTTAAAAGGAGGTGGTGCTTGGCATTCATTGTTTCTCTTGTTGAACATGGTCATCTCAAGAAACACGTCCACTCATCATTGCAATGCACAAAACTGGTGCTAACAGGGAGAGGAGAGTATCGCAGCTAGAGAAGATTGCACCTCAGTCAACAATCTATCGCATCATCAAGGAATGTTCAAGGAGAGAGGTTCCATTGTGCCAAAGGCTCAGGGTGCCACAAGAAGGCCGCAAGCGCCGCAACGTTTCTTAAAAATGTTTCAGCTTTGGGATCGGGCTAAGCCGTGACAGAGCTTGCTCATGGAATGGCAGCAGGTAGGTGTGAGGCATCTGCCTGCATTGTGAGTCGGAGACTCTTGGAGCAAGGCTGGTGTCAAGGAGGGCAGCAAAGAAGCCACTCTCTCCAGAAAAAACATCAGGGGACCGACGATAGTCTGCACAAAGGTACCGGGAGTGGACTGTGAGGACTGGGGGTAAAGTCATTTTCTTGATGAGCCCCTTTTCGATTGTTTGGCATTCTGGAAAACAGCCGTTCGGAGAAGACAATTGGAAGCGATATCACCAGTCTTGTCCATGCCAACTTCTCAGCCAAGGGAATCAGCTCTCAGTCTTGCTCAAAACACATCCATGAATAAAGAATGGTACCAGAATGTCTCCCAAGAGCAACTTTCCCAAAACGTCCAGAGCAAGTGTTGTGATAAACAATGCCTTTTCCAGCATGATGGAGCACCTTGCCATAAAGCAAAAGGTGATAACTTAAATGGCTCGGGGAAAAAACATAGATATTTTGGGTCCTGGCTGGAAACTCCCCAGATCTAATCCCATTGAGAACTTGTGGTCAATCATACAAAGATGGTGGGCACAAACAAAAAACAACAAATTGTGACAAAATGCAAGCACTGATTGTGCAGAAGAAGGACTGCTATCAGTCAGAATTGGTCCAGAGTTGTTGAGAGACATGCCAGGAGTAATTGCAGAGGTCTGAAGAAGAAGGCGTCACACTGCAAATATTGACTTGTGCAGGTAACTCATCGAAACGGTCAATAAAAGCTTTTTTACTTATAAATGATTGCACTGATCTGTAAGGATAAAAATCTACAAACACACATAAAAACCAAGGGACAACAGATCATGTGAAACTATAATATTTGGTCCATTTCTCACAACTTTTGGCCATGACTGTCAGACAGAGCTGTTGTAGAGATTCTGTTTTTTGCATGACAAAGTCCTGTTCTAGATTGACAGTATTTCATGTTCCATGACATGTATTCAAAGGCTGGAAAAAAAATGTGATTTTAGAAAAAAAAACATGTGAGAACAAAATGTTCTTCATTTTGCCCTATTCTGACTACAGCGGGTCCCCATTATGCACCACGACTAACTACGCCCCTGGTTGATTAAAGACGGACCTCTTGCCCACTTACTCTGATAGCTCTCTGGAGTGCTTAGCTAATAGTACCCAAGCGCTGCAATAATCTGGTAAGTGTGTCTGTACTGAACTTTATTGATAATCCTTGGCATTCCATTAGAGCAAAAACAAGATTCTTGAAACTCCCAATGTCCACTGGGACAAAAAAAATTAAAAAATGTATAGAACTACAGATAGAAGATACGTTCAACTTACATCCCAATTCCACTAAGAACAAGTCTACGGACCCTATCTCTGTAACATAAACTCGGAGGACTGCTGTAATAGCTTTTGATGCTGTGTTTGCGTGTACAAAGCCTCGTTTAGGTATGATTTTTTGCAGAACAAGCTGGGACCATTTTACTTCTTGCCATTGTGGGGGACTATACCGACATGTTTGATATTTTTTTATTTAAAATTTATGTGTTGCAAAATGGTGAAAAAAGTGGCAATTTGGACGATTTCTGTTACAAGGGTTCACCACCGGGAATAACTGTGTGTGATAATTTGTAGATCAGGAATTTTTGGATGCGTATATCCTGCCATGTTATGACTTAGGTTTTGCTTTTTCTTTTATATACAATCTAGGGAAAGGGGGGTAATTTGAATTTTTTTTTTACGGGTTTTTTTTATTTTATACATTTTTTTAATTTGTTAATTAATTTTTTATGTGCCTTTGGTGTTGTGGAACTTGAGGGGTCTGTCACTCAGACAATATGGTGTTTATGTGACATTATCAGCTTTTGACCACAGGCAAACTAACATAGAATCGCCAGTACTGTTGCCAGCACCGCGGGGGGGGGGGAGCGAATCATTAGGCTGTAGTAATGATTATAGTAGTCACATTCATACATTACATATCATTTAAAATCATATTTCTTATTATGGTAAATGATGCTGGGCCCCAGTGAGAGGCAAAAGTGATATACCTTGTTCACCCCTTCCCTCTCCTTGCCCTGCTCTGTCGGTGTAATGAAGTAAAGCTTGCTAGTTCTGTGCTTTTCTCTGAAATGTGCTCTGTCCTTCTATTACACATGTGGTGACACAAGACATCAGCTAAAAAAGTCCCTGACCTGTTCTCTGCTATGAACTGGCTGCCTGCCACTGTTGTATCCTTAATACACACATAGCTGCAGGGGGTGTGGCATTCAATCAACCAGGAACACCAGAAGGAGCCCAGCACCAGAAGTGTCACATCATTATACAGGTGTCAATCAAGAACTGCGTGTGCTCACATTCATAATAAAGTGGGACAGTGAAATGATAATTATTATTGGGCTGTCTCAGGTTCATTGTCTTCTTTCCTCTCGTCCTCTTACTATCTCTTCTTCTCATGCCTTAATTCTCTCTTTTTTTTTTTTCCTTTATCTCTCGTATGTCCGTATTTTTTATACGTACTCTTTCTCTTCATTTCCGTTTGCTTTTTCTCTTCTACTTAACTTTTCTTTTTTTGTTATTCTACTTTCTTTTTTTTTTATTTTCTTGTTCCTTCTGGCTCTCTTATTTTTCCTGGTTTTTTCTCTTCTCTTTCCCCCTTTTTCTTTTCCCCTCTCTCCTTTCTTTTTTTTTCTTGGTTTGTGATGCTTCTCTTTTTTTTCCTTGTGCTTTTTCTCTCTCTTTTTATTTTTCGTTTTTCCCCGTTTAGTACAAGTTTTTGCATTTTCGTCGGATGTCCCTTTTTCCCGTTATTTTATTTTTTTTTTCTGTTTTTTTTTTCGCCTTTTTCATCCTATTCTTAGCATAGTTTCTTTTCAATTGCTTCATCTAGCTCCTTGCTATTTTCTCGGATCATTAACCTATATTTTCCGTCTCTTTTCTCCTTCTTTATCCTTCAAGGCATTTTGGTAAGACAAAGAATTCTTTCACTCTTTTCCTTTCTCCCTCCTCTTTTTTTTTTATTTATTATAATACTAGACTTGCCCATTGCCTTGGTTCCTTTTATTTTCTTCTTTCCTTCTTTGTTTTTTTTCTTCTTTGTCTCGCTTCTTTATTTTTGTCGTCCGCTCTTTTGCTCCTTTTTTTACTCTTTTGTCTATAGAACCGCCCTTTCCTTTTACTTTTTTCCGATCCCTACCCCCCTTTTCCCCTTCCCCCTCCCCCTTCGACTCCTTCTATCTTTTTTCTACATCTTCTTCTCCCTTCTTTGTTTTTTCTTTCCCTTTATTTTCATCACACATTTCTTCACATATATACAGCTTTAGACCTAATGTTAAGTTTCCCGGTATGTTGAGGGGACAACGTAGGGATAGGGTATATGGCTTTCATATGGCATTCATTGAAAATATATTAAGTTGGGTTAACGTCTTTTGTAAAACAATAAGGTTAGGATCAACAAGCAAATAACTATAACCCCTCTAAATCCAGGAATTTAACTAAAAAATGAGAAACATTCGTAGTTATTCCAATGAATATTGATTTATTTCGATACATTTCATATGCTACCAAAGCAGAAGGGATATATTTGAATAGAAGAAAAAATCCAATCAATTGTTGTTGAGGAAACATGGGGTACACACATATGTCACTTTCCAAGATGCAACTCAAGTACGTAAAATCCGGGGATCTTCCGCAGTTCCAAGCAACTTAAAAGTGCTGCTTTCAGTCATATTTTGTACTTTTTTCTACTTCATTAATAGAGACGGTAGGAAGCACGGAGAATGAGTAGCCAGGGGTCCGCCCGCCGAATTATTATTGGAGGACCTTCTGCTGGCCCCCCGATTTTTCTGTGTACAGAGGCGGATGACACCATGCGTACCCCCCGTTGAACCACACACTAATCTTTCTATGTGTGCTCTCTCGCCCGCACCCGGCACATATTGATTGAATTGAAAGTTGTTGAACAACAGGGAAGAGCAATAGTTACTGCTTTAATTTTTGCTTGGCACCTATGCGATAATATGCTGGGGGTGTTTGAGTTGAGTTGGGCACTCGGCACCGCTAAAAGGGTTCGCCATACTGTCCTGGGCGTTTTCCCTGAGGCAAGGCGGTAGACACAAGGACAGACACCCACACAGACACACAAGTCTCAGACTCATGGACACAGCAGAGGATATCAAACAGCACAAAATCACAGTTCAAAGAAAGAAATTATGTTTTTTCTACACAAAATGCATGTTGGTTGTTAATACACTATAAAATTACATTGTGTTTTTTTCCTGTCCACATAATAATAAATAATAATCTTTATATATGCGCAATCGAATTCCATAGACGCTTTATAGATTCGGGGGAAGGAACGGGAACATATACAAATAAAATCACACATTAAGAGTAGTAACAACAGTCATAGGAGACAGTGGATGAGGACCCTGACGCAAGAGCTTACAGCTCTATGGGATGAGGGGCCGGGGAGGGGGTGACAAAAGAGGTATAAGAGCTTGTATAATTGGTCAGCCATTTTTTTTCTAAATAAGGAGAATTAAAATAAAAGAGATAATTAAAATAAATAAAATCAGCTGCCATCTTATCTACAACGTCCAGTGCGAGACTGAAGACGAAGCTTT
Organism: Engystomops pustulosus; assembly: GCA_019512145.1. Classification (NCBI taxonomy): domain Eukaryota; kingdom Metazoa; phylum Chordata; class Amphibia; order Anura; family Leptodactylidae; genus Engystomops; species Engystomops pustulosus. The sequence goes on from CM033644.1 coordinate 75,970,509, forward strand.
TTTTCCGGTAAAACAAAGGACAGGGGGAGTCTCGTTGCGTTATGTTAATAAATTAGTTGAAGAAAGAGGGAAACGTTGGCAGGCATCTTGAGCGGGTTGCTGTCACCCTGCTGCTCTGTTTGTTTTTTGTGTGACCTCCATTAAAAATCTTTGAACTTAAATGTAAGGAGGCCAAACTGGAACCATCTTACATAAGGCTGACAGCAGGAATATTAGTGAAATAGAAAAAATATGTATTTACAACAAATATAAATATATTGAATGCCATGAATGTAGCAAAAACATAAATAAAATGCCAGAGCAATGAATATAAACAATAACCAAACTTTACATACAACACACATAAAAGGATTACTCGCAATGAATATAAACAGCACAGAAAAAAATATCTGAATTTGAAGCATAAAAAGATATCATCGTAATAACCACACATAAAAACTATTAACGGAATAAATGTACTGCGCACTGGGCGCATTCAGCTGTTTACTTCTTGTCTAGGTTGGGATTTTACGCTGGTCAGCCGGATTGCTTCCTTGAGTCTCCCAGTTTTGGCAATCCTCACAAGGTTAAAAAATATCATGCATTTTCCCCGGCCATAACTTATCACTCCAGGAATTGCCACTGTTGAACTGTGGACTAAGGGAGAACATTAAAGCATTCCACCTAAAAAAATCAAAGTCAATGTGGTCTAAGTCGATAAACAGCTATGTACCCTGCATGTATACAGAAAAATTACAATAGCACCTTATTATAATAAGTACGTATATACGTACTTAGATGAGTTGGCCCTCCTGAATTAATAAGCTAACACCAGCATTCCTCCTTAATTAGATAGCAACAGCGCTCCTACTATTAACACCCCATTTATGGGCTATGGTACCAGAAAATGCCCCCAAATTGGGGTCTCTCCATGCGCATCGCCAGTCCCTCCCCCGTCTGTCTGCCCCCCTTCCCGGCCTTCCCCCGTTACTAGCATGGTGTACCTAATAAAGTGGCTGGTGAGTGTATATAGACCAGCATTCCTCCCAAAAAAATATTATAAATTACAGAGGGGTAGTGAATAAGGTTTTCAAATTTAAGTCACATGTACTGGAGTATTTTGAGATTCTAAAATTGATTTGAACAATTCAACGTTTGTGAAATAACTTGTCATAAATGTTATTTTGAATGTTATTGTAAAGCACTGGGAGAGTGTATGTCCATTTCCATCACTGTATGTTGCAGCAACATGCAGTTCCTACTCCTTTTTGGTGGTAAAACTGTTATGCAGCCCCCAAAAGCCAATAGTCAAGCAGTCCCTAGTAGCCAAGTCCAGCAGTATCCAATAACCAATAGTTAAGGATAAAGCACCCAATAACCAATAGTCATCATGCCTCAATATGGGACATCAACAGACTGGTGTTCACCAGACAGGCCTAGTGATGGGAAAGGTGACACGATAACACTATCTCTTCAGAAACTTAAGTTCTTTAAGGCTACCAGCAGAGACTTATTAAAAAACACAACTAAACTCCATGTCATTAATTACAAAATGGAACTTAAATAGTTTGCTTTTATAATTCACAAAACTTTATGGGCTTTCTAAACTTTGATGGTGTTAGCTCCAAGATGGCCCCCACAGGATACTACAACTTCCATGATCCCTCAGTTTTCCGTAACAGCTCCTCCCTCACATGCTTTGCTCCCAATGATGATCTAAGAAACTGTCTTACTCTGTTACCATAGTAATGATGGGGGTTATTTAACATTAGGCAAGCTCCTTAATCAGTCTCATTGATTTTGTATGGGGAGCAGGATGCTGAGCTCCAAAATAATAGATGTGTAGAACGTCCTACAGGAGCGTGGCCTAAGTTTAAAACCCCCACATTCTATTGGTAACAGTAGCTAAGGACAGTTTCTAGATCATCATGTGTTAGCAAAGCATGTGAGGAAGAGCTGTTACGGAAACGAGGATATGGAAGTTGTAGTACCTCATCGTGGGGGCCAACTTGGAGGCTAACCACCACCGAAGTTTAGAAAGAGTCCATAAAGTTTGTGAATTATAAAAGAAACTATTTAAGTCCATCTTTGTAATTAATGCAACATGGGTTTGTGTTGTTTTTTAACAGCTTGCTGGGAGCCTGAAAGAGAACTTAGTTCTGAAGGATATGTAATGTTGCTGCTGGCCCCCTAGGCCTCTGGCTAATCCGAGGTGGGTCCTCGCTATTGATTGATCGCACTGGACGGACGGAGGTGAACACAGGCGGGGTCTTGAAGAGCGTGGTTATTGGGTGTTGATCCTTAACTATTGGTAGGGGATACTGCTTGGACTTGGCTACCTAGGGACGCTTTACTATGGGCTTTGGGGGAGTGCATAAACAGTTTAACCACCAACAAAGGATGTAGGAACTGCATGTTGCTGCACTAACAGATGAGGAAATGGACACTACATCTCGCCAGTGTGCTTTACAAGAACATAGTCAAAAAACATTAGACAAGTTAGTTCACAAACGGTAAGGGTTCAAATCATTTGTGAATGCTGCATAATACGTTTACATGTGACCTTAAAGGGAAAACCTATTCACTCCCCGCGTAATGGAATATTGTTGTGGGAGGAAATGCGGTCATATAGCCACTCACCAGCACCACTTTTTAGGTAGCACACATGCTAGTAAGGGTTGGACCCCTTGTGGCCTTCAAACTCACTGCCTCAATTTTTCGTTGGCATAGATTCAACAAGGGGGTGGAGCATCCTCAGAGATTTTGTCATATTGACATGATGTGCATCACACAGTTGCCGCAAGATTTGTTTCGGCGACATGCCATGACTGCGAATTCCGCTCCCCGTTCCACCACAATCCCAAAGAGCTCCTATTGGTTGATGAGATCCTGGTAAGGGTGAGGCCTTTGAGTACAGTGGAACTCATTGTCATGCTTCAAGGAAACCAGTCGAGATGAATTCCAGCTTATTCCATGGCGCATTAATTCCTGCTAGAATAGCCACAGATGGTTGGTACATTGTGGTCATAAAGATGGACATGGAACAGCAACAATTACTCAGGTAGGTGTGGCGTTTGCAATGATGCTCATGGGTACCAACTGGCCCAAAGAGTCCAAGAAAAGTATTCCCCACACATGGACATACACCAACCCACCAGACGCTGAACCGTTGATACACAAGCAGTTGGATCCATGCCTTTCATGTTGGTTATGCCAAACTTCTGAACCCTACATCCGAATGTTTTCAGCAGGTAAAAAATCCGAGACTCATCAGACCAAGGGCACCGTTTGTTCCACCATCTATACTGTCCAATGGCTATGACTGTGCAAAGTTGTAGCCTCAGGTTCCGTTCTTAGTCTGAAAGGAAGGGTCACCGACGTGTGGGTCTATCTCTGCTTAGCCCCTCTGCCTCAAAGTTCGTTGTACTGGCACTTTCAGAGATGGATTCTGCTACTTTGGTTGGTAAACAGGTGTCGATTTGGTCACTGTTGCCTTTTCTATCACTCGAACCAGTCCTGGCATTCTCCTCTGACCTCTGGCCATCAAAAGGCTTTCCGCCCACAGAACTCGCCACTGCACTCTGGAGTTGTGTCTGTTTCGACCATCTCTGTAACCCGTAATGATGGGTGTGAGTGAAAAACCCATAATCAGAAGTGTCTGCAATACTCAGACAGACCTTCTGCACCACAAAAACCATGCCACGTTCAAAAAGCACGCAAATCACCTTTCTTCCCCATACTGAGCTGGTTTGACTGCAGGAGATTGTATTGACCATGTCTACATGCCTAAAGTCACTGATGTTGCCGCCATGGATTGGCTGATTAGAATATTAAAGTGTTAACGAGCAGTGACAGGTGTACCTAATAAAGTGGGCCGGTGAGTGTAGGATGGTCTAAGTTTAATTTTTAACACTGGCGAGAGAATATCTGTTACAAAAACTCATACACATTTACACATCTCGGGTTTCTGAAACCTCAATAAAACCTCATAGGGATGAAATAAAACATACGGTAAATAAGACGTCAACAGTCAACTACCAGGATGTGAAAACAGTTTTAATAGAATAAATTAACCTTTGCGTCAAGTGCTAAACCCTCTAAGAGGACAAAAACAATATGCTTTTTTTATACAGGTTGTACCTTTATAAAGTCTATGTGATCTGAAATCAACGCATTTAGGTTTGTTATATATCCAACATTCTGGAATTAATAAGTTTCAGCCATTTAAGCATCAGCATAACTTTCAATGGTTCCCACCTTCGTGCTCATGGCACCACGTGCGCAAACTCTGCTAATCAGAAATAACACTGCTGGATACAGTACTCCCTGATGGTCGTGTGAGTAAGCCTGCCTTGCCGAGTTTATGTTAACTGCAGGGTACACTGCTGCCACGTATGGGATTTTCATGCTGCCCTCCAAGCCGATTGCACTAAATCAATGGCAAGATTTAGTGGGATAATTCCTTGACGCATAGGATTTCGAACTAAAAAAGGAAAGGAGAGAGAGTCTTTATAGATGTAAGCACATTGAGTTACTGTAGGATGGTGGTGCAATGGCAGATATGGCCGCCGAATCAAATAGGGAGAGCAATAGGAATTAAGCAGAATTTATGTTTAAGTGGCTACAATGTTACTCTTGCCATAATCAATCTGCTCAATGTATAATGATTCCAATAAATCCATATCTGCTATAACACCCTTTACCTGTAGAATCCAATCGGAGGCTGTCACAGAAGCATTACATACTTAGCACGACGTCATGACTCGTTTAAAAACAAGTATGTAATGCGTTCTTGTTAAGTGTCCATTATTATACAGTTTTGCTGCACAATGGGGACACATTTTCTAAATAGTGCAATCTGCAGTTTTAAATCTTGTGTCCGGTCCGACTGATCTCGGAACCGCCCCTTCTGTGCCAGAATTTCTGGTCGCCTGAAGTATAGTGGCAGACGCCATCTCACAAAACGGCCGGTGCAACACAAATGTGGAGAATCTTCTTACATACCTGTGCAAGCAGTTGCACCTAATAAGAAGTGCAAAGTCGATAGGGCGATGTTTGTAGTGTAAAGTAATAGGTGGCAGCGGTGGTATCAAACACCGCAGATAATTGAAACATGGGGACGTTATCATTGGTGGGGAAAACCCCCCCAAAGGGGAGAAACTGGGCACATTTACTACCCGCGCACCATTCGCTTCCAGCGCGCGTTGGCCATGATCTGGATTCGGGTTCGGGCGGGATCATAATGAAGGCAGTTCTCTCCGCCGTCAACCAGGTGTCGCTGCTGCGCTGAAAATGCATCTACACCAGAGCTCGAATTGCACCACCTCGGACACGGAGTTGAAGGTTAACGTTCACCAGCGCACTTTTTCGGTTTTTTAAATTACCGACGGTTTTTAACGAATAACGTCGGGTTTTCGTTTCTGCGGCCACGCCCCCCATTTCCGTCGCGGCGCATGCCGGGCCGATGTCCCACAATCGGATCTCCTGCGACACAATCCCCGGGGCGCATAGGTACAATCGTCCAAATCGAAATATTCGGGTAACACGTCCGGGGGGAACAAAAGCGATTGGCGGCCCTTAGTAAATGACCCCAATGTCTGCCTTTTGTGTAATAACAGGCCTCCCATTATTCCAGTGGGTGGTGCGGTATGTTACAGATAATTGAACAAGGTGTTTCATGTGGTCATGCTTACCCTCCCTTCAGACATGATGTCTGGTTGCCTCACTGTCAGGGACGCCATCACCACCTTTTAGCAGGGACCCTGAAGGTTGGCCACCCATAATGTGGCCATGGTGACTACACTGTCCTCGGGGGAGGTGTCTCTTCCCCCACATATATTGAATTAAATATTGAATCAAATATTGATATAATAGTTCTACCAGGAATTTTAAAATATCCGGACTTCCACTCCAATTTGTGTTTTTTTCCTGCCCCCAACATGCCAGCACAATGGGTATGGCAATGCACAATTATTTTCTACACACCCTTTGGTGCAGGCAGTGGATAGCATGCACAATAAAGATAGTGGCCAGAACGGTCGCAGCAGCTGTGGGGATTCATCATCGTTGTAGCATTTCCTATGATGCTCCATTGTACAACCTCCTTATACCAGCAACACAAGTTGTTGGGTCACCTGGAATACTATTGTTGGGCAGGTGGATGGTCCACAGATTTTCAGCTAGGAGAGCAATCATTGAGGCATTTGTAACTGCTCATTATTCTTGTGTCTAAGAGACGGGGCCTTGCTGGTTATGTAAATGGGGTGATGGTAGAGGGCTCTGCAGTGTGGAGTACTTGAGAGGTAGAGCAGTAAGCAGGTTGGAGTAACCTTAGGCAACTGGTTTGTTCAATGTAATTACCAATGCCTCAACTTTCTCATGCCTCCCATTGTTAAATCCATTGGTTGCCACTAGATTTTTTTCTGCAAACCCATGCACCCGCCATACTCTCCATGCAAGCTCCATCACAACCAGCATCCAGTCACTCACAGCCACTATCTTCCCTTATTTCTGATCAACTTCACCTTTACACACATACAATACTGTTTACGGCAGAATATGCTATGGGTATACACTTACAACTATGTATGGGACTACAGTACTTAGTATTCTGGTTATTGTCACTGGCCTATAGACATATAATCAAATCCATATATTTGTACTATCAAATAATGGCTTTGAAATTTATTCTTCAAATGTCGCCTTACTCTTAATTTTCCATCATCCATCACTTGAAGGCATCTGGGTATCCGGTCAAAGTTAGATAAGCATTAATTTTGCAAAAATATATGCAAACGCTTATTGTTGCAGTCTTTTTTTTTTTTTTTCGACTAAGGGGGAGAAGCTTTGCATTAACAAGTTTTTAAGAGGTGTTTCCTTCCCTTTTTACTTTTAGAAATGTGTACATTTTGGGAATGATAACCGATCCAAAATTTGACCATTCTTAATTTCAACTCCCATTTTTGAGTAATACTAGATGAAGATATCGCAAGGGGTAACGATTTCTCTAAAGTGTTTCTGATAGGTTTGAGGTTGCATATTTGAAAATAGGGTTGATTTATCTAGGGGGTTTTGATTGTAAATTTGTAAAATTTTCTTTTTGAAAACAGTATTCCCCAAACATAGTATCATTCTAGAAACATGAAAAAGCGATACTTCGATTTGTAAAGCCGTCGGTGACATCCAAAATAAAGTTCAGCCAGACATTCACAAAATTATGAAAATGTATAAGTAGACATATGGAAATCTATTAGCACCACTTATTAGGGTGGGAAATCTATCTGCCTGAAAAACGCGGATGATTGCGAAAATGGCGAAAGCTATATCAAAAACAATTCATCATTTTCTTTCTTTTATAAATAAAGGCAAAACTTATCAACCAAATTGTAACCACAAAATGTAACGTAAAATGTGATGGAAAAAACTTATCTTACAACGCTTGATAAGTAACATGTGTTCCAAGATTTAACCAGTAAGGGATGGTCCAGTATTGTCGGGTTCTGGGTAGACGGGCCTATGTCACCAGCAGACCCAGTAATTTCACTCCACCATCGTGTGTGACCTTGGGTACAACTGAGTTCAACCCATTTTATTGTGCAGTAAAACAAAATAAACAACAACAAGCAAAATGAAAGCCTAAGCATCCTCCGCACTAACACACATAGAGGTTCCCCTACCTCAGCAAGGTGCTGGCCTACTACCAAGCACCCCCAAAAACTCAAGTATCGAGTTCACTGCCACAGCCTCTACAGGTCTTTGTGACAGTTAGCCTGGCTCTTCCCCATGGTGAGGCCATTTTGGGAAGTCTAACACCAGGGTAGTATGCGGCCTTCCAATGGATGCAATTGAATAATCTCATTAGTGGCAAAACATAGGCGGACATTTAACTTGTCTACGTAACCTTTACTTTTAGCTCTCTCCGAACACCTCTGTGCAAATGAAAATTCCCCTCACACTACTCTATTTACAGTTGAAGAAATTGACCAAAATTGACCGTTTACTGTTAGAAGTAACCATGGATGGAATCTTGCTATTTGCAAGAGTTATTCATAACGGTTAAGACAGGTCATTTGTTGCCTTGATCATTGTTATTTTCACACCCAGTCTTAAGTAATCCAGAACTTGTGTATTCTTTTCCTCTGCCAGTCATGGCAAAGTTTGAGAATGATACAAAAGGTCGATTGCATCAGGTTTTATAATGGCAATTTGCATAGACTCCAGAAGAATGTTTATAAAGAGTGATCAGCTTAACAGAAATTAATTGCAAAGTCCAAATTGCCTAGAAAATGAACTTTTTCCCCAAAACACCCACTTCATTCAGGGCCTGCCTTAAAAGGAGCAGCTACATCGTTTCAGTGATGCGCATTAACACAGGTGTGGGTGTTGATGAGGACAGGGCTCGGAGATCAATCTGTCATGATTAGTAAGAATCCACACCCTGGACACTTTAAAAGGAGGTGGTGCTTGGCATTCATTGTTTCTCTTGTTGAACATGGTCATCTCAAGAAACACGTCCACTCATCATTGCAATGCACAAAACTGGCGCTAACAGGGAGAGGAGAGTATCGCAGCTAGAGAAGATTGCACCTCAGTCAACAATCTATCGCATCATCAAGGAATGTTCAAGGAGAGAGGTTCCATTGTGCCAAAGGCTCAGGGTGCCACAAGAAGGCCGCAAGCGCCGCAACGTTTCTTAAAAATGTTTCAGCTTTGGGATCGGGCTAAGCCGTGACAGAGCTTGCTCATGGAATGGCAGCAGGTAGGTGTGAGGCATCTGACTGCATTGTGAGTCGGAGACTCTTGGAGCAAGGCTGGTGTCAAGGAGGGCAGCAAAGAAGCCACTCTCTCCAGAAAAAACATCAGGGGACCGACGATATCTGCACAAAGGTACCGGGAGTGGACTGTGAGGACTGGGGGTAAAGTCATTTTCTTGATGAGCCCCTTTTCGATTGTTTGGCATTCTGGAAAACAGCCTGTTCGGAGAAGACAATTTGAGCGATATCACCAGTCTTGTCTCATGCCAACTTCTCAGCCAAGGGAATCGGCTCTCTCGTCTTGCCTAAAACACATCCATGAATAAAGAATGGTACCAGAATGTCTCCCAAGAGCAACTTTCCCAAAACGTCCAGAGCAAGTGTTGTGACAAACAATGCCTTTTCCAGCATGATGGAGCACCTTGCCATAAAGCAAAAGGTGATAACTTAAATGGCTCGGGGAAAAAACATAGATATTTTGGGTCCTGGCTGGAAACTCCCCAGATCTAATCCCATTGAGAACTTGTGGTCAATCATACAAAGATGGTGGGCACAAACAAAAAACAACAAATTGTGACAAAATGCAAGCACTGATTGTGCAGAAGAAGGACTGCTATCAGTCAGAATTGGTCCAGAGTTGTTGAGAGACATGCCAGGAGTAATTGCAGAGGTCTGAAGAAGAAGGCGTCACACTGCAAATATTGACTTGCTGCAGGAACTCACTAAAACGTCAAAAAAGCTTTTTTACTTATAAATGATTGCACTGTGAGTCGTAATGGATAAAAACTTTGACAAACACACATAAAAACCAGAGGGCAACAGATCATGTGAAACTTAATATTTGGTCCATTTCTCCACAACTTTTGGCCTGCTGTAACAGAGCTTAGTAGAGGATGTCTTGTTTTTTGCATGACAAATTGTTCCTGTTCTAGATTGACAGTATTTCATGTTCCATGACATGTATTCAATATGGTGGGAAAAAAAATGTGATTTTAGAAAAAAAAAAACACTGTGATGAACAAAAATGTTCTTCAGTTTGCCCTATTCTGACTACAGCGGGTCCCCATTATGCACCACGACTAACTACGACCCCTGGGCCATTAAAGACGGACTCTTGCCCACTGTACTCTGATAAGCTCTCTGGAGTGCTTTGCTAATAGTCCCCAGGCTGCATAATCGGTAAGGTGTCTGTACTGAAACTTTATTGATAATCCTTGGGCCCTCCATTAGAGCAAAAAAATAATTGTTGAAACTCCAATTGTCCACTGGGACAAAAAAAAAAAAAATGTATAGGAACTACAGATAAAAGATACACGTTCAACTTACATACCCAATTCACACTAAGAACCAAGGTCCTACGGACCCTATCTCTGTAACATAACACTCGGAGGACTGCCTGTAATAGCTTTTGATGCTGTGTTTGCGGTGTACAAGCCTGGTTAGGATGATTTTTTGCAGGACAAGCGGACCATTTTATTCTTGCCATTGTGGGGACTATACAACTGTTTGATATTTTTTTATTTAAAATTTAATGTGTTGCAAAAATCGGTGAAAAAGTGGCAATTTGGACGAGTTTACTGTTACAAGATGGTCACCACCCGAATAACTGTGTGTGAGAATTTGATAGATCAGGGATTTTTGGATGCGGTGATACCTGCCATGTTTAGGACTTAGTTTGCTTTTTCTTTATATACAATCTAGGACAGGGGTGGTAAGTTGATATTTTTGTTAAGGTGTTTTTTTATTTATATACATTTTTTTAATTTGTATTACTTTTTTATGGCCTTTGGGGTTGTTGGAACTAGAGGGGTCTGATCACTCAGCAATACTGGTGTTTATGTGAACATTATCAGCTTTTGACCACATGCAACTAACAATAGAAGCCAGCTACTGGTTGCAGCACCCGACCGGGGGGGGGACGAATCATTAGTGTCTGTGTAATAAGATTATAGTAGTCCATTCTACATTACATCATTCGTAAAATCATATTTCTTTATTATGTAAACTGAGCTGGGCGCCATGAGAGGCAAAAAGTGATATTACCTTTGTTTCACCCCTTCCCTCTCCTGGCTGCTCACTGTCGGGTTAATGAAGTAAAGCTTCTAGTGTCTGTGCTTTTCTCTGAAAGTGCTCTGTCTTCTATTACACATGTGTGGACACAAGACACAGCTACAACAAGTGCCTGACCTGTTCTGCTATGAACATGGCTGCCTGCACTGTTGTATCTCTTAATACACACATAGCGCGGGGGTGTGGCACAACAACCAGTAACACCATGAAGGAGCCAGCACCAGAAGTGTTCACATCATATACAGGACTGTCATCAAGACATGCGGTGCACTCACATTCATGAATAGAAGTGGACAGCTGAATATGATAATGTATGTATTGGGCTGTCTCAGGTTCATTGTCTTCTTTCCTCTCGTCCTCTTACTATCTCTTCTTCTCATGCCTTAATTCTCTCTTTTTTTTTTTTCCTTTATCTCTCGTATGTCCGTATTTTTTATACGTACTCTTTCTCTTCATTTCCGTTTGCTTTTTCTCTTCTACTTAACTTTTCTTTTTTTGTTATTCTACTTTCTTTTTTTTTTATTTTCTTGTTCCTTCTGGCTCTCTTATTTTTCCTGGTTTTTTCTCTTCTCTTTCCCCCTTTTTCTTTTCCCCTCTCTCCTTTCTTTTTTTTTCTTGGTTTGTGATGCTTCTCTTTTTTTTCCTTGTGCTTTTTCTCTCTCTTTTTATTTTTCGTTTTTCCCCGTTTAGTACAAGTTTTTGCATTTTCGTCGGATGTCCCTTTTTCCCGTTATTTTATTTTTTTTTTCTGTTTTTTTTTTCGCCTTTTTCATCCTATTCTTAGCATAGTTTCTTTTCAATTGCTTCATCTAGCTCCTTGCTATTTTCTCGGATCATTAACCTATATTTTCCGTCTCTTTTCTCCTTCTTTATCCTTCAAGGCATTTTGGTAAGACAAAGAATTCTTTCACTCTTTTCCTTTCTCCCTCCTCTTTTTTTTTTATTTATTATAATACTAGACTTGCCCATTGCCTTGGTTCCTTTTATTTTCTTCTTTCCTTCTTTGTTTTTTTTCTTCTTTGTCTCGCTTCTTTATTTTTGTCGTCCGCTCTTTTGCTCCTTTTTTTACTCTTTTGTCTATAGAACCGCCCTTTCCTTTTACTTTTTTCCGATCCCTACCCCCCTTTTCCCCTTCCCCCTCCCCCTTCGACTCCTTCTATCTTTTTTCTACATCTTCTTCTCCCTTCTTTGTTTTTTCTTTCCCTTTATTTTCATCACACATTTCTTCACATATATACAGCTTTAGACCTAATGTTAAGTTTCCCGGTATGTTGAGGGGACAACGTAGGGATAGGGTATATGGCTTTCATATGGCATTCATTGAAAATATATTAAGTTGGGTTAACGTCTTTTGTAAAACAATAAGGTTAGGATCAACAAGCAAATAACTATAACCCCTCTAAATCCAGGAATTTAACTAAAAAATGAGAAACATTCGTAGTTATTCCAATGAATATTGATTTATTTCGATACATTTCATATGCTACCAAAGCAGAAGGGATATATTTGAATAGAAGAAAAAATCCAATCAATTGTTGTTGAGGAAACATGGGGTACACACATATGTCACTTTCCAAGATGCAACTCAAGTACGTAAAATCCGGGGATCTTCCGCAGTTCCAAGCAACTTAAAAGTGCTGCTTTCAGTCATATTTTGTACTTTTTTCTACTTCATTAATAGAGACGGTAGGAAGCACGGAGAATGAGTAGCCAGGGGTCCGCCCGCCGAATTATTATTGGAGGACCTTCTGCTGGCCCCCCGATTTTTCTGTGTACAGAGGCGGATGACACCATGCGTACCCCCCGTTGAACCACACACTAATCTTTCTATGTGTGCTCTCTCGCCCGCACCCGGCACATATTGATTGAATTGAAAGTTGTTGAACAACAGGGAAGAGCAATAGTTACTGCTTTAATTTTTGCTTGGCACCTATGCGATAATATGCTGGGGGTGTTTGAGTTGAGTTGGGCACTCGGCACCGCTAAAAGGGTTCGCCATACTGTCCTGGGCGTTTTCCCTGAGGCAAGGCGGTAGACACAAGGACAGACACCCACACAGACACACAAGTCTCAGACTCATGGACACAGCAGAGGATATCAAACAGCACAAAATCACAGTTCAAAGAAAGAAATTATGTTTTTTCTACACAAAATGCATGTTGGTTGTTAATACACTATAAAATTACATTGTGTTTTTTTCCTGTCCACATAATAATAAATAATAATCTTTATATATGCGCAATCGAATTCCATAGACGCTTTATAGATTCGGGGGAAGGAACGGGAACATATACAAATAAAATCACACATTAAGAGTAGTAACAACAGTCATAGGAGACAGTGGATGAGGACCCTGACGCAAGAGCTTACAGCTCTATGGGATGAGGGGCCGGGGAGGGGGTGACAAAAGAGGTATAAGAGCTTGTATAATTGGTCAGCCATTTTTTTTCTAAATAAGGAGAATTAAAATAAAAGAGATAATTAAAATAAATAAAATCAGCTGCCATCTTATCTACAACGTCCAGTGCGAGACTGAAGACGAAGCTTTTTTTCCGGTAAAACAAAGGACAGGGGGAGTCTCGTTGCGTTATGTTAATAAATTAGTTGAAGAAAGAGGGAAACGTTGGCAGGCATCTTGAGCGGGTTGCTGTCACCCTGCTGCTCTGTTTGTTTTTTGTGTGACCTCCATTAAAAATCTTTGAACTTAAATGTAAGGAGGCCAAACTGGAACCATCTTACATAAGGCTGACAGCAGGAATATTAGTGAAATAGAAAAAATATGTATTTACAACAAATATAAATATATTGAATGCCATGAATGTAGCAAAAACATAAATAAAATGCCAGAGCAATGAATATAAACAATAACCAAACTTTACATACAACACACATAAAAGGATTACTCGCAATGAATATAAACAGCACAGAAAAAAATATCTGAATTTGAAGCATAAAAAGATATCATCGTAATAACCACACATAAAAACTATTAACGGAATAAATGTACTGCGCACTGGGCGCATTCAGCTGTTTACTTCTTGTCTAGGTTGGGATTTTACGCTGGTCAGCCGGATTGCTTCCTTGAGTCTCCCAGTTTTGGCAATCCTCACAAGGTTAAAAAATATCATGCATTTTCCCCGGCCATAACTTATCACTCCAGGAATTGCCACTGTTGAACTGTGGACTAAGGGAGAACATTAAAGCATTCCACCTAAAAAAATCAAAGTCAATGTGGTCTAAGTCGATAAACAGCTATGTACCCTGCATGTATACAGAAAAATTACAATAGCACCTTATTATAATAAGTACGTATATACGTACTTAGATGAGTTGGCCCTCCTGAATTAATAAGCTAACACCAGCATTCCTCCTTAATTAGATAGCAACAGCGCTCCTACTATTAACACCCCATTTATGGGCTATGGTACCAGAAAATGCCCCCAAATTGGGGTCTCTCCATGCGCATCGCCAGTCCCTCCCCCGTCTGTCTGCCCCCCTTCCCGGCCTTCCCCCGTTGTTGTGATCATAACCCGAGACCTCCCATACACTCTATCTGTTCGGCGCTGTGGATTTGAAAACAAAAACAAGGGCTTTTCTTGAATATTATGCATGATTCAGTGGGGCTCCAGGCCGTTAACACTAATGGGAACCAAGCCCAGCCTCATTTGCACACCACAACTGGTTATGTTAAATGTTCTTCTCCGTATTTTTGGGACAGCCTTGAGGGAGGTTCTGTGGCATGGGTCCTATTATTACCAAGCACCAGGGTTGTGAGAAACCAATTTCATTTGGGGCATATTACTTACCCGCTGGAGGACAGCAAGGCATAGTCCGAATCTAATGTACCATGACGGTGATTCACTAAGATTGTTTGCACCTGAAATCAGCCTGTGTTTATTTCATGCTTCAGGTCGACAGAGTTCACATCGTTTTAGGGGTGCAATTTTAGGGCCCAGGCTTGAGACCCGTAAAATCGGTGCTCCAGTCCGATCAGTAGACCATCCAAACACCTACCTCTAATTTGGTTGCTGGAAGACAGCACAGATGACCCCCCCCTGGATTGCGTTGTGCCACAATCCAGAATACCACATTTTCTTAAAGACATGTGCAAGTTATTGTAGCCCCCACCAGGTTGCACACTCAATTATTCTTCCATGGTTGGTGGCTTGTCTTTTGCATATGTGCTGAACAACATGACTTTTTTTCTACTTTGGTTGTTTGATACTTGTTGGTTTTACTGATGCCTATGTATCCCACAGGGCTCAGGACAGCACCTGTAAGGCATTGGGACAGTGTCCAATTTTACAACCCAGAAATTAATTGGGGAAGGGAAGATCCATCCTTCAGAACCCAGGGATTAAGGTGGCCAAGCTATCTCACAATCTGAGGTCACCTTCTACCTTCTGATAATATTGATGGATACTTGGACGCACTGCCCGCATGAACCAGATGTTCCGCAGGAGGCCAGGCATTGGTGGATGAAGGCTGTTGGTCATTAGTGCGACTACCCCAGGTGTCCTGGCACTGCAATTACACCAATTGCTTGATGTTGCTGTGAACCCCAAGTGCCACACTTTAAGCAGCAGCTATGGATGTCTGTATAGTTGGCAGGAAACTCTGCACCACCGAGTGGAGCACACATGCCCACTGGGAATGTTCAACTTGTCTCGACCCCAAGCTGCCTACAAGCTTGCTGACTGTTGTTGTAACACATCGCCTTGCCGGGTTTGAGAGCACGCAGCAGCAACCACATTGTGTCTGTCTCCTTCTTGATCCCAGTCCACAGCTCCGGACGCTGTGTTGGTCTTTCACCCCGACGGATGAGTTTTAATATGACCTGCTTGCTGTTTCCCATGCCTTTATTAAAGGAATTGTGTGGACGCTGCAACTTCTGTATAGGCCCGCGGAGAGGGACGGAAGCACAGAGTAGGAACAGAATAACCTGGATGCATTCTGGGTGGACGGGGAAGTGGGCGTATGGCTCTTTGCCTCCTGCCCTAGGAACCAGCACTAGGCCCGGCATTCCACACATTACCTATTGGGCCCTAAGGAGAGGTAGCGAACTGCCAATGCTGACTGGTCCACATATCAGTCGTGAGGGGACCTTGGGCACATGGCAGTGACGCAATGCAGAAAAGTATGGTGGAGGGGAACTTCATATGTGGGGCAGGCCATTGCCCTCAGTCTTAAAGCTTTGTAAGCTTTTGCACCGCGGACCTAGAAGCTTCAAAGGCCAGGAAATTTTGACCTGCTCCTATTCAGACATCAGAGCTTTGTGTGTTCGCTGGCCAAATGTGAACTACTCTTTGCTTATACATTTGGCAGGGGCTATTGCACAGTCCATAACAAGGTGATCCGATGTTAAGGCTTTGGGGGGCCACACTTTATGGAATATGAAAATATTGAACAGTATACACATGACACAGTCTGTCTTCTGCATTTTGTGAGACCCTGCAAAAATTACCTGCTTCAGACTTGGAGACTTGTTCCGGGTCCCTGAATGCAGACCCGCCTAGTTGGAATCGTGGCTACAGGCTACCCTGTGCTTTGGCCCTTTTTGCTTTTCTGATGGCTGTACAGGCTTCCTGAACCACACCTCTTTGTTGGAAGTATCACTTCCTCCACCCATGTCAGGTATAGGACTCATCATTATCCATCGCTATCTCCACCCCTGTGCCCACAGATGCCCCCTCTTCTCGTTCAGTCTTATGGATATATACACTGAAAGGAGCACTTTATGATCCGGTATTACTGGAAGCTTCAATGGACAGGCGCTAACCTTATATTCAGGTAGTACTGAAGTTATTCACTGACAGGAGCAACCTTCCGACCAGGTATTACTGGATGTTTCACTACGGAGGCACCTTTCCAATCAAGGCATTTACTGTCGCTCTCTACTGATTTGTGAGCAGCCCTTTATTATTTCTCAAAGTCGTGCTGGCGAATGCTAACTTCCTGTTCTTGTTTTTCGGTATTGCTGGTATAACTTGATAATCAGTAAGGAATATGCCCTGAACTCTCGCAACTGTCAGTAGTAACTGAAATCTTCACAGTGCCATAAAAAGGGTCAATTACTCCACCTGATCCCTAATAAAAGTAGCTCCCTCTCGACCTGAGGAGCACCCCCCCTTTTTCTAGTTATTTTCCTAGCGGTTGTGTCTTCTGAGAAAGGTTGGACACGGCAAATGTCAAGCCAGCCACTCACAGGCAGCCTACAGAGCGATAGTGCTAAGGGGATGCAAGCGGCTTAGCAGTCAATCAAGCAGCTTGGCACTTTTCCGAAATGGCTGGATCTGAACAGCAGTGCTTATGCAGTCTCCCCTCGGCGGTGCAAACCCACCAGAATCGGGCAGCAGCGCACTGCAAAGGTATCACTAATAGAGGTGAGGCGGTATAGTATGGAGGTATAGTATTAGTATTAACTTGGGAGCTCAGGTTTTTTACAGCCGATGGCAGAATTTACATTCTTTCCAACCAAAACATGATTTAGAACCAGACCATTGACCTTTTACATCTTTTCCTGTCTCTTCTTATTCTGTGCATATGCCATTCCTAGTGCTATTATCTATATTTATTCTAGCTAAAGCAACACCCTAGTCCACATTCTGCCATACAGGTTTTGACATGTAGTGTTGCTCATAATTATTACATAAATTATTGGAATTAGGTTACTTAGCTCCAAGATGTCAGTGACTCTTTGAATATAAAAACGCTTCCTTAATTAATGTTGCTGCTGGAGCAATTATTTGTTAACCTATTAAAGATGTTACTTCAATTGGGTACTTGGTTGGTTCGTGAGACGATAGGATCCATGTGTTTATGCTCCAAGCTCAAGACAGCCTGATGACTCTTGGTTTCTGGCGGATGGATCTGATCACGTCTGCTTCTCTATTCTTCTCTGAAACTGCCGGGATATGCTGTCTGACATGACCGGGCCAGCAGACACCGTGCCACATTATTTGAGTAGGGGACAATGTCAAGTGACGGTTCAGTACCTGCAACAGCAAAGACTGACAAATGGCAGACAAAATCATTTAGATGTAAAACATATTAACCTCCTGTTGTCATTTATCTACATCTTGAAATGTAGGGAGATTGAGAGGGGCCAACAATATGAGGGGGAGACGGTGGCCACGCAGTTTGCTTTTAATATGAGGTCTACCTAGTGCTGGACCTTAACCCTTAACAACTGGCCCTTTGATTATACGCAAAAAAAAAACTCTCAGTTCTATGACAATAAATAACTTTTCAAACTTTGCATATGGAGCTTATATGTGGCCTTTTTTGCAGGACTGGTTTATATGTAATTGTTACCTTTGTGGGACTGTATGAACTTTGATCACTTTTTACAGGGCCAGCACGGGCATACTGGGCAAAGTACCGGGGCAAGGATTCTGAGGGGCCCACAGAAGACTGTACCACTGAATCAATAGGGGATGAGGATGATTTTGGGATGAAAACTTAGGGAAATACTTAGGGACAGGAATTAGTTTTCTGAAATTTTAAGGATGCCACATATGCGTCATGCCAAAGGGCCCTACTAAGCTATGTGACCTAGGGCCTACTAAAACCTCCTGCCGACATTTTGGGCGATATCTTCCATTATTGGGGTTCACTGTGGGATAAACCCATTTTTAGTATTGATAGATCAGGACTTTGGGCGTGGCGATACTGACATCATGTTTTATTTTTACTGCTTATTCTTTGTATATTCGTTCTCTCTCCTAGGGTCTTCCGCTCTTTGTCTAATCATCCAACCATCTGCTACCATAGTACAGGGGGTATGCTGAAATGGCCAAGATCTGGGTATAACACGACCACGTTGTGGTGACAAATGGTAGCTCCTTGTGATTGAAGTCATGGGGAGCGACAATCCCAGCCAAGATGGAGGGCGACTGGTACATACTGCTGGCAGCGGTGCTTGCAAGAACATCTGGTCTCAGTTTTACACTCTTGAAATTTTCTCCAACTTTACCAGTATGTAAACAGGCCTTCATTTTGGTAATTACTTCTTCGTATAAATGCTATTCTGAAATGTTCCTGTGTATCCTACATCTAGCATTTAATTTGTACTTTTCTACTATATTGAACACTCCTTAGACCGTTGTATTCACGATTTTTGCTATAGGCTGTGCCCTCGTTGAAATAAAATATGGCACATTGGTCAGAGGGTTGTATTTGAAGCCGCAGGGTCCTTCGTTTCAATGGCAGATGGAGAAGAAGAAGGGAGGGGGAGAAGGCAATATATAGAAGGGCATCAAAATACATTAACTTAATGTCTTTTTGTAATGGAGGAGTTCATGGAATGGATGGCTTCAAATAATTTAGGGTAATTAGAAAACCGCATTCCCTAGTGGGTAGATCTGAAGTATTAACCATTCTGCAGTTCCTCTGCCTATATATTGTATCCTCAGCCATGAAGACCCCTCATTTATTTAAACGAGTTTTAAAGTTTCAATGCTATGATATCTAGGACCTAGGAAACACGCATGATGTAAAAAAAGTCATAACAAATCTCAATAAAATGGAGGCAAAAAAATTCTTATTCTTATACTTATTTATATAGTAGTGTTCATTCATTTATAGCAGGGGTCCCAAAAACTACGGCCCGCGGGCCACATGCGGCCCGCGGGACACCGTTTATATGCGGCCCCCGGCTAGTCAGGCAGGGGCTTACCGTCCACGCCGACAGTAAAGATCTGCCCGTACAGTATAGTGCTCGATGCGGACGGAAACGGCCGCGATCGCCCTAGTATTGCAGGTGGAGCGATGTGGGCCGGGGAGGAAACCACCCGGCCACCCGTCTTTGCACCTGCATGCTGCGGCCGAGT
This sequence comes from Engystomops pustulosus, assembly GCA_019512145.1. Lineage (NCBI taxonomy): Eukaryota > Metazoa > Chordata > Amphibia > Anura > Leptodactylidae > Engystomops > Engystomops pustulosus. The sequence goes on from CM033644.1 coordinate 75,990,142, forward strand.
GATGAAGTCATAACGCGGCCATGCACCTTTTCCTGTCGGCCGCCGCGAGAAGAAAGAAAGAAGACGCGGCGGCCAGAGGTAGGTAATACAGGGTTTTTTTTATTTTTTTTACGCCGCCCCCCTTAAAAACTTGTGCCAGCGGGGGGCCCTAATATCTGAAAATAATCATTCTGGGGCATATATAAATAACTAATGGGGGGGCAATCCTAACACCCTCCTAACTAATGGTGCTGGACCTACATTTAAAGAACTATGGTGGGGGAACAATAATACTAATGGTGGGGGGAAAATAAAATAACTAATGGTGGGGGGGACATATTATAAAATAACCTAATGGTGCGGGGGGTGGACACACACTCTAAACAAACACTACTGGTGTTCGGGGGAATATAAAATAAATAAGGTGGGTGGGTGCATATACAATGAATAATGTGTGGGGGGCCTCTCCCATAACACTAATGTGGGGGGAATATAAAATATAACTAATTTGGGGGGGGACCCCAAAACCTACTGGTGGGGGGCATATAAAAAACTAATGGTGGGGGCATCATTCATATAAAAACTAAATGGTGGGGGGATATAAAATAATACGGTGGGGGGGACATTACAAAAACTAAGGTGGAAGGGGCAACATATTCAATAATAATTTATTCTTGGGCCAGTAAAAAGCGTTCACAAGGGGTGCAGTATATTCCTACTTCACTTGAGGGGGGGCAGGGGCCGTGTATTAAGATTGCGGTCCGTTGTACGCATTTATCAGGCCCTCCAACGGTTCGAGCGTGGACCCCTATGTAAAAAGTTTGGGGACCCCTGATTATAGCCATACAATTATTAAAACTGAATTGCCAACGCAGCTGATATCCAAAGAATTGTGGAGAATGTTGGAATGGAGGATTTTACTGTGCCCTCTTGAGGCGCCACAAACTTTGCCTTGTATAGTAAACAGACATTTAACACTTGAGATCATCTACCGCCATATAATTTTATTTTGTTCGGGAGGGATCAATCCAAATTTTTAAAGGAGGTTACTTTCAGCAATCAGTCGTACCCCAGGTCTGACCTTTTTCTACACCCTATACTGCTGTGGTGCCCTGCAGTGAAAAGAAGTCAAAGTTCAGGTCCCATTTCCCTGCAGAGGGCGATTGGTAGCATTAGTTACCACCAGATGTAAGGAACTTATCCCCCTCTCACTTTTTTTAAACAGGCAAGTTTATGTAAACTAGTCCGAACTTTTAAACAGTCAAAACACCAGGAGAATCCGGGAAGGAGAGAGAAGGGAGGTGCAAGGTACAAAACCTATTATACCTAAGTAAGTCCAGATCTCATGTGGGTTGGACCGGGATTAGCTTTTTTTTTGATTGGTAAGTAACACACCAAGAGCGGCTTCCCCTGCGCATTACACAAAAACAAAAGGGCCCTTCTTAGGCTTTGGGACAGGGACAAACAGGGGTTAAAAAGAAGCAACTATGCACGACCCCCTGAGTCTGAATAATGAAGTAAACCATATTTATTACTGACTATTTAAGCCATAATGATAAAGCAGATGAGAATCCTCAGCAATTTGCTGAGGGGGACGCCAGTGCAAGGGCGAACAACAACTGAGCAGGGGCACACCGGGCAGGACATAGGAGGAATTAAAAATGGACAAAGCATGCACATGTATTCGGTAAGACAGATGGTACATATAATGGAAGGCAACGGGGGTTAAAGTGGCATCAGTGCTACCATGCATAAAAGGGAATGCGCACAAACAGGTAGAGAATACCTAACCAAGGACCAAAAGGCTAGATGAAGTGGACCTCTACTTTGGGATGGCGATATCCCCGCCTCTCGTTTTCGGTTCGCACCGCTCCTTCCTCTACCAAGGTCTGACTTTTTCTACACCCTAGAACTGCTGTGGTGAAGAAGTCAGTCCCGTACAATTGCCTGCAGTGAATGTAGCTAGGTTACCACCAGCTTGGAAGGAACTTTCCACTAGAACTTTTAAACAAGGCAGTATAGTATGTAAAGAGTATAGAACTTTTACACCAGTATAGAACTTAAGGGTCATTGTGGATTCCCCCCACCCCCACAGCTCTACCGCCATTTAACTTTTGTACAATTCAATATATATGTAGAATATATTCATGTTTTGTATCGATGTCCATCAGCACAAAGCTAAATGGTAAAGTGTAAGATCGGAGGTACCAGCCACCATACAAAATTTTACATTGGAAGCACGGTCTGGTAGTTGATCTTGACCACCTGGAATTTAGCCCCTCGAGCTTGGCCAGATATGGATCCCTGAGGATGTAATAGACCATGCCATTTAAATGGAAAGACGTTTAAATGGAAACGATGTGTTAGGGAATGAAACCAAATTATAACTCCTCTGTCTTTGTTGAAATTCACTTTAACGTTGAGGCGGGTAACAGTTTTGAAAGAATGAAGAAGGTGGCGGAAAGGAGTTGTGAGGTGGGGTGACCTATGGGACATTTCTTCAAGGTCACTTGCGTTCCTCAAACAGTGCATTGTCTTCTATAATGCGCATGTGTTGCTTCCCTGCACTGCTGGTCCAACAGCGTTCCCCCTTCTGTTTTGTGGGGCACTTTACATAGGGCGTGTGCCCCCCCATTTGAAAGTTAAATATCGGGCTTGGTCTGAATCAGTTGGACCACTATGAAGGACCTCTGATGTAGCAGGAAGCCAGAGCAGCGGCGCCCAATGGGGGTCGCAGTGCCCCACAATACCAGAGCACACCTTCTAAAAAAAATACCGTGAAAGCCATTTTTAACCATACGAAATGTCAGTCTGACAAAAGTTCAGCATGCGGACTTTTGGTAAATGAGCCCCCTAGTAGCATAATTTCTACTCTTTGTCTTAGACAGGTTCAAGACGAGCCTACAGGCCAAGTATGCACATATCCACTGAAATTATTTAGAGCAAGCACTTGATATGATCAAGAGTACAGATGCCTGCCACTCGCTGTGTGCCGCAGGAGGTGCCAAACATTAGTTGCTTATGTGCTGGCGTCCCTGGATCCTAGAGAAGCTTTCAGAATCGTTCCGCTCTGAAGGGAGAACGCAGGCGCAGGCAGGGCATTAATTTGCCTTTTTTTTTTGTTGCAGTGCTGAGATCTACTGGGCCGGCTATTACTGAGCTGATGGGCCGTTCCATCCGGGGGCTGGGTGGCTATATTAAGGGGGGGGGATAGGCTGGCATAGGTACCTTATAAGTGGGGCCTGGGCTGCATGAGCACCTCTACACTGGGGGAATGGGCTACCTTATACTGGGGGCATGGGGTCAGGGAGCTCCCGTTTTACCGTTGCAGGGCTACCAATATACGGGAGGCATGGGCTTGGCCTCTTGGCGACCATATTATAACTAGGACCAGGGGCTACACGATTATCTTGGGGCAAGTGTTGGTCTGGGACATGTAGTTGATGTCCTGGGGTGGCATATGTACGGGGTACATACAGTACTGGGGACATGGGCTGGCCTGGGATCCCTATCTTGCGGGATTTTCTGGGGACATTGACATATAGGAGGTTGTTACATAGTGCGGCGCGTTCTATCTAAATTAAGGAGGAATTGTGGGGGTAACTAGACTTAATGGGGCAAATCTATAGTAAGGATCTACTGTATTATATATAATAACGGGTTCAATTATTGTAGTAGATGGCTATGCCGGTGTAACATAGTGGTATCGATGTGGGGCCTACCTTGACTGTGATTTTTTTTTAGGTCATGGAATGCGGTGGTGGGTAAGTTCTCCAGCAGGCCACAGTCAAAACAGGGTGGCCCCATTCTGGAGTGATAAGTTATGGCGGGGAAAAATTGCTCTGTCTTGTTGTACTTGTGAGGATGCCCAAAGAGGAGACTGCAAGGAAGCAGCTCTGCTCTGACCAGGCCAAATTACATCGCAGTACACAGCTGAATGCAGCCCAGGTGACGCCAGTCACATTATGCCGGTTATATTTTATGTTGTGGTTATTTTACGGATGAAATATATTTATGCTGCACCTGTGCCGGATTATTTTTTTCTTGATGCTGTTAGTCATTGCTAGTAAACTTTTTCTGGTGGTATAGTAGTGGTTATTGGTTATATTCATTGCTGGAATTATATGTGTTTGCGACATCTTGCATTCATATATTTCTATTGTTACTATACATATTCTCTTTTGCCCTCTATTTACTGCTGGCAGGCCTGATTGTTAGATGGTTCCAGTGGCCTCTATCATTAATTCTAACTATTTAAATGGGAGCGTCATACACCCGTAATGCAGGCACTTTAACTATTCTTCAACTCCCAACCAGCATCCCCTGTCTGTTACACGGAACAAGATGCTCCGCAGTCTCTGCATGGACTTGTATATAAGGCTGGCAGCTGATTTTATTATTTTAAGTATATTATTTTTATTCATTCTCTTATTTAAAAAAAAAATGGCTTGACCATTTCTCCCAACTCTATACTTCTTTTGTCACCCCCGCCCCATCCTCCTCATAGGCTGTAGATCTGCGAGCAGGGTCCTCAATCCTATGGTCTATATGACTGTGGTACTCTGTACTGTGTATTTTATTTGTATAGTCCCAGAATCTATAAAAGGCCTCTGGAATTCGATGGAGCTATATAAATCAAGATATTATTATTTATTATTTGATGGACAGGAAAAATACACATGGTATGCTTTCTGGGTATCACAACATGCATTTGTGTAGAAAAAAACAAATGTCTTTGAATTTGGATTTTGTTGCCTGATTTGAACCTGCTGTGTCCAGGATTTCTGATTGGGTCTGTGGGTTGCTGTCTGTCTGTGTCTACCACTTGATCAGGGAGAACCCCTGGACCGTCATGGCGACCTTTTAGCGGGCGAAGGCCCAAACCTGCCACCTCAAAACCCACAGATGATGCCAGTTGCCAAAGCAAAAATTAAAGCAGTAGCAACTTATGCTCCCTGTTGTTCAACAACTTTCAATCCTATTGGCATCCAGAGGAGAGCAAACAGTAGAAAGCTTACAAATTTTCCCATTTCATTCCCTCTGTACAACAGACAATCGTGGGGACGCAGAAGGTCCGCCAAAGATCTTCGGCCCTGTCTACTATTCTCCGTCTTCCTACCGTCTCTAGTAAGACGTAAGTATCAAAATATGCTGAAAGCAGCATCTTTTAAGTTGCTTGGAACTGCAGGAAGAGCAACGGATTTACTTGACGTTGCATCTGGAAGTGACATATGTGGGGTACCCATGTTTCCAACAACCAATTGTATGGATGTTTTTCTTCTATCTCAAATATATCTTCTGCGTTGAGTAGGCATATTGAAATGTCGCACTGAAATCATATGTCAATGAGAAAGAATTACTACAAATTTTCTCCATTTTTTTAGTTAAATTCCTGGATTTTCGGGGTTATAGTTATTGCTGATTGATCATCACCTATTGTTACAAAAAAAGACTTTAACCCCCAAAATTAATATATTTTCATGAAATGCCCCTTAGAAAGGCATTTACACCTATTTCCTACATTGTTCCTCTACATACCTGGAAACTTAAACAATTTAGAGTCTAAAGCTGATGCAAATGACCTGCGACAGCCCAATAATAATTATCATATTCAGCTGTCCCACTTCTTATTATGAATGTGAGGCACCGCAGTGCTTGATGACAGCCTGTATATGATGTGACCACTTCTGGTGCTGGGGCTCCTTCATGGTGTTACTGGTTGATGGCCACACCCCGGCGCTATGGTGTATTGAGGATACAACAGATGGCAGGCAGCCAGTTATAGCAGAGAACAGGTCAGGGACTTGTTCTTAGCTGCTGTCTGTGTCACCACATGTGTATAGAATGACAGAGCATTTCAGAGACAAAGCCACAGAACTAGAAGCTTTACTTCCATTAACCCGACAGGAGCAGGGCCAGGAGAGGGAAGGGGTGGTAACCAAGGTCATATCACTTTTTGCCTCTCCATGTGCCCCGCCTAGTTTACCTAATAAAGAACATATGATTTTACAATGATTATTAATGTAGAATGGACTACTATAAATATTACCAGACGCTAAAATGATTCGCTCCCCCCCCCCCCCCCCGGCCGGGGTGCTGGCAACAGTAGTGGCGTTCTAATTGTTAGTTTGCCGTGGTCAAAGCTGATAATTTCACATAAACACCAGTATTGCATGAGTGATCAGACCCCTCAGAGTTCAAACACCCAAAGGCACATAAAAAATTAATTAACAAATTAAAAAAATGTATATAAAATAAAAAAACACCGTACACAAAAATTCAACTTACCACCTCTGTCCTAGATTGTATATAAAGAAAAAGACAAAAACCTAAAGTCATAAACATGGCAGGTATACGCATTCCAAAAATTCCTGATCTACAAATTCTCACCACAGTTATTCGGGTGGTGAACCATTTGTAACAGAAACTCGTCCAAATTGCCACTTTTTTCACATTTTGCAACACATTAAACTTTTAAATAAAAAAATATCAAACGTCGTATAGTCCCCCACCTGGCCGAAGTAAAAAATGTCCCGCTTGTCTGCAAAAAAAATCATCCTAAACCGAGCTTTGGTACACCGAAAAGCAGCAAAAAGCTATTACAGGCAGTCCTCCGAGTGTATGTAGAGATAGGGTCCGTAGGACTTGGTTCTTAAGTGGAATTGGGATGTAAGTTGAACGGTATCTTCTCATTGGTAGTTCCTATACACTTTTTTTTTTTTTTTTTGTCCCAGTGACAATTGAGTTTCAACATTTTGTTTTTGCTCTAATGGACCAAGGATTATCAATAAAGTTTCAGTACAGACACATTACCGATTATATGCAGCGCTTGCGGGACTATTAGGCAAAGCACTCCAGAGAGCTAATCAGAGGTAAAGTGGGCATAGATGTCCGTCTTTACCCAGGGGGCGTATGTTAGTCGTGGTGCATAAGTGGGGAACGCTGTAGTCAGATAGGGCAAAATGAAGAACATTTTGTTCTCACCAGGTTTTTTTTCTAAAATCACATTTTTTTCCAGCCTTGAATACATGGCATGGAAATGAAATACTGTCATCTAGAACGGACCTTTGTCATGCAAAAAACAAGACATTCTACGCTCTGTACAGTCATGGCCAAAAGTTGTGGAGATGACCAAATATTAGATTTCAATGATCTGTTGCCCTCTGGTTTTTATGTGTGTTTGTAGAGTTTTTATACCTACAGAACTCCCAGTGCAATCATTTATAAGTAAAAAAGCTTTTTTGCACCGTTTTTCGTGAGTTACTGCAGCAAGTCAAAATTATGCGATGTGTGACCTTCTTCTCGGACCTCTGCCCACAATTCACTGGATGCTCTCATACAACTTCTTGGAACCAACTTCGACTGATCAGCAGTCCATTCTTGCACCCATCAATGCTTGCATTTTGTTACAATGTTGTTGGTTTGTTTTGTCCCACAGTCTCTTGATGAGACAACATATTCTCAATGGGATTAGGATCTGCGGAGTTTCCAAAGGCCATGGACCCAAAACATTCTATGTTGTTGTTCCCGAGGCCATTTAAGTTTCACCTTTGCTTATGCAAGGTGCTCCATCATGCTGGAAAAGGCATTGTTTGATCACAACCAACTGTCTCGGACGTGTTGAAAGAAGTTGCTCTTGGAGAACATTTGTGTACCATTCTTTATCAGGATGTGTTGGTTTGGCAAGCGCGGAGAAAGCGATTTCCCTTGGCTGAGAAGGCAAGAACATGACTGGTTGATATGACTTAATAAGTCTTCTCCGAAGACTAAGGACGCTACTGTTTTCCGCAAGTCCCAACACAATTGGAAAGGGGATCATCAGAATAAGAAATGACTTTAACCCCATCTCCAGAGTCCCCAATCCTGTACCTTTTGCAGAATATCGTCGTGTCCCTGGGATGTTTTTCTGGAGAGAAGTGGCTTTGCTTGCTGCCCTCTTGCACCAGGCCTGCCACCAAGAGTCTCAGAATCTCACATTCAGGAGATTGCCTCACACCTGCCTGCCATGCATGAGCAACTCTGCCACTGCTCTGGTAACGGCCACAAGTGAAACACTTATAAGACACGTCTAAGGCCGAGCGTGCTGGCATTCTGGGCAGCCATCGGACTTTTTGGCACACAATGGAACCTCTCTCCTTGAATTCATTATGATGATGCGATAGATTGTTGACTGAGGTGCAATACTTTCTAGCTGCGATTACTCTCCCTGTTAGCACCAGTTTTGTGCAGTGCAATGGAGTGGAGTGTTTCTTTGAGATGACCATGGTTCAACAAGAGAAACAATGATGCCAAGCACCACCTCCTTTTAAAGTGTCCAGGGTGTGGTTCTCTACTAATCATGACAGATTGATCCTCCGCCTGTCCTCATCAAAACCCACACCTGTGTTAATGGAGCCATCACTGAAACGTGTTAGTGCTCCTTTTAAGGCAGGCCCTGCAATGAAGTTGCGGTGTGTTTGGGGAAAAAGTCATTTCTCAGGCAATATTGGACTTTGCAATTAATTCTGTTAAGCTGCTGATCACTCTTTATAAACATCTTCTGGAGTCTATGCCAATTGCCATTATAAAACCTGATGCAGGTAGCCCTGTATCATTCTCAAACTTTGGCCATGACTGTGAAGGAAAAATATAAAAGTTACTGGATTATTAAGACTGGGTGTGAAAAATAAATGCAATCGGCCAAATGACTGTCTTCACCGTTTATGAATAACTCTTTGCAATAGCTGAAGATTCCATCCATGTTCTTCTAACATAACGGTCAATTTTGGTCATTTCCTTCAACTTACACATAGAGTAGTGTTAGGGGACTTTTCATTTTCACAGAGTGTTAGGAGAGCTTAAAAAGTAAAAGGTTACGTAGAGCAAGTTAAATCCAGCCGTTTTGCCACTAATGAGAATTCAATTGTGCATCCAGTTGGAAGCCTTGCATAACTAACACCTGGTGTTAGACTTCCCAAAATGGCCTCAACCATGGGGAAGATACCAGGCTAACGTCAAAAGACCTGTTAGAGGCTGTGGCAGTGAACTGATCTTTGACGTTTTTGGGGGTGCCTTGGTAGTAGGCCAGCACCTGTGCTGGGTAGGGTGAACCTCTATGTGTAGTTTAGTGCGGACGATGCTTAGGCTTTCATTTTGCTTGTGTGTGTTTATTTTGTTTTACTGCACAATACAACTGGGGAACTCAGTTTGTAACCCAAGGCACACAGTGGTGGCCAGTGAAATATACTGGTCTGTGGTGACTAGGCCCCGTCTACCCAACCGACACATACTGGCCTAATCCCTTACTGGTTATAATTTGGAAACACTGTTACTTTATCAAGCGATGTAAGATAGTTTTTTCCATTCACATGTTTCGCTTCATTTTCGTGGTTAGAATTTGGTTGATAAGTTTTGCGTTTATTTACAAAAGAAAGAAAATGATGAATTTTTGATTAATTTCGCCATTTTTCGCAATCATCCCGCGTTTTCAGGCAGATAGATTGTTCCACCTAATAAAGTTGCTGCCATAAATTTCCAATATGTCTACTTATACATTTTTCATAATTTTGTGAATGTCTGGCTGATACTATTTTTGGTGTCACGACGGTCTTACAAATCGAATATCGCTTTTCATTGTTTAGAATGATACTGATGTTTGGGGAAAATACTGTTTTCCAGAAAGAAATTTTACAAATTTAGCAATCAAAACCCCCTATAAATCACCCTATTTTCAAATATGCAACATCAAACCTATCAGAAACAACTTTAGAGAAGATCGTTAACCCCTTGTATCTTCATCTGTGACTTCATCAAAATGGGAAGTGAAATTAAGAATGGTCAAATTTTGTCGGTTATCTATTCCAAAATGTACACATTTCTAAAAGTAAACAGAGGTAGAAGAAACATTTAAAACTTGTTAATGCAAGGTTCTCCCCCTCATAGTCGTAAAAAAAAAAAAGAGGCAACAATAAGCTTTGCATATATTTTTGCAAAATGTAATGCTATATCTAACTTTTGACCGATACCCATGATGCCTCAATCTGATGGATGTGGAAAATTAAGAGTAATTGGCGATTTGAAGAATAAGTGTTCAAAGCCATATATTTTGATAGTACGAAATATATGATATATTATATGTCTTATAGCCCAGTGACAATTACGAGAATTACTAAGACTGATTCCCATACATATTGTAAGTGTATACCATAGCTATTCTGCACACCGTAACAGTTCTGTTATTGTGTAAAGGTGAAGTTGATCAGTAAATAAGGGACAGATATGTGGCTGTGAGTGCTGGATGTCTGGTTTGTGATGGAGCTGCATGGAGATATGCGGGTGCATGGGTTTGCAGAAAAATTAGTAGGCAACCAATGGATTTCACAATGGGAGGCATGAGAACAGTTGAGCCTTGGTAGATTACATTGAAAACCAGTTGCCTAAGGGGTTTACTCCAACCTGCTATTTACCTCTCAAGTACTCCCCTGCAGGCCCTCTACCACCTCACCCCATTTACAGTGAACCGCAAGGCCCCGTCTTAGACACAAGACAAAATGAGCAGTTTACAAATGCTCAATGATGCTTCTCTAGCTGAAAATCTGTGGAACCATCCACCTGCACCAACATAATTCCAGGTGACCCAACAACTTGTGTTGCTGATAAGGAGGTGTACAATGAGCATTCATAAGGAAATGCTACAATGATGATGAAATCCCACAACAGCTGCTGCAGCCGTTCTGGCCACTATCTTTCTTGGCATGCTATCACTGCCTGCACCAACAGGTGTGTAGAAAAAATTGTGCCATTGCACATACCCATTTGTGCCGGCATGTTGGGGGGGAAAAAAACAAAATTGGAGTGGAAAGCATCCGGCATATTTTAAATTCCGAGATAGAACTATATATCAATATTTAGATTCAATTTAATTCAATATATGTGGGGGAGATGAGACAACCTCCCCCGAGGACAGTGTAAGTCACCAGTGGCCACTTATGGGTGGCCAACCTTCAGGGTCCCTGCAAAAGTGGTGATGGCGTCCCTGACAGTGAGGCAATACCAAATCATGTCTGAAGGGAGGGTAGCATGACCACCATGTAAACACCGTGTTCAATTATCTGTAACATCGCACCACCCACTGGATAATGGGAGGCCTGATTACAAGAAAGGCAGACATTGGGGGTACATTTACTAAGGGCACGCAATCGCTTTTTCCCCCCGGACGTGTTACCCGAATATTTCGATTTTGCCGACGATTGTACCTGAATCGCCCCGGGATTGTGTCGCAGACGACGATTGGTCGCTCGGCACCGATGCGCCGGCAATGCTGGGGGCGGGCCGGGAAATAGGGGCGGTGGCCGCAAAAACCCGACGTTATTCGTTAAAAACCGTCGAATTTAGAAAACACGAAAAAGTGCGCTTGGTGACGTTACTTCAACTCCGTGTCCGAGGTGGTGCAATTACGGACTCTTGGCGAGATGCTTTTCAGGCAGGCACGACACCTGTGACGGCGAGGAAGAACTGCCTCATTGATCCCGGCCCTGACCCGAATCCAGTAAGGCCGCGCGCTGGGAACGCGAATGGTGCGCGGGTAGTAAATTGCCCCATTTCTCCCCTTTGGGGTCATGTTTCCTCCACCAAATGATAGTCCATTCAATATCTGGGTGTTTGATACCACCGCCCACCTATTCTCTTTACACTACAACATCGACCTATCGACTTTGCACGTTCTTTTCGGTGCAACGCTTGCACAGCGTATTGTAAGAAGAATCTCACATTTGTGTTGCACCGGGCACCGTTTTGTGGTGGCGTCTGCCACTTATACTTCATGGCGACAGAAATTTCTGCACAGAAGGGGCGTTCCAGAAGTCTCAGTCGACCGGACACAAGATTACCAAATGCAGATTGCACTATGCTTAGAAAATGTTGTCCCCATTGTGCAGCAAACTGTATAAATAATGGACACTAACGAAGAACGCATTACATACTTGTTTTTAAACGAGTCATGACGTCTTTGCTAGTATGTAATGCTTCTGTGAGCCTCATGTGGATTACTACAGGAAAGGGTTTATAGCAGATATGGATTTATTGGAATCATTAGACATTGAGCAGATTGATATGGCAGAGTAACATTGTAGCCACTTAAACATAAATTTGCTTAATTCTATTGCTCTCCCTATTTGATTCGCGGCAATCTGCCATTCACCACCATCCTACAGTACACTCAATGGCTTACATCTATAACAGATCTCTTCCTTTTCCTTTTTTAGTTGCGAAATCCTATGGTCAAGGAATTATCCCCTAAAATCTTGCCATTGATTTAGTGCAATCGGCTCTGGAGGGCAGCATGAAAATCCCATTACGCTGGCAGCAGTGTACCCTGCATCTAACAATAAACTCCGGCTGAAGGGCAGGCAATTACTCACACGACCATCAAGGGAGTTACTGTATCCATCAGTGTTATTTCTGATTTAGCGAGTTTGCTTCACTGGTGCCAAATGACACCGAAGGTGGGAAACCATGAAGTTATAGCTGATGCTTGAAATGCGCTAAACTTATTAATTCAGAATGTTGGCATATAAAACACTAAATGCGTTGATTGCAGATCACACTAGACTTTAGTAACAAGGTACACCTGTATAAAGCATATTGTTTTTGTCCTCTTAGAGGGTTTAGCCTTGAAGCAAGGTTAATTTATTTCCTAAAACTGTTTCACGATCCTGGATAGTTGCTGTTGAGCATGTCTTATATTACCGTATGTTTTATTATGCATCCTATGAGGTTTTATGAGGTTTCAGAAAAACCCGAGATGTGTAAATGTGTTGGTTTTTGAACAGATATTCTCTCCCAGTGTTAAAAATTAAACTTAGACCATCTTACACGTCCACCGGCCACTTTATTAGGTACAAACCTGTCACTGCTCGTTAACACTTAATTTCTAATCACAGCCAATCCATGGCGGCAACACAGTGCTTTAGGCATGTAGACATGGTCCAGACAATCTCCTGCAGTTCAAACAGCTCAGTATGGGAACAGAAAGTGTTGATTTGCAGTGCTTTTTGAACGGGCAATGGGTTGTTTTGTGCCAGAAGGTCTGTCTGAGGTATTGCAGACACTCTGATCTACTGGGTTTTTCACTCACACCCGATCATTAGGGTTTACAGAGATGGTGCGAACAGACCCAAACTCCAAGTGGTGCGAGTTCTGTGGGCGAGAAGCACTGTTGATGATGCAGAGGTCAGAGGAAATAGCAGATGGTTCGAGTGATAGAAAAGGCAACAGTGACGCAAATCGACACCTGTTTACAACCAAGAGTAGGTCAGAAGCCATCTCTGAAGCACAGTACACAGTCGATTTGAGGGCAGACGGGGCTACAGGCAGAGATAAGACCACACGCGGTGGGGTGCCTTCCTTTCAGACAAGAACAGGAACACTGAGGCTACATTTGCACAGCTCATAGCAATTGGAAGTACTAGATTGGGGAACAAAACGTTGCCTGGTCTGATGAGTCTCGATTTTATCTGCTGACACATTCGATGTGTAGGGTCAGAATTTGGCATAACCAACATGAAAGGCATGAGCCACATGCTTGGCTTGTATCAACGGTTCGGCGTCTGGGGGTTGGAGGTATGTCATTGTGTGGGGAATATCTTTTCTTGGCACTCTTGGGCCGATTGGACCACATGAGCATCATTTTGCAACGCCCACCCTACCGAGTATTGTTGCTGTTACCATGTCCATCCCTTATGACCACATGTACCCAACCATCTGCTGCTATTCGTTCAGCAGGAATTAATGCGCCATGGAATACAGCTGAATTTCATCTTCGACTGGTTCTTGAAACATGACAATGAGTTCCACTGTACTCAAATGGCCTCACAGCCTTACCAGGATCTCATCAACCAATAGGAGCCGTTTGGGATTGTGGTGGAACGGGGGAGACGTTCGCAGTCATGGATGTGCGCGACAAACTCTGCGGCAACTGTTGTGAGCATCAATGTCAATATGCGACCAAAATCTCTGAGGATGCTTCCCACCCCCTTGTTGAATCTATGCCAACGAAAGAATTGAGGCAGGTGAGTTTGAAGGCCACAAGGGGTCCAAACCCTTATAGCATGTGGTGTACCTAATAAAGGTGGCTGGTGAGTGGTATATTGACCAGCATTTCCTCCCACAACATATTATTCCCCATTACCGCAGGGGAGTGAATAAGGTTTTCCACATTTAAGGTCACCATGTACGAACTGTTAATTTGAGCTTCTAAAATTGATTTGAACATTTAACGTTTGTGAAACTAACTTGGTCTAACATGTTATTTTTATGTTCTTGTAAAGCAAGCACTGGGAGGATTGTATGTCCATTTCCTCATCTGTTAGTGACAGCAACATGCAGTTCCTACAGTCCTTTTTGGTGGTTAACTGTTTATGCAGCTCCCCCAAAAGCCAGTAGTAAAGCGTCCTAGTAGCCAATCCAAGCAGTATCCCCCAATAGTTAAGGATCAAGCGACCAATAACCACAGTCCCTCTATCACTGGCCTCAACCTGATGCCACACATCATGACCCCGTGCGTTTCCCGCGAGGGGAGCCCAATAGGGTAGCACGCCCCGGAAAGATGAGACACGAAGTACTAGCCTTCAGGAAACTAGTTCTTTCAGGCTCCCCAGCAAGACTTGTTAAAAAACAACACTAAACCCATGTGCATTAATTACAAAGGAACTGTAAATAGTTGTCTTTTATAATTCACAAACTTTATGGATCTTTTCTAAAACTTCGGTGGTGGTTAGCCTCCAAGTGTGCCCCCACAGGTACTACAACTTCATGATCCTCGTTTGTCCGTAACAGCTCTTCCCTCACATGCTTGCTAACACATGATGATCTAGAAAGTCCTTAGCTACTTACTCTGTTACAATAAGTGGGGGTTCTTTAAACATTAGGCCACGCTCCTGTAGGACAGTTACATCTATCCATCTATTTTGGAGCTCAGCATCCTGCTCCACCATGACAAAATTCAATGAGCCACCTCCGATTAAAGGGTTCAGTTAGCATTTTAATTCTTCATTATAGTCAGTGTCACACCATTTTCTGCTAAGGAAAACAAATTCTAAATATTAGCTTCTATTTTAATGACCCATGTACAATGTTATTTTTGCTTTATTCCTGGAATGCCTCTTGATATACACGGAATGTGCAGTGCAAGAACAAAAGTATTCCAAATCATATGCAATCTACAGACATAACACAGTTGTACACTAAAAGGGAAAAAATTTTAAATAGACCTTGCTACAGAAAACAGGCGAGACGTATTCGGCCGGGGGTTCAGAAAGAACTTTGTACAGCTGTCGTCCAGTTTGAAAAATAGTGACTTCAAAAAACTGGGCATGCTACCCCTACCCTCAGTGAGTTAACTTTTGTAGAAGTTTTTTTTATATTAAACTCCATAATTCTTCATAGGAGAATGGAATAAATGTGCAATTGCCTCCAATTAATTGGGCACCTAGTTACCTTCCGTCCCATATATGACAGGAGGGGTTTATGTCCAGGAATAAGAGTGGAGTCCTACCTACTCAAAATTTGCAAGAGTGATAGAGCTAGCTCCCCTAACCCTATCTTGCATGTGAGGGCTCATAATTATGGGTTATATCCAGGTTGTTAAGAGATCTGTAGTTGCTTTGTCTAAATTGGTGCACTTTTGATGGGAATTAAGCTAAACCCTGCTTGTAGTAGTAGTAGTACATGACTTAAGTTAGTGCTATACTTTATTTCCAGAAGAAGAAATGAAAGAGAATGCAGTCTTCACCTACAAATCTGCACTTAAAGAAAAACTACCATTTGATTTCATGCATTATGAAACAAACCTTGAGAATGCTGTAGCTACACTGATACAGAATCATATCTTGTTTAATCCTTGTGCTAAGTGGTTTTGCTGAAAAAACAATTATAAAATTCAGGACCTTGGCAAAGCTGGATCAACATTACACACATTACACACCAGCTTTCTGAACAGCCAAGACAGGATTAATCAACCTGAGGTGGATCAATCATACACAGCAGCTGGAAAATGGTGCAGCAATTGATTATTCTGCCTGGCAGGGAGAACAGTGATTGCATTATCCACTGGTGCAGTGCTTTACGAATGTGAAAGGTAAAACGCCGAGCCCAAGCACAGAAGCGACAGAGGTTCATTATCATAATTGTATAATTGTTTTTTCAACAAAACCACTCAGCACAGGGATTAAACAAAATATGATTCTGCATCAGTATAACTACAGCAAGGAAATTGTAGGTTTCCTTTAATTCTAAACAGGATCTTATATCTTCTCTATCTTACCATAGAAGACAATTATTTACTACCATTGATTCCCTACTCCTTCCTCACGATTCCCACCTACCTCTCTCATCTCTGTTGAGGATTTCACCTACTACTTCAAAAACAAAATAGACAGCATCAGGGAAAGCTTTAATCACTGAAACCCACCCAGGATATTCAATCCTCCCTACGAATTACGAAAGTTTCCTCCACATCTCACTACTTGTGCGCTTATCCCCCACTTGACCACTGTGCTTATTCCAGCTTTAACTCATCTCTTTAACCTTTCACTATCCACTGGTATTGTTCCATCTTCCCTTAAACCACACCCATCCTAAACAAGCCAGATCTTCTATGCTGAATTAACGGCCTATCTTATTACTTCCATTTACATCAAAACTCCTGGAACAGGGAGCATGGCCAACTGCCGTAGGAGCTGGATGCACCCTGTGTGAGTTCTTCTGCACAGTAAATTATCCCCAGCCATCCTGCCCTTAAAGTGGGTCTGACACCCCAGAGAACACTACCACTATCCTCAGCGGGCTTGTAGGTCACGTGCAGGTGCCTTTGTTTGGGCGCTTCACTGGGGAACGGCCCTCCATGGATTCCCAGGCCTCATCCACTGCCAGAGGTCTCCTGGGGCCATTCCAGCAGGGCCTGTGACTGACGCTGCCCATCGCTGCCACACCGGAGCATAAGGTGGGCTACTGGGACTGTGGGGGATCTTTTCCTGCCGCGGCCTACTTGCGGCCTACCTGCGGCCTGAATCTCCGGACTCGCCTGGAGGCAGCTCCCGGCACTTGAGCATCCTCCCTCAGACCAGAAGTCAGCCACTCACCGCTGGCTTCTATAGCAGCCAGGATCTGCCTGCAGCCCCATCTGGCCTCCGGATCCCCATGAGAGCCCCTACAGCCCGTTCTCCTCATCCAGCAGGCTCTGAAGCCCATAAGTCCACTGAGGCCTACTAGGCCTCAGAAGCCCCGGGATAGAGTAGATTATCTGCCCGACCTTAGGGTTCTGGATCTGGGGAGGTGATCAGGAGACTTCCCCAGGGCTGTGTATTCCACTACTCAGTACCCAGTACCACTGACAATAAGGGCCCCTGGACCAAGAGTTAATGTTCCTGGACTCTGCTATACCACCTGTTAATGGGCTACGCCTGTACACTGGACTTTCAAGCATATGGGTACCCTCCCGGCGTCCGTTATGCATCCATCAGGACGTTTTGCTGTGGTGTTTCTCCCTATTGTGTGCGCCCTATGCCTGGTTCCCTTGCTGGCAGCCGAATACCACACTCTGATACTCCAACATCAGGTCAGTTGTGCTGGCGAACTTTTTTACTTAAAATGATTGCATTGCCTAAACTGTTGTACAACCTAGAGCATGCAGATATCCCAGTGCCCAGATGTTTTTTCGCACAGCTGGACTCTTTGTTCACCTCTTTCATCTGGGGGAGTGGGTGTTCTAAACTCTGACTGTCCACTTTGCGTTGCCCTAAGGCACAGGCGGGGGGCGCTCTGCCGGATCCCTTCTTGTATTACCTGGCGGGTTACTTTTGCTATCTCTGTAGATGGGTGTCAGCGAGACAGATGCCAGACGCTGAATGCCACCTTGCCCAGTTCCTTCGCCTACGTTCCCTGTGGCCCATATTGGAGCCTGTTGATTATAAGCCTAACCACCTTCTCCCTTTGCATAGGCTGGCCAGACAGGTTTGGTCTCAGGCTGGCCAAGAAACTATCAGCTGCACTGGGAACCCTTGTTCATATTTCCCTCTGGTCTCACCCAGGGTTGCTTCATTTTTCAAATTTGCAAGATGGTTCATACTGGACTGCCAAGGGCCTAGTGAACATTTATCAACTTTTCTGGCTCAGTTCCTACGGAGACTGCTTTCTCCTCATTCCCACTTATTGAAATTCTACGTTCACAGGGTCCTAGAGGTCTGGTATCTGTTATCTATACCCACCTCCTCTATCAGCTGTTGGAGGGTCCCCCTTTGCCGGTCAGAGCCCGATGGGAGGCGCTCATTCTCTCACTACCGGATAAAGACTGGGGGCGGCCCAGGAGTCTAACACCTCGGTATTACCGGCAACCAATAAAAACTAATTCAGTTGTTCATCATCCATCAACGCTATATAACCCCAGTCAGATTGTTCCATATGCATAGATTGCCGAACTCTATATGTCACAGATGTCATGTGGACCAGGCAGATTTCATCCACCTAATATGGACTTGCGATTACATAGCCATATTCTGGAGAGAAGTAGTTTCTCAGCTGTCCGATATCCGTATATGAGTAGTTTCTCTCCTGTCTGATATCCATATCTGAATCTGTAACCTGAACAGAGTAACACCGCCGCTGCCCTGATGGCAACCCTGATATTGGAATTCCTTGGAACCTGAATGGTGTGCTTTGGCTTTAAAAAAAACATGTAAAATGAATCATGTTAACTGATGTCCAAACTGTTTATACTTATCTATAGAATACAGCCATTTTAGAGGATAAGCAGAATTGTATTTGCAGAATACACTCAAGGCTTACATTTAATATGCCTGAACCCATTTAAAATGGGTTAATATTTAACAAACATCTTTGACCTACTTTTTATACTTCATGATGGAAAAACAAGTAGGTCAAAAATTAGGGTGGGCTCAGCTGCTCTGTCTGGATAAATTTTAATAGCGTCCGGCAGACATGGCAGCAAGAGAGTGGCCACAGGGCATGCCCCTCCCAACTCAATAGAGTAACTTAGGTCATGTTAACATCGACTAAGACAGTCAGACCCAGACAGAAAGTGTATGATAAACACATGTCAACTTATATTTACCTTAGAGGACATTTTAGATTTAAATCAATAAATCATATAAGTGGTACACTTGAAAACTTTTTCTGCAATTACAGGTAACTTTTAAAAAGTTGTCCCCTGATGTCAGCAGATACTGACCTAATAAATGATAACGAGTTTGTTGTTAAAGGACATCTACCACAAGGTTTAAGGATTGTAACCCTTGGTGTGTACCCCCTCGTGGATTAAATGGACCTAAGGAAAAAAAAAATTAAAATAAAAAATATGATAGGAAAAAAAATCACCATCCCCTCTTCAATTTTTTTTGTTAATACTATGAAAAAAAAAAAAAAAAACATACGATATAATACCATACAACTTTATCAATCCCTTGGGGGGAAATTCTTTTATAAATAGTGTTACATACAGTTAGAGATAGGCTTAATGTTACAGATACATAAATACACTTCAAGATGCACATTCTTACATGTTGTTAGTTCCTCGGTTGCAAACAAACACATATAGGACATTATATCACTGTGTACAACCTTATAACCCAGCGTCAGCATGGGTTTATGAGAGATCGTGCCCTTTCAACTAAATCTGATTGGTTTCCTACTCGATGAGTACAGTTCACAGGACTGGATCTGGGAGACTCTGTGGATGTTTGTATATCTGGACTTTTCAAAGGCATTTGACAACCCATGCCACATAAAAGGGTTGGTATATAAAATGGAGGATGCTGGGACTAGATAAAAATGCTGTGTATTTGGGTATAGTATAATTGGCTTAGTGATAGAAAACAAGGGTGGTCAAATGGGCACATTCTCAGATTGGTTGATGTTACCAGTGGAGTGCCCCAGGGGTCAGTATTGGTGGTCCATTCTGTCTTTTTTTAATTATTTTTTATTAATGACCTGTATGGGTTTACACAGTCATTTCACACATATTTGCAGATGATACTAAGCTTGTGTAAAGTAAAATATGAGGAGGGGCTGAGGTTGATAGTTAGCATACGAGGGATTTGTGGAAGCTTGAGGAGTGGGGCAGAGCAATGGTTGATGAGGTTTAATGTAATAAATGTAAGTTATGCCCTTGGGCCCTGGAAACAAAAAGAACTAATTATGTTCTCTAAACGTCAATTACTTAGTAAAACTGACAGCTGGAAAAAGGACTTGGGGGTATGGTGGATGGTAAACTTAATTTTAGTGACCAGAGGCCAGCGTCGGCTGTTAAAGCAAATAAAATTATGGGATGTATCAAGAGAGGAATAGATTCTCATGATAAAGACATAGTTTTGCCCTTATACAAATCCTGGTCAGACCACACATGGAATATTGTGTACAGTTTTGGGCACAGGGTATAAAAAGGATATAGAAGCGCTGGAGGACGGTGCAGAGAGAGGGCAACCAGGATTATTAGGGGAACGGGAGACTAGAATACACTGGACAGATTAAAAATTTGGGATTATTCAGTTTAGAACAAAGACGACTGAGGGGAGACCTCATTACAATTACAAATACCTGAACGGACAGTAACAAGGATCTCTCCAAAGATCTTTTTAATACTAGGTCCGTGACCAGGGCAGGGGATCCTATCTCCTCTAAGCGCTGAGAGAGGCGATTTACATCAACATAAGACAAAGGTTCTTTACTGTACGAGCAGTGAGACTATGGAACTCTCTCGCAGGAGGTTGTTATGGCGGACTCTATGTACATGTTCAAGAGAGGCCTGGATGCCTTTCTGGAGAGAAAAAATATCACGGGTTATGGGGATAAAACATTTATTTAATTCTTAAAGGTTGGACTTGATGGACTTGCGTCTTTTTCCAGCCTTATATACTATGATACTATGATACAGCACAATACAGGTAGTTTGACAACATTACATTACATATTGGAAAACAATTACAGTACAAAAATACAATAGTGTGTTATAGGTGAGTTAGCAGAGCTGAGAGTGTCATTGTGTGTTATATCCATCTCATGGATCCCATCAACTCTCATCTCTGATCTGTCTCATCTCTCTTTCTATTTGTCAGATACAAGAACAATCTATTTGTCAGATACAAGAACAATGTTCAGAAGCTAAACGAAAGTGTATATAAACCTGTACCCTGATGATCTAACCACATTATCATCACACAGAACTAGAGGAATCATGAAGGGTCTGGTTAGAGACTCCCTGTCTACGCTCTTGAATTTTACACTAACCATCATTGAGTGATATGAGCTAAAACATCAATAAAACTGAGTAAAATTGTAAAGTAAGGAGTTAAAATTATCTTTATTTTGTTAACATCACTATTTTTGTGAATTTTCTTTCCTGGGCAAAAGAGGCAAAATGAGAAGATGCACTGGGTGAGACCACATGGCTGTAATTGCTACTTCTGTAATTACTTGAGCCAACAATCATCATGTTATTTACCTTATTAATTTACAATTAATACTATAAAAAAGAAAACAATTGCAGCACTGCTGTTTGTTGTCTGTCCCACTTGGAAAACCTGATTTAAAAAAAGCAATCAAAAAGTCATAAGTCTGCAATAATACTGCAGGTAATCTCTCCTATGGATATGATGTAAGAAACAAAACTTCTGTGTTTTTCTATACCTTAGAAATAGCTACTACAAGTTAATCAATTAAATAGATGTGCTCCAAAATGGAACTATTAAACACTTCAATTTGTCCAACAAAAAACAAGCTCTTATACAGCTACCAATACAAAGAGCGAAGCACTGTGTGGCACTACTTTGATTTTATGGCACATGTAAATGTTGTTGTTTTCATATACTGTAGGTCGCCAAACTGTATATATTGGAAATATGATGGTGCTCTTGTTCTTTTAAAACAAGTAAATAGTCCCAATAGAAATACGAATAATAGTAGAACGGCACTCACAAAGTTATTCCTTCTTAATCGCTTTATTGCTGTATACTCACAAAAGTTTTACAACGAACAAGTCCATGTTAGTGAGGGAGAGATGTAGAGACTAATGGCGCTGTAGAGACTCAAGCTTGTGGCGCTTCATCTGGCTTGCTTGTACAACACATAACACATTGTAGCTATTTAAACCGTTTATTGGCCCACCCCTTCCCTTCATTCGTATTTCGATTGGTGCTGAGCAGCACCCTACTATTGGTTCATTATGCTGCTCCTCTAGTATTTGACAAGTCCCTGCACAAATTGTACTTTTGCCAGGTGATTACTCACGTGTGAACCGTCAATCGCTTGCCTTTGGATCCACATCTGAAACTTACGCTGGTGGGAGTCTCACGCCCATCGGAAGTGTGGCGTGTCGTACCATGGAAACCACGATACAAATAGGTAAGTACGGTTTTTGCAATGGTTTTGACGTGATCAGGACTGTATCGGAGATGTCCCACCAATTGGCTGTATGGAAAGGCTCTTTTTTTGTATTGTGCATGATAACTCTGATAATGCAATGCAATAGTGCAATCTTAGCTGTACTTTTTTGGAACACTTTGGTCTCCAATTTACCTTCTTTTTCTTCCACTCCCACATCTAAAAACTCTAAACGGCCACCCTTAAAGCACATTTTAATTGTGATTTGCGTATTCAAGTATTTTACCATATCTTGGAATTGTTGGTCGGAGCCTCTCCAAACTATGAAGACATCGTCCACATTGTGTTTGTACACATGGATTTTAATCAAATATGGATTTTTTTCGGAAAATATATATTTATCTACAAATATGGTCAGAAAGGGGTTATCATAAGTACAGGAGACAGGTGTCCCCAAAGCTGAACCCTCTTTCTGGTCATACCATACATTATTATGTCGGAATGAATAATGTATAAATTCTAAAGCCTCACAAACAAATTTGTGTATATTTTTCTTTGTGGAAGTGTGGCGTGTCGTACCATGGAAACCACGATACAAATAGGTAAGTACGGTGCAATGGTTTTGACTTGATCAGTACTGTTTATACGAGATGTCCTCACAAATTGCTGTATGGAAAGGCTCTTTTTTTGTATTGTGCATGATAACTCTGATAATGCAATGCAATAGTGCAATCTTAGCTGTACTTTTTTGGAACACTTTGGTCTCCAATTTACCTTCTTTTTCTTCCACTCCCACATCTAAAAACTCTTTTTCTTTGTGAGAGTAAGTATATTTCGAATAGCTTCAACTCCTGCGCTGTGTGGAATTCTGGTATATAAATTTTCAACGTCTATAGACATTAGACAATCCCCAGGTTGCCATTGTAGGTTATGTACAATATCAAGAAAATCATTGGTATCTTTTATGTAAGACTGAATGTTTAGTAGAGCTGGTCTTAAGAGCCAGTCTGGGAACGTGAAGTGAAAAGAGATCAACATACTTGGGCAATGTAGGCACAATCCTCTGTAGTCAAATCATGCACATTCAAGCCTAGGCAGAAGACTGGGGTATTCTGACAGTGGACACTATGGAACAGTTTCAGCTCTTCTGAGGCCCAGCAGTTGTCAGGTCAGGAGAGGGTGGGTACTAGAGTGAGCCCTAATAGAAAGCCTACATCAATATCTGACAGCTGATTAAAACCAAAAGAACAAAACAAAATCGTAGTACAAAGAATATTCAGAGTACAAAAAAGTTTACAGCCAGATGGCAGCACAGTACAGAATCAGAAGGCAAGGCATGTTCAGAAAACAAAGTAGAATTTAGAATCAGGAAGAATCAACGCACACAGGTAGGTAAAACTAAAACCTGTCAGGGAATCCTAGTCTCCAGGAAGCTCTTTAGGTGACTAATGACCTGATTGAGAGGCATCTGAGCCTCAGTGTTTTAACACTAATTTAACTTTCAGCCCTGAAGAAACACTGCAGAGATGCACATTTTCCCTTATGTCTCTGCCCACAGCCTTAGCATGAGACACTTGTTGCAGCTCCTGCTTCATTGCAGAAAAGACAGGGAAGCTACATACAGGTGGGGTCACCCCTTCTACCTAATAGTTTGCTACAATGGTGATACATATTTTCTAAGAAAGTTGGATGACCTCCCTGAGGTTTTCCATTTTCTGAACATTGGGGGTCATTTACTAAGGGCCCGATTTGCATTTTCCTGACGTGTTACCCGAATATTTCCGATTTGCGCAGATTGTACCTGAATTGCCCCGGGATTTTGGCGCACGCGATCGGATTGTGGCGCATCGGCACTGGCATGCACGTGACGGAAATCGGGGGGCGTGGCCGAACGAAAACCCGACGGATTCGGAAAAACCGCCGCATTTAAGAAAAAAAATGTGTCGCGAAAATTACACTTACCTTCACCAGGTATAGGCCGGTGAATTTCAGGGCATTCCAGCACGCCTCCGGGGAACTTCAGCGGAACTACCTTAGTGAATCCCGGCCGGACCCGAATCCACCGCAGAGAACGCGCCGCTGGATCGCGAACGGACCGGGTAAGTAAATCTGCCCCATTGTCTTCAGTCGACATTCTTAATTGGCTTGCCATGGACCTGCCTCGAAGGATCCGGCAGCTTGCAAGTCATTGCGCCACTTCAACGTCCAGAAGGCATTACATAACCAAAGAATCTCCACCACCTGCCCTCCCTTCACAGTTCTTGGAGGATGTCCTTTTAGGCCCGGACAGTGCTTGACAGTCACTCTGTGTCTCATACCCACATTCTGCAGGTAAAAGGCACCGGGTGCTTATGGTGCTTTGCATTATGACCGTGATGGCGAACCTTTGAGGCACAGAGTGCCCAAAATACAACGAAAATCCCTTATTTACCGTGTTGAATGCCAACATGGAATTTTAAACACCTTTAAGGACCCTCGCCCTTTCTTTTGTTTCTATAACTTTTTATTTTTACGTACAGAGCTGTGCGACAGCTGTTTTCTGCGTAACAAGTTGCACTTCATAGTGATGGTATTTATTATTCCATGCCGTGTACTGGGAAGCGGGGAAAAAATTCAAAATGCAGTGAAAATGGGAAAAAAACGCATTTGCCCCCTTTTCTTTTGGGCTTGAATTTTACGGCTTTCACTGTGCACCCAAATGACATTTCTACTATATTCTTTGGGTTGGTGCGATCACGGGGATACCAAAATGACATGCAGCAAAGACTTACTGGCTATTGAGAGGGTTCAGCCCATGAGCCCTCTCCATGCACCCGCGGCCGACCCGTAACGTGCAGTTACATCACGGGTCGTGAAAGGGTTAAGCAGTAACTTGTCTATCCGCAAGCCACCAGTACCCGGTGGTGCCTATGCAAAATTTATATGTACACCTTGGTGCGCTACTTGGCCCTAATCCAGTTACAGAACCTTCAAGTGTGCAGTGTCTCCTCATTGCTTCTCTGGTTCATAGCTCCCCCTTTACAGTCATGGCCAAAAGTTTTGAGAATGATACAAATGTTCATTTTTACCTGCATCAGGTTTTATAATGGCAATTTGCATGTACTCCAGAACATTATAAAGAGTGATCAGCTTAACAGCAATTAATTGCAAAGTCAATATTTACCTAGAAAATAAACTTTCAACTTCATTGCAGGCCTGCTTTAAAAGGAGCTGCTAACATCATTTCAGTAATTGCTCCATTAACACAGGTGTGGGTGTTGCTGAGGACAGGGCTGGAGATCAATCTGCATGATTTAAGTAAGAATCACACCACTGGACACTTTAAAAGGCGGCTGGTGTTTGGCATCATTTTTTCTCTTCTGTTGACCAGGGTGGTATCTCTAACACGAGCACGTCATCATGCAACTGTACAAAACTGGCCTAACAGGAAAGAGTTAGCAGCTAGAAAGATTGCACCTCAGTCACACAATCTATTCGATCTATCAAGAATTCAAGGAGAAAGGTCCATTGTTGCAAAAAGGCTCCAGGGCGCCCCCAAGAAGGACCAGCAAGGCCAGGACCATCTCTTAAAAGTGTTTCAGCTTCGGGATCGGTGTACCAGCAGTGCAGGCTTGGTCAGGAATGGCAGCAGGCAGGTGTGAGTGCAATCTGCACGCAATGTGAGGCGGAGACTCTTGAGCAAGGCCTGCGTGTCAAGGAGGGGCAGCAAAGAAGTCCCTTCTCTTCAGAAAAAACCATCAGGTACAGACTGAATACTTGCAAAAAGGTACAGGGAGGGGATGTGAGGACCTGGGGTGGTAAAGTCATCTATCTGATGAATCCCCTTTACATTGTTTGGGAACATCTGGAAAACAGTTTTGCGGAGAAGACAAGGGTGGCGATACCACCAGTCTTGTCTCATGCCAATGTAATAAGCATCTGCAACCATTCATGTGTGGGGTTGCTTCTCAGCCAAGGGAATCAGCTTTCTCACAGTCGTCTTGCCAAAAACACATACCATGAATAAAGAATAGTACCAGAATGTCCTCCAAGAGCAACCTTCTCAACCGTCCGAGAGCAGTTTGGTGATCAAAACAAGCTTTTCCAGCATGATGGAGCACCTTGCCATAAAGCAAAGTGATAACTAAATGGATCAGGGAACAAAACATAGAGATTTTGGGTCATGGCCTGGAAACTCCCCAGATCTAATCCCATTGAGAATTTGGATAACAACAAAGAGACTAGTGGACAAACAAAAGCAAACAAATTGTCACAAAATGCAAGCATTGATGTGCAAGAATGGACTGCTATCATCGGATTTGGTCCAGAAGTTGATTGAGAACTGCCAGGGAGAATTGCAGAGGTCCTGAAGAATGAAGAAGAAGGGTCAACACTGCAAATATTGACTTGCTGCAACAGATCATGTGAAAATATAATATTTGTGTCATTCTCAAAACTTATGGCCATGACTGTACATGTTATTTTTGATACTAGGTATAAATTAAAGTCCTGTGCCCATTTTCCAAGTTTACAATCTTGTTTTCTTATCATGCCATCCAGGGTGTGAGGACCTCACTTTTTAAACTGCAGAGTTTAAACTGTTTTGGCAGGAGTTGCAGATATTGGAGACTCAACTAAGTTGGACCCACCCCTCTTCCTTCTTCACCATTATGATATCTCGACACAGGCTTAAAAATGCTCTCTCTTGCGCTTCTTAATTATTGCTGCTCAGTTTTTTATTCCAATTTTGTGGAAGCCGACAATAGCCATGTGGATTGCCAAGGTAAACAATATCAAGCATATGGAGGACCTTACCTCATCACTTCACGGCACATATGTCAAGTACCACAACACTTGGCAACTCTGGCTTTGTTTTCAGAAGTCTGCCAATTATAAATGAGGACTCTGAGATTCTGAGGGGGTCACTGCCTCCCTTTTCCCCCTACCCAACCCAGACTGATTGCCCCTATACCATCCCTTTTCTTTTCCACTTTTCCCTATTTTTACCCCACTTCCACCTTCCTCATTTTCTTTTTGTATTATTCCTTCTTTGTATCTTTGTGAAAGGCCATTTGTGAGGACCCTGAGGGGTCAGTAGGCTTTTCTACTGCCCCATCCTTTGTAAAACATAACATAATAGGTTGATAGCAGGGTGAACTTTGAAAATGAGCTTTTTATTACCATGCTTAATATGTTTGTACATAGGGGCACATATACTAATTTTGCATTTTACTAATTTTGCATGTAAAATTAGGACTTTGCATGTAAACTTTGGTGCACGGTCCGACTGAGCACCTTAATTTGTGTTGCATGTAGACTGGTTGTCAGGGGTGCGCCTGTGACCCATGTTCCGGGTTGCAGGCACACCCGTGTGCCTCTCTGTACCCCGTTTTGCCAGCAGCAATTCCACCTACTCAGCTATACTCCAGCGATGATCTCCTTGCTCCAGCACGCCTGTCCCCACCTCCTAGGGCACACGCCCCGGCCGTCTGCACTTTGAAGGGCTAGCACACCTCTAATTGGCACTGGCCAATTGACAAGCTATAAATGGCCAGCCTCTTCCCGTGACCCCTTCAGAATCTTTGTGCCTCATAGCCTTAGAGAAAGCTTTCTCCCTGTGCCTTGCGACTGTTCCTGACTATTACCTGTATGCCATAAAAAAAGCAAGTTATAAAAAAAAAAAAAGATTATTTACAATCCAAAAAGTAATCCAAACAAAATGTTTTAGTCTGTAACTCAGACCTTCCTCGGTTACAAATTGCCATGAAAGCAGAAAGGACGGAAATGGCTTTGCCTAGACAGTGAGGCTTAAGCGCCAAGAGAAAAAGAGTTGCCGCCACATGTGTATGAGCCATCAATGGCAATCCATAATTGACAAAGGTATATAGGTTTGAAAAACCCGGGTTGGTATAAGACGCGCTGCCCCAATTAGGTTATGACACAAATAGCGGGATTCAAGGTGATGTTTATTTGAATGATAAAAGAACTACGCGTTTCGGGGGTGGTCTACCCCCTTCCTCACTTCGCGCCAAAACCAGGCATTCAGCTTTCACCACGGACCAATAGTTCTGTGCCTACCCTGGGTTACAATATCGCACCCCGGCGCTCAAGTATTTGTCACGGACCTGAGGAAGGGGGTAGACCACCCCCGAAACGCGTAGTCCTTTTATCATTCAAATAAACATCACCTTGAATCCCGCTATTTGTGTCATAACCTAATTGGGGCAGCGCGTCTTATACCAACCCGGGTTTTTCAAACCTATATACCTTTGTTGATTTCCTATCCGGCACTACCTCTGTACCGGACTCCGGGCAGACGCAGCACATCCCTCCAACGAACATCGGATATCAGATGGTACAACAAGTATCTGCTCTAGACGCTTAAGACACAAGGTGTCCACAGGTGAGCAGATACCCTTAACACTTCACCTTTCTCTTAAGTGACCTATTGCACTAGGGGCGCCGCCTGTGTCTCTTTTTATTTTTCAATCCATAATTGAGAAAGGTTTGGGTTACAGGCGGAATCATTTTGCTCGTATTACTTTTTGGATTGTAAATAATCTTAACAATTTAACAATAAAATAAACAATTGATTTCAACTGATATTTCTGAGTGCCTAATTTGCCTTTTGAATTTACTAAGGGATGGTTCCCCTACTTGTGCACCATACATGAAATAATCTGTGTATGGTGCTGTATTCCACGTGTCATCAGTGATTGACAGCCTCCAAAAAGCAGCCAATGGAGTTCATATAGAACTAATTGTCTGTGTAGTAAAACATTCATGAAGTGGAAAACTGCAACCCACTTCTGGGCATCCATATTAAGACTACATCAGGTCAATGGAGATTTGACATGTAACCCTGTAGTGCAGCATAAGATAACTTGAACGATCTAATCGACTGAAGAAGACAATAGATCAGCTGGGGTCACAATTTTAAGCTTGTGCTGGTTTTCTTACAAAACTGTCAGGCAATGGTGTTTAGTGGGTGAAGCAAGGCAAATACAGGATAAATGGTGGAAATTCTTGCAGATAAACGCAGATTTTGTTGCATCGTGCTGATAGTAGAATCAGAATTCAATCAGAATTCATTACAAAAATGTAATCTCCATGGAAGGAGTGGAATACATTTTGAATTCCTTATATCTTAGTATTTACCAAATTCGTCATATACATGGGCAACAAAAAAGTATGCATTCCACATGAAAGCTTACAATACATACAAAGAATTGATCTAAAACTTAACTTTTACTGAAAAATCTCATAATATATACCAACGTAGTATGATACAAAATAGCTGCTGATATGTAGAATCCTTGGTACATGAACCCCATTTAGGAGAAAAATAGACAAGTGCAAAACATGAGCTGGGTGGCCTAAATGTATAAGGTTTCACGTAACAGAATAAAGGCACTAGGCTCACCTTGGATGCTCAGCAGCATATGTCATCAAAACACACTATCCGTCCTCCTTGAGCCCGACGTGGGTTAGTCGTTCTTGTCTTAGGCGGAGAAGCAAACTCAGAGTGTCGTCCCGAAAGAAGACCACCTCGTGTGGTTTAAAGAGTGGCACGGATAGGGACTACGAGCAGGGTAAGGTAGGACTTAGGATGTCAAGAATGTGGCAAGTGACAATGTACTCTCCCGATACACCTACGTCCAACTTCTCTGATACCCTGACAAACCTATCATAGGGATGTGTGGTCCTAATCGCATACCCCCGACAGGAACCTTATCCCTGGCTGGATTAGCCCTATAACAAGCCACACACCCGAGTGGTCAGCCAAAAGAATCAAAAGGAGAATGAGCGTCTGGTTATGCGGTTATGACAGGTCCTTAGTCCTACAACATTAGATACACGTCATAGGGAGAAGGCAACCAAATCCCGAAAAGGACCTGGTCACTCTTTCCTGGGCTCATCAGGGGGGAAAGAGGAAAAGGCGGTTGGGTCGCGCCAAAAGGTCCCTAGTAAGACAACAACCATTACAACTCGTTCAATCAACGTAGCAACAAAGGGTGGTGTTGCTCCATTTACAATGTGACGTATTGATTAGTCTTACTGTACTCTAGGTTGAGAAAACAAGGGTAGGGAGTTTAGACTGTCCCTATGGAAAAAAAAGGAGGAGTTTGGTAAATTTCATTGTCAAAAGAATGTTATGTGGCCCAAAAACAAAAGTTGAACACAGGCGGCCCAACCACCATGCTGTTGTGTGTACCGTGGTTTAGCTCCGTGCTGGCAACCCCTTTAGAGCCCGCGTGCCCCCACTGCCCACCCCCCACACCTAATCCTTCTCGCAAGGCCGTACAGTACGGCAATTGAACCTGAAAACTGACGGTTAGTTTAGCCCAATAAAATGATACATTCCCAATCAGAGGACAGCTCCCTCCCATTTGTTTAGCGCATTTCAAAACTCCTATACAGGCATCCCGGGTCTAATACAAGATAGGGCTGGCGGTTTGTTTTCTTATAAGTGAATTGTATGTAAGCGAAAAGGTCTTATATTATCTCTTGATGGGACCCCACGTTCCTACTGCCATTTGTGCTTGCTCAACGGTTGGTGAGTGCCCCTCTTGTTCCCGCGTTTTTCTCTTTTTCGTTGTTGCCGCCATTTGCTGAATGGTTATCTTCTATTGGTGGTTGCTTTTGTTGTTCCTCCCCCATATTTAGGTTTGCCTTGTACACCGCACGAAGAATTTACTCAAATCCTTAATGCCCTCTTCGTACAGTATCATCAGGATCAGCGGCGTTGGGGACCTATAGCTAAATTTTGCATCCGAGTACGCTTCACAGCATTTGGTTACAGTGTGGGCAGAGGGGTCGTCTGTCACATGGGTTGTCTGTTACCTCTTCTTCCTAGTCGGGTGTGTATTAAGTACGGGGAACGCCTTTAATTGTTTACTTCGTGGACAGGAGGAAGACACCGGCAGCCGTCCTATACCCCTGAAACGCCACTTTTACACATTTTACATCATATAAAAGAGAAAGTTAATAAAATATAACCGTTATCCAAAACGGTCACGCAGTCCTCAAATTGTAGCAATGAAAACAACGGCTCAATACGAAAAAAATCACACCCTCCCCGGTCCGTCCGCTATTATTAGCGTCACACGATGGCGAAACTATTTTCTTTTGCGTACACTGTTTTAATATTGAAAAAAGTATTACACACAATAAAACTTACAAATCTGGTATCACTGTGATAAGGACCAACCAAAGAATAAAGGAGAGAAATGATTAGAGCGCACAGCGAAGGTATTAAAAATCTACAGCGTCCCAGTACAAACCTGGAGATAAAAAAAACTGCAGCCTTTCACCGCAAACACTCAGCCCTCACACAGGTAGATATCTAATGAAATAGAAATATATAATATAACATGTATATACAATAAAAATACAGATATTACTTGCTCTGGTTGGTTGTCCAAGGGGTACATCAGGTGTCTGGTGTTCCAGGGAGGGGGGGGGGGATTTTGGTAGGGTAGATGGGCAGAGGTGGGTAGGCCAGTAGAGCTGCGGGGGGGGGGGGGGGTAGGAATGCAGCATGAGATCTGGGCAGTGGATTTATGAGGCACGAGTTACAAGGGGAGGGGGGTGATTGTGAGTATGTGGGGGTGTGGTGGGGAGGGTGAGGGGTGATGGGAAGGTTACAGTGAACGGAGAAGTACGTGAGGGGGGGGGGGTTTTTGTGGTGGGAGCGAGGGAGCGGCGGAGTTCAAAGTAAGGCTTCAATTGCAGTAGAGGGCGGGGCAGGAGAGCGGTAATATTCTGGGGCAGAAGGCTGTGGGGTCTAGCGGTCCGCCCGAAGTTAAGGGCGGGGGTGATTTTTTTTCTTTTTTTTTTGGGAGAAAGGTACACTACGGAAAAAAAAAAGCAGGTACAAAGGTGGTTCGCGTTCGAGCGAGTTTGGGCCGAGAGGTGGGGCATCGGGTTTTAGTCTAAGCAGGGTCGCCATTCCGCCTGGCGGTGGTTTGGACTGGATTGCAGTAACGCGATAGAGGCCGGGTATGTTGGGGTTGTCTCTCGGTCACTTGCGAGGCGCCGTTTAGGGGACGGGGCGAGAAAAGCGGCCGTGCACAAAGCGTCTCCATACGGCTTCTTTGTTACTGAACACAGGTAAGATGCCAGCACTGGCAGCATAAGACATATTACTGCTGCCAGAGCTGGGACGCTTACCGTCTGGCGCTGCCGTTATCAATGTGACAGAGCAGGCGGTGTCAGTGACCCTGTTGTACGATTTTAGGCCGCCTCTGAGCGCAGGTCGATACTGATTAAACCTGGTTAAATCCAATGACCCGCGTGCTAGCCCGTGAGGGGGCATCTGCGAGCACCTCTAGGCCGAGCGCGCCATAAAGGTCGCCCATCGTAGAGTTAGAATTTAAGTACGGTCATAAATTGTTCAAGGTAGGGTGTAGGGAGAGCCCCGTTGCGCATGCCGTGCAGGACCAGTGGGGTCTGTGTGACTGAAGGTTCCACTTGCCCAGAATTTTTCATACCGCGCCACTGCATCCTATAACAGCCAGCCCCGACGCTCCGGCGGGCAAGTAATGAATGCGTGTGTGCGCACGGCAGACCCTGTCCGTGCACTGGCAGTGCAACATACCGCATCAATCGTGCGCCTATTCTGTCGCACGGGGCCGGCGGCCAGCCCCCCGCGAACCACGGGCACTGCGCCCGACACCGGCACCACGTGAACGCGTGCCTAAACGCCACCTCCTTTTCCGTAAAATTCTATTTGCGCCACGTTTCCCTCGCACCACCCTGTCCACTCACTCTCTCTCTGACTAATCCGCCCGTAGCGCACGGACCGGTAAAAAATCTCCTTTAGGCTTCCACTCTTACCATCCATGCTCCAGGACTTCTACTAGTGCATCCCCCCCCTCAGTCTGGAAGCTTTAACCAAACTGTAGGCAGAACTGTCCACACACTTTCAGCACAAAAAAGGAACAGAATAAAACCTTTCTGGATGGAAATCCACCTACTACACACCTCCCACCACTATTTGCGCTCAATACTGATCTTTATCTATAGACTAGATTACAAATCTCAAGACCGGGTATTGCACCTCGCTTCAAAGACAACAGTAGTTTGTACGATGTCTATATTGGACCTTCTTGATTTTCTTAATGTATGTGACCCCTTATTAGACTACATCAATTAGTAGTTGATTGTGTTGTCCTCTTAATCGTTCTCGTCATTACTGTATCAGTGACCCCGGTTGCCTTTACACTCATCCTAGACTTCGTGGTGCTCTATACAACGCTTTGAAATTGTTAACGCAGGGGATATTCCACATGTCACCCGCATCGCAAGAGGGAGAGGGGGGACACAAAAACTCCTTCTGGGTCTCCCGCGTGCATTCCGCAAGCACAATGAACGAGCGAGTCTACAACTTCTCTTCCACTTTCCAGATTATCACTGCCTCATGCAGGGACCTATCGCTATAATACTAAGGAGCATCCTCCTTGCCAACTAACCGCTCTCATCACAGTACCCACAAGAGCTTTTGGTGTCTTTCACTGATGGTACTTTTACACTACATCCCGATGTGATGCAGATTGATATTTGGGTATAGCGAATAACTAAATCTATATCTAGCTCTCTAAATATATATATAATATCTCTCTCTATGTGTCTGGAGAGTCCAAAAAACAAGCCTGGTGACATCATCCCATAAAGCAAAAAACCTACAATTTTACAGGTTGTATTTCTTCTTACCCCCGCGTGAGTAACACGGATAACAGCACATAACGTCTGAAGGAAAAAGAAGTTAGTAAAAAACAAGACCTAGTTACCTTAAGTCAACTTTGTGGAGAACAAGGAAAAAGGAAACACCCATAAACCCAATTTGTGAATGCCACTTCAGCAGAGGCAATCTGAAAATCTGGAGTGAAAGATGCGACACACGAGGCTTCCTGGGCTCATCAGGGGAAAATGCGGTTGCGCCAAAAAGTGTCCCTAGTAAGAACAACCATACAACATTGTTTCAATCAAAGCAACAAATGGGTGGTGTGATAAATTTACAATGTGAATATTGAGTAGTCTTACCTTTACTCTAGGTGAGAAACACAAGGGTAGACTGTCCCTATTGAAAAAAAGGGAGGAGTTTGGTAAATTTCATATGTCAAAGAATGTATAGGGGCCCAAAGTTGAACCATGAGCGCCCAAATGCTGTGTTCTTACCTTGGTCTAGATCAGTGATGGCGAACCTTTTAGAGACCGAGTGCCCAAACTGCAACCCAAAACCTAAGTCAAGGAAAATAAGCGTCTGGTATGTGGTTATGGACAGTCTATCGTCCTATAAACATTTGATACACGTCATAGGGATCAAGGCAACCAAAATCCCGACAGGACCTGTTTCACCCTTCCTGGGCTCATCAGGGGAAAATGCGGTTGCGCCAAAAAGTGTCCCTAGTAAGAACAACCATACAACATTGTTTCAATCAAAGCAACAAATGGGTGGTGTGATAAATTTACAAATGTGAATATTGAGTAGTCCCACCTTTACTCTAGGTGAGAAACACAAGGGTAGACTGTCCCTATTGAAAAAAAGGGAGGAGTTTGGTAAATTTCATATGTCAAAGAATGTATAGGGGCCCAAAGTTGAACCATGTGTTCTTACCTTGGTCTAGATTATAAGTGCGGACTAATGGTCAGGTTGGGGCTGTGGGGGCCCAGTTGCAGCAGCCTTGCAGGACCAGTGGGTCTGTGTGTGAGGTTCCACTGCACAGATTAAATAACGCGCCCTGCACTATACAGCCACGCCCCCGACGCTCCGCCGGGCGTGCGCATGCGTGTGTGCGCACAGGCATGACATGTCCGTGCCTGGTCGCCCGCACCTCCGAATCAATCCGTGCGCCTATTCTGTCGCACGGGGAAGCGGCCAGCACGCGCGACCCGCGCATGCGCAGAGACACAAACAAGTGAAAGCTTGCTTAAAGCCCTCATTTCTGTAAAATGCTAATTTGAACGAAAAGTTTAAATCGCACATAACCTGTCCCCTCCATATATCTCTGAATTAATCAGCAAGTGCCGAGGCATGTGTAATCTCCTTTCTGCTTCATTCTCTTACCATCCACTTGTCTCCAGGACTTCTCCTGTGCATCCCCCATACTCTGGAACTCTCTACCAAAATGTGTCAGACTGTCCCACACCTTTCAATCCTTCAAACTTAACCTAAAAAACCTTTCTGTATAGGATCCCCTACTACACTTAATAACCCCACTATTATGCTGTCTCATCTACTGTCTTCATCTTTTAACCTAGATTATAAGTCTTCACAGACAGGGTCTTCCCTCCACTTATTCCAGATAACAGTAGTTTTTGTGTTGTCTATATTTGAATCTGTTCTTGTCTTAATGTATGTGACCCCTCTTATTGAATGTACATCATCATAGTAGTTTTTGTGTTGTCTATATTTGAATCTGTTCTTGTCTTAATGTATGTGACCCCTCTTATTGAATTTACATCATCATAGAATTAATTGTGATCTATAAATAAATGATATTTCTATTGTTAAAGGGGTATTCACATGTCACATAGCTATGTCCAGATGGGGGCCCTACTTCTGGGATCTACAGCTTGCTCAATAACAATGAAGAGATGTCTACAAATTCTCCTTCCATTTTCAGTTATCACTTGCCTCAGTTGATGGACTATTTAGCTATACACTAGTAGATTCCTACATATGACATACACGCTCATCTTTACAGTACACAAAGTATTTTGGTTGTTTTTCCTGTTGTTGTATATTTTTTAAATTAATCCTGTGATGATAGATATATTTATTTATTGTAAAAAAAAAACACGATAAACCGCCATTAATGCACAACATACACTTTTTAAAGTTGTCATTTATTATACCACAGCTGGTAAACGAGACTCATGCACCATAACTTAGAAGGTACAAAGAATTAATGAAGTCACAACAGACATGTTACCTTTAAGTCAATTTTTGTGATACAGGAAAATGACCCCATAACCCAATGCTGATGCCACTCTCAGCAGGCAACTCTGAATCTGGTGAAGAAGCCACACAGAAATAATAATGGGAGTGTCATATTATGTAGATTTATGGGGGAATATGTCATTAAAGACAGAAGGGACTTGGATTTATGTTACCTTAATGTCTGCATCTATGTCCCAAATGTCTCACACCCATATACCAGCTGGGGCAGTCTATCAAACCCAATCTGCAGCTGTGACATAAATTAACTGTTCCACTGCCTGAGGGAGTATGTTCAGACCAATTGTTTTGAGTGCGATAATTAAAAGACTTAACCATTGGATTTATAAACCATCCTACATTATAACATTGAAGAGTTTCAGAACCATCTATTTAAAGTTGACTTAAAGGAAATCTACCATCAAAGTCAAGCATGATAAACCAGAGACATATACCCATAGATCCAGGCACAACCACTGACTGTGGTAATCTTCTTATATTTGTTATCAATGCCCACTTCTAAAATAGCTTTGAGTAAGCAAGACTAGAAGATCCACACACTGGCGCAACTACACTTTAGAAGTGTCTTTATTAGGAATGAACTACGCGTTTCGGCGCTGGACCAGCGCCTTCAACAGGTTCAGAAGACAAGATAAAATACAGAGTAACAATCAGGGCTGAATTATAGAAAACAAATCTGGGAGCCTCATTATCAAGAAAGAGAAATACGTCATGGATGAGATAATGGATTGATAGGAGGATGCAGCTGTCCATCAATGACAGTGCCGGTGTTTAGAATAGATTAAAAGATTGATACAAAAATATATAAATAACATAAATAATGAATAAATAATTCACATAGTTAATATGAATGTACAAATATAAAAAGGTAAAAAGTGACAGGTTTTATGTATAATAAATATACATTAGGACATGTTTGTATGAGGCGCGCTGTATGGAATGAATGTTGGCTGCGCTGTCCTGTATGAGAAGAAAGTAGCTGTCGGCTAAAGGAGTTCATTGTCCTTATATGCATTTCCATTGTGGTTTGGTTAGGAGCTGGGGGTACCAGTGGTGAATTTGCGTGGAATCTCGATTTATGGCTGTGAAGAGTAGTATACCTTGGAGCGTGGTCATGGTAACCAGACGCTTGGTGAGGAGTTTCTATGGAAGCCGAACTAAGGCAAAAAAGGATTCTGTTCGTTGTGCCGGGCGGGCACAGATAGAAAGCGGGGTATTCGTTATGTTTAGAGGGGTTATTTGTATTTATATACGTTATCCAATGTGGTAGGGTTAGGAGCTGGGGGTACCAGTGGTAATTGGCATGCAGTCTCAATTTGTCGCTGTGAAGAGTAGTATGCCTAGGAGCGCCGCTAGTAGTCATGGTAACCGGACGCTTAATGAAGACTCCTGGTGATCGGGCGCTTAGTGAGGAGTTTCTACGGAGGCTTTAAAGGAAACCTACCATTTAATTTCATGTATTATGAACCAAACATACCTTGTGAATGCTGTAACTACACTGATGCAGGATCATATCTTGGTTAACCCCTGAGCTGAGTTGTTTTGATGAAAAAAATAATTCAGGACCTTGGGAAAGCTGTATCCGTCTGGCTGCCTACATGAACACATTACACACTGAGCTTTTCATTAGACATGGAGGTTAGTCAAGACATGACTAATCAACCTGAGCTTGCTGGAGGATGGTGCAGCAATTGATTATTCTGCCTTCAGGCAATTTAGGGCTTACATAATCCTCTGGTGCAGTGAATAATTTGTGTGCTAGGAGAAGCACGGAGCCAGCCATTGAAGGGAGACAGCTTCATTATTATAATTTTACAATTGTTTTATCAGCAAAACCACTCAGCACAGGGATTAACCAAGATATGATCCTGCATCAGCAGCCTCAATGTATATTTGCTTCATAATGCATCAAATCAAATGGTAGGTTTTCTTTAAAATGTATGCTAATGAGTCTGAAGGGGTGTTTCCAGAGCCCCTAAGTCATGTCTTTGCACTAGTTGATAAAATGAGCAGGACAGGTGAAGTGGGAGAATCATACATATTCTGCTCAATGTAACAGCCTGTGACACTGCAGCCCTGAGGAGCTCTAGAAACACCCCCAGAGCCACTCAGACTCATTAGCATAACTGTACATAACTTGTAAAAGTTGATTTTAGAAGGAAGGAGGCCATGGGTAACAAATATAAAAAGATTACCACAGACACAGTGCCTGGGTCTTTAAGTAAGTATCCCCGGTTTATTCTTGATTTTCATGGTACATTTTATGCTTGATTTTCATGGTACATTTTCTTTAAACATTACTCAGAATATCAGTCCACATCCCATGCAGATGCTAGGCACACAGACATATATAAAGATTTTTTTGTATATCAGTTTGCCACTATTTCCTACATTGTGACTTGAACTGAAAAGTGATGGCAAGGTATTACTATACAGTATGGTTACAAGCAGCTGCAGGTAAACTTACTGCATTATCATTACTCAAAATTCTGACCATTCAATAGTTTCAGAGCGAAAATACCAATTTATTTTCCATTTATCAAATAAATACCTCTTTATATAATACCATAATACACCGAAGTAGTATACAGATCATGGGGTACATATACAGATACAGACAAAATAAGACATTGCATAGTAATAACATGGTCAGATGAAACAACAGGAATCAGGACTCTGCTTGCAATCTATGAAGTACCTAGTTTTTATGTACCAGGCAGTCCCCCAGTTACGCACAGGACAGGTTCTGTAGGTTTGTTATTAAGCTGAATATGTATGAAAGTCGGAACTGTATATTTTATCATTGTAACCACAGCCAATTTTTTTTTGGTTTCTGTGACAAGTGGATTTTAAAAATGTTGCATTGTCATAAGAACCAGGATTAACAATAAATCTTAATTGCAGACACCTGTGATAACTGTTATAGCTGTTTATTGTAGCCTAAGGCTAAAGTACAGTAAATTACCAATTTCCAAAGGTCCGTTTGTAACTATGGGTCGTCTGTAAGTCAGGTCTGTAAGTAGGGGACCGCCTGTATTGAACAAGTCTGGATCAAATTTCTAAATTTTAAAAAACTAGGTTTCTTTATATATGGAAAGATACCTAAAGTGATCATTTCAACTTGGAACAATAAAACCACTTTAGCAGTTCATCCATTAGACTTCAGCACAGAAACCACAGCAGAAACAGAATCCTATAGATGATTTCTATATAGTGGCTATTTCCTCGTAAGGTGCTTATATTCATAATGAAAATCTGACATTTCAGAAGGGGGCAGTGGAGAGGGCAGAAGGAGGGGCACCCGTTCGCTCTTCCATCACAATGACACACATGAGAGAATAAGACAGGACTCATTTAGACGTCTGGCTGGAATCACAACGTCCGCTTAGGGTGATCCTTTCTGAGTTCCTTCATTTCTACTCTGCTCACTGCCTGTGTGGAAATAGCACATACATCATGCCAAATTTTGCAGGAATCTGGAAAATGAAAAGCAGTGAGAATTTTGATGAACTTCTGAAAGCTCTTGGTAAGATTGGAAAATAATTTTGTAATTCATTTTAATTAATGGCTGATTTTTTTTTACATGATACGTGACTTTATTTGTTTTCACAGGATCCTTGACTAATATATGTATGTATCTCCACAGATAGCTTGGTAGCATGATACTTTCCTTCATTCAGTATACAAAATCTTAATTCTATCTATATCTCAAGGTTTTGCATACTGAATGCAGGGAAGTATCATGCTACCAAGCTATATGTGGGGAAACCTTTCTCATTTTTCCATTCAAACATATTCTAATTCACATACTATAGCAGTGTTCTTAATTAAGAATTTTATAGAATATTGAAGCAATGTGATCATTTGTATTATGTAAATATGTTTGACATTTCTTATTTTTATATTTCTTTGTACATATAGACATTTGCAGATGTAGTAATGCTGAGTTTGTCATAGTTTTATCACCTGACTGCAGGTAAATCTACTAAATTAGATATTCGATTAATGACTTTGCATAAAAAAGTGACAAATGGAGCTCTGTACCTACAAACCTTACATGTTCTTCCCATGTATGTGTTCTAAAAAGTTAATTAGAAAACAATATGATCATAACTGATTTTGTAATAAGGTAGGATCTACAGGTAGATTACCAAATCAACTAAGACAAAATGGCTACAAATATTGAATTAATTCTAATTGTAGCATTTTGATTGGATGGTGAACTTGGTATAGTAAAACTACTCTAGAAATGTTGAAGGAACACATACTGTATTTATAAGTCCTAATTAGTTTTTATAAATGTACATTGAGGAAAGGTCTGCCAATAGTAAATTTTAAAAATATACTAAATAACAAATGAATAAACATTATTTTATATACCAACACAAGGCAGATAGTGCTTGACAAATGCAATGCAAACGCCAGTACTGATTCATACAATAATATGTAAGAAGTGTTTGACTTCAATTATTTTAGAAGTAAATAAGAAAAAAAAAATACCTAATATTAAATGTAAATGAAAATTGTTTATTTCACATAGAGAAAATGTTGACATTTTACATTTTTACAGTATTTGCTCCTTGGGGAGCACAAGAATCTGGTCACAGACAGTATCTTGTGAGACCTACTTAGGCTGATGTAGGTATTGCACTAGAGAATTAAGCCTGTGAATAAGTTCTTGTCAGGCTGAGTATATGTCATGCCTTGTCATGCTGGCAATATTTTCAGCTGGAGATTTTTTTTATCACGAAAAACCTTTTGACTTAGTATGAAACTGTATTCACTTAGTGCCCATCCTAAGATCTCCACAGTCCCTTTGTTTCTGAATTGTCCATCTTTTAATGATTAAAATTTAATTTAAATGATTCATTGCTGGCTACAAATACTACAAAGCAAATTTAACTCTTCATGGTGGACTCCTGGAGTAACAAGCACACAAAACTGGTATATAGAAAACTATCAGTGCACTAAATGTGCCTGCTTGAATGCATAATCATTACAAAAACTAAACTAATACAAATTCATGCCAATATAATATGGCATGATATATATATATGATATAATAAATACAAAAACACATAAAAAAATGAAAGGAAAGAGATCCAAAATGAAAACCAGACTGACACAGGAAAATACAGATGTACTCCCACAAATGACTAATGTGGATATTCATGGAGGGCTAAATATAATACACAGTGAACATGTGTAAATACAAAAACAAGACGCAGATGGATTTGAGAAAATGGTATTCAAAACAACATTAAAAGTCCCAAAAATCAGAAACCAATTAAAAATACAATCCATACTGGACCCTAACCCAATTGAAGGCATTGGGACTCATGAAGCCCAGTATTTAAAAAAAAAACGCCTAAATGAAATGTACCACCCTCTACTATAAGCAATAATATACAATCAATGTAAAATAACAATTAATGAACGTTAAAATGTGCTACCAGAATGTGGTCATTCAGAACACGGTCACTATGTATGTGTGGAAATCCCACAATATAACGTTGTAGGCATTGTTTCATTAGACATTATGTGACAAATTAAAACTAATTTTCACACCCTTTTTGCAAGCACTATGAATTATTATATAAATATAAATAATTATTTGCAAGGTAAAATATCACAACATGTGACCATATGTAGCTGCCCATATAGATGTTCTATAATGGTGGTTGTCAAAAGACTAGTACAAATAATCATAATCGCCATTTCTTATTAGATCCATTCTAGAATAAAATGGTTTTATAAATCTTCTGCATGGCACTGCACCATTTTGGCTTCAGTTCAGCCAAGTGGCCCATTCATATTCATTTACGAAATCAATAAAGTGGAATCAGCTGTAATAACCATTGCACATTATAACCATTTACACTTGGCTCACTATTAGTGCAGATCAATATTACTGCAATATGAGACTATTTATTATTTTTACCTTTTACCCAAATTAAGTTAAACAATTTATTCAATTAGTCTTGTGAAAAGGTCATGTGTTCCTGCTGTGGATAAATTGGAACAGTTTAATACTTACATGTGATGTTGTATGATGATATAGGTGTAAATGCAATGCTCAGGAAGGTGGCAGTGGCTGCAGCATCAAAGCCTCACGTAGAGATCCGCCAGAATGGAGACCAGTTTTATATTAAGACATCTACCACAGTCAGAACCACAGAGATCCAATTCACAGTTGGAGAAGAATTTGATGAGGAGACTGTGGATGGCAGAAAATGCAAGGTAGATTATACTCTTCTGAAATGCATTAATGCAAAATCTACAGATACTGTACATGTTTGATTATTAACAGCCATATATACAGTATTATATACTAGTAGAACATATCAGGAATCAAGAGTCTAGTGCTAACCATGCAAGAAGAAGGGTGTAAATGTATGCAAAATAGTAGGTAAATAAGACTCTGAAAAAGGTAAAATATGTATATACATGGTATGATGACAACTGTCTTTAAGACGTTCACTTTAATCTTACGTGGACCCCACGGATCTCATAAACCTTACTTTCCACCTCTGTTCTGAAAAAAGTATTTACCCAATACTTATTTCTTAGACAATATACAAGAGTAGACATTAAAACATTGACTTTAAGTGATAGGAAACATAAAATCTCATTGTGGGTTCCGTTTCAGGAGCCTTAGGGCCCCATAAGTTGTCATTGGCCCAAGAGTATAAAGACCAGTACTATAAACATTTTATGTACTTATAAATCCTGCTACAGATTTTGTACTAGGTCTCAGTAGTTTCAGGTTACACCTCTTAATGCCATAATCCAATTTCTTAGGCCCACCCAGTCCCTAGCTTGCATTTTAAGAGACATGGTTTTTTCAACATCATATAACAGTAGAAAGCATATCCATGTACTGCTATTTAAAGAAATCTACTACTAATTGTTGTAACCACCAGTGCGTTGTAGAAGTTGAAATGCTTATTGCTGGCCTAGCGTTATAAGGTGTATTAGCCGTCTCATCATTTATAAATATGAGAAATTGTTAATGAACCTGGGGTGTCTCCAGGCTCCGGCATAATTTCTAACAGGCCCGTTACTTCCTCTGGCAACCCCCCCTCCTGCCGC
Organism: Engystomops pustulosus; assembly: GCA_019512145.1. NCBI lineage: Eukaryota > Metazoa > Chordata > Amphibia > Anura > Leptodactylidae > Engystomops > Engystomops pustulosus. Next base: position 76,033,523 of record CM033644.1, read on the forward strand.
CTCAGCAGTAGAGGGTAACGCATTCAGCAAGCTGACGTCATCCGAAAGGGAGGGCCAGAGGAGGCAGCAGTTGGATTAGAAGTGCTTCCGGGGCATAATGCTGGACATAAAGATAAGTAATGTGTATAACAGATGAGTCAGCTAATATACCTATTAAAAGTATACCAGCATTAAGCATTTGAACCTCTGCAATAGTGATCCTTTGTAGAGGTTAAATTTACTGTGCCACAATTTTGGAGCAATTGCATAATTTTTGTTCAAAAGGTTTTTCATTCTGAGTCTAGTTCTATTATGTCATACTGGTAAGAAAAGTGTCTAATACCCTTAATAGATGTGGCCCAAGGCATTTCGGATGTTTTTTGGTGTAAATGACTTCACAATTTAATAAATCTCTCTCACTGTATAGTTCTATAGTTGATTAACAAATTCCTTATTTCTGCAATAGGTGTACCTTCAACAGATAAGACAGAGTCTAGCTATGGGAGTGATATGGGACTGCATTTATATATTAGGTTGAATACAACATACATCTAAGGCTTTTTTCACACAAACACATGACACACCTGGGTTGGGACCCGGGCAAAGTAAACCGCTGGCTGGAGAAGGGTAGGAGTGAGCGCACATCACCGTTTCCCTCTCCATAAGCCTTGCAGCCAGGCAGTACATATGAGAAAGGATGGAGAATACTCTTTTCTGTCCACGGTACGGGGGGCAATACGGACATTTAAATGGATGGCTGTATTGCCCATTATAGTGAATGTGGCCGTGTGCTACCTGTACTGAAATTGGATAGCACATGACTGTATTAAAACATTTGCTAAGGGTCTAAAAGACACTGAGCTCTGCAAGTGTTGCACTGAACTCTGCACTGGTCGTATAATAGGAAGAAGAATTTATGAAACTTCAATAAAGTTCAAAAACCTATAAAAATTTGGAAACACAACAAGTCTTCCAATTAGCAAAAAGTATAAACAGTAGACTGATGTCTGACATACCAGATGGCAATGCTGTCCATTTGCTGCAGACCGCAGTTTGTGGAGGTTACATTGCCACTGAAGATGCAGTCATGGACATTTTGTTTCTTATGGTTGCAGTAGAACTTTGGCCTTGTCATTGCACTATAGCATCGAGGTCTGGTGATAAGCTACTAGTTTGCATTTTTCACAGTCAATATATTTACTTTTTTTGTACGGAATGGCCAGAATAAAATATTGAAACATTGTTAGCCCCTGTCCAGCAACTGCTCAACCACAACCAGGCTTGGCGCTAGCTGTCAGACTAGGTCAGTGGTGGTGAACTCTCCCTGCAACGTCCCTGCGGGCTAAGGTCCTGCCTACAGCAGATAAACTGCCCTGACAAGGGCGATCCTGCTATCTGAAACCTAACTAAGGGTCCCTGAGTTACCCTACAAGATGACAAGAAAACTTACATTGTCTTGCAGCTGCTGGATGGTGGAGCGGACAGGTAACTGGAATACAGATACAGGCACAGAAACCGACACAAGACTACATGCTGCAACATATTCCTGAACATCATGTGACCATTTAGGCCATTAATAAGATTCAGAAATCACATTTCTAGTAGCAGTGATTCCAGAATGTTCAGCAAGTGTAGTACCATGACATTCCTCCATAACCTTGACTTGGTGTTGGACAGGTACAAATAGCTTATCTGCAGGGGTGTTATCAGGAGCGAGATCTTGATTATTACAGATGACAATAAATAAGTTTGGCTCACTAGCAGACACATCAACCTTAGGAGGCAAAACAGACACAGGTTCAGGGTTTTGTATACCACATAACTCAAGGTTAATGGACTTGCAGCGCTCAGACCCAGAGTCAACAATGAATGGCCTTGTCAGACATCTTATCCTTAGTCAAGGAACCAACAACAGTTGACCTCATCTGTGTTTTCTGAAATACCTCGGCACCTAAGTGACCTTCTCGATTATCACTTAGATGCTGATGCTTCTTCACTGGAGGTCTGACAGGACAGGACTCAATGAAATGACCGGAGTTCGCACAGTAGATGCACAGGACATTCCTCTTACGATCTCTGCATTGCTGGGTGACATAACTCCCACTTCCATCTGCATAGGCTCTTCCACTTCTATTTGCATGGGCTCTACAGTATTTCCTAGGGTCTCTTTAGATAGAGCAGGTAAGAAAGTGGAAGAAGGATCAGGTAAGACGGACTCACGTTCATGCTTACATTCTCTAAGACGTCTGTCTACTCTGACTGCTAAAGTCATGGCGTGTTCTAAGGTCTTAGGCTCAGGATGTCCCACTAACAGATTTTTAATTAGCACACACAGACCCGACTAAATTGGTATCTTAAAGCTCTATTTCATCCACTAGGAATGGACAATCTCCTGATTTAAAGCAATAATCCCTGACGTAAGACAGTTAACTGAGCTTCAGCAAAACTAGTTTTATCTGGTTCACCATAATAAAATCCTAAAGCTAAGAAAATAGACCTACTGAGGACACCTGGTGCATCATGTCTAAAGAAAATGCCCACTCCTGAGGGCTTCCACGCAGGACGACATGATGATGTCTACCCTCTGGGCATCATTACCAGAAGACTGGGGCCTAAGGCAGAAATACAGCTTGCAACTCTCCCTGAAGGGAAAAAAAGTCTTGTCTCCAGCGAAGAGATCAGGAAGCTTAACCTATGCTCATACACTGACTGACCTCAAATCAAAGGGAGGCGCTGTTCCTGCTGCTGCACATGTTCAGACAGGTTCTGAACCATGTGAGTCAGACTTTGTAACTGACTAACAACAGCTTCCATGGCCTCCATAGTGTAAGTAAGGCTGGTTATTATGTCAGTACCTGTCCAGCAACTGCGCAACTACAACCAGGTTTGGCGCTAGCTGTCAGACTCGGTAAGTGGTGGCGAATTCACCCTGCGATGTCCCTGCGGGCTAAGGCCCTGCCTACAGAAAATAAACTTCCCTGACTAGGGTGAACCCGCTATCTGAAACCTCTAACCAAGGGTCCCTGAGTTACCCTACAAGATGACAGGAAAACTTACTTCATCAGGCAGCTGCCGGATTGTGTAGCGGACAGGTAACCGGAATACAGAAGAGTAAGAAACGCAAGAGCACTATAGAACACAGGAGACTGAATAACTAGCACCCAATGAAGGGGCTGGGGAGAATATAAGGTAGTAATGGACACTACCTCCAGCACTGACTGTCTCAGCCGTCCATCACTCAAACCCTAGCTGCAGACAAAACCAGTTCAAGGACACACCCAGCTTTCCCAAAGATCAGAAAGGGAGCTGTCAATCACAAGCAGCTCTGGGTGTGGTTTTCCAGCAAGAAGCCTGAAACCTGATCGCATCAGAACAATTTGTGGGTTCTGACAATTATATTGATTAGCTGTATGTTCAGACACAGGGAAGAACTCTCCAAAGATCTTTTTAAATGTAGGCCTGTGACCAGGACAAGAGGGCATCCTCTACGCCTAGAGGAGAGTTGATTCTACCATCGTCATAGACGCAGATTCTTTACTGTGAGAGCAGTGAGACTATGGAACTCTCTG